>JAPTOF010000029.1:0-1200000 GCA_028554755.1 Cordia subcordata | reverse complement strand
TAGATAAGCATTATCCAAATAGGCTAAATCCTAACTCAACTATTCACTAGTTCGGCCATGCCATCCATGGAGTTCGAGTGATAGGATTGAGACACTATTACATCATAGTAGTTTGAGGGTTCATGTACTAAATGGCAAACAATGTAAAAAGGCCTGATGTATGTTGTTTTCCACTGTTACATATATATCATACTTGCATCTTATTATTTTGCTCATTCATTTGCGATATCATTGTGTGTATCCAGTATAATGTTATGATATTTCTCTAGTGGTTTGGTGGGTATTCTCTTTGGGAATAAGTTAACCAGCCTAACTATGTTCACTAGAAGAGGAACTTGGATAAAGTACTCAGCGAAGATGGGTACAAGTTTGTCCTTGTCCAATTTTATCATATACGGGGATCGGTTCTACTAATACCCAGCAAAATGCTGAGCAGAGTTGGATAAGAGTTAATTATGGCCAAGTGCTATATATTAGTATCTGTATTGGATAGTCTACTTAAGTAACACAAGGGTGTAAGGATTGCTGTAGAAATCATCACTTCATTGTCTAAGATGTTCAAAGACATTAGCAGGTCAACTAGGCAAGTTGCTATAAGAGAGACCATGAATTCTAGGATGGCGAGAAGGGAATTTGTCATAGAGCATATACTCAGGTTGATGGATAACTTCAATATTATCGAGACCTTAGGTGCTCAGATTGACACTATAGTTTAAATTGAGATGATACTCGAGACACTACCTGAATCCTTCAAGAAGTTCAAACTAACTTTTGAGTCAAGCAAGTTGAACTTGACCTTTTTTAATATATTGAAAGAGTTTCAAGAAGTGAAGTTTATCATTCAACAAGAGGCCCAGGTTTTGATTCCTAAAGTTAAACCTTCTAGTACCTTTCAATCCAGTGAAAAGGGAAATAATTAGAACATGGAAAGGGGTAGTTGCATAGTGCTGAGCAATAATAAGACGCTAGTCTTAAAAGAAATGAAATAGGGTAGCAGATGACAAGCCAAAGGGAAATGTTTCTAGTGCGGTCTATAAGAGTACTAGAGGATGCATTATTCTATATACCTAGTCAAGTGCTAGAAAGATAAAGCATCACTTCTCATGGTGAAACCCTTATGGTGGACTTGTGAATAGGCCCTGAGCCAGTAACCATAACTATTATCTTTTGTAGAGGTTTCAAGAGATGTGGAAAAGAAGTGAGAAAGCTTTACTATCAAAGTGCACAGTGAGGCAAAAGTATAGGCTTATGCAGTGAGAGTTATATAGTGTTTGGATATTGATATTAATATTTATGTTTTCGAACATGCGAAAGAACTTTGTTCTAGATTTTGCAAACATCATAATTTCTATTTTGGCTTCAATATCAGTAGATGTACAAGCATTTGTCATTCGGTAGAATACATAATGGTTTAACAATATCCTGTTACACTATCACTACATGAACTAGAGCAAATTGTAATATGTGAAAGGATATTTTCTCTGACCAATAACACTTTGGACACACTTATGCATAAGAACGTTGTCTAAGGCTTGATAAAAAGTTAGTTGAGTTTGAGCTTTACAACTCATTAGATCTCGAAGACATAACTTATAATTTTGTCTAAGGGACATCTTGTCGAAGAGCATGATAAAAAGTTAGTCAAGTGTGGGCTTTGCAGCTTATCAGATCTCAAAGACATAACTTCTTATGGTATTCTCCATAAGGAAAAATGACTTGCAAAGGTCTCTTCTTGTTTAGGTGACTATAGTTCAAAAGGTGTTAGAAATTGGTTCACATTGATATGTAAGTTTCCATGAACTAACTAGTTTGTAAGGTTTTGAATACTAGTTTTTACTAGAGATTACTCAAGAATATAGATGTGATAATCTAATGTTATAAAAGTCTCGAGTGGTTTGAGACAAAGATGGAGCAGAAATTAAATGAATACATCAAAGCCTCTTTGATCCTAATTGAAGTGAAATATGCCTAATCTGTGAACTCAGAAAGTACCTTGGACATTATAAATTATAACTTAGTAATCTATATAGAGATTTTTCCTCACAAGGAAAATAGTGTGGATAAGTGGAGAAATTGACCACTTGTAGACATGGAAAGGCTAATGATATTTTCTATATCATTGCCTATGCCTTAATGGGAGTATGATCTTCAGATGACGGTTCACATCTTCCATTTGGTACTGTTTAAGGTAACACATGGGACATTACAAGAAATGTGATTGTGGCACAAACTTGGTTTGAGCTAAGTTCCATATTTGTAATAGTGCAGCTAAGTGTTGAGTATCCTTGATAGTTCGAACCAAAGGTTAAAGATATTTGTTTCTTGATATATCCTTTTGGATCAGAGGGAAAATCACATATCAATCTGAGGAGCAAAAATGCTAGTTGGCATTTATACTAGATACTCAGAGAATGAAAGTATGATTCAGTACTTGCCAAATTCTAGAATTACTTTATAGGATATCTTTTGGCCTTTAGATAAATTTGCATCATCTTAAAAAGGAGAAGAGCACTATATGTTATCACTGTTACATCTGGAACCTTATCGTATTGGGAGGATTACCATATAACCTAATAGATGCTCTAGAAAGACTTTTTTACTAGTTTCCAAAGTTTTGGATTGTGGTTCTTACTAGACACAATGAAGTAGTTTCAATTTAGATGTTTGCGATTGATCCGTAGCAAATGATTTAGAGTTTGTTACTTTCATTATGTCTGGATTCCTGTAATTGTATCTAAGGGGGTAACAAAGAGAAAAAATAGAGCTAATGGGAATGTTGGAGCCTTCATAGCAAGGTTGGATAGTAAGGGGTTATACTCAGAAAGAAGGGGCTCAACTATGAGGAAGCTTTCTATCCAGAAAGCCATGCTAGGATCCATTAGATGACTCCATTGCTATCACCTATCTTAGTGATAGTGAGATATCTAAAATGTTAATCAAGATAGCTTCTCTTAATTGAAAAGTTTGTCAAAAGACATCTAGTTGATAGCTAGACAAGTGCATTACTAGATGCAGATATCATATGGCATGTATAGCTTAATAAGTTCGCTTAGGGGCTTAAGCAAACAACTAATAAATGGTATCAAATTTGATTAGAAAAATGAGTCTTTCTTTTTTATCAAGATATCGATGGATTATGGGTGTGTAAGGAAGAAAAAAGATACATTATATGGTAAAGGTTAACTTTATCCCACATTTCTATATTAGATTGGTCTTAATTTAAAACAATATCCAATATTCCAAAGGAATGTTTTTACCTCCTAACTATTGGAATGTCTTTATCTAGGGTTGTTCAATGCCCAGAGGGATAAAGAAGATGTTTTAAAGCATTTTGTGCATTAGCACAATAGGAGCTTTACATACACATGCTGAATACTAGACTTAGATATATGTCATACGGTGAGCATTGATAGCAGATATCAGTTGAATAATGAACTAAGTGCTCTGGGTTAGTGGATTTGCACATATCATAGTATCTTTTGGAGAATAGAAATTTGTTTGCTGAGACATTAGAAGGAAGATCGGATGACCGTGGTGAAAAATGATGTGTACCTATGAGACATGACTCTTGAAGAGAGTGTTTGCCACATAGGTTAAGTCATTTGGGAACATGATTTGGCGGTTGTGATCTTTAGTGGAAGTGTGAGATTATTGGGATTATATGCCCTAAAGACTACAAGCACAAGGTGATTACTGGATATGAGACATAATTCGCTCATAATGTTGTTCATATGATTGAGTTTTACATATCATATTCTCTCCATTTGTGCATTGGTGCAAAGTAGGAAGGTCCAATAATATATATGAATGACTTTGGTGCGTAGTGTGGTTGGATGCATAGTAGGTCCAAATTTAGAGTTGGTGATATCATGAATCGGTCCATAGCCAGATGGTAGTGTTGGGCAATCTACCGGGACAAGGCTATAGTGTGTAAGTCTCCCGATAAGGGTGATCTACCTAGGTCATTGCATGTTTCTCCAGACTACGCTCCTTGTTAGGATTAGTATGTCCTAAAGCTCACTTGTATATGACATTTTGGGTGTAAACAATGTATAATCATTTTGTTAAACGGCATTAGGAGTTTCTTATATATTATCTCTAGTATGTTTCATTGATGTATGTATAAAGGCTCCTTGACTTGAACTAATGACTTGGGTGCGCAGTGAGGCTAGATGTACAGTAGGTCCAAGTCTAATTTAGTCACGTCATAAATTGAGTCTGTAACCAAATGGTAGTGCTGGGCACTCTACTAGGATAAGGTTATATTGAGCAAGTCTCCTTGTTGAGGGTGATCTACCTAGGTCATTGAAGGACTTTTCATATTTGTCTCAATAGTACATGTGTCACATATTGGACAGGACCAATGTGAGAAAGTTTTCTAGAGACGTACTATCAAAGAAAGAAAACAAGATACTCACTGCTATTAAATGATCATTGCTTTTAATCTTAATCATATGTGGATGAACTAATGAAGTTAGGGTTTGGTACTTTGATTCACTGGGGGTAAGATCTTACTTTATTAGGATCAACAGCCTTGTGCATTGAGTGCTATGTTCTAATTAATTGGAACACGCACATGCAATATGGAATTTTTGTGCCCCCTTTGGGATTGTTCAAATTTATCATCCGAATTTAGATCTAGTGATACTACCTTTATGGGTGTATCAGTCATATGGCTTGAGGGTTACTCCTTAGGTCAAGAGATTCCATGACCAAGTATGGTTGGTAATAGGACAAGAAACCCAACAGAAAAATATAAAACTAAGGAGGTGATAGTACATAGGCCAAAGGACCGGCCTTAGTTGTGAGTATACATAGAGGGGCATTATGGTCAATTATGTAGTAGGTCAAAGACAAAGTTCACATTCTTTTGTGATAAGCTTTTGGGTAATAGCAATTATTCTTAGAGTGCAACTTTGATCTTATGGTGGAATAGATCAGAGTTAAAAATAATTATTATGTTGCCTGGATCGGGCAAGGACATTCTTGATTATTTTTGGAAGCCAAGGTTAATTATATTTTCTTGGTCCTTTTCCTAGTTGAAATGACTTTGATAGAGTAATCTTGAAAGAGCAAATTCTATATTGTAGTAGTAGCCTTATTGGGCCAAAGCTTTGAATTGGGTTTGGACTTTCTTTAGAGTCCAAGATAACCTAATTAGGCTTGAATGATTTTTTATTGGGCTTGGGTCTCCACATGGATTATGGACTATGTGTTGGGCTTGGATTGTGGGATTGGCTTAATCTTTCAAGACATGTGCTAGAAAGTTACTACAAGAAGAATTCAAATTGTACAAGTAACTTCCATGACATATGGCAAACATTTACTACTAGGAAAAAGTTTTGTACATGGAAAGTTTACAAGGTTTAGGTGCCAAACTTTTCCTATAAATAGGCAAGACCTTAAACCATTTTTAGCATCCAAAAAATTTTGTAGTTGATCTCTTCCATTTTGGCAAGAGAATACTACAACACATAGTACACACTTATTGTGTGATTTTTGCTCTAGATTTTCAAGTGCACATTACTTTGCTTCTTTCCACACAAGAGGCTATTCTCTCAAGATAAGTCTCTTTAATCAGAGGGAAGAAGACTAGGGAGTTGCTATTGTGACACCCTTATAGTCAAATTTTTGGTGGCCTTGTTTGTGAGTGGGAATAAAGCTTGTGATGATTATAGCTTCACCAGAGGCCCCACCTTCAAGAGGTTAGCTTTACATATTTTTGCAAATACTAGTTATGTTCTGTATGTTCTTAAGCATGTTCTTGTGTGTGTTATGTAGTTATTTTATTTTTCTAGCATGTTTTCTTGGTAGAATTTTTTAAAATATGGACTAAGATATACCACATGTAATGTTATCAATCCTACAATTGGTATCAGAGCTTAGGCTGATACACAACTTGCTTAGACTATGCAAGAATATTGCATTTGTGTAAATATGTTAGTCATCTTGTGAGTGGCAAGATTAGGAAATCTTGTGTTGCATATACTTGTGGTTTTATACTTGTATGTGCAGTTGATATTAAATCTCTTTGATAGTTCATATTTATGCATGATAGAGTTTTGTGTACAGTCAACAAAGCTTAGCCATAGGCAATTTCATGTATAGATCTTTATGGTTATTGCTTGAAGCTTCATTTAAAAGAAACAAATGATATTTTGATATCCTTTAATATTTCTTTTATGATTGTAAGCTTGTATTAGCAATAGCAAAATATATTATTGTTGTAATCTTTAAAGACCAAGGAGAGAAGCAAGGAAAAATAGAATACATGAGCAAATCTATCTCGGCCGATTGAGCTCACTGGGCAACCGGTTCCTCCTTTGCAGTCGACCAGCTCTGACAGAAATTGCATATTTTGGAGCCATCAAAGAGGGATTCTAACATATTTTGGTGGATGTTTATAAAGCACTGACAAATGTTTTAACATATTTGCATAAGCATAAACATGATTACCACCTAGAGATATGTCCACTTAATAGGATTTAAAAATTGGCCAATCCTATGTGTTAATTCTCAAAGATAGTTAAGTTCATTTATATAAGATTGGCGTAGAAAAGATGATTGTAAGTAATTATGTCTAAAGATGCCATGCAATTTCATGACAAAAATGAAAAACTTAACTTGAGATTTACAATATGACAACTTAAGGGTTTATACACCCAGATTTAGGTAAATAATCTATTATTGTATTGCAATGTTTTAGTAACACAAAGGGGATTCACAAAAACTAGCTTTGCAAATTCAAAGCATGTTAAAATCTAAAATGAAAAGCAAGAATACCAAAAATAGAGAAAACCCCTATGTTAAAATATTGAGTAAAAGAGGGGACTGGAAATACCCCACGGCTTTCCATATCCGATTCACGCTAATGGTAAATGTCATTAACTTCCCCATCGTAGGGCGACACTTTATCAAGATTTAGTAAGGTGAATTTAAAATGTTATTCAAAAGGGTGTTAGTTAGTTTGGTCATCCTATTGATGAAATTCTTCACTAAAGATCGCCTCACGTAACATTGATTAAAGTCACTGCCCCATCGGGGGGCTTAAATCAAGAATTTTACGGGGAATGAACATAAGAAATGGGTACACACTCAACTTAAATGATAGGTTCAGCTATCCCATTAATAGAGTTCAATACCAGATTTAAGAAGCCAAATGAAATAGTGATTGAATTGTTCAATCGGATCACATCCAGATAATTATCAATTCAAATAATCAGTGGCGCTTGACTTAACATTCGTAAGTTCGACCATCCCATCAGTGGAGTTCTTGTGAGGACGTTGAGACACTATTACATCAAGTATTTTAAGGGTTAATCTACTCAAAGGCAAATGATGTAAAAGAACTTGTATGTTTTATTTTCAAAGATAACATATATATTATACATGCATCAATTCCATACTCATAGAATAATTATGATTATATTGTTGTATATCTAGAAAAATGTCTTCATTCAGTCCACTAGCTACAATTCTTAAAAAGCACAAGCTCACTGGACTAAATTTTGTGGACTGGGAACGAAACTTGGACATAATACTCACCGTAGAAGAGCACAAGTATGTCCTAACAACTCTTTATCCTGTTGTAAGGGCAAACTTTTCAAAAGCCCAGAAAGATGCTGAGGCAAAATGGCAGAAGGCCAATTGTATGGCCAAGTTCTATATGATGGTTTCTATGTCAGATATTTTGTAGAGTAAGCATCATTATATGGAAACTACAAAAGAAATCATGACCTCTTTGTCTCGTATGTTTGCCAATAAGAGCAGGCCCGCAAGGCAAGGTTCGCTTAGAGAAATTATGAATAAAAGAATGGAAAAAGGAGCATCTGTTGAGAAGCATATACTCAAAATGATGGATTACTTCAATACTACCAAGATCTTAGGGCCAACATAGATGAACAGTCAAAGGTAGACAGGATTTTGGAGATTCTACCACCGTCTTACACCCAGTTCAAGCTTAATTATAATATGGGCAAGATGAACATGGATATGATAGAATTGATAAAAGAGCTCCTCGCAACAAAAGCCATAATGGAAAATAAGGGCCACGTAAGCATAGTTCAAGCATCCACTTCTGGACTTAACCTAAAAAGGAGAAAGTTCAAAAAGGAAAAGGGAAGCATAAATATGGTTGAGGGAAAAAGAAAAGAAATGGTGAACATCCCAAACAGTTAACAAGTGAAAATCTCAGGGGCAAATGCTTTAAGTGTGGCCAAAAAAGGCATTGGAAAAAGATTGCCCAAAGTACTTGGCACGAGGCTAGATAGATACATCTCTTTTGTTCTACATTGAAACATGTTTAGTGGTTAATTCTACTGATTCTTGGATTGCAAACTTTAGAGCCACTAACTATATTTGTAATTCTTTGCATTGGTTTCAGAAAATGAAGGAACTAGCTAAAGTGGAATTTACTTTGAGGATGGGTAATGGAACAAAAGTATGGGCTACTGCAGTGGGAGGAATGTCCTTAAATTTTCCATGTAATAGGAAGTTATTTTTGAACAATGTTTATTATGTTTTGGATGTACGTAAAAACCTTATTTCTATTTGGCAATTAATATTAGATGATTTTTGCTTTAATTTCCATTTTGGTGTTGATATCAGTAGAGATGGAAATATTATCTATTCAAGTAGCATGCATGATAACTTGTTCTATATGAAGCCTATTACAAATTCACTGCATAATATAGAATGAACTAATTCCCAGAAAACAAAGGTTTCTTCGACCAATGATACTTTTCTTCGGCACCTACGCTTAAGATATATTAGTCTAAAGTGAATTCAAAGATTAGTCAAGGATGGGCATCTTAGCTTATTAGATCTCAAAGATCTATCTCCTTGTGAGTCTTGCCTCAATGGGAAGATGACAAAACATTCATTTTCTTCTAAAGGAAAAAGGGCCAAAGAAGTATTGGAATTGGTTCATACTGATGTGTGTGGTCCTATAAGCAAACAAGCATGAGGAGGTTATGAGTATTTCATTACTTTTATTAACAATTACTCTAGGTATAGATATGTATATCTGATGCAATGCAAGTTCGAATCCTTTGAAAAATTCAAAGAGTTTAAGGCTGAGGTAGAGTGAAAATTAGATAAACATATCAAAGCTTATGTGTTTTTTTTGTGCATTTATGTATTGCATGTATATAATTGTTTTTAGGTGTTTTGATCTTCATTTAATGTATTAGTATAGCATTTAGATCATACTTGTGCATATTAGGGTTTACATGATCATAGTTGAAGTGAACTTAAATGCTACACTAATGCGTATTTGTTGCTTGTTTCAGGTGTGATTTGGAAGATAATTGGAGCTTACTTGAGGGTGCTTGCTGTGTGGAACAAAGCCAAGGGTGTTTTAGACATAAAGAAATGAAGAAAAATGCATTTGGAAGTCCCTAAACCCAAAATCCACCAAGAACCACCCTCACACACTCATTTCTAAACACATTTTAACACTTGGAATCAAGGATCCAAGAGGATCAAACACTAGGATTTGGGGCATAGCTCATGGATTGTAAAGCTTGGCTATAGATAGAAGGGTATCTCTTTTTTATCTTAAGTCTAATTATGTATGATTAGAGCTATGTAGGGTGATTATATCTTGTCTTTATGAATTTATTACTACTTTTTAGTAATGGTAACTTGATGGATTTATGTATATATGCTTAAGGTTTCAAAGCCTATCTTACATATATGTCCATGTGTTTGTTGAAATGCCTCAATAAAGTTGCATATACATATATTGAAGTCTATTGTGTTATTAACCATCTCTAAATCATTATGCTAACATGCCTATGTGTTTGTGTGGTGATTACATGAAGTGGGTATGCTTATATACATGTCTATATGTGTGTTAGCATCCTTAATAGCATAAATAGCTTTTATTGCTTACATGTCGGGTACGATTGCTTAAATTGGTGTAATCTAAGTACGTCTATGTGCTTATTAGTAGAATACCCTAGGATATTCTTGAATTCCATGCCCTAGATGTGTTTGCTTTGTGCTCAAATGTTAATACCCACTATTGTGATGATGATTGGTGTTATATAACCAATGGCTAGCCTAGGTTGAGTCTTTTTAGCTTCAAATCCAATTAATGGGTTTCAGGGTAGGTTAGTCGACCTTAGATGAACTAGGTCTTGGCTTTCAATCTAGCTAATGGGTTTTAGGGTATGTTAGTCAACCTTAGACGGACTAGGTCTTGGTTTTAAATCTAACCAATAGTTTAGACGCTAGGGTTAGATTGATCTAAGTCACCTAGAATGCTAACTAGCTAGCCCTATAGCCCTAAGTCATAAAGACCATATGCCATGGCTTTAGGGGTTGACATTTAGGGACGGATTCACACTGAGGCTTAGGGTGTAATTAGGAGGTTAATTACGAGACTAGAAGAGAGCAACCAAATTTACTCTATCAAGTAACCCTAACAAGAAGTAGTAATCACCCATTTGCAATCCGTAATCACCCTATTCCTTATTTCCACATGTTAGCATCCCTTTAGATTGCTTGATTCCCTCATGACACACACACACACCGCTCTTTCATTTCATTGCCTTTAGATTAGGTTTACCTTTCCCGAGCTTCCCTTAAACCAAAAACCCAAAAACATAGTAGTTAGGACCCCAACAAGTAGCCTTTTAGGATACACATAGCTTAGGAAACCGTACATGTTAGGTCTCCCCATGGATTCGACCCTGTACTCGCATATACCACACTACACACGAATCGTATGATTGCGGGCTACTTAGGCTTTTGCTTAAATAGCGTATTAAGTTTTTGGTGCCGTTGCTGGGGAGGCAACGGTTGTTTGGTTTCTTTTTTTCTTTTTGTATGTCTTAGCTTGTTACGTGTTGTTTTATCTTTTCTTTTCATGTTTTCTTTATTTTGATTAATAAAAAAATAAAAAAAAATTGTTGAGCATTGTGAAGAGGTTTACTTTGTGTCAATTAATCATTAATAATCCTAATACGTCTTGGTGGTCACTTGTATCCTCTTCCTACCACCAAAACATATTCCCATTGCATGTCGCATTTGTGGAAGTTTTATGCATCCAACTATTTTCTGTTCCCATGAAAATTCCCCATCTAAGGCTAGTGCTAACTTTGACCCTATAGTCATGTATCATCTCATGTCTCTTTATTTAGAAATCATGACTATAGGGATGCATATTCTTGTTATTGAAATCTATGTGGAAGTTGTACTCATGATTCTAGTACTTGCCCTAGCTTCCACCCTTATCCTTGATTGCATGCTAAGCCCTGTCCCCTAGCAATCATATGACTATGCATGCATCTTCATCCTATTATAATGATTCTAGGGAGCAGCATCATGCATCTTCATATTTTCTACCTTATTGCTTTGAAAATCCATCTCCTGCCCCATCGTTTACCACCCACCCTTTCTTTGAGTTTTATGATGACGGTGTTGCTCATGTTCCTTACCAAATTCTCTCCCATCTTAACTCGGAAGAACTTTCTTCTTTTAGGTTTCTATCACGTAGTCAAAAGCATGACTATCTCATATACCTCTGCTGATCTAACCAAGAGTGCCTAGATCGTATAAGGAAACAAGTTGATAATCAAGATGAGTGCTTGAGAAGAATGGTTGAAAATGAACAACCCGTGGTTAGAAGTCTTGAGATACCTTTAGAACGAGTTGAAAAGATAAGAGAGAGACCTAGAAACGAGAGAAATATTGGTGAAAAAGATAATGTGTTGGAGAGACAACTAGAAAGAAAGGTTGATGGAGATATAACATCATGTAGTGAGGATGAGGATGAGTTTAAAGACACTATGTTTCTTGATGATTTCTATGGATATGTTTTAGAGGCAATAGTACCCTATCTTCCTAAGCTTTTAACGCCTTCCATTGAGTTATTGAGCCTTTTCTTTCTCCTCATGCCACACATTTCATACACTTGGAGGTTGAGTTTAATGATCATAGCACTCATTTGCATTTCGAGTCTACATTTAGGGAGTCTAGGGTACACACCTCCCTTGAGCATTCGCGCATCCATGACCGAAAATCCTTTGAGTCCCCATTGTCCCCTCTATGTGTGTCTACCCCGTATGAAAAGCATGATGGCGAGATGACACCCACTAGTGATGAATATATTATTGAATTTAAAGAGACTTTAGCTAGGGAAGGTTTAAAGTCATCCATTGGGGAAAACAAGACATCAATTTTTGAGGTTATAGATGATAAGTCTCTTGGAGTTAAGAATCATGATATTGAACACCCATTTGCAAGCTGTAATCACCCTATTCCCCAGTATCCCTTTAGATTGCTTGATTCCCTCATGACACACACATAGCACCCTTTCATTTCATTACCTTTAGATTAGGCTTACCTTTCTTGAGCTCCCCTTAAACTAAAAATCCAAAACGCAGTAGTTAGGAGCCAACACATAGCTTTTTAGGATGCATATAGCTTAGGAAATCATACACGTTAGGTCTCCTAGTAAATTTGACCCCATACTCGCACATATCGTACTACACACGAACCGTGCGCTTGCGGGCTATTTAGGCTTGTGCTCAAATAGCATATCAAAAGCGCTTTGGTCTGATCGAGGTGAAGAATACCTCTCGGGTGAGTTTAGGGAGTACCTTATACAAGAAGGGATTGTGTCTCAATTGATTGCACCAGGGACTCCCTAGCAAAATAGTGCAGTAGAGAGCAGAAATCGTACCCTATTAGATATGGTTAGGTCAATGATGAGTCATGTATCATTACCTTTATCTTTTTGGGTGTATGCCCTTGAGATAGCAGCATATATCTTGAACTGGGTACCGTCTAAATTAGTACCTAGGACACCACAAGAAATATGGACCAGGCGTAAGCCTAGTTTAAATTATCTCCACATTTAGGGTTGTCCAGCTTATATACTTAATAGCAATGCTTCAAAGTTGGAACCAAGATTTAAGTTCTACTATTTTATTGGGTATCCTACGGGAACTAGAGGTGGGATCTTTTATAATCCCAAGGAGTGAAAGGTGTTTATAAGCACCCACTCTAGATACTTAGAGAATGATGAAATGATCCATAAAACACCAGATTCTGAAGTTGTTCTAGGAGAGATTTCACAAGAATCTCTGGTAACACTTGTGGTAACTGTCGATGAAAAGGAATAGCATTTTACACCTCATATATCAGAGCCTCATCTTAGTCGGAGGATATCTCGGCCTCTTGATAGATGCTGTAAAAAGTCCCTTTAGACTTCTTCAAAGGATCAGGTGGTGGATCCCACAAGTTATGATGAAGCAGCTTCCGAGATAGATGCCAACCAATGGCATAAGGCAATGGATTTAGAGTTAGAATCTATGTATGCTAATAAAGCTTGGGATCTTGTAGTTGCACTTGAAGAGGTAAAACCTATAGAGTGCAAATAAGTCTGCAAAAGGAAAAGAGGATTTGATGGAAAAGTTGAAACCTTTAAAGTAAGGTTGGTGGCAAAAAGTTATACTAAAAAAGAAGGGATCCATTATGAGGAAACTTTCTCACCAGTGGCCATGCTTAAATCCATCAAGATATTTCTTGTCATCACATGTCATTATGACTACGAGATATGACAAATGGACGTCAAGATAGCTTTTCTTAATGGATAGCTTGATGAGACCATTCACATGACACTACCAGATAGATATGTTGCAAAAGGCTAGGAACATATTGTTTGTAAGCTAAAGAAGTCCATTTATGGATTAAAGCAGGCATTTAGAGCATGGAACATCAAATTTGATCAGTCAATTAAATCTTATGGTTTTGATCAAATTATTGATGAACCTTGCATGTATAAGAGGTGTAATGGAAATGCTGCAGCTTTTTTGGTTCTGTATGTGGATGATATCCTACCAAATGGAAATGATATAGGGATGTTATCATCCATCAAGGTTTGGCTTCTACTCAATTTCAAATGAAGGATTTAAAAGAAGCTAGTTATGTTCTAGGCATCAAGCTTATGAGAGATTGTAGGAGCAAAAGGCTAGCCCTCTCAAGCTTCATTTATTGAGAAGATATTGGTCAGGCTTAACATGAAAAACTCTAGAAAGGCCTTATTACCTTCTAGACATGGAGTTTATCTATCTCGAGATCATTGTCTTAAAACATTTGAGAAGATAGAGAGCATGAAGCGAGTTCCTTATGCTTCGGTGGTTGGAAGCCTCATATATGCCATTTTATGTACTAGACTAGATATCTGGTTTAGTGTTCGCATGGTTAGTAGATATCAGTCAAACCCTGGACTGGCACATTGGGTCGCGTTTAAGCATATATTCAAGTTCCCGTAATGAACTATGGATTATGTGCTGGAATATCGTGCAGATGATCTAACGCCATTAGCCTATACAGACTTGGATTTCTAGTCCAATAGAGATTCCATGAAGTCTACTTCTAAATATGTTTTCACTCTGTCAGGATAAGCTATTTCATGGAGAAGCGTGAAGCAAAATTGTATTGCTGACTCTACCATGAAGGCCGAGTATGTAGCAGCATCTGAGGCTGCAAAAGAGGCAGTAGGACTATAAAAGTTCCTTTTAGACCTAGAGGTTGTGTTGGCAACTCATAGACCAATAACATTATATTGCAACAATAATGGTGCTATTTTATAGTGCAAAGAGCCCAGGATTCATAACAAGGGTAAACATATTGAACGAAAATATCATTTTATTCGTGAGTTTATCAAGAAACGAGATGTAGTAGTTGAAAAGATAGCTTCAGTGGAAAACCTGGCGGACCCATTTACAATGACTTTTCTAGAGAAAATGTTTACCACACATTTGGAGTCTATGGGTATTAGGTTGTGTAGAAGTGATCTTTAGTGCAAGTAGGAGATTGTTGGGATTAGTTGCCCTAAAGCTCACTTGTATATGACATTTTGAATGTTAAACAATGTATAGTCATTTTTTTAAATGGCACTATGATTTGTTACATATTATCTCTAGTATGTTTTATTGATGTATGTCTAAAGGTCCCTTGACTTGAACTAGTGACTTGCGTGTGCAGTAAGGCTAGACACACAGTAGGTCCAAGTCTAGATTTAGTCACGTCATATATTGAGTCCAATAGTAATGTTAGGCACTCTACTGGGATAAGGTTATATTGAGCAAGTCTCCTTGTTGAGGGTGATCAACCTAGGTCATTAGAGGACTTTTCAGATTTGTCTTGATAGTATGTGTGTCACATATTGGATAGGACCATTGTGAGTAAGTTTTCTAGAGATGTACTATCAAAGAAAGAAAACAAGATACTCATTACTGCTAAATGATCATTGCTCTTAATCTTAAGCATATGTGGATGAACTAATGAAGTTAGAGTTTGGTACTTTGATTTACTGTGAGTGAGATCTTACTTTATTAGGATCAACAGCCTTGTGCATTGAGTGCTAAGTTTTAATTAATTGGAATATGCATATGCAATATGAGATCTATGTGCCCTTTTTGGGATTATCCAAATTGATTATTCGAATCTAGATCTAGTGATACTACCTTCATGGCTGTATCGGTCATATGGCTTGAGGGTCACTTCCTATATCAAGAGATTCCATGATCAAGGATGGTTGGTAATAAGACAAGAAACCTAACAGAAAAAGATACAACTAGGGAGGTGATAATACATAGGACAAAGGACCAGCCTTAGTTATGAGTATACATAGAGGGGCATTATGGTCGCTTATTTAGTAGGTCAAAGACAAAGTTCACATTCTGTTATGATAAGCTTGTGGGTAATAGTAATTATTATTGGAGTGCAACTTTGATTTTATGGTGGAATAGATCGAAGTTAAAAATAATTATTATGTTGCCCAAATCGGGCAAGGATATTTTTGATTATTTTTGGAAGCCAAGGTTAATTATGTCTTCTTGGTCCCTTCCCTAGTTGAAATGACTTTGAAAGAGGAATTTTGAAAGAGCAAATTCCATATTGTGATAATATCCTTGTTGGGCCAAAGCTTTGAATTGTGTTTGGGCTTTCTTTAGAGTCCAAGATAACCTAATTAGGCTTGAATGGTTTCTGATTGGGCTTGGAGCTCCACATGAATTATGGACCATGCTAGTAATCTTCCAAGACGTGCTACAAAGTTACCACAAGAAGAATTCAAATTGTACAAGTAACTTCTATGACATGTGGCAAACATTTACTACTAGGAAAATATTTCCTATATGGAAAGTTTACAAGGTTTAGGTGCCAAAATTTTCCTATAAATAGGTAAGACCTTAAACTATTTCTAGCATCCAAAAAATTTTTTAGTTGATCTCTTCCATTTTAGCAACAGAAAACTACAACACATAGTATACACTTATTGTGTGATTTGTGCTCTAGATTTTCAAGAGCACATTACTTTGCTTCTTCCCAGACAAGAAGCTATTCTTTCAAGATAAGTCTCTTTAATCATAGGGAAGAAGACTAGGGAGTTACTATTGCGACACCCTTATAGTAAAATTTTTGGTGGCCTTGTTCGTGAGCGGAAACAAAGCTCGTGATGGTTATAGCTTCATCAAAGGCCCTACGCTTCAAGAGGTTAGCTTTACATACTTTTGCAAATACTTGTTATGTTCTATATGTTCTTAAGCATGTTTTTATGTGTGTTATGTGGTTATTTTATTTTCCTAGCATGTTTTCTTGGTAGAATTTTTGAAAATATGGACTAGGATAGACCACATGTAATATTATCGATCCTACACTCCTAGTGTGTGTGTCACGTATTAGATAGGGCCACCGTGAGTATGTCTTCTGGGAACCATACCGTCACATATAAAAGACGAGATACTCACTGCTTCTGAGTGACCAGTGCTCTTAATCTTGAGCATGTGTGGATGAACTGACTAAGTTAAGATATAACACTTTGATGTGCTATAAGGAGAGGTCTTGAATAATATGATTGTCAGCCTCGTATGTTGGGTGTTGTATTTTAGTTTAGTTGGGATATGCATATGCTATTACCATATTCAAGATTAGGTACCGAATTTTAAATTTTAATTCATAATCTATACAAGGTAGCAAAAAAATAGCATAATCACATGTTATATACATAGGAAACAATGCTAAATACGTAAATATAAATGAGAATGACTGTAGATTTGGTTACCGCTGGTGTGTGATTTGATGATCGGTGGCCTCTTTGCATAAAATCTTCCTCGAAGTAACCGTCTTATGGTCTTCTCCACTATGACCACTTTTCTACAACTAGGATACTTAGCTACATAGTGGGCAAGCAAAAATAAAGGCTGAAATGAGGAAGATGATACTACTGTGTGTTCTTGGTGCTAGTGTCTGAAAAATATTGTACATACACCAACAAAGAAAATATCAAATAGGCTCATCTTGTGTTATGCTTATCCTGTACTATTTATAGTACTAAGCTTACCCTAAAAGAACAAGATCTAGGGAATGTAGAACTTCCCTTAGTATCTTTCATTAAACTTTCTAGGTAAGGAATATTTCTTGGGATAAAAGGACACCCAAATATTCCATTTCATACACTAAATATCTCCTATATGGTCCCCGTTCATCTAATTAAGATATCTATTAGTTACATTAAGAGGACCTAGATAATTAATTCCCTTCTTATCTTCTAAATTCAAATCTTAATTAAGCAACCCACATAATAAATTCCTCAATTATTTATCTAATAGAGAAGTGGTTGGTGGAGGAACCAAAAGACATAATTACCCTTTCCTCCTAAAATGACCAAAATACCCTTGCCACCAATTTGGCGACATCGTGACTATTTTGACTTCGGTCTACTCCACCAAAAGACCAAAAGCTGCACTCCAAGAATTGTAATTGGCTAAGCAGGAGCTTGATGCATATATCTTTGATCAACCTAGTGAAATGACCAAAATACCCCTCTATGTATACTTGTAATCAAGGTCGGTCAAAGGGCATTATCACCTCCAAAACTACACCTGGAACCTTGGACCTTAATTAATATTTGAGTTTAGAATTAAGAAGTAATTTAATTATTGGGTCTTCTTAATATAACTCATTAATATCTTAATTAGATAAGTGGGTCCCACATGGAAGATATTAAGTGTGTGAGATGGAATATTTAGGATAGCCTTATCTCTAGGGAATATATCATTTCTAAAAGGACTAAGGAGGGGTATTATGGTGAAACAAAATATTCTAGGAACCTTATCCTTATTTGGGTTGCCTTGTACTATAAATAGAATAGGATATGCATGACCCACATGAGAAAAAGAAAGAAAGTGAGATATTTTATTGGTAGATCTGTGAAGGATTTTTCACACACTAGCACCAAAAACACACACTAAATTCCATAACCTCAATTTAGCTATAAATATTGCTCACCCACTGTATAGCAAAGTGTATCCTAGCAATAGAAATTCGGAAATAGTGGAGAATACCACTAGAGGGCTAATATGATGCAAGTATTACTTAAAGAAACCAACTTTGCATCTGGGTCATGCTATGAGGGTAACGGGTCTTAACTTTGCCTTTGTGTTTTTGCTTAAATATGACGCCTATGTGTATAATAGATTATATTTATGCTATGTTTCTGCTCCTATTGTTGTAAATATGATTTTTTTCCCTCAAATTTGGAATAACAACTAGCCATGGGAAAAGCATCTAGATCCAACATGGTTTATATCAATGGATCTTCATACTTTGCACCAACGTACAAATATAGAGAATATGCTACGCAAAACTCAATCATATGAATAGTATATTGAACAAATTATGTCTAATATCTAGTAATCATCTTGTGCTTGTAGTCTTTAAGGCATACAATCCCAACAATTTCCCACATGCACTAACGATCACAACTGCCGAACCGTGTTCCCAAATGACTTAACCTGTGTGGCAAACATTCTCTTCTTCAAGAGTTATGTCTCACAGGCACACATGGTTTTTCACCACAATTATGTTATCTTCTATCTAATGTCTCAACATATAATCTTCTGTTCTCTAAAAGATACTAGGATATGTGCAAAACCACAAACCAATTGATATCCACTATTCACGCTCACTACAAAAGTAGATATCTAGTTCTAGTATTCAGCAGGTAGTCTGTAAAGCTTCCACTGCACTAAAGCACAGAATGCTTTAGAACATCTTTTTTATACCTCTAGGCATTGAACAACTGTCAATAAAAACATTCTAATAGCTAGGAGGTAAAGACACTCCTTTGGGATATTGCATGCTGTTCTAAACTAAGACCAATTTAATATAGAAATGCAGGATAGAGTTAACCTTTACTATATATTTGTTATCTTCCTTGTACGCCCATGGTTCGTCAATATCTTGATAAAGAAAAGACTCGTTAGATTTACTATGATTTATTAGATGTTCACTTAAGCCCTTAAGAGGACTTCATAAGTAGTACAAGCCATATGATCTCTACATCCAGTAATGTACTTGTCTGGTTATGGATCTAGATGACCTCGTCAAACTTTTCACTCAAGAAAAGCTATCTTGACAATTATCTATCATATCTCACTGTCACTAGGACCACTGATAGTAGTGGAGTCAACTAATGGATCCTAGCATGGCTTTTGAATAGAAGGCTTACTCATAATCTATCCCTTTTCATTTTGAGTATAACCTTTTGCTATCAAACCTTGCAACGAAGGCTTCAACCTTCCCATTAGCTCTATTTTGCTCTATGTCAACCCAACTACATTCTATGAGTTATACCTCTTTAGATACAACTACAAGAGCCCAAACATAATTAGACTAACAAACACTAAGTTTAATGCTATGCATCAATGACAAATATCTAAATCAGAAACTACTTTATCGTGTCTTGTGAGAACCACAACCCAAAACATTGGAAACCTATCAAAAAAAGACTTTATACAACATCTATTAGGTTATATGGTAATCCTCCCACTACGATAAGGCTCCGGGTGTAACAATGATAACATATAGCACTCTTCCTTTTTCAAGATGGTATAGATTTAACTAAAGACCAAAAGATCTCCTATAGAGCAAATCTAGAATTTGGCAAGTACTGAATCATACTATCATTCTCTAAGTATCTAACATAAGTGCCAATGATCTTTTTTACTCCTCAGGTTGATATATTATTTTGCCTTTGGTCAAAAAGAATATATCAAGAAACAACACTTTTTTAACCTTTGGTTCCAGCTATCAAGGATACTCGACACATTAGCTAAAATATTACAAATATGGAACTAAGCTCAAACAAAGTTTGTGCCACAACCACATTTCTTGCAATATCCCATGTGTTGACTTAAACTAAGACATAGGTGATGTGATGTGTTTTGGTGTACATTTATGTTGTTAATTGCCTATGTTTAAGAGGTATCTAGAGCTTTAAAAAATGTATTAGTATAGAACATACACTTGAGTTAGGCTTAAGTGCAAGGAAATGTAAATAGTTGAGTTTCTAAGTCAAATGCTATACTAAATGCTTAATTTTGTGCCTTAGGTGAGCTATAGGGCTAAAACAAAGCTTGAACGAGAATGAATGTGGAAGATAGAAGAGGTACGAGTCATGCAATAAAGGTCAAGTGCAAGAAACAGACCATTGAATGCCAATTGGAGGAGGAAAATAGCCGATCGACCTAGGAAAATAGCCGATCGACCAGCCACTTTAGAGATGAGCCTAAAATTGCCAGTCGAACTCCCCTAAGAAGACGGTCGATTGGCCAGTCCAGAGAGCATCACTTTGAAAGCTGGATGAGTTAAGAAGAGAAGCTAGTCAATCGGCTAGGTCGACCGGCTGTGCTCAGCGGAAGCTATAAAAACTCGACTTTTCAGCTTTTAAAAAGGGGAGATACTTTTAGACCAATCACACACCTATCACACACACAAAAAACCCTAGCTACATCACCTCTAACACATACAATCACACACTTTTCACGTAGATTCAAGCTTATTTGGAGGATTCAAACACTTGGATTAAAGCCTGCTCAAAGATTTTTGTACAAGAATTGCTAGGATGGAAAGGGAGTCTTCTATTCTTTCTTTCATCCTCTTTTATATTATGTTTGAGAAGATTTATTTAGGGTGATGATACTTGTGTAATGAGTTGATTCTATGCTTCTATATTATGGGATTTAATGGCTTAATATATATATATATATATATATATATATACATATGCTTTGTTCTTCTTGTTTTAATGGCTGTTGTTCAATACATGTCTAGGTGTTTGATATTATGCCTATGAGAGTTGCATATGTATAAATTGAAGTCTATTCGTTACTAAACACATTTAAGCCATTCTATTTTCATGTCTATGTATTTATGTGTAGATTTTATAAAGTGGGTAATGCTTATGCTGTTAGGATTAGTATGCCCTAAAGCTCACTTGTATATAACATTTTGGGTGTTAAACAATGTATAATCATTTTGTTAAATGGCATTATGAGTTCCTCACATATTATCTCTGGTATGTTTTATTGATGTATGTATAAAGGTCCCTTGACTTGAACTAATGACTTGGGTGCGTAGTAAGGTTGGACGCACAGTAGGTCTAAGTCTAAATTTAGTCACGTCATAAATTGAGTTTGTAACTGAATGGTAGTGTTGGGTACTCTACCGGGATAAGGTTATATTGAGCAAGTCTCCTCGTTGAGGGCGATCTACCTAGGTCATTAGAGGACTTTCTGAATTTGTCTCAGTAGTACGTGTGTCACATATTTGACAGGACCATTGTGAGTATGTTTTTTAGAGATGTACTATCAAAGAAAGAATACAAGATACTCACTACTACTAAATGATCATTGCTCTTAATCTTGAGCATATGTGGATGAACTAATGAAGTTAGGGTTTCATACTTTGATTCACTGTGGGTGAGATCTTACTTTATTAGGATCAATAGCCTTATGCATTGAGTGCTAAGTTCTAATTAATTGGAACATGCATATGCAATTTGGAATCTATGTGCCCTCTTTGGGATTGTCGATATTTATCATCCGCATCTAGATCTAGTGATACTACCTTTATGGGTGTATCGGTCATATGGCTTAAGGGTCGCTCTCGAGATCAAGAGATTCCATGACCAAGGATGGTTGGCAATAGGACAAGAAACCCAACAGAAAATGATACAGTTGAGGAGGTGATAGTACATAGGCCAAAGGACTGGTCTTAGCTGTAGGCATACATAGAGGGACATTATGGTTGGTTATTTAATAGGTCAAAGACAAAGTTCACATTCTTCTGTGACAAGCTTTTGGGTAATAGCAATTATTCTTGGAGTGCAATTTTGATCTTATGGTGGAATAGATCAGAGTTAAAAATAATTATTATTATGTCGCCTAGATTGGGCAATGACATTTTTTATAATTTTTGGAAGCCAAGGTTAATTGTGTCTTCTTGGTCCCTTCCTTAGTTGAAATGACTTTGAGAGAGTAATCTTGAAAAAGCAAATTTCATATTGTTGTAGTAGCCTTATTGGGCCTAAGATTGGAATTGGGTTTGGGCTTTCTTTAGAGTCCAAGATAACCTAATTGGGCTTGGATGGTTTCTTATTGGGCTTAGGCCTCCACATGGATTATGGACTATGTGTTGGGCTTGGATGGAAGGCTTGGCCTAATCTTCCAAGACAAGTGGTAGAAAGTTACTACAAGAAAATTTCAAATTGTACAAGTAACTTCCATGACATGTGGCAAACATTTACTACTAGGAAAAAGTTTCCCACATGGAAAGTTTACAAGGTTTAGGTGCCAAACTTTTTCTATAAATAGGTAAGACCTTAAACCATTTCTAGCATCCAAAAATTTTGTAGTTGATCTCTTCCATTTTGGCAAGGGAATACTACAACACATAGTACATACCTATTGTGTGATTTTTCTTGCTCTAGATTTTCAAGAGCATATTACTTTTCTTCTTCCCACAAAAGAGCCTATTCTCTCAAGAAAAGTCTCTTTAACCATAGGGAAGAAGACTAGGGAGTTGCATATTGCGACACCCTTATAGTAAAATTTTTTTGGTGGGCTTGTTCGTGAGTGGGAACAAAGCTCGTGACGGTTTTAGCTTTATCAAAGGCCCTACTCTTCAAGAGGTTAGCTTTATATATTTTGCAAATACTAGTTATGTTCTATATGTTCTTAAGCATGTTCTTGTGTGTTATGTGGTTATTTTATTTTCCGAGCATGTTTTCTTGGTAATATTTTAGAAAATATGGACTTGGATAGACCATATGTAATATTATCGATCCTACAATAAGCACTAAGAAAATGAGCATGGCTTCTGCAATGATTGCAATAACAAGAATATGTATCCCTATAGTCATGATTACTAAATGAAGATGCATAAGATGATGCATGACTATAAGGGTCATAAGTAGCACTAGCCCTAGATAGGGAATTCTCGTGGGGACAGAAAATAGTTGGATGTATTAAACTTCCACAAATGCGACATGCAATGGGAACACGTCCGGGTGGTAGGGAAGAGGATACAAGTGACCACCATGATGCATTAAGGTCATTTATGATTAATTAACACAAGTAAACCTCTTCATAATGATCAGCAAAATTTTTTTTTTGAATTTTTCTTTTATTAATCAAAACAATAAAAACATGAAAAGAAAAGATAAAACAACACGTAAAAAACTTAGACACATAAAAACTAAGAAACCATACAAACGTTGCCTCTCCAGCAACGGTGCCAAGAACTTGATCACTATTCATGAGCACAAGCCTAAATAGCCAGCAAGTGCACGGGTCGCGTGTAGTATGGTATGTGCAAATGCAGGGTTGAATCCATGGGGAGGCTTAATGTGTATGATGTTCTAAGCTAAGTGCATCCTAAAGAGCTACATGTTGGGGTCCTAACTACAATCTTTTTGGTATTTTTTGTTCGAGGGGAGTTCGGGAAAGATAAATCTAAGCTATAGGCAAGAAAATAAAAAGTGTGTGTGTGAAGGGGGAATCAAGTAATCTAAGGGGATTCAAACGTCAGAAATAAGGGACTAGGGTGATTATGTCTTGCCTATGGGTGATTACGTCGCCTTTCTAGGGTTACTCGATAGATTATACTAAGTGCTCTAATCTATACCTATAATTAGCCTTCAAATAGGTACCTTAAGCCTTAGTAAAGGTCCGTCCCTAGGTGGCGATGCCTAGCAGTACGGTGTGATCTTTATGACTTAGGAATTAGAGCTAGCCAATAAGGTTCTAGGTGAGTGTAGATTGATCTAATCCTAGCACTTAGTCCTCTAAATAGTTCCCCAATCTGGCCCTAGGACTCGGTGCGAGCCTGTCCCTAAGCTTCACCCCACATAGAGCTACGGCGTGATCCTTATGAACCTAGGGTGTTAGGGTGGACTAACTAGACTTCCTAAGTGAACTAAGGTCAACAAAACCTATTCAAACTCTTATTGGCTGGATTTAAAGCCAAAGGGGACTCGACCTAGGCTAGTTACTAGTTGTGCACCATCAATCGCATCACAATTAGTGGCACTTGACATTAAAATGCATGGAAAACACATCTAGGGCATGGAATTTGAGAATACACCGGTATATTCTACTACTAAACACATAGACATGTTTGGATTACACCAATTTAAGCAATGGCACCTGACATGTAAGCAATAGAAGCTATTTATGCTATTTGATAAGCAAACACGCACATAGACATATATATAAGCATACCCACTTCTTGAAATCACTACACAAACACATAGCCATGCTAGCATAATGATTTAGAAATGGTTAATAGCAAAATAGACTTCAATAGACATATGCTATATCATTGAGGCATTTCTACAAACACATAGACATGAATGTAAATTTGCCCATCAAAACTTTAAGCATAAAGCATATATACATAAATCCATCAAGTTCCCATTAATAAAAATTAGTAATCAATTGATAAATACAAGAATAATCACCCTACATAGCTTTAATCATACATACTTAGATTTGGGACAGAAGAGAGTTACCCTTCTATCCATATCTACGCTTTACAATCCATGAGCTATGCCCAAATCCTTGGGTTTGATCCCCTTAAATACTTGATTCCAAAGTTCTTTTGTGTATGGAAGAGTATTTGAGAGACAGGAGATGAGAGGATTAGGCTTTTGGGAGATGGGTATGAAAGAATACAACTTAAATTGTCCTTTAAAATGGCCAAAAGCAGGCTTATATAGCTAATTTCTGCAACTACCGAAACACTCTACTGGAGCACCAGTACCAAAGGCCCTTTATTCCGGTAGTGGAAACTTGCTTTCTATTTTTGGTAGAATAGTGAGCCGGTACACGGGTACTTTGAAGCCAGTGTTCTGGTAGTCTCTCTTTACTCTATTTCGGCTTTGTTTTAGCTCTGTTTTGCTTTCGATTGCTTTGGTCTTTGTCTGGAAGCTTCCTAACATGATTTTCTTCCATATTTCATCTTCAAAATCATCTTCAATACTTGCCCAAGCCATCTCCATTTTTGTTCAGCTTAAGACATTCCTCAAATTCACCTAGAACACAAGATAAGTGTACTTTAGTACAACATTTATGCTTTAAGCTCAACTATAAACACCAAAAGCTTAATATGCTCAAGTATAATATAAATGCTATACTAATACACCTTATAAGCACAAAACACCTCAAACTAGATATAGAAATACAATGCAAAATCACACACGAAACCAACACATCACTTGGTCTTGGCATTAAATCCAGCCAATGATTCAAGTACTAGGATAGGTTTGTTCTAGGTCACCTAGGAAGCTAGTTAGTCACTCTTGAGGCCCTAGGTCATAAAGACCACGCTGTAGCTCTAGGAGGCGTTGCCTAAGGACAGACCCGCACCGAGTCCTATGGGGAAATTAGGATATTAACTGAGTAACCTAGTGAAAGAGCAATTGATGATTAAGCCATTCCATGTAATCCTATAGTATTAGGATCTAGGATCACCCATTAATAAGAAGCTGTCACCCTAACACCTTTCCATTTGTTAGTTCTTCTAAATTAGCTTGTTCCCTACTTTCCATTCTCATAGTTTAGTTTAATTCGTTTTAGTTAGAGCTCCCGACCATTAAAAATCCAAAATCCCAAAAAAAATAGATAGTTTAGGTTTCTTTTTAGGCAAACTCTAGAACACACACATAGAATCCATCTCACAACATAACCTCCCTGTGGTTCGATACCCATTCTCACACACACTACACTGCATCGATCTGTGCACTTGCGGGTCTTTAGAGCTTGCTCTCGAGAGAAGACTATGACTGATGAAGAAGAATTGATGAAATTTAAGGAATTGTTGACTAGCTTTGATTTAGACATCTTAGCTTCTGATCTTTCTAGTGAGCATGAGGAACATCTATTCGAGGTTCTTAGGAAACATAGGAAGGCTATAGGGTGGAAAATTGATGATTTGAGACGCATAGACCCTTTGGTTTGCATGTATCATATTCACCTTGAGGATGGAGCCATTCCTTCTAGGGAGATGCAAAGGAGGCTAAACCCACACATAAGCGAAATAGTTAAGAAAGAGATCATTAAGCTTTTAGATGCAGGCATTATTTATCCAATCTCCGATAGTGAGTAGGTTAGCCCAATCCAAGTTGTCCCTAAGAAGTCTGGGATCACGGTTATGAGAGAGAAGAGCTTATCCCTACACGCACATCCACGGGATGGAGAGTTTGTATTGATTATAGGAAGCTCAACTCCAAAACTGGGAAGGATCATTTTCAATTGCCTTTTCTAGACCAGATCTTAGATAGAGTAGTTGGGCATAGCTATTATTGTTTTCTAGATGGCTATTCGGGTTATAATCAAATCCCCTTGTTTCCCAAGGACCAGGAGAAGACCACCTTTACTTGTCCTTATGGTACTTTTGCCTATAAGAGAATGCCCTTCGGTCTTGGTAATGCCCCGCAACTTTCCAGAGGTGTATGATGGCCATTTTTAGTGACATGATTGAGAGGCATTTAGAGATATTCATGGATGATTTCTCAGTCTTTGGTGATAATTTTGATGAGTGCTTGAGTCACCTCTCTTTAGTCTTAGATCGATGTGTGGAGAAGAATCTAGTGCTGAGTTGGGAGAAATCCCACTTCATGATACAAAGAGGGATAGTATTAGGTCATATAGTTTCCTCTAGTGGTATTCAAGTTGACCCAGCTAAGGTAGAATTGATTGAAAAGTTACTTGTCCCTAAGTGTGTCAAGGATGTTAATCTTTTCTAGGGCATACAGGATTCTACCATAGATTCATTCAGGAGTTTAGCCACATTGCACATCCTTTATCTAGGCTTCTAGCACAAGATGTCCCTTTTGACTTTGATAATGAGTGTGTTAGGGCTTTCAATAGGCTTAAATCCTTATTATCTACATACTCGATTATCCAACCACCTAACTATAGTCTTTCATTTGAGGTTATGTGTGATGTATTTGATTATCTGGTAAGAGCTGTCTTATGTCAAAGGAAGTAAAAGTTGCCCCATCTTGTGTACTATGCTAGCAAAACTCTTAATGAAGCCCAAAAGAACTATACTACCATGGAAAAAGAGCTTTCAACAATAGTCTACTCTCTTGACAAGTTTAGGTCATACATCCTAGGGTCTAAAGTGATTGTCTACACCGATCATGCGACGTTGAAGTATTTGTTGCCTAAGAAAGAACCTAAGCCCCGCTTGATTAGGTGGTTGCTCCTCCTTCAAGAGTTTGACATCGAAATCTGGGATATGAAGGGTAGAGAAAATTTAGTTGCGGATCATCTTTCCCGTCTTGTTAGCAAGTCTTCTAGTGATCCAGCTCCTTTTCGTGATTCATTCCCCAATGAATAATTGTTTGTCGTCTCTCATCACATACCTTGGTTTGCTCATATTCTTAATTATCTTGCCATAGGGCAGTTTCCTTCCCATTGGGAGAAGAGATAAAAAGATAGGTTTCTAGCACAAGTTAGGCATTTCTTTTAGGAGGATCCTTATCTTTCTAAAGTATACGCTGATCAAATGATTCGTTGGTGTGTGCCTAAGGACGAGTTTGAGAGCATTTTGAGCATGTGTCATGATAAGGGGTGTGGGGGTCATTTTAGTGTGAAGAAGACCGCCATGAAGGTCTTACAATGTGGATTATTTTGGCCCACTCTCTTTGGAGATGCCCAAGAGTATTGCAAAAAGTGTTTTTAGATGTCAACAATCTGGGTCTATATCTAGGAGAAACATGATGCCTTTATCCCCTATTCTTCCTTGTTAATTATTTGATGTTTGGGGTGTAGATTTCATGTGTCTATTTCCACCTTCCTTTGGGTACTAATACATTTTAGTGGCCATTGATTATGTGTCCAAATGGGTTGAAGCTATTCCCATACGCACTAATGACCATAGGGTAGTGGTTAAATTCATTAAGGAGAACATTTCTCTAGATTTGAAGTCCCTAAGATCTTGATTAGTGATGGGGGTTTGCATTTTCGCCATAGGACTTTAGAGGCCTTGTTGAGGAGATATTCGGTCACCCATAAGGTAGCTACTTCTTATCACCCACAAACTAGTGGACAAGTAGAGGTGTCCAATAGGGAGATCAAGTACATTTTAAAGAAAACGATCCAGCCTGATAGGAGAGATTGGTCTATTAGGCTAAATGATATTTTGTGGGCCTACCGTACCGCCTTTAAAACTCCCATTGGTATGTGTTCTTATAGATTGGTTTATGGGAAAGCTTGTCACTTGCCGGTAGAACTTGAGCATAGAGCTTATTGGGGCATCAAAGCCTTAAATTTTGATTTGGCAAGAGCGGGTGAGAAAAAGAAGCTAGACCTAGTGGAATTGGAAGAGCTTAAATTCGAGGAGTATGAGAACGCCAAACTTTATAAGGATAGGATGAAGAGAATTCATGTAAACACATTATTAAGAAATCATTCTCTCCCTCTGATAAAGTTTGGTTGTTTTACTCACGATTGAAACTCTTTCCAGGTAAGCTTAAGACAAGATGGGATGGTCCATATGAGGTGATGGTTGCCTATCCTTCCGAAGTGGTCAAGATTAAAGACTTAAAGGATGGTCGAGAATTAACAGTGAATCGGCAACGCCTGAAGCACACATATGATCCGAGCATGGCTCGTGTAGAGGTTTTAATGCTTCAGAACCCCATCTATGGAAGTTGAAGATGAGTTGGTGTTTGCCCGGCTGATGGCATAGTGGTTAGTGCCACTAAAAGGCAACCTAAGTTCACTTTTGTAATTTTGCATTTGTTTCACTTTCTTTCTTTTTTTTATCTTCTTTCTTTTTCTTTTGCCCACATCAAAGTGTTGAATCCCGATCCTTTGTCCCATAAGATATACTATTACTTATTATTGCACATGCCAATGCAAGCATGCATAGGCAATACTACTAATCTTATTTTCTTTGCGAGTATTTGTGAATTGTAAGTCACAGGAATAGTAGTATGGTGATTTATGATTGGCATGGAAAGATTTGAAAAAGATGCAAGGTTGTATCTATCCTTTCTCCACTTGTTCCCCATGTTTTACCCTATCCCCACCACCCTTATTTGCTTTGTAATGCCAATTTGCTTATTTATATGTTTTGATCTATTTGCTTAAGGACAAGAAAAGTTTAGGTTTGAGGGTGTGGGAGTTTGGTTTTCTTGTTATATATCTTGCTTAGGGTAGATTGCATCATGTGCTTAAAAATGGTGCTTAAAAATGGTGAAAAATTTTCAATTTTGGTGGATGTAGAGTCGTTTATTTCTTTATTGACCATTGTGATTGACTCTGTTGATTGGTGAATATGAGTTACATTATGGGGAACGAATAGAGTGGTTTGAAAATTAAGTCTTGGAAGGGATGCCCTTCAAAGTTGTGGGGAGTGAGAACCTTTAAGAATGACTTATATAGCCACCCCATAGCTTGGTAGCAAAGAGTGTTGAAAAAGAGTTGTTGATATGAATGCCCTTCCTTGATTGGTTCTTTTTGATGTGTTAAAGCCTTTCTTTTTCTTTTCTTTTGGTGTGAATACAATATAAAGCATGAAAAATCCAAAAAAATTGAAAAAGGCATATATATAAAATGAAAAAAATGATGAAAAAGAGAAAAAGCCAAGGGCACCAAAAAGTTTTATGAATAAGTGCAAAAGTGACACAATGTCAACCTAGCACATGATATCCTCTATGTAGATATGTGAATAAGGCTTGTATAAGCCATTGTGTTTGTATATTCTCTCATCTTGTCTTTGAGGATTGGTGCATGTTGGGGAGGCCATGTTAGTTGAGCGAGCACGAAATATCAACATCTCATGTGTGTGAGTTAGAATCCTGGGCTTGTGGTGGCTTGGCTACTTGGGAAATTCCCACAAGGAACAAGACCTCTTATGAGTAGAGTGAAGATCCAAAGAGGCTGAGGGATTTTTCCACAATAGGATTGCCCCCTTCATGCTTCTTAGACTAACTTTTATATAGAGTAAATCCCTTAGGCAACCCTTGGCTTTAGCTTTTGAAATAAACTTAAGAATGGGCTTGTTTGGGGACAAGCAAGGAGTAGGTTTGGAAGTGTTGATGTGTTGTGTTTTTGTGTGTGTTTGCATTGTCATTTGTCTATGTTTAAGAGGCATTAAGTGCTCAAGAAGATGCATTGGTGGAGTGCTTTTGATAAGAATAGGCTTAAGTGTAAACAAATGTACATATTGAGTTTAAGAGACAAATTGCTATACTAATTGCTTGTTTTCAATGATTTAGGTGAACTTTGGGTTAAGATCGTGATTGGGGCAATGATAGGTGATGAAGATGGGAGATGTACGGGTCAAAACGAGAAGATCGAAGGCCAAAAAGACAAAGAATGGAGAAAGGAAGTTAGTCGGACGACCTAAGAGAAGGAGCCGGTCGACTGGCTAGTCCAAAAAACATCACCAAAAAGTTCAAGCTAAGAGGAGAAGCCGATCGATCGGTTAGGTCAACTGGCAGTTCGTGAAAAGCTGATATAAAAGCTCAATTTTTAGACTTAAAAGGAAGAAAGGATCTTTCCACACCTATCACACACACACACACACTTAACCCTAGTCTTCACTCAGAAAACAGATGCACTCACACCTTTTTTACCTAGTCTTGAGCTCATTTGAAGGGATTCAAACACTTGGATCAAAGGCTACTCAAGGATTTTGTACAAAAAGTGCTAGGATGGAAGGGGAGTTTTCTATTTTTTTTTTTCATCCTCTATTATATTATGTTTGAGTAGATTTGTTTAGGGTGATGACACTTGTGTAATGGGTTGATTCTATGCTTCTATATTATGGGATTCAATGGCTTAATGTATATACATATGCTATGTTCTTCTTGTTTCAATGGCTATTGTACAATACATGTTTAGGTGTTTGATAATATGCCTATGAGAGTTGCATATGTATAAATTGAAGTCTATTTGCTACTAAACACCTCTAATCCACTCTATAATCATGTCTATGTGTTTATGTGTGGATCTTATGAAGTGGGTATTGCGTATATTCATGTCCATGTGCATGTTTGCATGCCTAGTAGTGAACATGACCTTAATATTGCATACATGTTGGTTCAAAAGTGTTTCTAATGGTGTAATTCGAGCATGATGATATTTGGTAGTCGAATAGGTCCTTTTATTCGCGAACACCTTGGCTTAGAACATGTATGAATGCATTAATAGGTCAAATCCCGCTATTGTGACCTTAGAATGATGAAGCATAATTAAAGGCTAGTCTAAATAGAGTCTCCTTTGGCTTTAAATCCAACCAATAGGTTTCCGGGTAGATTTAGCCAACTCTAGCAACACTAGGTCTTGGCTTTAAATCTAGCCAATGATTTAGGCACTAGGGTAGGTTTGTTCTAGGTCACCTAGGAAGTTAGTTAGTCACTTTTAAGGCCCTAGGTCATAAGGACCACACCGTAGCTCTAGGAGGCGTCGCCTAGGGATGGACACGTATCGAGTCCTAGGGGGAAATTAGGATATTAACTAAGCAACCTAGTGAAAGAGAAATTGATGATTAGGCCATTCCATGTAATCCCATAGTATTGGAATCTAGGATCACCCAGGTCATAAGGAATCCACCATAGTGCCCAGGTTGGTTAAATATTGCCTTGTAACTATTCAGCTTATCCGAATGTTGGGAACCATTACTAGATGGTATCATTGATTAATACAAGGATTGTCCCTATATTACCTGTTTCTATTTGGATCTATGAACTCACACATATGGTTGAGAATCAATTAGAGAATTGGCCTTATCACAATTATCTCGATCATGTTTAATTGTGAATTAGACATGTTATTTTTTAATTATGAATTAAATATTATTAGGGGTAATTAACATTATAGATATTTAATTGAGAATTGAATATTTTAATGTTTAATTATTTTTATAGGTCGCAGAATTAATTTTGACTATGTCTAGCTAGCACTAGACATGTGAATCAAATTAATTCATAGGCTGTTGATTATAAATTAAATGTGGATTTAATTTGGGCAAATATGAATTTGAGAAATCCATAATTATAAGACCAAAGAGTTGGACTTAGTGGGGCTGCCCATACCTTCCTATAAAAGGAGAGTTCATGTTATTTTCTATGTACGATAGTTTTTGAGAAAACCTAATCTCAAATTTAGTTATCAAAATTTTTTCCTAAATCCTCAACTAAAAATAGTCTCCTCCAACAATTCTTGATTGCATATATAAGGGAAGAGCTCGACGCTTTTGCAAGGCAATTTCAGAAACTTATTTGAAAATTTTCATGCATTTTTGAGGTAATCGTATATTTGTTTATTGAAATTTTTAATTGAGAGCTTGATCTTGTGCGAGGAAATCTGGCCAAAGTCTCCCTGATTTCCCATTATGGTATCAGAGCTAAAGCTCTTATTATTATATTTCCATGGGTTTTATTGCACAATAAGTTAAATATAAGTATATAAGATTTACCTATATTAATCTTGATTTGTTTTTTATTTTGATTATGAACTAGAATAAAAAATAAAACCATAATCATCTTGCCTAAAATAGAATCTTAAAAGATTATTTATTCGTTCTTTATTGCCCAAGATTTGTCTCGTGTACGGTGTGTATTGCTGCGCCATTATTGTTGTTAGAACCCACCCCATTCATGATGCCCAAAAGAGGTTATTATTGACAAAAGTTGCCAATAATAAGTTTTGAACTTGCAGATTTGATAAACATGTCCTTAGATTTAGCACTTCTGAAAAGTAAGCTGAGCAACCAATTATTGTTAAAATTTTAATTCAAGCTAAATAAATTTCTTTTTAGTCATCTTCTTCGGGGATGAAATTTTCCTCCTTATTTCTCTTGTCCATAGTCTAACATCAACCCATCTCCAAAACCCACAAATTTGTTCGTCTATTCCAACCACCTCCACAATTCCATCAAGCTTTGTGGCATTGAATATGATTCATGCAGTCAATATCAATATATATATATATATATGTATGTATGTATATTATATAGTGCTTTTAGGTGAGAGGTTCGTGCCGTGACTCATTTCTTTTGTGACCATGGCAATTTAGTCAACCAAGGTTGTTGGTTTTTTAGTTTGATCAATGTTTTCTTGTTTTAGAGGTGGTTCATGGTTGTGGCATGGGTTGGGGATTATTTTGTTAGGGGCCGATGGTTGGTGGCTCACGGAGTCTTTGTTGGGTGGTGGTAGCCATAGTTGATGGCGACTGTTTGGGAAGAGGGGTCCAATGTAGGAGGTCTAGGCCATGCCTTTACTGGGGTGTGTGTTTCTCGGTAGTGGTGATGTTTTTTTCACGAGAGATAGACAATTCATTGGTGATAGCAGATTATGGTAAAGGTGGCCAGTGGCCCTGTAAAGGTGGCGATGCTAGGGTTCCCAGGAAGATGATGATGAAATTTAATTTTAAAAAAAGGTGTTTCTGATTTGGTGTAGGTTAGACCTAGCTAGGCCATTTGCTTAAATCTGGATATGGATCTAGTTATAGGTTTATTTTGGAATTAGATCCATAGGTTTATTTTAGAATTAGATCCAAATTATTGCATATATATTTGACATATAAATATGCATATTTTCATTATCTTCCTGGTTGGGCTTCTAAATGGGTTTGGAGTCCACATGCATAATAATTTAGTTGGACTTGGGCAGTTGATGGCGACCGTTTGGGAAGAGGGGTTCAATGTAGGAGGTCTAGGCCATGCCTTTTCTGGGGTTTGTGTTTGTCGGTAGTGGTGATGTTTTTTTGGCAAGAGCAAGACAATTCGTTGCTGATAGCAGATTATGGTTAAGGTGGCTGGTGGCCCTGTGAAGGTGGCGATGCTAGGGTTCCCAGGAAAATGATGATGAAATTTAAGTTTAAAAAAAAGGTGTTTCTGAGTTGGTACAGGTTAGACCTGGCTAGGCCATTTGCTTAGATCTAGATATGGATCTAGTTATAGGTTTATTTTGGAATTAGATCCAGATTACTACATATATATTTGATATATAAATATGCATATTTTCATTATCTTCCTGGTTGGGCTTCTAAATGGGTTTAGAGTCCACATGCATAATAATTTGGTTGGACTTGGGCAGTTGCAGATTTAGGCTTTAAAGGCTAAATGCATCTATATATATAGTGCTCTTAGGTGAGAGGTCTGAGTCATGACTCATTTCCTCTTTGACCATGGCTATTTGGTTAGCCAAGGTTGTTGGTTTTTTAGTTTGATCAGTGTTTTCTTGTTTCAATAGTGGTTCATGGTTGTGATGGGGTTTGGGTTTTATTGTGTTAGGGGCCGACAATTTGTGGCTCATGGAGTCCTTGTTGGGTGGTGGTAGCCATAGCTGATGCCGACTCTCTGGGAAGAGAGGTCTAATGTAGGAGGTCTAGGCCATGCCTTTACTGGGGTTTGTGTAGGTCGGCAGTGGTGATGTTTCTTTTGGCGAGAGACAAATAGTTCGTTGGTGATAGCAAATTATGGTTGAGATGGCCGGCGGCCTTGTAAAGGTGGCCGGCGGCCTTGTAAAGGTGGCGGCGCTAGGGTTTCCAGGAAGATGATGATGAAATTTAATTTTAAAAAAAAGGTGTTTTTGATTTGGTGCGGATTAGACCTGCCCAGACCATTTGCTTCGATCTAGATATGGATCTAGTTATGGGTTTATTTTGTAATTAGACCCAAATTACTACATATATATATTTGATATATAAATATGCATATTTTCATTATCTTCCTGGTTGGGCTTCTAAATGGGTTTGGAGTCCACATGCATAATAATTTAGTTGGACTTGTGCAGTGCAAATTTGGGCTTTAAAGGCTTAGTGCATCTCTAAGGCTTGGCAAATTTGGGCTTAAAAGTCTTTTGAGCCTAACTAAGACGGGGTCTTTTTTTTAATTGAAGAAATTTTATTTGGCTATCTTATTAAATAAGTTTGGACTTATTTTATTAAGACTTAAAGCTCTGTGACTTAAAAGGTTTATTTTAATTAAGTTAGACTTAATTAAAGAAGATATTAAATGAAACAAAATCATAGCCCAAGATTTATTGAGACAAATTTTATGTTGAATAATGTGACAAATTATTTATTGATTCTATTTAGCAACTTACTTAAATAGCCTTTTACACCTTATTTGATGTGAATTAAAGGTTAATTCACACTTAAAATAAATATGTTGTTTATTAATTTTCATTGACTGATTTATATGATAAAGTCTTCTTTATCTTCCAAAATGAATATAAGATATTTATTTTTCAAGCCTATGATTTGTTGAAAGAAAAAAAACTAATTATGATCCCAATTAATTTAAAGGAGCTTTAAATAATTAAAAAGCTCTTTGATTTGTCAAAAATTTCATTTTGACCTTAATTAATTAGAAAGAATTCTAATTAATTAGATAATGACCCAAGATTAGTCAAAATTGAGATTTTGACTCCAATTAATTTAAAAAAAGTTTTGATTAATTGGATTAGCCCCCTAAGGGGTTAAAATCATGATTTTGACTTGAAAGAAGTTTTAATTAATTGGAAGGATTGATTTAATAAGCTTAAATCAATCCAATGATTGTGCAATAAAATCATGAAATCATTTATGTCTTTTCTTTATTATGATGTATGACATATTTTGGTGTGGTTATAGGCCTCATCTCTTGCATATTATTACATGTCTGTTTACCAATTATTGTAATTGTATTTTGGAATTAAGTAGGGCCTGCAAGCTCAACCTTTCCTCCAATTCTAGTTATAATTCCCACTTTCAAGAGATGTATCGCCTCTTTTTAGAAGGAGTTCTTCTTCTAGTTAATATAATTGGTAGTTAAAGCACAATCAAGACAAGGACATGAAGACCAAGAGTTAGAAAGCCTGACCTTATCGAGGACTCCTAATATTTATAGTAGGAGAATCCTTTAGGTATTGGCCACGTCTCTAGGAATGATATTTCATATATAATGGCATGTTTATATTCTTTGTATTTGTCATTTGTTTTCATGAGTCTCAATATGTTTATGATATATTACTATTTGATAGTGATATAACTAGTCATGATCACAAATATGTTTTGCATGTTCTAAATAAACTTGGCGTAAATGAAATAATCAACTATAAAGTGTCAGGTGGGATGGTTATCAATTAGTTGATGAGTGATGTCTTCTTTGGTGCACAAGCCCTAAAGACCTGCAAGCTCATGGGTTGTTTATAGTATAGCGTATGAGTGCAGGTCAAATTCACAGAAAGGCCAAACATGTGTAATGTCCTAAGTTATGTGTGTCCTAAAGGGCTGCGTCTTAGGTCCCTAAATTACAATCTTTTCGGGTTTTTGGGATAGGATGGAGTGCAGGAAAACTAAATCTATCCTAAGGACAAGGAAATAAAAGGTAGTGTGCAGAAAATGCAGGAATCAAGTGATCATAGAGGAGTCAAACATCGGAAAAAGAGACTAAGGTGATTATGTAATACCCCCAATTTACAATTTGAGGTCAATACGGAATAATAAAGATTTTGTAGGGTTATTTTACAATTTCTAACTTTTGTTATAAATATCTATTATTCTAGATAATTCTATTAAGAAAAGATACTTCATTTCTTCCTCTTTGGAGCATCACATGTGAGATACAAAGGAGAAGGAGATAGAAAAAAAGAAAAGAGAGAGAGTGTGTGTGAGAGAAAGAAAATCCTACAATCTACACTCAACAAAGCTATGCATTAAGCTTGATCTTTTGCAAATGGGTCTTCATCAATTATAAAATACAAAGGTTAGTTCTTGTTTCTCAAACTTCTTGTGAGTTTAAGTTGTGAAAGTTAGAGTTTTGACTAATTGTATGGTTTTGTTACATATTATTGAATGAAATTTATTATGAGTAGTGACTATTCTCAGTAATAGCGTCCTTGAGGTGAGAAAACCAGAAAGAAAATAGAGAGAAAACAAGATGAAATTTTTGTCACTGCTTTTGCAGTGTTAAGTTTAGGCATAGTCGGGTGGTGAAATATTATCAGATTGAGCTGAATTTTAAGGGTGTGTTCCTGACTTATGGAGCTTCAAATTCAAAAGTGGGATTTAGTTTTTGAGGTCTTTAGATTGGTCTGTTGAGCTCCTGAATTTACTGCTCTGCTGAAGACTTGACTAGGTGCTAAATGTTGAGGATTTGATGCTTGATATGAGGTAAGTGAGGAATCCTTGTTCCTTTGTCAAATCCCTACATTATATTTTTGCAGTATTGAATTCCATCTTAGTTTCTATTTAGCCATTGGTTATGCAATGTTCCAGTAGTATTTCGTAAAGTTGATTTCACTGAGTGGTCCCATGGTTGTGCCATTTCTTCTATGGCTGAATATTACTACCTCTTATCTCGTATGACTTATTCTTTTGGCTTTCCTATTTTGCTTAAGTTTGTGAACCTCTAGCATGAGTCTATGTAATATACCGTAACTTTCCTTGAGCTATTATAATATTGGTTTGCCCTAGAGGAACCCTTTGTTAAATTCATATGATCTTTCTTGTGGCCAATCCAAATTGCATAAGGAACCATTGATTCTAAGTTAATGTCATATGTAATTCAATACTCTAGTTTAAATTCTCGAGTTCACCTTCTCATTTTGAATAGAACTTTGGAATAAACCTATACATGAACTGAATTCTTTCTTTATGTGTGAATGCTCAAGTTAATTTTATTGTTCCCTTCTAGCAAATTGTTTGTCATATGGCCTTATTTTCTTTTGAGAGTCTTTTTGTTTACCAAGCCTTCAATAGTTTCACAAGCTCAATGATAACTCCTAAATGTATGGTCTCTATTTGTAGATCTTGTTATTTTGAATTTTGTGTGATATATCCATCTTTTGTGTTTTAAGAAATTCTTATACCTTTGTTTAGATATTTGTTCTCTTGGTAAAGTCAAACTTTAAATAGTTCTCCTTTTCCTAATGCCTTTGGTGTTGTCTTGAGAGTTCAAATCGTTTAAGTTCCATCTCTTATGCTAAGATTCTCTTTACTTCTTGTTCAGTTAATATGGGATCTTCGTTGGTGTTTGCCTTCCTCCTTGTCTTCATAGTAAGTTGTTTTCGATCTTTGTTTAACTCTTTGAAGTTATCTTTGTTCGTTGGTATAATCATTCCCTTATGCACCTTCGAGATCATGTGCCAAAATATCATTTGTTCATTATTGTAAGTTGTATGTATGTGTGTTATGTGTATGTGTATGGGGTACACCTATCATCTGGTGGGGGCTTAGTACTCACCTTGTGTTAAGTGTTTTGCTTGGTAGTGGTATAGTACTCACCTTGTGACCAGAGCTACATGGGCAAATGTAGCTACAGCTTGCGATAGGCTAGCCATCTTTTCCCTGGCTATGCCACTTGTGCTTTTGTATAAGTGATCCATTGAGGTGTCATATAAGTAATCCATTATGTCTTCACATAAGCAATGCAATGTGTTTCAATATAAGTGATCCATTGTGTTTCCATATAGGTGATTCGTTGTGTTTCTATATAAGTGATCCTTTGCTTTATCTATCATCTCATACTTTCTATCTTAGAGTATATCTTTTGTATTTGTATGACCAGCCTAATATTTTGTTTCTAGCTAAGTGATCTTACTATCAATCAGAGTGATCCATATTTAGTTTCAATAACACTGACCATTCTGTAAATCAGTCTATATGTTATCTTCAGTTACTTCCCTTATGCCTTTGTTGCTAAACCTCATCTTCTAACTAGCTCTTTCTTTTATTTGGTCAATTACTCTTGTCTTTGTATACATGGCCCTCCTATTTTAGCTTGGCTATGCCTACTACGCATTATATGCTTATCCTTGTCTTTAGTTATACCCCTACATTTATGTGAATAAGTTTGTGTTTAGTGAATTATGGATTTCATTTTCTTATGTTCCATGTTAACTTGACTTAGTTACTTAATCCCACTTTCTTTATTGCTTGTGTTACCATTAGTTTCTTCTTTCCTAGAAAAGTCATCTAACATAACTTGGTTATATTTCATCATCATGCTGAATGTGACTCTACCTTGGGTTTCCTGGCTTGTATTTGTCTCGAATAATTTTGCTCCATTGAGCCTCCACCACCACACATTTAGTTGTGCTACTTTTTTCAGTTGTATCAACCTATGTTTAGATATATAGTGCCTTATGCTTAGCCTTATGAAAGCTTCTTATTATGTTTTTATCTACTATTTTCTAGCTAGTCTTTCCTTAGCACCTCATGGTGACTTGTTATACCCCCTTAGAAGTAAACTTCATATCATATGTTATATTACTTATCTTTTAAATATTCATGAGAACCATATGACCCCCGTTCGATCTATGGTGAACCGATGGTACAACCTATGTGGCAATTTCCATTCTACAGTGATTCTACTATGTGCCATCCATAAGTGTTAATGCCCTATTCCATTGCTTTCGAACTCTGTTATCACTTAAATGATAGTGTGATCATTATAAAGTATTCTTTTTATTGTATGTTGCTACCTAAGTTTAATCTGTACCATTCAGTTGTTCAAAGCTATTGCCCTCATCTTTTCTACCCCTTGGGATCTGCACTTACTGGGCATTGTTTCAGTAATTTAAATGTTTTATACTTCTTTTTGCAGAGTAAAGGGGGAAATCTCTTAGTGCATGCGAGATAGCAACCAAAAGAATGATGAGACATTTGTAGACTAACAGATTAATTGTGATCAAAAGATACACTTCTTTTAAAACTATAAGTATGATTATTTGGTGGTATTTGTGACTTTAAGTCTATGTTGTATGGATATTTAAGTAGTTGACATAGATACGCTTGAGTTTTATGGTCTGCAAGTTTTGTATTTTTATGGTTTAGTTGCCCTAATTCTATACTGTGGTGGTTTGAATTGTTTCTGAGTTTAGCCTTGCTGGTCCACGAATTAACACTCTTAGGCTTGTGATAGTCATGCCATTAAAGTTTATTTGGTGAAATTTTTGGGGCATGGCAGATTATGACTTGCCTATGGGTGATTACTACTTTTTTCTAAGGTTGTTTCAAGGATAATACTTCTTTGCTCTCGTCCAAGCTCCTAATTAACCTCCTAATGTAACCTTAGGACTTGGTATGGGTCTATCCCTAGGCACGTCTACCTAGAGCTACTACATGGTCGTTATGACTTGGGCATTAAGGCTAACTAGTTAGGATTCTAGTTGACTTAGTCAATCTAGCCCTAGTGTTTAGTTCACTAACTAGTTCCCTAATATATCCCTAGGACTCAGTGTGAGTCTGTCCCTAAGCAGATCTACCTAGAGCTACGGCATGGTCCTTATGAATCTAGGGCCTTATTATGGACTAACTAGCTTTCTAAGTGAACTAAGGTCAACTAAACCTATCCAGACACTTATTGGCTGGATTTAAAGCCAAATGGGAATCGAACTAGGCTAGTTACTAGTTATGCACCATTGATCCTTATCACAATAGTAGAAAGTAGCGATTGAGCGCAAATCATACACATCTAGGGTATGGCGTTCGGGAATATATTGGCCTATTCTACTACTAAGCACATAGACATACTTAGATTACACTAATTTAAGCAATAGCACCTAATATGTAAGCAATAGAAACTATTTATGCTATTAAGTGTGCAATTACACACATAGACATGTATATAAGCATACCCACTTCATTTAATCAACACACAAACACATATATATGCTAGTATAATGATTTAGAGATGGTTAATAGCAAAATAGACTTTAATATACATAAGCTAAAGGAAATCGTAGAGACTTTCCCCTGATTTCTACACGCAGGATCAAGCTCTATAATTAAAATTTTTGAGATTTAGAATCACATTGTAACTCTTGCGATGAAAACTTTGCCTTGTGAAAGCATTGAGCTCCTTGTCTTCGTACGCTATCAAGAATAGGGAAAGAGACTATTTTTGAGTTTAGGGTTTTAGGAGAGAATTTTTTGACATCAGGTTTTCACAAAAAAAACATACGTACAAGAAATAGTTAGAACTTTCCTTATATAGGGAGATATGGGCTTTCTATAAAGCCCATTCCCACAACCCAATAAGCCAACTCTTTCAGCTTCGAATAATGGACTTTTTAAATCCATAATAAAGCCCAAATTAAATCCATATTTAATTTATAAAAAATAACCCATGAATTAATTTTGATGCACATATCCAGTGTTAGCTAGACATAGTCAAAATCAATTTCGTGACTTGTAATAAGTAATTAAATATTATTATAATATTTAATTCTCAATTAAATATCTATAACATTAATTACTTATAGTATTATTTAGTTCATAATTAAATAATAACATATTTAATTCACAATTAAATGTGACCAACATTATTATAGTAGAGTCAATGCTCCAACTAAATTCCAACCATAACCACATTTGGCATACAAAATGATACATAAACATATATCAACATATATAAGCACATGTGGGTGGTTATGGGCCTTTCCTAGTGTGGCCAACTAGAGTCATCAAGGGCCACTTTATCATGTAAGTAAGGTTATTACCTGTTAATATCGAGAAACTTGGATCGGGCTGGGCCTTCAGGTTCTTGATCTTCATCTCCTTGTATTTATTGCACTTTAATTACTAATTACATTAACTAGAAGAAGAACTCCTTTTCAAGGAAAAGATTAAGCACTTGAGAGAGGGGTTTACAACAAAAATTGGAGAGAAGGCTAGGCTCATAAATCCAATTTAATCCCAAAAATAATTACAATAATGGATAACCAAACATATAATAACATGCATGTAATGAAAGCCTATAACCACACCAAAATATGTCATACATCGTAACAAAGAAACATAAATCAATTTCATGATTTTATCGCACAATCACTGGATCGATTTAATCGTACTAAATCAATTCCTCAAATTAATTAAAATTTTCTTCTCAATTAACTGGGGCCAAAATCTACATTTTGACTAGTTAAGGGGTTTCCAATTAATTAAAATCTCATTTTAAATTTATCAAAATCAAAATCTAATTTTGACTAGCTTTTGGAGGTTATTCAATTAGTTAAAGAAAAACTATATTCTAATTAATTGGGTCAAAATTACTATTTTGACCAATTATGGGGCTAATCCAATGAACTAAAACTCCTTTTAAATTAATTGAGGTCAAAATCATAATTTTAACTTATTAATAAGCCTTTGCCAATTAATTAAAACTCCTTTTAGATTAATTGGAGTCAAAATCTCAATTTTGACTAACTTTGGGTCATTATCCAATTAATTAGAACTATTTTCTAATTAATTGGAGTTAAAAACTAAATTTTGACAAATTAAGGGCTTATGCTATTAAATAAAACTATTTTGAAATTAATTTGGGTCAAAAATTAATTTTCAATTTTTTTGAGCTACCAATTAATTAAAACAAATTTTAAAGTAATTGATTTTAGAAAAATAATTTTAAAAGAAAATTTTGGGCCATATCAGACGTCTGGCCAAATTCCAAATTATTTATATCACATAAAAATTATTTAAAATAACTAGTAAACAACTTATGAATTTATTAGACTAAATAAGCTTTTAATTTATTCTAATTTCTTATATGTGAAATTACATATTAATTTCACATTTAATGGAATTTGATAAACAGTTTATCAATTTAAAAATAACAATTAAATAATTGGGCTCGAACACAAATAATTTACATCTTTAGTCAAATTTATCTAATTGACTCCAAGACTCAAATTAATTAGCCCACTTACATTTTTAACTAAGTCCAACTAACTTACCTAACAAAGCAAGAACAGGCCCAATAGAAAGTCCAAATTAATATTAATTAAGGCTAACTTAATTAATAGCCATCCCAAGTTTATGGATAAATAATTAGATAGTTTCAATTGCATTCTAATGAAGGGTGCCAATTTCGGCTTTTGAATAGCCGATCAGCTATTCAAAAGCAAAAATTGGCACGTTTCCTGTAATGCATTCAAGTTGGTCAAAATTTGGCTTTTGAATAGCCTATTTCAGTTATTCAAAAGCCAAAAATTGTGGTACTGTTAATTGCAGCATTTTCGTTTATTCAAAAGCTGAATCGGCTATTTAAAAGCCGAAAAGGCTATTATTGAAAACCGTTTAAAAACAAGGCTATTTTCATTATAGATTTTAAATTTTGAGTCATTTAAAAAAAACCCATAATTAAACATATTTCATTGAACATCTTCAATTTGCAATCTAATTGCAAATAATGGTTTGCACATAATTAATACAACCAATTGTCTTACAATAAGGAGCTTTAGCACATTCGAATTTAATCATAATGAGAGAATATTCAGACATTGAATATGTATATATCACATATACATACATTTTCATATAATAATTGAGCTATAGAATTAGAAACACAAAAATAGAGCTTTGGGTCTGATACCACTGTAGGAAATTGTAGAGACTTTCCTCAGATTTATGTGCGTAGGATCAACTATAATTAAAATTTTTGAGATTTAGAATCACCTTGTAACTCTTGCGATGAAAACTTTGCCTTGTGGAAGCGTTGAGCTCCTCTTTTTCGTACGCTATCAAGAGCAAGGGAGGAGGCTATTTTTGTGTTTAGGGTTTTGGGAGAGAATTTTCTGACATTAGGTTTTCACAAAAAAACCTGCGTACAAGAAATAATAAGAACTCTCCTTATATAGGGAGATATGACATTTGTAGAGCCCATCCCTACAATCTAATAAGCTCAACTCTTTGGACTTAGAATAATGGACTTTTCAAATTCATAATAAATCCCAAATTAAATCCATATTTAATTTACAAAAAATAGCCCATGAATTAGTTTTGATCCACATATCCATTGCTAGCTAGACATAATCAAAATCAATTCTGTGACTTGTAATAAGTAATTAAATATTATTATAATATTTAATTCTCAATTAAATATCTATAATATTAGCTACTTTTAGTATTATTTATTCATAATTAAAAAATAACACATTTAATTCATAATTAAACTTGACCAACATTATTATAGTAGGGTCAATCCTCCAACTAATTTTTGACTATATGTGCGACTCCTCAAGTTCAAACTTAAATCAATAATATAAAAACTATTCTTATACTAATCGATGATATTGTCTAGCAATGGTTCCTAACATTTAGATAAACCAAATAGTTGCAAGGCAATATTCAATGAACCTAGGCACTATAGTGGATTCCCTATGACCTTTGACATTCCAGAATAACCCTAGGGGCATGGTAAACTGTTAAACCTCTAACCAGGTATTCCATGTCAAGTTCGAATGTCGTCATAACTCATCATAATGTAACCAAATAACACATAACACGGAAAGCTTTGGTCAAAGTCTCAATGAATTATGACTAAGTAGAATATCATTCTCCTAATACCCAGTGCGGTCAATCCCATCTTGACCTACGTATTGACTTCGTGGCACTTACCCATGCCCAGTAGCCTTTTGTCATTGGATTTCTAATCTAGATAGTTTGGTACCAAAGCATGGGGAGTAATTTACAAGTCTCCATGGCGGTTTTGGGTCCAAGGGAATACAACATCCATGTGCACCCGAAGCTATCCTTTGATAGTAGGGTATATACCATAGGATGCTTGTAATTGAGTCAAGTTTAGTGAACATGTCTCCACACCTCACTGTGGGGCACACCAGTGTCTCTACATCCATTGGTCATGAGGTTAACCAACTTATGTGACGCACTATAACCTATGCTCGATTGAATTGATGTCATCGTATTAATTCTATTATTTGGTTACAAACTAGGCTTTAGGATGACCAAGCTATCCCTCATTCACGTAGCCTTATTAGATCATCAACAATTAAGGAAAAGATATACCATATGATGTAAGGCAAAAAAATGAGATGATTTATGCATAAATCAATACAAAGTCTACGATAGACGACTGACTTTTTGAACACCATTCCCAACATAAGCAACATTATTGTGGCATTTCTACAAACACATAGACATGTATGTAAATTTTCCATAGAAACCCTAAGCACAAGCATATATATACAAAATCCATCAAGTATATTATAAAAGAGTAATCAATCCATAATACATGATATAATCACCCCACATGCTCTACTTATACATATATTAACTTGGGATAAAAGGGAGATAAGAAATATACCCTTCTATCCAAAGCTAACTTTACAATCCATGAGCATGAGCCTTAAAGATTGTGTTTGGTCCTCCTAGATGCTTGATTCCTAGGTGTTTTTATGTGTGGAAGTATGTGCAGGAGGTGGGTTAAGATTAGGGTTTGAGAGATAGGTCAGAGAGTATGTGAAATTTCTCCAAAGTTTTTCCCAAGAAATAGCTAACAGACGTGCTTAAAAAGTTATTAGCGGGCGTTGGTAGAAGGCGCAACTGGTCAACCAACAAAATAAGAGAGGTGACCAGCTCGTTATGGTGCTCTGTGTCTCACCGGTTGCCTTAATGCTGGTTGATCGGTTCCTTTTGCAACTACTCTAATCTTTGCCAAACATGTTCTGGTTGCTCCTAATTGCTCTATGTTCCATCCACATGCCTCTAAACATGTTTTCTTGCTCTTTTTAGCTTTGAACCCATTTGCGAGCTTGGCCAATCCATCAACATCTTTAATCCATTCCATGTGTTCCATCAATACCCACCTACAATGTACAAAATAAGCACTTAGTGTAGTACTTTCCCTATAAGCTCTTCTATGTACATTTTTATCCTTGTATGCTCAAGTATAGTATAACTACTATGCGAAGGCTATCTAATAAGCAGTAAAACATCTCTGAATAGATATAGAAATATAATGCAAAACCAAACACAAAACCAACACGTCAACACCTCTAAACCTTCTTCTTATTTGTCCTCAAACAAGACTAAACCCAAGTTTGTCTCTGAGAAGCTGAAGAGGGTCACCTAAAGGATTGAATCGCTATCTTGATGAATCTAAGGAGCATGAAGGGATCATTCCTTTTGTAGAGAGGTCCTCAAGACTTTTTGGTTCCTTTTATTTACTTACAAAGGGTCTTGCACCTCATGGAAAGTTCCCAGGTAGCTATACCTCTACAAGTCTAAGATTCAAAAGCAAGCACACAAGATGTTGATACTGTGTGCCCCCACTAACATGGCCTCCCCAATATACACAAAGCCACAAAATGATGTAAGAGCCTTATTCACAACACATGAAAGAATGAAAAGATAAACATGTGCCAAGTTGACATTGTGTTACTTGAGCACTTATTCCTAACTTAACTTTTGCATGTTTCTGGTGCCTTTTAGCTCTTTTGCATTTTTCATTTCTTTTTGGGTTTTTCAAGTTTTTTGCCTTTTTCTATTGTCTTTTGATTTTTCATCAATACACATCATAAGTAAGAAGAAAAGAAAAAGAAAGGCTAAGACACATGGAAAGGAACCAATCAAGGAAGGGGTAACCATATCAATAACCCCTTTTCAAATCTTTTTCTAACCAAGCCATGGGTAGCTATAAGGTGCATTCTTAGAAATGCTCACTCCCCACAACTTTTGAAAGGCCTTTAATCCAAGTCTCGAATCTCTCTCCACTCTATTCACTCCCTAGTAAAGCCTTATCTCTATCAATTAATTAAGTCAATTAACATGACCCAACACTCCAATCAACCAAGAGATAAATGACTTTATATGCATCAAAATTGAAAAATTTTCACCATTATTGAGCACATAATGCATATCTGCCCTAAACAAAGCATATAACAAGAAAACCAAACTTTCACTCCCTCAAACCTAAACTTTGCTTATCCTCAAGCAAATAGAACAATACTACTCAACAAGCAAATAAGCATCACAAAGCACGTAAAGGTGATGGGGATGGGGTAGATATAAAGGGGATAAATAGAGAAGGATAGAAACAACCTTGTGTTCTTTTGAAGCTTTTCGATGCCAATGATGTACGAATCATCTACTAACCCTATTTTTCAACAACTGCAAACTTTCAGAGCACATAATTAGTAGCATTGCCATGCAAGCTCATATTGGCATAATCAATAGATGAACAAGGTGTATGGAAAAAGGGAAATGATAGAAGTGAGGATCAACACTTGAGAGGGTGAAAAGGAAAACAAATAAAAAGAAAATAAAAATAAAAAAACTAAAATACTAAAAAGTAAAAGTAAGTAAAAAGAAAAGGAAAACAAGGGAAACAAATGAACATAAACATGTCTAAGGTGCCTCCTAATAGTGCTGGATAAATGCCTTTAGCTGGGCACCAATGTTAGAGTAAGCTATGTTTAAAATTGTGAGGCAAATTTGCTAGATATATATAACTAAGCACAGACAGTAGAGGAAAAAGGGTCATGTAACAAATAATAGGGCGATAAATGTATAATGCAACCTTTTACTAAATCCTACCCTGAACCACCAAACGAAAATATGTGTGCAAGTGTGGAAAGTGTCACGTATAAACGTGAAAGATCATGCCCCGTTTGCTCTCTAATTAGCCACCCCATGGCTTTCTTTTCATAATCAAGGGCTAGGAACACACCCTCTTCATGGGTCAAAGTTAGGTCAAATGCATGAAAAATGGGAGATGTATGCTCTTGTCCTAGGTGAAAATGTTCTAAGCATGAAGGCATAAATGTGAGCTCTAAGGATAGAGACTCAACAGAATGGGAAATGAGAGTATGAATGGCACTTAGAGAAGAGAGTTCTAAGGAAGTACTACACTCTTCTTCTTTACAAGATACATCATCATCAAGCCTAGGTCGCTTTAACTCCTTATGAGGGGTGGATTTGATCCTAATGTGTTTTTTCTCTAACAATGATTCACTAAACATCCAAAAAGACCCATAGATCAAATTTTGAAGCTCAACATTTTTTTTAGGTGTCTTCTCAGAGTTGAAATTTGCCTCGACATAATGATCCTTAGCTCTAAGAGACTTATCATCTCAAACCTCTAAAATTGATGGCTTGTTCTCCTCAATGGATTACTCTAAACCTTTACTAGCCAAAGTCTCTTCAAATTCATTGATACATTCATTGTTAATGGGTGTCAACTTACCATTACGCTCCTCACAAGGGGTAAGCACAAATGGAGAGGACAACAGGGACTCAAGGGATTCTGGGTCATGTAAACATGAATGCTTGAAGTTGATGTGTATGCTAAACTGTCTAGATGTAGACTTAAAATGCAAATGAGTGCTGTGATCATGAGACTCAATCTCTAAGTGTGTTGGAAGTATGGGATGGGAAGAAAGGAAAGGCTTATGTGACTCAATGGAAGGTGTCGGAAGCTTAGAAAGATAGGATACTACTTTCTCTAGAGCATGGCCATAGGAGTCATTAAGAACCAAATTATCATCAAGCTCATTCTCATCCTCACTACATGATGTGAACTCTCCATCCATCTTTCTTTCTAAATTTCTCTCCAAAACATCAACTTCTTCACCACTATTAGCCTCCTCCTTAGGCCTCGTCACTATTGCTTCAACTCGTTCTAGGGGTATCTCAATGTTCTTGCTCATGAGTTGCACACTCTCTACCGTTCTCTTCAATTGCTCACCTAGAGATTGGGTTTCTTGCCTAAAATTCTCTAATTCCCCATGTCTAGATTGGAAGAGAAGTTAGGATTGTTCAAGCATTTAATTTAACTGATCCAAGGATGTAGACCTAATAGAAAAGGGTTTGACCAAGTGAGAATGGTAAACATTTTGATTGGAGTCACTGTAGGCACAACCGTTGTAATACTCGAAGAAAAGATGTGTGGGAAAAGACGGTGCGGGAGGTAGATTTTCAAAGTAAAGAGGTGGACTAAATGAAGAGTCACCTTGACCCCAAGATGAAAATGCATGATATTGCTCTCTATAATCATGGTGTCTAGATGTGGATGCATGTATGTGCAGATGATTGCTAGGGACATTAGGCATTGTATGCAATTGGAAACAATGATGATGGAAGGTAAGACAAGCACTAGAAAAATTAGCACGACTTCCACAATGATTACAATAACAAGAATATGTATCCCTATAGTCATGATTTCTAAATAAAGATGTATAAGATAATGCATGACTATAGGGGTCATAGTTAGCACTAGCCCAAAATCGGGGATTGTCATAGGGGCTAAAGCAAGTTTGATGCATATGACTTCCACACACACGACATGTATTGGGAACAAGTTCAGGTGAAGGGGAAGAGGATACTAAGGACTACTAAAAAGCATTTGGTCACTCATATTTAGTCAAGCACAAGTATTCCTCTTCTTAAAGCACAACAATTTTTTTTTTAGAAATTTTCTTTTATTATTCAAAATAGAGAAAAAACATGAAAAGAAACATGTAACAAGCTAAGACACACAAAAAAAAAGAAACAAAATAATCGCTAGCTTTTAGGAAATGTCTTGAAGAACTTGATGTCTTCTTTGGTGTAGAAGCCCTTAAGGCCCACAAGTGCACGTCTCGTTTATAGTATAACGTGCGAGTGTAGGGTTGAATCCACAAGGAGGCCAAACATGTATGGTGTCCTCAGCTATGTACGTCATAAAAGGCTAAGTGTTGGGTCCTTAACCTACAATCTTTTTGGGTTTTTGGGATAGGATAGAGTGCAAGAAAAGTAAATCTATCCTAAGGACAAGGAAATAAAAGGCTATGTGTGAAAAATAAGGGAATCAAGTGCTCTAAGAGGAGTCAAACGTCAAAAACAGGGACTAGGGTGATTACGACTTGTCTATTGGTGATTACTACTTCTTTCTAGGGTTGCTTCATGGATAATACTTGGTTGCTCTTGTCTAGGCTCTTAATTAACCTTTTAATGGAACCCTAGGACATGGTACAAGTCCGTCCTCAGGTACGTCTACCTAGAGCTATGGCGTGGTCTTTATGACCTATGGCATTAGGGCTAGCTACTTAGGATTCCAAGTGACTTAGATCAATCACCATAGCATTTAGTCCATTAATTAGTTCCCTAATCTATCCTTTGGACTCGATGCAAGTCCGTCCCTAAACACGTGTGCCTAGAGCTACGGCGAGGTCCTTATGAACCTAGGGCCATAGAGTCAACTAACTAGCTTCCTAATTGAATTAAGGTTAACTAAACCTATTTAGACACCTATTGGCTAGATTTAAAGCCAAAGAGAACTCAATCTAGGCTAGTCACTAGTTATGCACCATCGATCCTTATCACAATAGCAAAAATCAATAGTTAAACACAAAGCATACATATCTAGGGCATGTAGTTTGAGAATATACCAGCCTATTTCACTACTAACAACATTGACATACTTAGATTACACCAATTTAAGCAATAGCACACGACATGTAAGCAATAGAAGCTATTTATGCTATTAAGTATGCAAACAAACACATAGACATGTATATAAGCATACCTACTTCATGTAATCACCACACAAACACATGGACATGCTAGCATAATGATTTAGAGATGGCTAATTGCATAATAGACTTTAATATATGTATAAGCAACATCATTGAGGTATTTCTACAAACACACAGCATGTATGTAAATTTGCCATTGAAAGCCTAAGCACAAGCATATATATACTATCAAGTACCCATTATAAAAGAGTAATAACCAATCCATAATATGAGATATAATCACCCTAAATGCTCTTCTTATACATATTTTAACTTAGGATAAAGGGGAGATAAGAAATATATCCTTCTATCCAAAGCTAATCCTTTATAATCCATGAGCATGAGCCCTAAATCTTGTGTTTAATCCTCCTAGATTCTTGATTGGGTAAGGGTAAGGATTAGGATTAGGGTTTGGGAGATTGGTCAGAGAGTATGTGAAAGTTCTTCAAAGTTCTCCCCAAGAAATGGAAAAAAAATGAGCTTAAAAAGTAGTTAGCAGGAATTGCCTGAAGGCCCAACCGATCGACCAACAAAAATAAGAGGGGTGACTGGTTCTTTAGGGTGCTGTCTGCCTCAACCAGTCACCTTAACTGGTTGACCAGTTCCTTCTGTAGCTACTCCAATCTTTGCCTCAACCAGTCACTCTAAGCTCTCTCGGCATGCCTCCAAACATGTTTTCCTTGCTCTTTTTAGCCATGAACCCTTTTGCAAGCTTGGCTAATCCATTAACATCTTCAATCCATTCGAAGCATTGCATCAATTCTCACTTGCAATGTGCAAAATAAGCACTATTGCATCAATTCTCACTTGCAATGTGCAAAATAAGCACTTAGTGTAGTACTTTCTCTATAAGCTCTTCTAGGTACATTTATATCCTTGTATGCTCAAATATAGTATAAATACTGTACTAATGCCATCTAATAAGCAATAAAACACCTCTAAATAGATATAGAAATATAATACTAATCCACACACTAAACCAACACATCAATGAGGTATAAGGTTTGTAGTGAAAGATTGTCTTCAAAACGAATAGTGTGCATGCTAGCATATAGATCTACATTCAAAAGTTGGATGAGTCTTTCTACACATTTGATGGTGTAGAGTGACATAAAGATCTAATATGTTGTCTTTGACACTTAGTTGAGGGATGAAATGTCTATGTATTGTATAAGACATAATAGATTAAGAAGCAAATGTTACTTGACTATTTCTTTTAAGAAGATAATCAGGTATATTATTCTTGGCCCTCAATAATCGCCTTCCATCTTGAATTGGTTCAAGACATGCAAGTCAATTGTTGACTGTAAAGACCTTTTGAGCTGCTAGGGATCTTCTAGTAAGATAACCAGCTTCTAGAGAGAACATTATTTCAGTGGGAGGTCAATCATCCATTAAATTACTATGTGAGGTTTAGAACCCCACTAGCAGTAGCATTTGGTTCACATGCGATACATCTCTGAATATCTAAACACTAGAAGAAGAAGTCTTTAAAGTCTAGTGTTATTTGTATCCGGAGAGACTAAAAATAGCAAGTAATTAATGTGTAATGTGCATAAATGATAACACCTTGTAAATTCAATTGATCCTATTGGCTTTGTATAAGATACAAACGATCCTTATAACTTATAGTGGAACTGTTGACTAGTAGAGAGAAACATTATTTAAATATTATTATTGATGTGTTGTATTTTTATGTGTGTTTGCTTTATTATTTGCCCATGTTTAAGAGGTGTTTTGAGCTTTAAGAAATGTATTAGCATAGTACATATCTTAGAGTTAGGCTTAAGCATAAGCAAATGTACATAGTTGAGTTCAAAGACAAATGCTGTACTAATGCATGCTTATTTCTTATGTTTGGTGAAATTAGGTTAAAAGTTCGGGACTTGATTTGATGGAGAATTGATGTTGGAGTCAAGTTCAAGGTGCTCGAGATGTGGGAGAAGCATAAAAGAAGTGTTTGGAGGCAACCGGAGCAAAACGCACGTACCATTTTTGGCTGGTCGAGCTCAAGGCTAAGCCAATCAAGCTTAAGGCTAAGCCAGTCGACTGGGCAAAGCCCCTGGCTAGACGCGATTGCTGCACTATTAAGCACTATTCTGGCCTATTTTGAGAAGATTTTGATTCCTTTTTCACCTTCCATTCACACATCAACTTCTCACATACGAAACCCTACTTTCACCCATCTCCAATACACACATACCCATCTAGAATTAAGTTGATTTTAGAGGATTCAAACATCATTTGGTGAAGATTTACACAAGTTTGTAAAGAAACAAGCAAGGATAGAAGGGGAGATTTCTATAAGCTCTTTCATTCTTATCTATTTCATGCTTAAGTTGGTAGATTAAGGTGACTAAACTTGTGTAATGGGATGATTTTTCATACTATTTGTTATGGGATTCTATTGGCTTATATATACATACTTTGTTCTTATTTTGAGAAGCTTTATATCATTTCATGTCTAGGTGTTTGATGTAATGCTTGAATGAGTTGTATGTATGTAGATTGAGTTGCATTTGCTATAGAACATTTCTAATCCTTAGATTATGCATGTCTATGTGTGTGATTATGGATAATAGGAAGTGGGTTAGTTAGATTCATGTCTATGTGAATGTTAACATGCATTATATTGAATACATGCTCAAATATTTCTATATCTTGATGCATAAATATTGCCAACGGCATAAATCAAAATAGCTTGTGTTTATATTGTGGATAGGATGTCATGTTCACAACGCCTTACCTTAGAATATGTAGGGTTGTGCCCAATAGATATTAATCCATTTTAGTGTCCCTAGAATGACGGTGCATAAGTTAGGACTAGTTTAGATCGAGTCCCTTAGAGCTTTAAATCTAGCTAATAAGAGTCAAGATAGGCTTAGTCAACTCTAGGAACCCTAGGTCTTAGCTTTAAATCTAGCTAATGGTTTATGAACTAGGGTGGGATCGTTCTAGGACACCTAAGTAACTCCTTAATCCCTCCTATGGCCTTAGGTACTTAAAGACTACACCGTTGCTCTAAGTGTGCATGCTTGGGGATGGACCCATACCAAGTCCTAAGGTGTAATTAAGATACTAGGTAGTTGCTTAATATTAGAAGCCATACTTAGTAAGCCAATATCTTGAATACCATAGCATTGAGTTAAAATGTCACCCGTTCATAAGTGTAGATCACCCTATCACTTTCCTATAGGTTTAATCCTCTTATATTAGCTTAGTTCTTGCTTTTTCCTTTCTAGTATCTATAGTGTTGTCCTTTCATTTCCCTCCTAGCTCTTCCTAATCCAAAACACCCAAAATATGTTTAGTTTAGGGTTTTCTTTTTGGCACTTTCTAGGACACCAAGTATTGGACTCACTTGATAGTAATAGCCTCCCTGTGGTTTGACACCCATATTAGTTTCCCTACATTGCATGATCCATATGCTTGCGGGACCTTTTAGGGCTTGCATCTTCAAGGGCACATCAATTATAAATGATCCTATTGTCATGCATTGTAAATTGAAATAAGCTCATTCTTCTAGCATAGTGTATATTGGCTAGGATGATTGTATGATCTAGTCATAGAAACAAATATCCTTCAAGTAAGTCTCTCGTCTGCCTAAAAGAGAATAATATTCGTATATAATGGACTCCTACTACTTTACCGTAGTTGAATGGTTTGTTAGAAAGGAGAAATAAAGCAATGTTGGACATAGTTTGATCCATTATGTAACTTATGGTTTTAACCATATCCTTTGGATGTATATTTGAGAAAAATGCTTAAATATTGAGCTATAACATCTAGCAAGTTAGCACATAAGATACTTTATAAGATATAGTGTGATAGTAAGCTATACACTTTTAACAAAGGGTCAAAGAAATGTTCAACATACATCAAGTATCTTATCATTGACAAGATGTAATTGAAGTTTGTTAAGTGTTTGAAAGATTTCCTAGAAAGTCTAGTGAATTTGATTTGTAGAAAGATGGTGAACAATGAGTATTCGTTAACCTCAAAGGAATCTTTTCATGAAAGAATTTCATAAACATGATTCTCTTTAATGAGATTTATGAAGTTCCAAATAGAAGAACAGAATACTAATAGAATAGAATACTAATACTTGAACATACAAAACAAGATATGGTTAGGAACCAAATCTTGGGCCTATTAAAGAAGCATCACTAAGGTGATTTGGTAAGGTACCATGCTCAATGGAAAAGTGTTAAATCCTTATCTAAGGCATAAATTCCATTAGACTATTAGAGAACAATTTGAATTCAATCACTTGTAAAGATGTTGGATGGAGGCATAACTCTAAGAACTTGCTTACTCTTGGGCAATCCTTCAAGAAACCATAAATGTCAACACCATATAGACATTGGTTGGCTTACATATTAGGTAAGGCCCATAGAGTGAAAATTGGTTTATGAAGGGGTTTTAATAAGTTAACCTATAATGCCCAACTCATTTTAAGAGACCTTGTGAATGTTGTAGTTTGACTATGACAAGATATTTCCATTGATGATAGTTCTTGAATTAATTTGCATCATTCATGTATGAGATACATGGTTGTACAATGAAATCTAATAAATTGGTGCCTAGATGGCTTTCCTTCAAGGTGTGCTAAAAGAGGATGTATGTGACACAACTGAATAGTTTACATATACTAACGAGATTATAGAGCATACTCTTGGCTCATAAGTGGTCTTGTGCAAGTATTTTAGGTTAATACTTATGTTTTCATTAAGCATCAAGACATGTGCTTTCATTAAGAACGAAGTGTGCCTTATTTTTATTAGTAGGCTAATGATTGTGTGGTTATTTATAGTACAATAAAGTGGATGACATTTTTTATACTATAAAATGGAAAACTATATCTATTATTTATAATGTCCATAAATTTTTTTTGCGAAGGTATTCTATATGTTTGGGATCGTAACCTATATGGATAGATTAGAGAGGTTAATAGGACTGTCCTAGCATATGTACATTGACTTCTTGTTGAAATAGTTCAACACACTGAATTGTAAGAAGGTTATTGGAAATTCATTATTCAAGAAAATTTGTTAGACAAATTTCTTTGAAAGGAATGTATGTGTAGAATCCTAATTGCTTAGACAATAGGATATCCTAAGTACATTATGTAATATACGAGGCCTTGTGAGGCTTACTCTCCTTGTATTATTGATAGGTATCATCATGATCCCATCTAGGAGCAATGGTAATTGGTGGAGACCATTCTTTAACCCACTGAGTGCACGAGTCCTAATGGCTTGTCTATGGACATGTTTGACTTGAAACCAGTCAGTTGGATAGATTCTTGCTTTTGGTTAGACAAAGATGATAGTCACAGTATTTGAGATTTTGTTTGCTCGAACAACTCTAAGCTTGTGTTAGTATGCTACCACCTTCCTTAAGCTAAAGGTAATCATCCTTTGCAAATAACATATAACAAAGAATGTTTTGTTGACTCTTCAGCCAAAGCCCTTAGGATCGTGGGAAGATAGGTATAAGATATAGATCCAACTAGCTTTAGTCCAAGTGGGAGATTGTTAGGAATAGTCTCCTAAAGTTAGTCATCTATTGTAGACTTTAAACTAATTTGTACATAAATCGTCTCACTTTCAGCCTTATGTCGTATCGTATATCTTCTTCTTAATTATTAGATCATGACATAGTCCTTAGGATGACCTAAAAGGGCTATGAGAATGAAGGATAGCTTGGTTGTCCTTAAACTTAGTTCATAACCAAATGATAAAATTGATACTAGGACGTCGATTCTATTTAGCATAGGTTATAGTGCATCATATGAGTTTGTTATCCTTATGACCAAGGGGTGTGAAGACACCGGTATGACCCACGATGAGCTGTGAAGACATGCTCACTGAACTTGACTCTATTACAAGCATCCCATGGTATATACCTTATTGTCAAAGGATAGCTTGTGTTGCACATGGTGTCGTATTCCCTCAAACTAGAGACCGCTATAGAGACTTGCAAATTACTCCCTATGCTTTAGTATTGGACTATCCAAATTTCTAATTTAGTGATGAAAGGCTGTTGGGTACGGGCAAGGTCTGCGAAGTCAATGTGTAGGTCAAGATCGGATTGACCGCTCTGGGTATTAGGAGAAAGATATTCTACTTAGTCTTAATTCATTAAGACTTTGGCCAAATCTTTCCACGTGATGTGTCATGTGGTTATGAGATTGGGCCTTAACATGGAATAGTTGATTCAAGGTTTGACTGTTTACCACACCTTTAGGGTTATTTTGGAATATTGATGGTGATAAGGAGTCCACCATAGTGTCTAGGTTCGTTGAATATTGCCTTACAACTATTCAGCCTATCTGGATGTTGGGAACTGTTACTAGACAGTATCATTGATTAATACAAGGATTGTCCTTATATTAATGGTTTAAGTTTGAACCTATGATGTCACGCATATGGTTGAGAATCAATTGGAGGATTGGCCCTATTATAATTATCTGATCATGTTTATTTGTGAATTAGACGTGTTAGTATTTAATTATGAATTAAACAATATTAGGGGTAATTAATATTATAGATATTTAATTGAGAATTGAATATTATAACGTTTAATTATTTTTAAGGGTCACAAAATTAATTTTGATTATGTCTAGCTATCACTAGACATGTGGATCAAATTAATTCATGGCTTATTGATTATAAATTAAATGTGGATTTAATTTAGGCTTTCTTATGGATTTGACAAATCCAAAATTCTAAGTTCAAAGAGTTAGACTTAGTGCATTATGGGTATGGGCTTTATAGAAAGCCCATATCTTCCTATAAAAGGAGAGTTCATGTTATTTTCTATGTACAATGGTTTTTGAGAAAATCTAATCCCAAATTGCATACAAAGGGGAGGAACTCGGCACTTCTGCAAGGCAATTTTAGAAACTTATTTCAAGGATTTTTTGCATTTTGAGGAAATCCTATTTTCATTTCTTGAAATTTTTAATTGAGAGCTTGATCCTGTGTGAGAAAATCCAGAGAAAGTCTTCGTAATTCCCTACAAGTTTAACTTTAGAAATGGAAACCTAGGACTCATGTTGAATGATAGACTCTACTTCCTAAAGCTCCTTCATTAAATGAAAAAGTGTCAAGTACAACTTGTTTGACTCAAAAGTCAGCTTAAACTTCTTGAAGGATTCAGGTAGTGTCTTAAGTATTATCTCAACTTGAGTCATAGCATTAACCTAAGCACCTAAGATGCCGGCAATATTGAAGTTATCCATCAATTGGAGCATATGCTCTATAATAGATTCCCTTCTACTATCCTAGAATTCATGATCTCCTAGATAACAGCTTGGCTAGCCAGCTTGCTAATGTCTTTGGACATCTCAGACAATGAGGTCACAATTCTGTAGCAGTCTTTACACCCTCATAATGTATCAACAAACTGTCAAATAAAGATGCTAATATATAGCACTTGGCCATAGCATTAGCTCTCATCCAACTCTTCTTAGCATCTTGCTAGGTATTAGTAGAACCAATCCCTATCTAGGGTTAGGATTGGGTAAGGACAAACTTGTACCTATCCTCACTGAGTACTTTGTCCAAGTTCCTTTTCTAGTAAACATAGTTTGGGTTAGTAAACTTATTCTCAAAGAGAATACCCATCAAACCACTGTAGGAATTGCATGACATTTTACTAGATACATGCATAATGATATTGCAAATGAATGAGTGAAAAAATATAATGCTAGTATGAGATGTGTGTAACAGTGGAAAACAACATACATCAAGCTTTTTTACATCGTTTGCCATTTAGTAGATAAACACTCAAACTATTATTATGTAACAGTGTCTCAACCCTATCAACTTGAACTTTATGGATAGCATGGCCGAACAAATGAATAGTCGAGTTAGTCTTTAGCCTATTTGGATAGTGCTTATCTAGATAGACATTATCCAACGATATCTAATCACCGCTTTGTTTGGCCTCTCAAATCGCCTTGAGGCTTTCATCGATGGGGTGGCTGAACCCATGATTCGAGTTGAGTGTATTTAACCACTCCGTAGTGTCTCATTCCTCGTCATGTATCTAGACTTTAGCCCTTTGATGGGGTAGTGACTCTCATCCCCATGCCTTGAGACGGTCTATGAGGAATAACTCCATCAATGGGATGGTCGAACCTCATCACGCCCTTATGAATTGATGTGTTGTGTTTTTGTGTGTGCTTGCATTGTTATTTGCCTATGTTTAAAAGGTATTAAGTATTCATAAAGATGCATTAATGTAGTGCTTTTGATAAGAATAGGCTTAACTGTAAACAAATGTACATATTGAGTTTAAGAGATAAATTGCTACACTAATTGTGTGTTTTCAATGATTTACGTGAACTTTTGGTTAAGATCGAGATTGGGCGATGATAGGTGATGGAGATGGAAGATGTACAGGTCAAAAAGAGAAGATTGGAGGGCAGAAAGACAAAGAATGGGGGAAGAAAGTCAGTCGGACGACCTAAGAGAAGGAGCCGGTCGACTGACCACTCTAGAGGGGTGATAAAAATAGCCGGACGACCACCCCTCCAAAGCTGGTCGAACTAAAAGGAGAAGCCAGTCAACTGGTAGTTTGTAAAACCTGATATAAAAGCCTGATTTTCATACTTAAAAAGGGCAATCTTTTTTGACAATTTTGGATAGGATCTTAACACACTCATCACACACAAACACACATACTTAACCCTAGTCTTCACCCACATCACACACACTTTCTCACATATTTCATCACCTTGAAGCAAGAGGAGTTAGAGGTTTTCAAACATTTGGATTCAAGTTTGCTCAAGAGCTTTGTACAAGATTATCTAGGATGAAGGGGAAACGTCATAAACTCTCTTTCATTCTATCCCTTATTATGATTGAGTAGACTTGAATAGGGTGATTTAACTTACGTAATGGGTTAGCTATATACTCTTCTGATATGGGATTAAATGGCTAAATATATACATGTTTAACCTTCTTGTTCAAATGATTATTTTCTCATTCATGTCTAAGTGTTTGATTAAATGCCTAAATGAGAAGCATTTGTATAAACTGAAGTCTATTTATTACTAAACACATATAATCCATGCTATAATCATGTCTATGTGTTTATACATGGATGATATGAAGTGGGTAATGCTTATATTCATGTCTATATGTGTATTCGCATGCCTAGTAGTGAATATAACTTCAATAACGCATACATATTGGCTGTTAATTGCCTCTAATGGTGTAATCCAAGCATAACAACGATTGGTAGTTGAATAGATTATTTTTATTCACGAACACCTTGGCCAAGAACATGTATGAATGTGCTATCAAGTCAAATCTCGCTGTAGTGATTTTAGAATGACGGTAAATAATTTGGGGCCAGCCTAGGTCGATTCTCCTTTGGCTTTAAATCTAGCCAATTAGTTTCAGGATAGGTTTAGTCAACCTTAGCGACACTAGATCTTGGCTTTTAATCTAGCTAATGATTTAGGCACTATGGTAGATTCATTCTAAGTCACCTAGGAAGCTAATTGGTCACTCTTAAGGCCCTAGGTCATAAGGACCATGCCGTAGCTCTAGGAGGCACCGCCTAGGGATGGACTTGCAACGAATCCTAGAGAAAAATTAAGACACTAATTTAGCAACCTTGTTAAGAGCAATCACTAAACTAAGCCATCATTCTTTAATCCCATAGCATTTGAGTATAGAATCACCCATTCATAAGTCGATGTCAACCTAACCCTTTTCCATTTGTTAGTTCCTCTGGATTAGCTTGTCCCCCACTTTCCATTCCCATAGTTTAGTTTAACTTGCTTTAGCTAGAGCTCCTAACCATCCAAAATCCCAAAAATAGATAGTTTAGGTTTCTTTTTAGGCACACTCTAGAACACACACGTAGAATCCATCTCACAACATAGCCTCCCTGTGGAATTGACCATGCACTTGCATACACTTTACTACACCAATCCGTGTGCTTGTGGGTCTTTAAAGCTTGCACTCAAAAGACGACCATCAAGTTCTTGGCGCTGTTGCCGGGGAGGCACGGTGGTTTGCATTCTTTGTTTGTGTGTTTTGGTAGTTGTTTTTCTTGTTTTCTTGCTTTTCCTTTATAGTTTGTTTATTTTTTCCTTATCTTGTTTATTGTTTATATTATCTTGCTTTAGTTTTTGTTTATCTATTTTAGCTTCTGTCTTCATTTTCAGTGGCTTTCTGGGATTGAGGTTTATTTGTTGTAGTTTTAAGAATATTGAAGTTTTTGGGGGTTGAAGTGGCTGGAGTTAGGATAGTTTGTGCATGCTTGGCAGGAGATCTCTTAGAAATCCCCTAGTTCCTCTTAATCCCGAACTCGATAGAATTACTAGACATTTGAGGAATTTAAGAGATCGTCTTGAGGAGATGGCCAATCCCAATCATCCTCCTAATCCTCCCAATCACCCGATGAATCCCTTTCCACCTCATGATCACCATAGGCATCAAGCCTAAGATCATTTTAGAGGAGAGCCCCATAGATAGGACCCATATATAGATGAGGAACCCACTCTTAGGCAATTTTTTCTCCTTGAAGCCTTTGAGCCTAATTTGGCTATTCAACTTCTGGGTTTGAGGGAGACGAACTTCAAGATTAAGCCTAATGTGATGGCTATGCTTCCTTCCTTCTATGGGAGAAGCAATGAGAGTCATCTAGATCATATCACTGATTTTGTTGAGATGATTTCCACTCTCCATGTCTCTAATGTCTCCCAAGAGGTCATATGTCTAAGATTGTTTCCTTTCACTCTTAAGGACAAGGCTAGGGCTTGGCTTCATTCCTTACCTAACAGCTGCATTATTATATGGGCAGAGCCTCAATCTAAGTTCTTTAAAAAATTTTATCCCATGGCCAAGATGGCCAACCTTAGGACCACCATTTTGACTTTTTCCCAACATGATCTAGAATCTTTTCATAAGTCTTAGGAGAGGTTCAAGGATCTTCTTAGATAATGTCCACATCACAGGTATGGCAATCATGACCTATTTCAATATTTCTTTCGAGGTTTAAATGAACAAAATGGGATAATGGTCAATGCCACCTCCGATGGTGGCTTTTATCTTTTGAGACCGATTGAGCCATGGGAGAAAATAGAGTTGATGGCTGAAAATTCTTTTAAAAATTTTGCCATGGAAAGGTCTAGTCGGGGAGGCAACAAGAGAAGCGTTAGTGAGGTTGGAGTTTCTTTAAATATACCCGCTAAGGTTGAGGCTTCAACAAATAAGCTAGATCAATTCATTTCTTTGTCTCTTTCATCCCAAGGTCATAGGACAAGTTTTATAGGTTCTTTCTCCATCTTTTTAGTTGTTGAAGTTTATGCATTGTGTTCCGAGTCATCTCATCAGACCATAGCTTGCCCTTTCGCATCTCAATTTCCTAAATTCATGAAAGAGCAAGTGTGTGCCACACAAGATTATTCTTGTGAGTATAATCCATACTTAAACGCATACAATTTGGGTTGGAGGCACAATCCAAAATTTTCTTGGAGACTAGGTCAGCATGAGTCTAGTTCACATCCTCAGGTTCCACCTTAATAGCGATCCCGTCCTCAATATTCCCCAGGTTTCTATCATCTTAATCAGCCTCGTCTTACTAGTGCTCCTTAACATCAGGCTTTACCTGCTCCTTCTAGTAGCCAACCTCTTAGTAATGACATGATGAAAATGGTGCAGCTCATTCAGAACCAGCAATAGGAATTGAAAGAAAATAGGCAGCAAATGGCGAGGTTTGAGGCACAGTTAGGATAGATTGCTAGTTAGTTGAGCGCTAGAGACCTCGGGAAATTGCCTTCTCAACTGGAGGTGAACCTTAGAGTCCAGTCATGTTCCTCCACCAATACCACTTACCCCTCTCAAGCCCAGACTAAGGCTGTCACCACTCTTAGGAGCGATAAGGCAGTGGATAATAAGGAAGGAGTTGACTTTGCAGTGCCTGCACCTAATGGTCCTTCTGAGTCTAGAGCACTACATAGTAGCCTTGTTGAGGGAAATTCTAGAGGCGGTTCTGTTGAGAGAGATGAGCCTACTAGAAACCATGAAGAGAGTTGCACCTCCCACCCACATTGGGAGGAAAAAGAGCCCATTGATGATTCCCATGTATCTCAAGGTGTTAAGCTTAGAGTTGCCTTTCCATCCACCTTAGAGAGGCCTACACCTAGTAAGGATTCTAGGTTTTTCAAGTTTTAGAGCATCTTAAAGACCTTAAGGTCAACTTTTCGTTGATAGATGCGATCCTTTCTATTCCCTCCTATTCTAAATTCTTTAAGGATCTTTGTAAAAGGAAGCATAGGTAATGAAACATTCCTAAGAAGGTGAGGTTTTCGGAGAAGATGTGTAGTATTTGTACTTCAGGCCTTCCGGCCAAAATGAGCGACCCCGGAGCTTTCACCATTCCTTGTAGGATCCGAGAGACCTAGATTGATCATGCCTTGTTAGATTTAGGATCTAGTGTGAATCTCATTCCTTACTGCATCTATCAGCAGCTAGGTCTAGGTGAGTTGTCCCCTACACATGTTACTCTTCAGTTGGTTGATTGGCCTGAGCGCAGACCTAGGGGTGTGATAGAAGATTTTATGGTCCAGGTAGGTGAGTTCGCATACCCTGTTGACTTCATAGGGTTAGATATGGATTCCAAACATGACTCTAGACATTCTATTGCCATTTTTCTAGGTCGCCCTTTCCTTGCCACCGCAGATGCCATTATGCATTGTAGGTCGGGGTTATTAGAGATGAAATTTGGGAATTTGAGATCCACTATAAAGGTTGCCAAGGCAGTGAATAGGGCTACTATAGGAGGAAAAGATGGAGAAGAGTGCTTTAGAGTTGATGTGATTGATTCTTGTTTTGAGGATCTTGTAGAGAGGACTATGACCGATAGAGGAGATTTGAGAAAATTTGAGGAATTGATGTCTAGCTTTGATTTGGAGACCTTAGAGTGGAAACGTGTAGCTTCTACTTCCTTGATTCAGAGCCATTTGATTGATAAGTCACTTGAGGTTAATCCTTCTAATCTCGTCTCTAGTGATGTCCCCATTGATGATGTTGACGTTGAGTCCGCCTTGATGGAGCCTAGCCCTTCTTTAGAGCTCAAACCCCTTCCTGATCATTTGAAGTATGTATTCCTAGGCCCTAGTGAGACCCTTTCAGTCATCGTTGCTTTTGATCTTTCTAATGAGCAAAAGGAGCATCTCTAGATCAGATTTTAGATAGAGTGGCTAGGCATAGCTACTATTGTTTTCTAGATGGCTATTTGGGTTCTAATCAGATCCCTATGTTTCCTAAGGACCAAGAGAAGACCACTTGAACTTGTCCCTATAGCACTTTTGCCTATAAGAGAATGCCCTTTGATCTTTATAATGCCCTAGCGACTTTCCAGATATGTATGATGGCCATTTTTAGTGACATTATTGAAAGGCATTTAGAGATATTCATGGATGATTTCTCAGTCTTTGGTGATAGTTTTGATAAGTGCTTGAGTCATCTCTCTTTAGTTTTAGACTGATGTGTGGAGAAGAATTTAGTGTTGAGTTGGGAGAAATCCCACTTCATGGTGCAAAGAGGGATAGTGTTGGGTCATATAGTTTCATTTAGTGGTATTCAAGTTGACCCAGCTAAGCTAGAATTAATTGAAAAATTACCTATCCCTTAGAGTGTCAAGGATGTTAGATCTTTTCTAGAGCATACAGGATTTTACTGTAGGTTCATTAAGGATTTTAGCCATATTGCATGTCCCTTGTCTAGGCTCTTAGCACGAGATGTCCCTTTTGACTTTGATGATGAGTGTGTTAGGACTTTTACTAGTCTTAAATCCTTATTGTCTAGAACCCCGATTATCCAACCACCTAACTATAGTCTCCCATTTAGGGTTATGTATGATCCATCCAATTATGCGATAGGAGTTGTTTTAGGTCAAAAGAAGGATAAGTTGCCCCATGCTATGTACTATGCTAGCAAGACTCTCGATGAAGCCCAAAAGAACTATACTACCACGGAAAAAGGGCTTCTAGCAATAGTCTTCTCCCTCGACAAGTTTAGGTCATATTCATAGGATCCAAAGTGATTGTCTACAACGATCATGCAGCATTGAAGTATTTGCTGTCTAAGAAAGAGTCTAAGCCCCACATGATTAGTTGGTTGCTCCTCCTTTAAGAGTTTGACATCGAAATTCGGGATAAGAAGGGTAGAGAAAATTTAGTTGCGGATCATCTTTCCCGTCTTGTTAGCGAGTCTTCCAGTGATCCATCCCCTTTTAATGATTCATTTTGCCAATGAGCAATTGTTTGCCGTCTCTTATCACACACCTTGGTTTGCTCATATTGTCAATTATCTTGCCATAGGGCATTTTCCTTCCTATTGGGAGAAGTGAGAAAAAGATAGGTTCCTAGCACAAGTTAGGCATTTCTTTTGAGAGGATCCCTATCTTTTAAAGTGTGTGCGGATCAAATGATTGGTCGGAGTGTGCCCGAGGATGAGTTTGGGAGTGTTTTGAGCATGTGTCATGATGAGAGGTGTAGGGGTCATTTTAGTGGGAAGAAGACCGGCGCGAAGGTCTTGCAATGTGGATTATTTTGGTCCACTCTCTTTAGGAATGCCCAAGAATATTGCAAACAGTGTTTTAGATGTCAACAATCCGGGTCCATCTCTAGGAGAAACATGGTGCCTTTATCCCCTATTCTTCTATATGAGTTGTTTGATGTTTGGGTTATATTTCATGGGTCCGTTTCCACCTTCCTTTGGGTACCAATACATTTTAGTGGCCATTGATTATGTGTCCAAATGGGTTAAGGCAATTTCCACACGCACTAATGACTATAGGGTAGTGGTTAAATTCATCAAGGAGAACTTTTTCTCTAGATTTAGAGTCCCTAGGGTCTTGATTAGTGATAGGGGTTTGCACTTTCGCCATAGGACTTTAAGGGCCTTGTTGAGAAGTATTTGGTCACCCATAAGGTAGCTGCTCCTTATCAAGCGCAAACTACTGGACAAGTAGAGGTGTCCCATAGGGAGATCAAGCATATCTTAGAGAAAATGGTTTGGCCTGATAGGAAAGATTGGTCTATTACGCTAAATAATGCTTTGTAGTCCTACCGTACCGCCTTTAAGACTCCCAGTGGTATGTCTCTATATAGATTGGTTTATGGGAAAGCTTGTCACTTGCTGATAGAACTTGAGCATATAGCTTATTGGGCCATCAAAGCCTTAATTTTTGATTTGGCAAGAGCAGGTGAGAAAAGGAAGCTAGACCTAACGGAATTGGGAGAGCTTAGATTTGAGGCGTATGAAAACGCCAAACTTTGTAAGGATAGGATGAAGAGAATTCATGATAGACACATTATTAAGAAATCGTTCTCTCCCCCTGATAAAGTTTGGTTATTTAACTCACGATTGAAACTCTTTTTAGGCAAGCTCAAGACAAGATTAGATGGTCCATATGAAGTGTTAATTGCCTACCCTTTTGGAGCAATCAAGATCAAAGACTTGAAGGATGGCTGAGAGTTGACAGGGAATAGGCAATGCCTAAAGCACACATATGATCCTAGCATGACTCATGTGGAAATCTTAATGCTTTAGGATCCCATCTATAGAGGTTGAAGATGAGTTAGTGTTTGCCCGACTAACGGCATGGTGGTTAGCGCTACTAGGAGGCAACCTAGGTTCAATTTTGCAGTTTTGCATTTATTTCACTTTCCTTTCTTCTTTATTTTATTTATTTTTCTTTCACCCACATCAAAGCTTTGAATCCCGATCCTTTGTCCCATAAGATACACCATTGTTTATAATTGCACATGCCAATGCAAGCATGCATAGGCAATAGTACTAATCTTGTTTTCTTTGAGAGTGTTTGTTAATTATAAGTCAGGATTAGTAGTATGGTGATTTATCTTTGGCATGGAAAGCTTTGAAGAAAATGAAAGGTTGTATCTATCTTTTCTCCACTTGTTCCCCATGTTTTTACCCCATCCCTACTGCCCTTACTTGCTTTGTAATGCCAATTTACTTGTTTATGTGTTTTGATCTATTTGCTTGAGGACAAGAAAAGTTTAGGTTTGGGGGTGTAGGAGTTTGGTTTTCTTGTTATATATTTTGTTTAGGATAGATTGCATTATGTGCTTAAAATGTGCCTAAAACTGGTGAAAATTTTTCAATTTTGATGCATGTAGAGCCATTTATTTGTTGGTTGATCATTGTGATTGACTCTATTGATTGGTGAATATAAGATTCATTGTGGGGAAGTGAATAGAGTGGTTTGAAAGCTAAGTCTTGGAGGGAATGCCTTTCAAAGTTGTAAGAAGTGAGGACCTTTAAAGAATGACACTTGTAGCCACCCCATAGCTTAGTAGGAAAAAGTGTTGAAAAAAGCATTGTTGATGTGAGTGCCCCTTCCTTGATTGCTTCTTTTCTATGTGCCAAAACCCTTCTTTTTCTTTTCCTTTTGTTAATACAATGCAAAGTATGAAAAATTGAATATATATATATATATATATATATATATATATATATAAAGTAAAAAAAAAGCTAATGGCACCAAAAAGTATTGTGAATAAGTGCATAAGTGACACAATGTCAACTTAGCACATGTTATCATCTTTGTAGATATGTGAATAAGGCTTTTTATAAGCCATTGTGTTTTTATATTCTCCTATTGTGTCTAGGAGGCCATGATGGTTAAGGGGGTGCAAAATATCAACATTCCAAGTGCGTGAGTTAGAATCCTAAGCTCATGGTGGTTTTGCTACTTGGGAAATTCCTACAAGGAACAAGACCCCTTATAAGTATAGGAAGATGCAAAGAGGCTTAGGGATCTTTCCACAATAGGAATGCCCCCTTTATGCCTCTTAGACTAACTTTGATAGAGAGTGAATCCCTTAGGTAACCCTTGGCATTGACTTTAGAAATAAACTTAAGATTGGGCTTGTTTGGGGACAAGCAAGGAGAAGGTTTGGGAGTGTTGATGTGTTATGTTTTTGTGTGTGTTTGCATTCTTATTTGCCTATGTTGAAGAGCTATTAAGTGCTCATAAAGATGCATTAGTGTAGTGCTTTTGATAAGAATAGGCTTAAGGGTAAACAAATGTACATATTGAGTTTAAGAGACAAATTGCTTGTTTTCAATGATTTAGGTGAACTTTGGGTTAAGATCAAGATTAGGCGATGGTAGGTGATAAAGATGGGAGATGTACGGTTCAAAAGAGAAGATCGGAGGCCAGAAAGACAAAGAATAGAGGAAGGAAGTTAGTTAGACAAACTAAGAGAAGGAGCCGGTCGACCGGTCACTTCAGAGAGGCGCAAAAAATAGCCGGACGACCACCTTACCAAATGCCGGTCGACTGGCCAGTCCAAAAAGCATCACCAAAAAGAGAAGCTAGTCGACCAGCAATTCGTAAAAGCTGATATAAAGCCCGATTTTCAAACTTAAAAAGGGGAATCTTTTTTGACAATTCTAGATAGGATCTTAACACACTCATCACACACACACACACTTAACCTTAGTCTTCACCCACATCGCACACACATTTCACCACCTTGAAGCAAGAGGAGTTAGAGGGTTTCAAATATTTGGATTCAAGTTTGCTTAAGAGCTTTGTACAAGATTAACTAAGATGAAAAGGAAGCATCATAAGCTCTCTTTCATGCTATCTCTTATTATGATTGAGTAGACTTATGTAAGGTGATTTAACTTATAAAATGGGTTAGCTATATACTCTTATGATATGGCATTAAATGGCTGAATATTTACATGTTTGATTTTCTTGTTCAAATGGTTATTTTCTCATTTATGTCTAAGCATTTAATTAAATGCCTAAATAAGAAGCATGTGTATGAATTGAAGTCTATTTATTACTAAACACATCTAATCCATGCTTTAATTATGTCTATGTGTTTATATGTGGATGATATTGAGTGGGTAACGCTTATATTCATGTCTATGTGTATATTTGCATGCCTAGTAGTGAATATGACTTCAATAACACATACATGTTGGTTGTTAATTGCCTCTAATGGTGTAATTCGAGCATGACGATGATTGGTAGTTGTATTGATCCTTTTTATTCATGAACACCTTGGCCAAGAACATGTATGAATATGCTATCAAGTCAAATCTCACTGTAGTGATCATAGAATGACGGTAAATAATTTAGGGCTAGCCTAGGCGAAGTCTCCTTTGGCTTTAAATCTAGCTAATAGGCTTTAGGATAGGTTTAGTCAACCTTAGTAACACTAGATCTTGGCCTTAAATCCAGCCAATGATTTAGGTACTAGGGTAGGTTCATTCTAAGTCACCTAGGAAGCTAATTGGTAACTCTTAAGGCCCTAGGTCATGAGGACCACAACGTAGCTCTAGGAGGTGCCGCCTGGGGATAGATCGACACCGAGTCCTATAGGGAAATTAAGACACTAATTTAGCAACCTAGTTAAAAGCAATCATTAAACTAATCTATCATTCTTTAATCCCATAGCATTTGAGTATAGAATCACCCATTCATAAGTTGAAGTCACCTTAACACCTTTCCATTTGTTAGTTCCTCTAGATTAGCTTGTCCCCCACTTTCCATTCCCATAGTTTAGTTTAACTCATTTTAGTTAGAGTTCCTAACCATCCAAAATCCCAAAAATAGATAGTTTAGGTTTCTTTTTAGGCACACTATAGAACGCACACATAGAATCCATCTCACAACATAGCCTCCTTGTGGAATCAACCTCGTACTTGCATGCACTTTTCTACACCGATCCGTGTGCTTGTGGGTCTTTAGAACTTACACTCAAAAGACGACCATCATGAATGTACACAATAAGTCCACCTTACTAAATCTAGGTAATTGTGGCACCCTCCAACAGGGAGGTCAGTGTCACTTACCCTTAGTGTGAATCGGATATGGAAGGCCGTGGGATTTCTAATCCCCTCTCCCACTCAATATTTTGACCTTAATAGTTTTGTCTATTTATCTATGTTCCAAATGTTTTGGATCTAAACACCACCTTTGAATCAAAAGACCCCGGAATGTTCTTGACTTGAGCCATCCAGTGAGCTAGATCTCTTGTCAATATCTCATTAGGTGATCCTTAGTGAAGAACTCTACCAATAGGATGTCTGAACTCATTAACACCTTTTAGGCTTTAAGACTCACACTTTGTTTTCCAAAAACATTTCATGTTACTCAAATAGATTCGACCTAATCTTGGGCTTTTAGCGAACCCATAGGTCGGCAACTTGACTTTCTCTATTAGCTATGGTACTTTCACTTTAATTCTAAGCACCTTTTTCAAAAAAACACTTTTTAAGAGAAGTGTTAGTATGGTGGGAGTTTCTTTAGATTTACCCACTAAGGTAGAAACCTTAACAAATAAGTTATATCAATTCATTTCTTTGTCTCTTTCCTCTCACGGTCATAGGACTAGTTCCTTAGGTTCGCCCTCCACCCCTTTCTAGTTAAGGTGAGTGCATTGTGTTTTGAGTCGTCTCATGAGACTGTAGCTTGCCCTTTAGCACCCAATTTCCCGAATTTATGAAGCTGTAAGTGTGTGCTACTCAAGGTTATTCTCGTATGTACAATCTATACTCAAACACGTACAATCCGAGTTGGAGGGACAACCTAAAATTTTCTTAGAGATTAGGTCAGCACAAGTCTAGTTCACTTGCCCAAGTTCTACTCTAACAATGACCCCATTCTCAATACCCTTTAGGTTTCTACCATCTTAATTAGCCCCGTTTCACTAGTACTCCTCAACCTCAGGCTTTACCAGCTCCTTCTAGTAACTAGCCTCCTAGCAATGACATGATAAAGATAATGCAGTTCATTCAAAACTAGTAGCCGAAATTAGTAGAAAAGAAGCAGCACAAGGCTAGGATTGAGGCAAAGATAGGGCAGTTGACTAGTCAGTTGAGCATTAAAGACCCTGGGAAGCTACCTTCTCAGCTAGAAGTGAACCCTAGAGTCCAGTTCTACTCCTCCACCAATATCACTTATCCTCACAAGGCCTAGGCTAAGGTTGTTACCACTCTTAGGAGTGGTAAAATAGTGGATAATAGGGTAAGAGTTGACTATGCAGTACCTGCACCTAGTGGTCTTTCTGAGTTTAGAGAACCTCATTGTAGCCTTGTTAAGGGAAATTCTAGAGGGGGTCTTGTTGATAAAGTTGAGCCTATTAGAGATAATGGAGAGAGTAGTATTTTCTGCCCACATTGGGAGGGAAAGAAGCCCATTAATGATTCTCATGTGTCTAGAGGTGTTGCACCTAGAGTTGTCTTCCCATTTGCTTTAGAGAGGCCTATGCCTTGTAAGATCTTAGCGCATCTTAAGGGCTTTAAGGTTAATCTTCCTTTGATAGATGCGATCCTTTCCACTCCATCCTATTTTAAGTTCTTCAAGGACCTTTGTACAAGGAAGCGTAGATCATCAAGCATTCCTAAAAAGGTGAGGCTTACGGAGAAAGTGAGTAGTATCACGCCTTGTTAGATTTAGGGTCTAATATAAATCTCATTCCCTACTCTGTCTATCAGTACACATGTCACTCTTTAGCTAGCTGACAGGTCCGAGAGTAGACCTGAGGGGATGGTATAGGACATTATGGTCCAGGTAGGTGAGTTCATGTATCTTGTTGACTTCATAGAATTAGTTATGGATTCGGGTCACTATTCTAGGCATTCCACCCCTGTTTTATTAGGTCACCCCTTTCTTGCTACCCCAAATGCCATTATTCATTGTAAGTCAAGTTGTTAGAGATGAAATTTTCGAATTTGAGGTCCACTATGAAGGTTGCTGAGACGGTGAATAGAGCTAGTATAGGAGGAGAAGAAGATGGAGAAGAGTGCTCTAGAGTGGGTGTGATTGATTTTTGTATGGAGGACTTTATAGAGAGAAATATGATTGATGAAGAAGAATTGAGAAAATTTAAGGAATTGTTGTCTAGCTTTGATTTAGAGACCTTAGAGCAGAAATGTGTAGCTTCTACATCCTTAGTTAAGAGTTCTTTGATTGATAAGTCACTTGAGGTTATTCCTTCTATTATTGATTCTAGTGATGTTCCTATTTATAATGTTGAGGTTGAGTCCCCCTTAGTTGAGAGTAGCCCAACATTAGAGCTCAAACCCCTTCCCGGCCATTTGAAGTATGCATTCATAGGCCCTAGTGAGACCCTTTCGTTTATCATAGCTTCCAATCTTTCTAGTGAGCATGAGGAGCCTCTCTTAGAGGTTCTTAGGGAACATAGGAAGGCCATAGGGTGGAAAATTGATGATTTGAGAGGCATAGATCCTTTGGTTTACATGCATCGTATTCACCATGAGGATGGAGTCGTTCCTTCTCGGGAGATGCAAAAGAGGCTAAACCCATACATGAGTGAAGTAGTTAACAAGGAGATCATTAAGCTTTTAGATGCAGGTATTATTTATCTAATCTCCAATAGTGAGTGGGTTAGTCCGATCCAAGTTGTCCCTAAGAAGTCCGGGATCACAGTTTTAGAGAATGAGAGAGAGGAGCTTATCCCTACATGCACTCCCACGGGTTGGAGAGTTTGCATTGAATATACAAAGCTCAACTACAAAACTAGGAAGGATCATTTCCTGTTACCTTTTCTAGATCATTTCCCGTTTCCTTTCCTAGATAAGATTTTAGATAGAGTGGCTGGGCATAGCTACTATTGCTTTCTAGATGGCTATTGCAGGTATAATCAGATGCCCGTGTTTCCTGAGGACCAGGAGAAGACCACTTTTGCTTATCCCTATGGCACTTTTGCCTACCGAAGAATTCTTGTTAGTCTATGTAATACCCTAGTGATGTTTTAGAGGTGTATGATGGTCATTTTTAGTGACATGATTAAGAGACATTTAGAGATATTCATGGATGATTTCTCAATCTTTGGTGATAGTTTTGATGAGTGCTTGAGTCACATCTCTTTAGGCTTAAACTATTGAGAGAAGAAGAATTTAGAGTTGAGTTAGGAGAAGTCCCATTTCATGGTGTAGCAGGGGATAATCTTTGGTCATGTATCTTATTTAGTGGCATTCAAGTTGGCCCGACTAAGCTAGAATCGATAAAGAAGTTGCTTGTCCCTAAGTGTGTTAAGGATGTTAGATATTTTCTAGGGTATGCAAGATTCTACCGCAGGTTCATTAAGGATTTTAGCCATATAGCACATCCCTTGTCTAGGCTTTTAGCACAAGATGTCACATTTGAATTTGGTGATGAGTGTCTTATAGCCTTTAATAGGCTTAATCCTTATTGTCTCAAACCTCAATCATTCAGCCACCTGACTATAGTACCCCATTCGAGGTTATGTGTGATGTACCCGATTATGCAATAGAAGTTGTTTTAGGTCAATTGCAAGATAAGTTGCCCCATGTAGTGCATTATGCTAGTAAGACTCTTGATGAAGCCCAAAAGAACTATACCACCACAGAAAAAGAGTTTCAAGCAGTTGTCTTCTCCCTCGATAAGTTTTGGTCATACATCCTAGGATCCAAGGTGATTGTCTACACTAATCATACGACATTGAGGTATTTGTTAGCTAAGAAAGAATCTAATTCCGACTTGATTTGGTGGTTGCTTCTTCTTCAAGAGTTTGACATTGAAATTTGAGATAAAAAGGGTAGTGAGAATTTAGTAGCAGATCACCTTTCCCGTCTTGTTAATGAGTCTTCTAGTGATCCCTCCCTTTTCCATGACTCATTTCCTGATGATCAATTGTTTTCTGTTTCTCATCACACACCTTAGTTTGCTCATATTGTAAATTATCTTGCCACAGGGTGTTTTCCCTCTCATTAGGAGAAGAGAGAGAAAGATAGGTTCCTAGCACAAGTTAGACATTTCTTTTTGGAGGATCTCTATCATTTTAAAGTATGGGTAAATCAAGTGATTTGTTGATGTGCGCTTGAAGACTAGTTCTAGAGCATATTGGGTATGTGTCATGATGAGGGGTATGGAGGTCATTTTAGTGGAAAGAAGATTGCAGTGAAGGTCTTATAGTGTGGATTCTTTTGGCCCACTCTCTTAAGGGATGCCCATGAATATTGCAAAAATTGTCTTAGATGTCAATAATCCAGATCCTCCTCTAGGAGAAACATGATGCCTTTATCCCCTATTCTTCCATATGAGTTGTTTGATATTTGGGGTATAGATTTCATGGGTCTATTTTCACCTTTCTTTGGGTACCAATGAATTTTAGTGGTCGTTGGCTGCATGTCTAAATGGGTGGAGACTATTCCCATACGCACTAATGATCATAGGGTAATGGCGTAATTAATTAAGGAGAACATTTTCTCCGGGTTTAAAGTTCCTAGGGTCTTGATTAGTGATGGGGGCTTGCATTTTTGCCATAGAACTTTAAAGGCCTTGTTGAGGAGATATTCAGTTACCCATAAGATTGCTACTCCTTATCATTCACAAACTAGTGGACAAGTAAAGATGTTAAAAAAAAACTTGATATGCTATTTGAGCACAAGCCTAAATAGCCTGCAAGTGCACGGGACGTGTGTAGTACAGTGCGTGCAAGTGCGGGGTCGAATCCACAAGGAGGCTACCTTAGTTTAGTGTCTTTGTGCTCGGGTGTCTTAAACTAGCCACGTGCGTGTGTGTACTTACTTTGGGATGGAAGGGAGCTCGAAAAAAGGAAAATAAAAACTAATCTATGGAGGAACTTAAGGGAGCCAAACTAAGGAAGGAAACACTAATAAAGAAGAAGGGGACCTAGGGTGATTGCATTGCAACAAGACTTGGGCTATGATAACAGATGATGTCTATCTAAGGCTCAGGACTTCTATTGCCGTTGTGTTGATCGGGGGCTCTCTTAACCAATACTAGTGGTTCAACCCGTTAGCTGGATTTAAAGCTAAGGGCCAATCCCTCATAGCCTATGCAATCAATGCTTAGAACTTATTCTCTTAGCTAGATTTAAAGCCAAGGACTAGCACCTAAACACTACGTGACATTAAGGCTCGATTAACCAACACTAACGCGGGTGAGGGATACTCTAGTCTAGGTTAACTTATCCGCTTGGCTGGATTTAAAGCCAATGACTAGCACCTAAACTCAACTAAGCATAGCATGTAACCTATTAGCTGGATTTAAAGCTAAAGCCTACTCTACTAAACAAAGCCACGAGATTAAGCACAATCACATCAGCCATATAAGTAGATAAGAGCATTTGAAGCACAAATAACACATGCATATTCACTTAGGCATTTTAACAAACACATAGACATGTTTGATTTCCAATGCATAGACATATTGAATCATGCCATAAATTTATGTAAATAAACATGTATTAAGAGCCAAAGATCTACACAAATCCATTATTCAAAGTCCTAATCTAATATACAACAACAATCAACCCTAATCTAGCCTAATCTAGCAACATATTTACAAGAAATAGAGAAAGAACAAGAAGAACTTCCCTAAAGTCTTGCTTCCAAATCCGTACAAATCCTTCAAATCTTTGTTTAATGCTTCAATCCTAGCTTGGTGTGGGGTTTAGATGGTGGTTTAGGGTGTTTTGTGAAGTGGGTAAAGGGTTATGGTTTATTAGGATTTTAGAAATAAAAGTTCCCCCCTTGAAAATGAGCTGAAACGAGGTTTTTATGGATTTCTTCAGCGCACAGCCGGTCGACCTAGCAGGTCGACCAGCTCCTCTTTCTTGCTCGACTGGCTTTAATCATAATGCTCTCTAGAATGGCCGGTCGACCAGCTCCTTGAGGAACTCGACCGGCTTAAATTCTTTATTCTCTGGAGCGGCCGGTCGACCGTCGCTCTTCTTCTAAGTTGACTGGCTGGATTAGAATGATTTCTTCTTTATTCCTTTTCTTCTGGTCTTCATTCGTTAGCTCATTTCTTCCTCGCATAAGCTTGAACCCTTCCAAAACACACCTAAAACATGGAATATAACACTTAGTATAGTATTTATGCACCTAAATACGTTACGTACAAATATTACAAATATGCATAAACTTTGTACTAAGTGCACTCAATTATACTTTAAACACCCTTAAATATGCATGCAAAAACTAGATGCAAACATGCACAAATGACACACATCAGTGTCCAATAAAGAGATCAAGCACATCTTAGAGAAAATGGTTCAGCCCAATAGGAGATATTGGTCTATTAGGTTGATTGATGCTTTACGGGCCTATTGTGCCACTTTTAAGTCTCCCATTAGTATGTCTCCGTATAGATTGATTTATGGGAAAGCTTGTCACTTACTAATAGAACTTGAGCATAGGGCTTATTAGACAATCAAGGCCTTAAACTTCAATTTGGCAAGAGTGGGTGAGAAAAGGAAGCTAAACCTAGCAGAGTTAGAGGAGCTTATATTTAAGGCGTATGAGAATGCCAAGCTTTCTAAGGATAGGATGAGATTGCATGATAACCATATTTTTAAGAAATTATTCTCTACCTCTGATGAAGTTTGGTTATTTAACTCACATTTGAAGCTCTTTCCAAGTAAGCTCAAGTCAAGATAAAACGGACCATATGAAGTTTTGGTTGCCTACCCTTCTGGAGCGATGAAGATTAAGGATTTAAAGGATGGCTGAGAGATAAATGTGAATGGGCAACCCCTGAAGCATGCATGTGATCCAAGCATGGCTTGTGTGGACGTTTTGATGCTTTAAGACCCCACCTACGGAGGTTGAAGGAAAGAAAATAATTGCCTGGCTGATGGCGTGGTGGTTAGCACTACTAGAAGGCAACCTAGGTTAAATTTTTGCAATTTTGCACTTGTTTGATTTTCCTTTCTTTTTGTTTTCTTTCTTTTTCTTTCACCCATACCAAAATGTTGAATCCAGATCCCTTGTCCTATAAGATATATCAATGTTTATTATTGCACATGCCAATGCAAGCTTGCATAGGCAATACTACTAACCTTGTTTTCTTTGTGAGTGTTGATGGTCACAGGGTTAGTAATATAGTGATATATCATTGGCATGGAGAGCTTTAAAGAAAATGTAAGGTTTTATCTATTCTTTCTCCATTTGTTCCCTATGTTTCTACCCTATCCCTACCACTTTTACTTGCTTTGTGATGTGATTTGGTTGTTTATATGCTTTACTCGATTTGCTTGAGGACAAGCAAAGTTTAAGTTTGGGGTTCTGGGGTTTGGTCTTATTTTTTTACATTTTTGAGGGTAGATTGCATTATTTGGTTAAAAATGGTGAAATTTTTTCACATTTTAATACATTTAGAGTTGTCTATATCTTGGTTGATCATTGTGTTGGCTATTGTGATTGACTCTATTGATTGTTGAATATAAGAAGAATTGTAGGGAAGTGAATGGAGTTGGTTGAAAATCGAGTCTTAGAGGGGATGCCTTTAAAAGTTGTATGGAGTGAGGACATTCAAGAATGACCCTTCTAGCTGTTAGGATTAGTATGCCCTAAAGGTCACTTGTATATGACATTTTGGATGTTAAACAATGTATAATCATTTTGTTAAATGGCATTAGGAGTTTCTTACGTATTATCTCTGGTATGTTTTATTGATGTATCTATAAAGGTCCCTTAACTTGAACTAATGACTTGGGTGCGCAGTGAGGCTGGACGCACAGTAAGTCCAAGTCTAGATTTATTCAGGTCATAAATTGAGTCCATAACCAAATGGTAGTGTTGGGCACTCTACCCGGATAAGTTTATATTGAGCAAGTCTCCTTGTTAAGGGTGATCTACCTAGGTCACTGGAGAACTTTTTGGATTTGGCTCAATAGTACATGTGTCACTTATTGAATAGGACCATTGTGAGTATGTTTTCTAGAGACATACTATTAAAGAAAGAAAACAAGACACTTACTGCTACTAAGTGATCATTGCTCTTAAGAGTCTTTAGGCATTAGGCTTTGCAGAAGTGATCTTTAGTGCAAGTAGGAGATTGTTAGGATTAGTATGCCCTAAAGCTCACTTGTACATGACATTTTGGATATGAAACAATGTATAATCATTTTTTCTTAAATGGCATTATGAGTTTCTTACATATTATCTCTGTTATGTTTTATTGAAGCATGTGTAAAGGCCTTTTGACTTGAACTAATGACTTGGGTACGCAGTGAAGCTAGATGCATAGTAGGTCCAAGTCTAGATTTAGTCACGTCATAAATTGAGTCCGTAACTGAATGGTAGTGTTGGGCACTCTACCGGGATAAGGTTATATTGAGTAAGTCTCCTCGTTGAATGTGATATACCTAGGTCATTGGAGGACTTTCCGGATTTGTCTCGATAGTGCGTGTGTCACGTATTGGACAGGACCATTGTGAGTATGTTTTCTAGAGACGTACTATCAAAGAAAGAAAACAAGACACTTACTGCTACTAAGTGATCATTTCTCTTAATCTTGAGTATAAATGGATGAACTAATGAAGTTAGGGTTTGGTACTTTGAGTCACTGTGGGTGAGATCTTACTTTATTAGGATCAACAGTCGTGTGCATTGAGTGCTAAGTTCTAATTAATTGGAACATCCATATGAAATATGGAATCTATGTGCCCCCTTAGAGATTGACCAAATTTATTATTTGAATCTAGATCTTGTGATACTAGTTTTATGGGTGTATCACTTGAGGGTCGCTCCTAGATCATGAGATTCCATGACCAAGGATGGTTGAAAATAGGACAAGAAACCTAATGAAAAAAGATACAACTAAGGAGGTGATAGTACACAGGGCAAAGAACCGGCCTTAGTTGTGGATATACATAAAGGGGCATTGTGGTTGGTTATTTAGTAGGTCAAAGACAAAGTTCACATTCTTTTATGATAAGCTTTTGGGTAATGGCAATTATTCTTGGAGTGCAAATTTGATCTTATGGTGGAATAGATCGGAGTTAAGAATATTTATTATGTCTCCTAGATCGAGCAAGGACATTTTTGATTATTTTTGGAAGCCAAGATTAATTGTGTCTTCTTGGTCCCTTCCCTAGTTGAAATGACTTTGAGAGAGTAATCTTGAAAGAGAAAATTTCATATTATGGTAGTAGCCTTATTGGGCCAAAGCTTGGAATTGGGTTTGGGCTTTCTTTAGAGTCCAAGTTAACCAAATTGGGCTTGAATAGTTTTTTATTGGGCTTGGGCCGCCACATGGATTATAGACTATGTGTTGGGCTTGGATTGTGGGCTTGGCCCAACCTTCCAAGACATGTGCTAGAAAGTTACTACAAGAAGTTGTGGTGGTAGCTCATAGATTGATAATGTTGTATTGCGACAACAACAGTGTTGTTTCACAATGCAAAGAGCCCATGAATCACAAAAAGGGTAAACATATTGAACGGAAATATCATTTGATCCATGAGTTTATCCAGAGAGGAGATGTAGTAGTTGAAAAGATAGCTTCAGTGAAAAACCTGGCAAACCCATTTACTAAGACTTTTTCAGAGAAAGTGGTTGCCACATATTTAGAGTCTTTGGGTATTAGGCTTTGCAGAAGTGATCTTTAGTGCAAGTAGGAGATTGTTAGGATTAGTATGCCTTAAAGCTCACTTGTACATGACATTTTGGATATGAAACAATGTATAATCATTTTTTCTTAAATGGCATTATGAGTTTCTTACATATTATCTCTGTTATGTTTTATTGATGCATGTGTAAAGGCCCTTTGACTTGAACTAATGACTTGGGTGCGCAGTGAAGCTAGATGCACAGTAGGTCCAAGTCTAGATTTAGTCACGTCATAAATTGAGTCCGTAACCGAATGGTAGTGTTGGGCACTCTACCGGGATAAGGTTATATTGAGTAAGTCTCCTCGTTGAATGTGATTTACCTAGGTCATTGGAGGACTTTCCGGATTTGTCTCGATAGTGCGTGTGTCACGTATTGGACAGGACCATTGTGAGTATGTTTTCTAGAGACGTACTATCAAAGAAAGAAAACAAGACACTTACTGCTACTAAGTGATCATTGCTCTTAATCTTGAGTATAAATGGATGAACTAATGAAGTTAGGGTTTGGTACTTTAAGTCACTGTGGGTGAGATCTTGCTTTATTAGGATCAACAGCCGTGTGCATTGAGTGCTAAGCTCTAATTAATTGGAACATGCATATGAAATAAGGAATCTATGTGCTCCCTTTGGGATTGTCCAAATTTATCATCCGAATCTAGATCTAGGGATATTACCATTATAGGTGTATCGGTCATATGGCTTGAGGGTCGCTCTCGAGATCAAGAGATTCTATGACCAAGGATGGTTGGCAATAGGACAAGAAACCTAACGGAAAAAGATACAGCTAAGAAGGTTATAGTACATAGGCCAAAGGACCATTTTTAGCTATGGGTATACATAGAGGAGCATTATGGTCGGTTATTTAGTAGGTCCAAGACAAAGTTCACATTCTTTTTTGATAAACTTTTGGGTAATAGCAATTATTCTTGGAGTGCAACTTTGATCTTATGGTGGAATAGATCGGAGTAAAAAATAATTATTATGTTGCGTAGATCGGGCAAGGACATTTTAATTATTTTTGGAAGCCAAGGTTGATTGTGTCTTCTTGGTCCCTTCTCTAGTTGAAATGACTTTGAGAGAGTAATCTTGAAAGAGCAAATTCCATATTGTGATAATAGTCTTATTAGGCCAAAGCTTGGAATTGGGTTTGGGCCTTTTTTTAGAGTCTAAGATAACCTAATTGGGCTAGGATGGTTTCCTATTGGGCTTGGGCCTCCACATGGATTATGGACTATGTGTTGGACTTGGATAATGGGCTTGGCCTAAGTCTTCCAAGACAAGTGGACAACTTGCAAAATACTGTAAAAATAAGTGGACAACTTGCACAAGTCTACCAATACATGATTGACAAGTTAAATAAAGGTAATACTACATGAAATTTTCTCCTACATTGAAAGATTAGCAACTTTGGATGCCAAGGTTCTCCCTATAAATAGATAAGACCTTACACCTTTTATGCAATCCACTTTGTAGTTGATTTCTTCCTTTTTGACAAGAAAATACTATAACACATAGTACACACTTATTGTGTGATTTTTGCTCTAGTTTTTCAAGAGCATATTACTTTGCTTCTTCCCACAGAAGAGGCTATTCTCTCAAGATAAGTCTCTTTAATCATAGGGAAGAAGACTAGAGAGTTGCCTATTGTGACACCCTTAAAGTAAAATTTTTGGCAGCCTTGTTCGTGAACGGGAACAAAGCTTGTGACAATTTTTAGCTTTATCAGAGGCCCCATGCTTCAAGAGGTTAGCTTTATATATTTTTGCAAGTACTACTTATATTCTATATGTTCTTAAGCATGTTCTTGTGTGTTATGTGGTTATTTTATTTTCCTAGCATGTTTTCTTGGTAGAATTTTTAGAAAATATGGACTAGGATACACCACACTTTATAATATTGATCCTACATTAAGCATGTTTTTGTATGTGTTATGTGGTTATTTTATTTTACTAGCATGTTTTCTTGGTAGAATTTTTGAAAATACTAACTAGGATAGACCACATGTAATATTATCAATCCTACAGTAGCCACCCCATAACTTGGTAGGAAAGAGTGTTGAAAAAAGGATGTTTATATGAGTGTCCCCTCCTTGAGTGGTTCTTTTTGATATGTCTAAGCCTTTATTTTTCTTTTTTCTTTTAATGCAACGCAAAATATGAAAAATCCAAAAAAAATTGAAAAAGTCAAATAATGGAGCAAAAGGATTAAGTAGATGAAAAATTGAAAAAAAATATAAAATAGAAAAAGCCAAAGGCACCAAAAAGTTATGTGAATAAGTGCACAAGTGACACAATGTTAACTTACCATAAGCTATCCACTTTGTAGATATATGAATAAGGCTTTTTATAAGCCATTACATTTGTATATTCTCTCATCTTGTCTTTGAGGCTTTGTGCATATTGAGGGGTCATGTTAGTCGAGGGGGGCATGAAATATGAACAACATGTGTGCATAAGTTAGGAATTCCCTTTATGCGTAGGGGAAGGATCCAAAGAGACTTGGGGATCTCTCCACAATAGGAATGCCCCCTTCATGCTTCTTAGACTAACCTTGATAGCGAGTCAATCCCTTAGGTAACACTTTGCATTGGCTTTAGAAATAAACTTAAGAATGGGCTTGCTTGGGGACAAGCAAGGACAAGGTTTGAGGGTGTTGATGTGTTATGTTTTTGTGTGTGTTTGTTTTATTGTTTACCTTTGCTAATGAGGTGTTTGAGCTTTAAGAGATGCATTAGTATAATACATATACTAGACTTAGGCTTAAGCATAAGCAATTGTACATAGTTAAGTTCAAAGACAAAAGCTGCACTAATGGATGCTTATTTCTCATGTTTGGTGAAGTTAGATCAAAAGCTCTGGACTTGAATTGATGTTGGAGTCATGCTCGAGGTTCTTGGGATATGGGAGAAGCATAAAAGAAGTGTTTGGAGGCAATCAGGCAAAGAAAAGAACAACCAGAGCGAAATGGATGTAACGCTAGAAAATCAACCAAGCTATTGACATGGTTGCTCGGCCCCTCTTCCAGGGCTAGTCAACTGGCCTAAGTGGCTGGCCAAAACTGAAAGCAACCCCTATGGGCCAATCGACCTCATGGCTAAGCCGGTCGACCAGCCAAGGCCTTTGGTTGGACACAATTGCTACACTATTTAAGAACTTTTTTAGCCTATTTTGAGTATATTTTGATCCCTTTTTCACCTCCCATTCACACATGAAACCCTACTTTCACCTATCTCTACCACCCATACTAACACACAACCCACCTAGAATTAAGTTCATTTTGGAGGATTCAAATATCATTTGGTGAAGATTTACTGAAGTTTGTAAAGAAACAAGCAAGGATTGAAGGGGAGATTTCTATAACCTCTTTCATTCTTATCTATTTCATGCTTGAGTAGATGGGTTAGGGTGACTAAACTTGTGTAATGGGATGGTTTTGCATACTCTTTGTTATTGAATTCAATTGGCTTATATATATATAAATATAAATACTTTGTTCTCATTTGTAGAAGCTTTATATCATTTCATGTCCATGTGTCTGATGTAATGCTTGAATGAGTTGTATGCACATAGATTGAGTTGTATTCGCAATAGAACACTTCGAATCCTTAGATTATACATGTCTATGTGTGTGATTAAGGATAACATGAAGTGGGTTAGTTAGATTCATGTCTATGTGAATGTTAACATGCCTTGTAGTCAATACATGCACAAATATTGCTATATGTTGATGCTTAAATATTTCCAATGGCGTAAATCAAACTAGCTTGTGTTTGTATCATGGATAGGATGTCATATTCACAATGTCTTACCTCAAAATATGTAGGGTTGTGCCTAATAGATGCCAATCCACTTTAGTGTCCCTAGAATGACGGTGTATAAGTTAGGACTAGTCTACATCGAGTCCCATTCAGCTTTAAATCTAGCTAATGGGAGTCTAGATAGGCTTAGTTGACCCTAGAAACCCAAGGTCCTAGCTTTAAATCTAGCTAATGGTTCAAGAACTAAGGTGGGATAATTCTAGGATACCTAAGTAACTACTTAGTCCCTTATATAGCTGATATCGCTATTTGAGCACAAGCCTAAATAGCCCGCAAGTGCACGGGACGTGTGTAGTACAGTGTGTGCAAGTGCGGGGTCGAATCCACAGGGAGGCTACCTTAGTTTAGTCTCTATGTGCTCGGGTGCCTTAAACTAGCTACGTGCGTGTGTGCACTTACTTTGGAATGGAAGGGAGCTCGGAGAAAGGAAAATAAAAACTAATGTATGGAGGAACTTAAAGGAGCCAAACTAAGGAAGGAAACACTAATAAAGAAGAAGGGGACCTAGGGCGATTGCATTGCAACAAGACTTGGGCTATGATAACAGATGATGTCTATCTAAGGCTCAGGACTTCTATTGCCGTTGTGTTGATTGGGGGCTCTCTTAACCAATACTAGTGGTTCAACCCGTTAGCTAGATTTAAAGCTAAGGGCCGATCCCTCCTAGCCTACGCAATCTGTGCTTAGAACCTATCCTCTTGGCTGGATTTAAAGCCAAGGACTAGCACCTAAACACTACGTGACATTAAGGCTCGATTAACCAACACTAACGCGGGTGAGGGATACTCTAGTCTAGGTTAACTTATCCACTTGGCTGGATTTAAAGCCAAGGACTAGCACCTAAACTCGACTAAGCATAGCATGTAACCTATTAGTTGGATTTAAAGCTAAAGCCTACTCTACTAAGTAAAGCCTCGAGTGGTGTCGTCTTTTGAGCACAAGCTCTAAAAGACCTGCAAGCATACGGATCATGCAATATAGTGTATACAATTGCGGGTGTCGAACCACAGGGAGGCGTGAATAATGTGGGTGGATTCTATGCTTGGTGTTCTAGAAAGTGCCAAAAAGAAAGATCTAAACTAGACATATTTTTTTTGGGTTTTGGATTATCGGGAGCTCTAGGTAAAGGAAATAAAACTAAACCATGAATATGAAAAATGGGAGCACAAGTTGGTCAAGAGGGAACTAACACTTGAGAAGGGGTTAGGGTGACTTCGACTTATGAATGGGTAATTCTATGCTCAAATGCTATGGGATTAAGGGATGATAGCGAACTTTCATGAGTGCTCTTAACTAGGTTGCTAGTTAATATCCTAATTTCCCCCTAGGACTCGGTGCGGGTCCGTCTCTAGGCGGCGCCTCCTAAAGCTACGGCGTGGTCCTTATGACCTAGGGCCTCAAGAGTGACTAACTAACTTCCTAGGTGGCTTAGAATGAACCTACCTTAGTACCTAAACCTTTGGCTGGATTTAAAGCCAAGACCTAGTGTTGCTAAGGTTGACTAAACCTATTCGGAAACCTATTGGCTGGATTTAAAGCCAAAGGAGACTCAACCTAGACTAGCCCTAAATTATATTTCGTCATTCTAAGGTCACTACAGCAGGATTTGACTTGCTAGTGCGTTCATACATGTTCAAGGCCAAGGTGCGCGTGAATAATGGAATCTATTCAACTACCAAACATCATCATGTTCAGTTCACACCATTAGAAATAATTAACAACCAACACGTATGTGTTATTGAAGTTATGCTCGTTACTAGGCATGCAAATATACATATAGACATGAATAAAAGCATTACCCACTTCATAGCATCCACATATAAACACATAGACATGATTATAATATGGATTAGATGTGTTTAGTAACAAACAAACTTCAATTTATACACATGTTACTCATCTAGGCATTTTATCAAATACTTAGACATGAATGAGAAAATACCCATTTGAACAAGAAAATTCGAAACATGTATATATATACAGCCATCATATCCTATATCATAAGAGTATGTAGTTAACCCATTACATAAGTTAAATCACCCTACACAAGTCTACTCAATCATAATAGGAAATAGAATGAAAGAGAGATAATGAAGCTTCCCTTTCATCCTAGCTAATCTTGTACAAAGCTTTTGAGCAAACTTGATTCCAAAAATGTTTGAACCCTCCAAATCAAGCTTGGTTCTTAGTGAGAAATGTGTGAAAAGTGTGTGTGAAGTGGGTGGGATCTAGGGTTAAGTGTGTGAGAATTTTAGGTGTGAAGTGTGTGTTATTCTTCCAAAAAGTCCTCCTCTTTTTTTGCAGAATCGGGCCCTATTTATATGTTCTCAGCATATTGCCGGTCGACTGTCTAGGTTGACCGGCCTCTGGACCTAGCTTGACCGGCTTTTTAATGATGCTCTCTGGACTGGCTGGTCGACCTAGCTGATTGACTGGCTCTGGAAGGGTAGTCGTCCGGCTATTTTTGGCACCTCTCTGGAGTGGCCGGTCGACCTAGCCAGTCGATCGGCTCTTTTTCCTTGGTCATCTGGCTGACTTTCTTCCTCCATTTTTTGTCTTTTCAGCCTCTGTTCTTCTCTCTTAGACCCGTGCATTTCCCACCTTCATCACCTTTCATCGTCCAATCTTGATCTTAACCCAAAGTTCACCTAAATCATTGAAAACAAGCAATTAGTGTAGCAATTTGTCTCTTAAACTCAATATGCACATTTGTTTAGGCTTAAGCCTATTCTTATCAAAAGCACTACACTAATGCATCATTATGAGCGCTCAACACTTCTAAAATATAGGTAAATGACAATGCAAACACACACAAAAGCACAACACATCAATGAGATTAAGCACAATCACATCACCCATATAAGTAGATAAGAGCATTTGATGCACAAATAACACATGCATATTCACTTAGGCATTTTAACAAACACATAGACATGTTTGATTTCCAATACATAGACATATTGAATCATGCCATAAATTTATGTAAATAAACATGTATTAAGAGCTAAAGATCTACACAAATCTATTATTCAAAGACCTAATCTAATATAAAACAACAACCAACCCTAAATCTAGCCTAATCTAGTAACATATTTACAAGAAATAGAGAAAGAACAAGAAGAACTTCCCTAAATTCTTGCTTCCAAATCCATACAAATCCTTCAAATCTTTGTTTAATGCTTCAATCCTAGCTTCGTGTGGGGTTTAGATGGTGGTTTAGGGTGTTTTGTGAAGTGGGTAAAGGGTTAGGGTTTATTAGGATTTAAGAAATAAACGTTCCTCTCTTGAAAATGAGCAGAAACGAGCTTTTTATGGATTTCTTCAGCGTACAGCTGGTCGACCTAGCCGGTTGACCGGCTTCTCTTTCTTGCTCGACCGGCTTAAATCATAATGCTCTCTGGATTGGCCAGTCGACCTAGCCAGTCGACCGGCTTCTTGAGGAACTCGACCGGCTTCAAATATTTTATTCTCTCGAGCGGCCGGTCGACCATCTAGGTCGACCGGCTCTTTTTCTAAGTCGACCGACTAGATCAGAATGATCTCTTCTTTATTTCTTTTCTTTCGGTCTTCATCCGTTACCTCATTTCTTCCTCACATAAGCTTGAACCCTTCTAAAACACTCCTAAAACATGGAATATAAGACTTAGCATAGTATTCATGCACCTAAATACATTATGTTCAAATATTAACAAATATGCATAAACTTTGTACTAAATGCACTCAATTATACTCTAAACACCCTTAAATGTGCATGCAAAAACTAGATGCAAACACACACAAATGACACACATCAACACCCCCAAACTTACCCTTTGCTTGTCCTCAAGCAAGCCTAAATGAAGTCTATCCTCATGCTTTTCAAAGAGTTGCCAATTGCATTGACTTGTTATCTTTTCGAATCCAAGGGGTACAAGGGGTCATTCCTTTCATGTAAGGGCTTCCCTAGTCTTTTTCAGATCCTCCTTTCAATCACACGGGGTCTCACACCTCTTGGGAATGTCACCAAGTAGCTAGAACCACCACAAACTTAGGATTCCAACTCACGCACTCGAGATGTTGATACTTCGTGCTCTATCAACTAACATGGCCTTCCAATATGCACTTAGCCCCAAAGATACAAGAAAGAGAAGATACATCACAATGGCTCACATTGACGTAAGAGCCTTATCCACAATACATAAAAATAAACAAAAGAGATACTTGTGTCAAATTGACATTATGTCACTTGACACTTATTCAACATACTTCACTTTTCAATCTTTTTTTTGCCTTTTGGCTTTTTCTCTTTTTTTTATCATTTTTTTTATTTTTGCATTTTTCATTTTTTTTGCACTTTTTCTCAATACATAAATAGAACAAAAAGAAAGGAAAAAGAAGAGGCTAAGGCACACTAAAAGAACCAATCAAGGAATGGGAACTTATATCAACAACCCTTTAAAAACACTTTTTTTTTTCAACCAAGTTGTTGGGAAACTACAAGGTGCATTCTTAGAAATGCTCACTCCCCACTATTTTCAAAAGGATTCTCTTCAAATTCTAGGTCATACCTTACACTCCATTTACTCCCCACAATACACCCTCATCTTCTCCAATCAATTAAGTCAATATCAAAAGCCAACTCTCCAACCAACGTGGAGATAAATTAACTCAAAATATGCAAAAAATTGAAAATTTTGAACACATTTTAAGCAAAAATAAGATATGGCAAGCAAATCTATCCTAGATATGATATAAACAATAAATAAGCAACCACACCCCCAAACCTAAACTTTGCTTGTCCTCAAGCAAAAATCACAAAGCCACACGACAAGCAATCAACATGAAACACATATGGGGAATGCAGAGAGGGATAGATAAGGACAAGTAAAAGATGGATAGATACAACCTTGTTTCCATGTAATCCGCAAATGGCAAAGACAATCCAATGATCTACTAGCCTCTATCTTTTGTAGAAAGCACTAATGCTCAAAAAACAAAGAAGAGATTAGAAGATATGCTATGCAAGCTCACATTGATATTTGAAATGATAAACAAGGATGTAAACACGGGGTAAGGGATTGATGCACAAATGAAGAAAAGGAGCAAGAACAAGCAAGGGAGTAAAAATCTAACCTACTAAGAATGAAAATAAACAAAAGAATGCCTAAAATATAAAAAGGTAAGATAAACAAAAGCAATCTAATCTATTATGTACAAAGCAAGAATAAGTACAAGAAAACTAATCTACTATATACAATGGCAAAGGCAAATAAATACAAGAAAATCAAGAAAAATATGAACAAGCCTAGGGTGCCTCCTAGTAGAGCTAGATTTAACGCCTCCAGCCGGGCGCCAATGTTAGAGTAAAACATGTTTAAAGTTGCGTGGCACAAATTGCCGAATAATCATCAAAGCACATAACGTAGAGGGAAAAGGGTCTTGCACTAAAGGTTGAGGCAATGAATGCATGATGCACCCCTTTTCAAGATCTCACCCTGAAATATCAAATGAGCATATGGGTGCAAGTATGGAATGAAGCATTCTCAAACGTGAAAAATCGTGTCCTGCTTGCTCTTTAATTAGCCACCCTAATGCCTTCTTCTCATAATCAAGGGCTAGGAACACACTTTCCCCATAGGTCAAAGATAGGTCTAATGCATGTAATATGGGAAACGTGCTTTCTAACCCTAGATGAAAATGTTTTATGCATGAAGGCACAAACGTGAGCTCCAAAAAGGGAGATTTAATGGAATGGGAAAAGGGGGTTGGAACACATTTGGCGAAGAAGGACCAACGATATGGGAAGTGGATGTACTACACTCTTCTTCTCCACAAGATATAACATAATCAAGCCTAGGTCGTTCTAACTCCTCACGAAGGGTGGATTCAATTTTAATGAGCTCTATTTCCATCAATGATTCATCAAACATCCAAAAAGACCCATAGATCATTGTTTTAAGCACACCAATTTCTTTTTTATATGTCTTCTTAGAGTTGTTATTCTCTTCAACATTGTGATTCTTAACTCCAAGAGAGTTATCATCTAAAACCTCTGAAATTGATGTCTTGTTTTTCCCAATGGATGACATTAAACCTTCACTAGATGTAGTCTCTTTAAATTCATCAATACATTCATCACTAGTGGGTGTCATCTTGCCATCATGCTTTTCATACGGGGTAGACACTAATGGAGGGGGCAATGGGGACTCAACAGATTCCTCATCATGTATGCATGAATGCTCAAGGGGAGAATGCGCGCTAAACTCCCTAAATGCTGACTCGGAATGCAATTGAGTACTATCGACACAAGACTTAACCTCCATGTGCACGGAATGTGTGGGATAAGGAGAAAGAAAAAGCTCATGTGACTCAATGGGAGACGTTGAAAGCTTAAGAGGATAGGGTACTACTTTCTCTAAAACATAATCACAAGAGTCATCAAGAACCAAGTTATAATTAAGCTCATCTTTATCCTCACTACAAGATGTTATCTCTCCATCAACCTCTCTTTCTAGTTGTCTCTCCCATACATCATCATTTCCACCCGTAGTCACCTCATCGTTAGGTCTCATCTCTATCCGTTCAACTCGTTCTAAAGGTATCTCAACATTCTCACTCATGAGTTGCACACTCTCAACCACTCTCTCCAAGGACACACCAAAAGATTTGGTGTCTCGCTTCAAACTCTCAAGTTGTTCTTGGTTAGATTGGATGAGGGATAAGAGATAGTCAAGTGTTTCCTCTTGAAATGAAAACCTAAAAGAATAGGGCTCAATCGAGTGAAAAGGGTAGTCATGTTGAAAATCATTTAGCACATAACCATAAAAAAACTCGAGAGAGGAATGGGTGAAAAAAGAAGGTGTTAGAGGTGGACAATCGAAACTAGAAGGTGAATGGAATAAAGAGTCATCTTGACCGCATTGCGAAAATGCATGATGTTTCTCCCTAGAATCACGATAACTAGATGTAGATGCATACATGGGCGTGTGATTGCTAGGGGCATAGGGCATTGCATGCAATCGGGAATGAGGGTGGAAGGTGGGACAAGCACTAGGAAAATGAGCACGACTTCCACAATGATTGCAATAACAAGAATATGCATCCCCATAGTCAGGATTACTAAATGAAGATGCATGAGATGTTGCATGACTATAGGGGTCATTAGTAGCACTAGCCCTAGGTGGGGAATTCTCGTGGGGACATAAAACTGTAAGATGCATGAAACTTCCACACAAACAACATGCATAAGAGACACTTTCTGGTGGTGGGGAAGAGGATACAAGTGACCACCAAGAAGCATTAGGATCGGTCATATTCAATGAATCACAAGTAAAACCTCTTCACAATCAATTTTTTTTAATTAATTAATTTTTCTTTTAATTTTTTTTTTTGAGTGATGTCTTCTTACGAGTGCAAGTTTTAAAAGACCCGCAAGCGTACGGATCGTGCAATACAGTGTTTACGAGTGCGGGTGTCGAACCACAGGGAGGCGTGAATATCGTGAATGTATCCTATGCTTGGTGTCCTAAAAGAGCTAAAAAGAAAGATCTAAACTAAGTGTACTTTTTCTTGTGAAGGTTTGGATTGTTGGGAGCTCTAAGTAAATGAAAAAAACTAAACTATGAATAAAAACAACAATGGACGCAGGTTGATTAAGAAGAAACTAACAATTGGAAAGGGATTAGGGTGACTTGGACTTATGAATGGGTAACTCCATACTCAAATGCTATGGGATTAAGGGATGATGGCTAACTATCAAAAGTGCTCTTAACTAGGTTGTTAGTTAGTGTCCTGATTTCCCCCTAGGACTCGGTGCGGGTCCGTCCCTAGGCGACGTCTCCTAGAGCTACGGCGTGGTCCTTATGACCTAGGGCCTCAAAAGGGACTAACTAACTTCCTAGGTGGCTTAGAATGAACCTACCCTAGTACCTAAACCGTTGGCTGGGTTTAAAGCCAAGGCCTAGTGTTGCTAAGGTCGACTAAATCTATCCTGAAACCTATTGGCTGGATTTAAAGCCAAAGGAAACTCGGCCTAGATTATCCCTAAATTATACTCCGTCATTCTAAGATCGCTACAGCAGGATTTGACTAACATTCATACACATGTGATATTGAAATTATGCTTGTTACTAGGCATGCAAATACACATATAGACATGAATAAAAGCACTACCCACTTCATAACATCCATGTATAAACACATAGATATGAGTACAACATGGATTAGATGTGTTTAGTAACAAACAAACTTCAATTAATATATATATGTACTCATCTAAGTATTCTATCAACCACATAGACATGAATGAAAGAACACCCAATTAAACAACACAAATCAAAACATATATATATATATATATTCAGCCATCATATCCCATATCATAAGAGTATAAAATTAACCCATTACATAAGCTTTATCACCCTATACAAGCCTACTCAGACATAATATAAAATAGAATGAAAGAGATATAATGAAACTCCCCTTTCATCCTAGCGAATTCAGAACACAGCTTGTAAACAATCTCGATTCCAAAGCGTTTGAATCCTATAACGAAACTTGGTTCTTCGTGAAAAGTATGTGAAAAGGGTGTGTGAGGCGGCTAGGGAATAGGGTTAAGTGTGTGTGAGAATAGGTGTGAAGTGTGTGTAAAAACTCCCCTTCCTTCTGCTCCGCATCGGGCTTTATTTATAGGTTCGCGCATAGCCGGTCGACCGGCCTCTGGAGTACTCGACCGGCTTTCTTCAAGGGCTCTCTGGAGTGGCCGGTCGACCGGCTCTTGAAGGGGGGGTCGTCCGGCTTTTCAACGAAGCTCTCTGGAGTGGCCGGTCAACCTAGTCGGTCGACCGGCTATTCTTCCTTAGCGTCCGGCTGACTTCCTTCATCCAATTTTTCGTCATTTCGGCCTTCAATCTTCTCCTTTAGACCCGTGCATGTCCTATCTTCATCACCTTTCATTGTTCAATCTTTATCTTCACCCAAAATCACCTGAATCATTGAAAATAAGCTATTAGTGTAGCATTTTATCTCTTAAACTCAATATGCACATTTGTTTACACTGAAGCCTATTCCTATCAAAAGTACTACACTAATGCATCATTATAAGCATTCAACACCTCTAAAATATAAGTAAACGACAATGCAAACACCTACCAAATCACAACTCATCATTGAGAGATTTTAAAAAAAATTTTTTTATAGTTTTTGAAAAATAGAAAGCAAGTAAAGATAGTGCACACGCAAGCAACCAATCGCAAACACAAAAGCACACAAAGAACCAATACCGTGCCTCCCCGGCAACAGCACCAAAAACTTGATATCGCTATTTTAGCACAAGCCTAAATAGCCCGCAAGTGCACGGGACGTGTGTAGTACAGTGTGTGCAAGTGCGGGGTCGAATCCACAGGGAGGCTACCTTAGTTTAGTCTCTATGTGCTTGGGTGCCTTAAACTAACTACGTGCGTGTGTGTACTTACTTTGGGATGGAAGGGAGCTCAGAAAAAGGAAAATAAAAACTAATCTATGGAGGAACTTAAAGGAGCCAAACTAAGGAAGGAAACACTAATAAAGAAGAAGGGGACCTGGGGCGATTACATTGCAACAAGACTTGGGCTATGATAACAGATAATGTCTATCTAAGGCTTGGGACTTCTATTGCCGTTGTGTTGATCGGGGGCTCTCTTAACCAATACTAGTGGTTCAACTCGTTAGCTGGATTTAAAGCTAAGGACCAATCCCTCCTAGCCTACGCAATCCGTGCTTAGAACCTATCCTCTTGGCTGGATTTAAAGCCAAGGACTAGCACCTAAACACTACGTGACATTAAGGCTCGATTAACCAACACTAACGCGGGTGAGGGATACTCTAGTCTAGGTTACCTTATCTGCTTGGCTGGATTTAAAGCCGAGGACTAGCACCTAAACTCGACTAACCATAGCATGTAACCTATTAGCTGGATTTAAAGCTAAAACCTGCTCTACTAAGCAAAGCCACGAGATTAAGCACAATCACATCACCCATATAAGTAGATAAGAGCATTTGAAGCACAAATAACACATGCATATTCACTTAGGCATTTTAACAAACACATAAACATGTTTGATTTCCAATACATAGACATATTGAATCATGCCATAAATTTTATGTAAATAAACATGTATTAAGAGCCAAAGATCTACATAAATCCATTATTCAAAGCCTTAACCTAATATACAACAATAATCAACCCTAAATCTCACCTAATATAGCAACATATTTACAAGAACTAGAGAAAGAACAAGAAGAACTTCCCTAAATTCTTGCTTTCAAATCCATACATATCCTTCAAATCTTTGTTTAATGCTTCAATCCTAGCTTGGTGTGGGGTTTAGATGGTGGTTTAGGGTGTTTTGTGAAGTGGGTAAAGGGTTAGGGTTTATTAGGATTTAAGAAATAAAAGTTCCTCTCTTGAAAATGAGCAGAAACGAGCTTTTTATGGATTTCTTCAGCGCACAGCCGGTCGACCTAGCCGGTCGATCGGCTCCTCTTTCTTGTTCGACCGGCTTAAATCATGATGCTCTCTGGAATGGCCGGTCGACCTGCTTCTCGAGGAACTCGACCGGCTTCAAATCTTTTATTCTCTGGAGCGGTCGACCGGCTCTTCTTCTAAGTCGACCGACTGGATCAAAATGATCTCTTCTTTATTTATTTTCTTTCGGTCTTCATCTATTAGCTTATTTCTTCCTCGCATAAGCTTGAACCCTTCCAAAACACTCCTAAAACATGGAATATAAGACTTAGTATAGTATTTATGCACCTAATTACATTATGTACAAATATTAACAAATATGCATAAACTTTGTACTAAGTGCACTCAATTATACTCTAAACACCCTTAAATATGCATGCAAAAACTAGAAAAGTGCACTCAATTATACTCTAAACACCCTTAAATGTGCATGCAAAAACTAGATGCAAACATGCACAAATGACACACATCAATAGCCTTAGGTGCTTAAGGACGACACTGTGGCTCTAAGTGTGCACGTTTAGGATGGACCCACACCTAGTCCTAGGGTGTAATTAGGATACTAAGTAGTTGCTTAGTATTGGAAGCTATACTTAGTAAGCCAATATCTCGAATCCCATAGCATTAAGTTAGAATGTCACCCATTCACAAGTGTAGGTCACTTTATCACCTTCCCATAGGTCTAATCCCCCAAGACTAGCTTATTTCTTACTTTTTCCTTTCTAATATCTATACTATAGCCCTCTCATTTCCCTCCTAGCTCCTGTTAATCCAAAACACCCAAAATATGTTTGGTTTAAGGTTTTCTTTTCGGCACTTTCTAGGACACCAAGCATAGGATTCACTTCACAACAATAGCCTTCCTGTGGTTCGACATCTATATTAGTATACCTTGATATTGCATGATTTGTACACTTATGAGACCTTTTAGGGCTTGCAACATCAAGGGCACACCAATTATGAATAATGTTATTATCATGCATTGTAAACTGAAATACGCTCATTCTTCTAGCATAATGTATATTGGTCAGGATGGTGTGATTCTATGATTTAGTCATAAAAACAAATATCCTTTAAGTAAGTCTCTCATCCACCTAAAAGAGAATAAGATTCATATATAATGTACTCCTATTACTTTACCGTTGTTGAATGGTTTGTCAGAAAATATTGGACATAGTATGATCCATTATGTAACTTATGGTTTTAACTCTATCCTTTGTATGCATATTTGAGACAAATGCTTAAATGTTGAGCTACAACATCAAGAAAGTTAGCGCATAAGATATTTTATAAGATATTGTGTGATAGTATGCTGTACACTTTTAATAAAGGGTCAAAGAAATGTTCAGCATACATATAGTATCTTGTCATTGACAGGTTGGAATTAAAGTTTGTTAGGTGCTTGACAGATTCCCTAGAAAGTCTAGTGAATTCGATTTCTACAAATGTGGTGAATAATGAGTATTCATTAACCTTGAAGGAATCTTTTCAAGAAAGAATTTCTTAAACATGATTTCCTTGATAATGAGATTTATGAAGTTCCAAATAGAAGGACAAAACACTAATAGTTAAACATACAAAACAAGATAAGGTTAGGAACCAAATCTTGGGCCTATTAAAGAAGCATCACTAAGGTGATTTAGTAAGGTACCATGTTCAATAGAAAAGTGTTAAATCCTTATCCAAGGTGGAAATTCCATTGGAATATTAGAGAACGATGTGAATTCGATCACCTGTAAAGGCATAACTTTAAGAACTTGCTTACTCCGAGGCAATCCTTCAAGAAATCATAAATGGCAACACTGTAGGGACATTGATTGGCTCACATATTGAGTAAGACCCATATAGTGAAAATTGGTTCATGAAGGGGTTTTAATACATTAAGACCTACAATGCCCAACTCATTTTTAGGAGACCTTGTGAATGTTGTCGTTTGACTATGACGAGATATTTCCATTGATGATGGTGCTCAAATTCATTTGCATCTTTTGTGTATGAGATACATGCTTGTACAATGAAATCTAATATATAGGTGCCTAGATGGCTTTCCTTCAAGCTGAGCTGAAAGAAGATGTATGTGACATAGCTAAATAGTTCACATATATTAGTGAGATTATAGAACATATGCTTATTTGGCTTATAAGTAGTCTTGTAAAAGTATTTGGGTTAATACTTATGCTTTGATTAAGTATCAAGACGTGTGCCTTCGTTAAGAATGAAGCATACCTTTATTTATTAGTAGGCTAATGATCGTGTGGTTGTTTATAGTACAGTAATGTGGATGACATTTTTGATAATGGAAAACTATATCTATTATTTATAGTCTCCATCAATGTTTTTGGGGAAGGTATCCTATATGCTTGGGAACATAATATATATAGATAGATTAGAGAGGTTAATGGGACTATCCTAGAATACATACATTGACTTCATGTTGAAATATTTCAACATATTGAATTCTAAGAAAGTTATTGGAAATTCATTATTCTAGAAAATTTGTTTGCAAATTTCTTTCAAAGGAATGTATGTGTAGAATCCTAACTGCTTAGACAATCGGATATACTAAGTACATATGTCATATACGAGGCCTTGTGAGGGCTACCCTCTTTGTAATACTGATAGGTATCATTAGGATTCCAACTAGGAGCATTGGTAATTTTGGAGACCATTCTTTAAAACATTGAGTGTGCAAATACCAATGGCTCCTCTATGGAGATGTTAGACTTGAAACCAGTCAGTTGGACTGATTCTTACTTTTGGTTAGACAAAGATGATAATTACAGTATTTGAGATTATGTTTGCTAGAACAGCTCTAGGCTTGTGTCAGGATGCAACCACCATCTTTAAGGTAGAGGTAATGATCCTTGCAAATAACATATAATAAAGAATGTTTTGCCAACTCTTTAGCCAAAGCCCTCAGGATCGTGAGAAACTGGGTATAAGATGTAGATCTAATTGGCTTTTGTCCAAATGGGAGATTGTTTGGAATGGTGTCTTACAGTTAGTCGTCTATTATAGACTTTTTACTAATTTGTACATGAATCATCTCACTTTCAGCCTTACGTCATATCGTACATCTTCTTCTTAATTATTAGATCATGACATAGTCCTTACAAAGACTTAAAAGGATAATAAGAATGAAGGATAGCTCAATCATCCTTCCTTAAACCTAGTTCGTGACCAAATGATAAATTGATGCTAGGACATTGATTCTATCGAGCATAACTTATAATGCATCACATGAGTAGGTTATTGATGTGTTTGTTTTGTGTGTTTATCTATTGCATGTATATACTTGTTTTGAGGTGCTTTGAGATTTATTTAATGTATTAGTATAGCATTTAGGTCATACTTGTGCATATTATGGTTTACATGTTCATAGTTGAAGTTAAGATTTAAATGTTACATTAATGGGCATTTATTGCTTGTTTTAGGTGAGATTTTGGAAGATAATTGAAGCTTAACTGAGGGTGCTTGATGTGTGGAACAAAGCCAAGGGTGTTTTGGACATCAAGAAATGAAGAAAATTTAATTTGGAAGTGGCCGGGCGAGGGAAGGAGCAACTGAGATGAAACCGAGAGCAACAGGAGCTAATTTCGGAGCTTGCAACAAGAAAGGACATGGAAAATTTTTTGACATGTTTTAAGGTGCAAAAGATGAATTGGGAGATCTCCCACATTGATACGAATCCATAAAAAAAATGGATTGTGAATCGAAGCCAAAATGAGTGAGATATGACCATTTTACTATCAAGACCGGTTGAGCTTCTGTCAAGGCCGATCGACTGGCGAAATCAAAATCTAGGCCAATTTTGGCCTGATAACTTAGCCCCAGAGTCGGTTGACTGGTTGGACCCTTAGTTGGATGCATTGATAGCACTATATAAGCCACTTTTCTACCATTTTTTAAGAAGAACACCAACTAAATCAAATACCCATTTCCCAGAACCCAAAATCCACAAAAAATCACTTCACACACTCATTTCTAAACACATTTAACACTTAGAATCAAGGATCCAAAAGGATCCAACACTAGGATTTGGGGCATAGCTCATTGATTATAAAGCTCGGTTGTAGATAGAAAGGTATCTTTCTTTTATCGTAAGTCCAAATGTGTATGATTAGAGCTACGTAGGCTGATTATTTTTGTATTTATGGATTGATTGCTAATTTTTATTAATGGAAACTTAATGAATTTATGTATATATGCTTTATGCTTTGGGTTTCAAAGACTATTTTACATATATGTCTATATGTTTGTTGAAATGCCTCAATGAAGTTGCATATATATATTAAAGTCTATTGTGCTATTAACCATCTCTAAATCATTATGCTAGCATGTCTATATGCTTGCGTGGTGATTACATGAAGTAGGTATGTTTATATACATGTCTATGTGTGTGTTTGCATTCTTAATAGCATAAATAGCTTCAATTGCTTACATGTCGAGTGCAATTGCTTAAATTGGTGTAATCTAAGCATGTTTGTATGTTTGGTAGTAGAATATTCCAGAGTAATCTTGAATGTCATGCCCTAGATATGTAAGCTTTGCACTCTAATGTTAACACCCGCTATTGTGATGATGATCAGTGGTGCATAGCTAATGGCTAGCCTAGGTCGAGTGTCCCTTAGCTTTGAATCTAGCTATTGGGTTTTAGGGTAGGTTAGTCGACCTTAGATTGATTAGGTCTTGGCTTTAAATCCAGGCAACAGTTTAGATGCTAGGGTTAGATCGACCTAAATCACCTTGTATCCTAACTAGCTCACCCTATAGCCCTAAGTCATAAAGACCATATGCCGTGGCTATATGGGTTAACACCTAGGGACGGATTTGCACTGAGGCTTAGGGTGTAATTAGGAGTTTAATTATGAGATTAGACAAGAGCAACAAAATTTAATCCATCAAGCAACCCTAACAAGAAGTAGTAATCACCCATTTGGAAGTCGTAATCACCGTATTCCCCATTTCCTCGTGTTAGTCCCCCTTAGATCGCCTGATTCCCCTGTCACACACACTTACCACCTTTTTATTTTGTTGCTTGTAGGTTAGATTTATCTTTCCTGAGCTTCCCTCAAACCAAAAAACCAAAAAGATTGTAGTTAAGACCTTAACACGTAGCTTTTAGGACGCACTTAGCTTCGAACACCATACATGTTAGTCCTTTCTATGGATTCGACCCCGCACTCACACACACTATACTACACAAGACATGTGCCCTTGCAGGCTATTTAGGCTTGTGCTCAAATAGCATATCAAGTTCTTGGCACCATTGTCGTGAAGGCAATGTTTTTTTGGTTTCTTTGTTTTCATGAATCTTAGCTTGTTAAGTGGTGTTTTATCTTTTCTTGTCATGTTTTCTTTGTTTTGAGTAAGAAAAGAAAAAAATCTAAAAATTTTTTGTTGAGCATTATGAAGAGGAATACTTTTTCTTGATTGCATATGAAATGCTTCTTGGTGGTCTTTGGTATACTCTTCCCTACCACCCGAACATGTTTCCATTGCATGTTGCACTTGTGGAAGTCATATGCATTAAACTTTCTTTTGTCCCTATGACAATCCCCAACCTAGGGCTAGTACCAACTATGACCCCTATAGTCATGCATCATCTCATGCATCTTCATTTAGTAATCATGACTATAGGGATACATATTCTTATTATTGTAATCTATGTGGAAGCCATGCTCATGATTCCAATAGTTGCGCTACCTTCCACCTTTTTTTCCGATTGCATGCTACGCCCTATGCCCTTAGCAATCATATGCCCAAGCATGCATCTTCATCCTATTATCATGATTCTAGGGAGCAGTATCATACATCTTTATATTGGGATCAAGATGACTCTTCATATTTTCACCTTATTGCTTTGAAAGTCCATCTGCTACACTGTCATTTCTTACCCAAACTTTCTTTGAGTTTTATAATGGTTGTGCTTATAGTGACCCTAATCAAGATATTTCCATTTTCACTCGATTGAACCCTATTTTGTTATGTCTTCATTCTCAGAGCAATTAGATCAAATGCTTGAGCATTCCCAATCTCCCCTTCAATCCAATCAAGAGGAACTAGAAAGTTTGAAGCAAGACACCAAATCTCTGGGTGAGCACTTGAATAGAATGGTTTAGAGTGTGCAACTCATTAGCGAGAATTTTGAGATATCTTTAGAGCACATTGAAGAGATAGGGATAAGACCTAATGATAAAGTGACTAGAGGTGAAAAAGATGATGGGATAGAGAGAAAATTAGAAAGAGGGATTGATGGAGAATTCACATCATGTAGTGAGGATGAGGATGAGCTTGATGATAGTTTGGTTATTAATGGTACCTTTGGATGCGTTTTAGAGGAAGTAGTGCCCTATTCTCTGAAGATTTCAACACCTTTCATTGAGTCGCGTGAGTCTTTTCTTTCTCCTTATCCCACACTTTTCACACACTTGGAGGTTGAGTCTCATAATCATACCACTCATTTGCATTTTGAGTCCTCATTTAGGGAGTCTAGGGTATACACATCCTTTGAGCATTCATGCATCCATGACCCGAAATCCTTTAAGTCCCCATTGTCCCCTCAATATGTGAATGCCCGTATGAAAAGCATGATGGTGAAATGACACCTACTAGTGATGAATGTATTGTCGAATTTAAAGAGACTTTAGCTAGTGAAGGTTTAGAGTCATCCAATTGGAAAAACAAGACATTAATTTTGGAGGTTTTAGATAATAAGTCTCTTGGAGTTAAGAATCATCGTGTTGAGGAGAAGATCAACTCAAAGAAGACATACATGAAAGAAACTAGTGTGTTTGGAAGAATGATTTATAGGGCTTTTTGGATGTTTGATGAATCATTAATGGAAATAGAGCCCATTAAGATTGAATCCACCCATAGTGAGAAATTGAATGACCTAGGCTTAATCATGTTAAATCTTGTAGAGAAAAAGAGTGTAGTACATCCACTTCCCATATCGTTGCTCCTTTTTTTCCAAATGTCATTCTTATTTCCTATTCCCATTCTGTTGAGTTTCCCTCTTTGAAGCTCACGTTTGTGCCTTCTAGTTTAGAACATTTTCATCTAGGGCTAGATAACACTTCTCCTATGTTGCATGCATTAGACCTATCTTTGACCCATGAGAAAGGTGTGTTTCTAGCCATTGATTATGAAAAGAAGGCCATAGGTTGGTTAATTAGAGAACACATAAGGCATGATTTCACATGCTTATGTGTGACACCTTCCACACTTGTGCACACATTTTCATTTGATGCTTCGGGGTGGGATCTTGAAAATAGGTTCATTGTATATTCATTGCCCCATCATTTGTTGCATAACCCTTTCCCCTTTACTATTTGTGTGTGGTTGAATATCTGGCAATTTGTGTCTCTTAATTTTAAACTTGTATTGCTCTAACACTAGCGCCCAACTGAAGGCGTTAAATCCAGTGCTGCTAAGAGGCACCCTAGACATGTTTATATTTCATTTGCTTTCCTTGCTTGTCCTTTTCTTTTATGTGCTTTTAGTATTATCGTTCTTTGATGTTTAATTGTTTTTTGTTTTTCTTTTTCACCCACCCAAGTGTTGATCCTCATTTCTATTATTTCCCATTCTTCATACACCTTGTTTCTCATTTGATGACGCCAATGCAAGCTCACATGGTAAATGCTACTAATATTGTGCTCTGTGAGTGTTTGTCATTTGTTGAGAAGCAGGGTTAGTAGACAAATTATTGATCATTGGCATTAGAAAAGCTTCAAAAGGAACACAAGGTTGTATCTATCCTTTCTCCACTTGACCCCATGTATCTACCCCATCCCCACCACCCTTACTTGCTTTGTGTTGCCCATTTGTTTGTTGAGTAGTATTGTTCTATTTGCTTAAGAACAAGCAAAGCTTAGGTTTTGGGGTATGCAAGTTTGGTTTTCTCGTTATATGCTTTGTGCAGTGTAGATATGCATTATGTGCGTAAAATGGTGAAAAATTTTCGATTTTGATACATGTAGAGTCATTTGTCTCTAGGTTGATTAGAGTGTTGGCTTTTGTGATTGATTTAATTGATTGGTGAATATGAGTTGCATTGTGTGGAGTGAATAGAGTGGATTGAAAATTAGGTCTTTGAGGGGATGCCATCGAAGTTGTGGGGAGTGAGGACCTTTAAGAATGACCCTTGTAGCCACCCAATAGTTTGGTAGGAAACAGTGTTGAAAAAGGGTGTTGATATGAGTGCCCTTCCTTGATTAGTTCGTTTTGATGTGCCAAAGCCTTTCTTTTTCTTTTTTTATGTGTGAATACAATGCAAAACATGAAAAATTCAAAAAAAATTGAAAAAGGCAAAAAGGTGCAAAAATATCAAAAAAAAAAAGTGAAAAAAAGAAAAAGCCAAAGGCACCAAAAAGTTTTGTGAATAAGTGCACAAGTGACACAATGTCAACTTAGCACAAGCTATCTTCTATGTATATATATGAATAAGGCTTTTTATAAGCCATTATTTATGTATATTCTTTCTCTTCTTGTCTTTAAGGCTTTGTACATGTTGTGTAGGCCACGTTAGTTGAGGGGGCACGGCGTTAGAATCCTAGGCTTGTAGTGGTTTGGATACTCGAGGAACTTCTCATGAGGTTTGAGGCCCTTTATGAGTAGAGGGAGGATCCAAAGATACTTGAGGATCTCTCCACAATAAGGTTGCCCCCTTCATGTTTCTTAGGCTAACCAGATAGTGAGTCAGTTCCTTAGGCAACCCTTTGTATCGACTTTAAAGGTAAACTTAGGTTTGGGCTTGCTTGGGTGTTTATTTATTGCATGTATATACTTGTTTCAAGGTTTTTTGAGTTTCATTTAATGTATAAGTACATCATTTAGGTCATACTTGCGTATATTAAGGTTAACATGTTCATAGTTGAAGTTAAGACTTAAATGCTACACTAATGCGCATTTATTTCTTGTTTTAGGTGAGATTTTGGAAGATAATTGGAGTTTAACTGAGGGTGCTTGATGTGTGGAACAAATCCAGGGGTGTTTTGGACATAAAGAAATGAAGAAAGGTGCATTTGGAAGTGGCTGGCAAAGGAAGGAGAAACCAAGGTGAAACCAAGCGCAATGGGAGCCAAATTTGGAGATTGTAGCCAAAAAGAACATGGACAAATTTTGGACATGTTTTAGGGTGAAAAGGTGACTTGGGAAATCCCCTATGGTGATACAAAGCCATAGGAAAAAAACGGTGCGCAAATCATAGCCAAAATGAGCGAGATATGAACATTTTACTATCAAGACCGTTTGAACTTCTGTCAAGGTTGGTCGACCGACAGGCTAGATTAGAATCTGGGCCAATTTTGGCCAGATGACTTAGCCCCAAAGCCAGTCGATTGGTTGGGCCCTCGGCTGCAAATGTTGCAGCTCTATTTAACCTACTTTTCAACCATTTTTTAAGAAGAACACCAGCCAAATCAAACACCCATTTCCCTAAACCCAAAATCCACCAAAAATCACTGCACATATTTATTTCTAAACACTTTTAACACTTGGAATCAAGGATCCAAAGGCATAAAAAACTAGGATTTGGGGCATAGCTCGTGAATTGTAAAGCTTGGCTATAAATAGAAGGGTATCTCTCTTTTATCCTAAGGCAAAATATGTATGATTAGAGCTATGTAGGGTGATTATTCTTGTATATATGGATTGATTACTACTTTTTATTAATGGAAACTTGATAGATTTATGTATATATGCTTTATGCTTTGGGTTTCAAAGGTTATTTTATATATATGTCTATGTGTTTGTTAAAATGCCTCAATGAAGGTGCATATCTGCATTGAAGTCTATTGTACTATTAACCATCTCTAAATCATTATACTAGCATGTCTATATGTTTGTGAGGTGATTACATGAAGTGGGTGTGCTTATATACATGTCTATGTGTGTGTTTGCATTCTTAATAGCATAAATAGCTTCTATTGCTCATATGTCAGGTGTAATTGATTAAATTGGTGTAATCTAAGCATGTCTATGTGTTTAGTAGTAGAATATTCCGGAGTATTCTCAAATGCCATGCCTTAGATATGTAAGCCTTGCACTTTAACATTAACACCCGCTATAGTGATGATGACAAGTAGTGCATAACTATTGGCTAGCTTGGGTCGAGTCTCCCTTTGCTTTAAATCTAGCTAATGGGTTTCAGGATACGTTAGTCGACCTTAGACGGACTAGGTCTTGGCTTTAAATCTAGGCAATGGTTTAGACGCTAGGTTTAGATCGATCTAAGTCACCCAAAATTCTAACTAGCTAGCCTTAAGGCCTTAAGTCATAAAGACCATATGCTGTGGCTCTAAGGGTCGACACCTAGGGATGGATTCGCACTGAGGCTTAGGGTGCAACTAGGAGGTTAATTAGGAGACTAGACAAGAGCGACCAAGTTTGATCCATCAAGCAACCCTAACAAGAAGTAGTAATCACCTATTTGCAAGTCGTAATCACCATATTCCATATTTGCACGTGTTAGCATCCCCTTAGATCGCTTGATTCCCATATCACACATACATACCACATTTTTATTTTCTTGCCTACAGCTTAGATTTTTCTTTCCCCAGTTATCCTCAAACCAAAAACACCAAAAAGATTATAGTTAGGACCCCAACACGTAGCTTTTAAGGATACACTTAGCTTAGAACACCATACACGTTAGGCCTTCCTATGGATTCGACCCCGTACTCATACACAATGTACTACACAAGACCTGTGTGCTTGCGGGCTATTTAGGCTTGTGCTCAAATAGCATATCAGTTATCCTTATTACCAAGGGTATAAAGACACTAGTGTGACTCGCGATGAGGTGTGAAGACAGGTTCACTAAAGTTGACTTTATTAGGACCATCCTATGGTATGTACCTTTCTGTCAGAGGATAGCTTGTGGTGCACATGGTGTCATATTCCCTCAAACTAGAGACCGCTATAGAGACTTGCAGATTACTCCCCATGCTTTGGTACTAAACTATCCAGATTTCTAACCTGGTGATGAAAGGTTGATGGGTATTAGTAGGATGATATTTTTCTTAGTCCCAATTCATTAAGACTTTAGCCAAATCTTTCAACATGATGTGTCATGTGGTTACAAGATTAGGACTTAACATAGAATAGTTGATTTGGGGTTTGAACGTTTACCATGCCCTTAGGGTTATTTTAGAATATCAACGGTCATGGGGTATCCACCATAGCGCTGAGGTTTATTGAATATTGCCTTGCAATTATTTGGCTTATCCAGATGTCTGGAACTATTGCTAGATGGTATCGTCAGCTAATACAAGGATTGTCTTTGTATTACTGGTTTAAGTTTGAACCTACAGAGTCACACATACAGTTGAGAATCAATTGGAGGATTGGCCCTATTATAATTATCTTCATCATGTTTAATATTGAATTAGATGTGTTATTATTTAATTATGAATTAAATAATATTATGGGTAATTAACATTATAGATATTTAATTGAGAATTGAATATTATAATGTTTAATTATTTTTATGGGTTAAGAAATTAATTTTGATTATGTCTAGCTAGCACTAGACAAATGGATCAAATTAATTCATGGCAATTGATTATAAATTAAATGTGGATTTAATTTAGGCTTTAGAATGGATTTGAGAAATCCACAATTCTATGTCCAAAGAATTGGACGCAGTAGGTTATAGGTATAGGCCTTATGGAAAGCCCATATCTTCTTATGAAAGGAGACTTCATGTTATTTTTTTTGTATAATTGTTTTTGAGAAAATCTAATCCCAAATTTAGTTATCAGAATTCTTTCCCAAACCTGAAACTAAAAATACCCTCCTCCAGCAATTCTTGATCACGTACGAAGGGGAGGAGCTTCTTGCTTTCTCAAGGCAATTTTATAAACTTATTTCATGGATTTCATGCATTTTTGAGGTAATCTTATTTTTGTTTCTTGAAATTTTTAATTGAGAGCTTGATCCTGCACGAGGAAATCCAGAGAAAGTCTTCCCAATTTCCTACAGGTTTAACTTTAGAAATGAAAACTTGGGGCTCTTATTGAATAGACTCTACTTTCTTAAGCTTCTTCATTAAATAGAAAAAGGTCAATTTCAACTTTCTCAACTCAAAAGTCAACTTAAACTTGTCGAAGGATTCAAGTAGCGTCTCGAGTATTATCTCAAGTTGAGTCATAACATTAATTTAAGTACCTAGGATCTGGGCATACTGAAGTTATCCATCAATTTGAGCATATGCTCTATGATTCATTCCCTTCTACTATCCTAGACTTCATGATCTCCCTTATAGTAGCTTACCTTGCTAACCTACTAAAGATGCTAATATACAGCACTTCGCCATAGCATCAATTCTCATCCAACTCTTCTCAACATCTTGCTGGGTATTAGTGGAGCCAATCCCTATATGGGGTTAGGATTGGGTAAGGACAAACTTGTACACATTCTCACTGAGTACTTTTCCAAGTTCCTTTTCTAGTAGAATAGTTTGGGTCAGTAAACTTATTCTTGAAGAGATTACCCAACAAACCACTAGAGGAATTGCATGACAACTTGCTGGATACATGCATAATGATATTGTAAATGAATGAGTGAAAATATATAATGTTAGTATAAGATGTTTGTGATGTGTCTTCTCTCGAGTGCAGCTCTAAAGACCCGTAAGCGCACGGATCGATGCAGTGTAGTGTGTGCAAGAACGGATGTCAAACCACAAGGAAGCTATGTTGTGATTTGGATTCTACGTGTGTGTTCTAGAGCGTGCCTAAAAAAAACTAAACTATCTATTTTTGGGATTTTTGATTTTGAATGATCGGGAGCTCTAACTAAAATGAATTAAAGTAAACTATGGGAATGAAAAGTGGGAGACAAGCTAATTTAGAAGAACTAACAAGTATAAAGGTGTTAGGGTGACATCTACTTGTTAATGGGTGATCCTAGATTCCAATACAGTGGGATTACATGGAATGGCTTAATCATCAATTGCTCTTTCACTAGATTGCTGAGTTAATTTCCTAGTTTCCCCTTAGGACTCAGTGCGGGTCCATCCTTATGCGACACCTCCTAGAGCTATGACGTGGTCCTTATGACCTAGGGCGTTAAGAGTGACTAACTAGCATCCTAGGTAACCTAGAACAAACCTGCCCTAGTACCTAAATCATTGGCTAGATTTAAAGCCAAAGACCTAATGTTGCTAGAGTGGACTAAATCTACCCGAAAACCTAATGGCTAGATTTAAAGCCAAAGGATACTCGATTTAGACTAGCCTTTAATTATGCTTCATCATTCTAGGGTCACAATAGCGGGATTTGACCTAGTAACGCATTCATACATGTTCTAAGCCAAGGTGTTTGCGAATAAAGGGACCTATTCGACTACCAAACAATGTCATGCTCAGATTACACCATTTGAAACACTTTTAAACCAACATGTATGCAATATTGAGGTCATGTTCACTACTAGGCATGCAAACATACACATGGACATAAATATAAGCAATACCCACTTCATAAGATCCACATATATACACATAGACATGATTATAGAGTAGATTAGAGGTGTTTAGTAGTAAATAGACTTCAATTTATATATATGCAACTCTCATAGGCTTATTATCAAACACCTAGACATGTATTGAGTAATAGCCATTGAAACAAGAAGAACATAGCATATGTATATGCATTAAGCCATTGAATCCCAAAATATAGAAGCATAGAATCAACCCATTACATTAGTGTCATCACCCTAAACAAGTCTACTCAAACATAATATAATAGAGGATGAAAGAGAGAATAGAAAACTCAACTCCCAGTGTAGCAATTCTTATACAAAATCCTTGAGTAGCCTTTAATCCAAGTGTTTGAATTCCTACAAATGAGCTCAAGACTAGGTGAAAAATGTGTAACTGTGTGTGTGATAGGTGTATAAAGTTCATCTCTAGAATTGCCAAAAAGATTCCTCTTTTTAAGTCTGAAAATTGGGCTTTTATATCAGCTTTTCGTGATTACTGGTTGACATAACCGATCGACCAGTGCTTTGGAGGGGTGGTCGTCCGGCTATTTTTAGCACCTCTCTGGAGTGGCCGGTCGATCGGCTACTTCTCTTAGGTCGTCCGGCTGACTTTCTTCCTCTATTTTTTGTCTTATTCCCCATCATGTATTTAGACTTCAGCCCTTCGACAGAGTAGTGATTCTCATCCTTATGCCTTGAGACGGTCTACGATGATGAACTCCATCAATGGGATGGCCGAACCTTATCAACGCCCTTATAAATATACATAATAAGTCCATCTTTCTAAATCTAGGTAACTATGACACCCTCCAATGGAGAGGTCAATACCACTCACCCTTAGTGCAAACCGGATGTGGAAGGCCATGGATTTCTAATCCTCTCTCCCACTCAGTTTTGACATTAATAGTTTTGTCTATTTATCTTGGTTCCCCACGTTTTGGATCTAAACACCACATTTGAATCAAAAAACCTAGGAATGTTCTTGACTTGGGTCATCCAATGAGCTAGATCTCTTGTCAACATCTCGTTAAATGATCCTTAATGAAGAACTCCACCAATGGGATCGCTAAACTCACTAACACCTTTTATGCTCTAAGATTCGTACTTCGTGTTTCCAAAAACATTTCATGTTACTCAAATAGATTCGACCTAATCTTGGGCTTTTAGCGAACCCATAGGTTGGCAACTTGACTTCTTCTATTAGCTATAGTACTTTGACTTTAGTTCTAAACACCCCTTAAAAAAAACACTTTGTGTTAGTAAGTCATATCCATACCAAAATAGATAGTCAAACCTAAATTCGGATTATAGAATCCTTAGATTGGGTCCCTTGAGTTGTCTTAATAAGTCCATTGTTTAATTAGAGTTGTAAACAACTAATATCCCTAACCATTTCATGCATTACCCTTTAGGATCTCTAATTACCAAATAATTAGCATAAGCAATCTTGAGAGACTTATCAAACTCAAGTAAAACAAGGTTAGCCAATTTTAAATCCTACTTGGGGGGACATGTTGCTATGTGATCACATTGCAATAATCAAACATGCATATAGATATCGTAAAATAAACATCCATAGCATAAATAAATGCTGCCCATTAGTGGCTCCCTGTAATACTACTCTAGGCTCAAAGCTCAAAGTAATTGGAATGCCAAAACCTAGCTTCTATTGCAAACTGCTTCTACTAACTGAGCTAACACATCCTACCGGCTGATTGATGGTTTTTTTGGAAAGCTCCCAGCCACTACCAGCTGACCCATGGTTTTTGCCAATCGATCGGTTCCTCTAAAATGCCTTGATTTCTATGCACAACAGCTATTTCAGCTCTAAATCAAAAAATTACAAGGAATCACATAGAAAATCAACCAATACAAGTTTCATCTATGAAAAGAAACATAAATTTGGCCACAAAATTAAAGTCATTTCTATTCCTATGCTTCTCTCAAAATGAAGCTACATTAACTTTTTATGCAGGAAATTAAATCCATACATTCGAACCATCAATTAGGACCAAAATCACACATGTGCTGCAACCGCAAAGGTGACCTAGAACAAACCTACCCTAGTACCTAAATCATTGGCTAGATTTATAGCCAAGACCTAGTATTGAGTCAACTAAATCTTCCCGAAAACCTATTGGCTAGATTTAAAGCTAAAGGAGACTCGATTTAGACTAGCTTTTAATTACGCTTCGTCATTCTAGGGTCACAAGAATGGGATTCGATCGATTAACGCACTCATACATGTTCTAAGTCAAGGTGTTCACGAATAAAGGGACCTATTCGACTACCAAACATTGCCATACTCGAATTACACCATTAAAACACTTTTGAACCGACATGTATGCAATATTGATGTCATATTTATGACTAGGCATGCAAACATACACATGGATATGAATATAAGCAATACCCACTTCATAAGATCCACACATAAACACATAGACATATTATAGAAATGATTAGAGGTGTTTAGTAGCAAATAGATTTCAATTTATACATATGCAACTCTTATAGGCATATTATCAAACACCTAGACATGTATTGAACAATATCCATTAAAACAAGAAAAACATAGCATATGTATGTACATTAAGCCTTTGAATTCCATAATATAAAAGCATAGAATCAGCCCATTGCACAAGTGTCATCACCCTAAACAAATCTACTCAAACACATTATAGTAGAGGATGAAAGAGAGAATGGAAAACTCCCCTTCCATCCTAGTAATTCTTGTACAAAATCCTTGAGTAGTCTTTGATTCAAGTGTTTGAATCCCTCTAAATAAGTTTAAGACTAGGTGAAAAGTGTGTGAGTTTGTGTTAGAGGTTGGTGAAAGAGGAATTAGGGTTCAAGAGATGGGTGTGAAAGAATTTGACTTAATTGTCGTTTAAAATGGCCAAAAGCGAGCTTATATAGCTAATTTCTGCGACTATAGCCTTCAAGATGCATGCAAATCGAAGGGTCTATACCTCTCAAATCCTCAATTTTCCACCCTATAGCCTTCCTATGTTTCCTTAGAACCTCTAAGAGACGCTCCTCATGCTCACTAGAAAGATCGGAAGCTATGATTACCGGAAGGGTCTCACTAGGGCCTAGGAATGCATACTTCCAATGATCGGGAAGGGGTTTGAGTTCTGAAGAAGGGCTAGGCTCAACCAAGGGCGACTCAACCTCAACATCAACAATTGGGACATTAGTAGAATCAAGATGAGAAGGATTAACCTCAGGTGACTTATCAATCAAAGAACTCTCAATCAAGGAAGTAGAAGCTATACATTTCTGCTCTAAGGCGTCTAAATCAAAGCTAGATAACAATTCATCAAATTTTCTCAAATCTTTTCTATCGATCATAGTTCTCTCTACAAAGTCCTTAACACAAGAATCAATCACATCAACCCTAAAGCATTCTTCTCCATCCTCTCTTCCTATACAAGCTCTATTCCCCGCCTCGTCAACCTTCATGGTGGACCTCAAATTCCCAAATTTCATCTCTAATAACCCCAGACCTATAATGAATAATGGCATCTGTGGTGGCAAGGAAGGGATGACCTAGAAGAGCGGGTGTAGAATGTCTAGCGTCATGTCCCGAATCCATATCTAACACCATGAAGTCAACAAGGTACACAAAATCACCTACTTGGACCATAACGTCCTCTATCACACCCCTAGGTCTATGCTCGAACCTACCAGCTAGCTGAAGAGTAACATGCATAGGGGACAACTCACCTAAACCTAGCTGCTGATAGATGAAGTAGGGAATGATATTCACACTAGATCCTAAATCTAACAAGGCGTGATCAATCTGAGTCTCACGGATCTTACAAGGAATATTGAAGTCTCCAGGGTCACTCATCTTGGGTGGAAGCTTTGAAGTGCAAATACTACTCACCTTCTCCGTAAGCCTCACCTTCTTAGGAATGTTCGATGACCTACATTTCCTTGTACAAAGATCGTTAAAGAGCATAGAATAAGAGGGGATAGAAAAGATCTCATCTATTAATGAAAGATTGACCTTAAGGTCCTTAAGATGCTCTAAAACCTTGAAAAACTTAGAATCCTCACTAGGAGTGGGCCTCTCTAAAGCAGATGGGAAGGGAAGTCTAGGTGCAACATTTCTAGACACATGGGAATCATCAATGGGCTCCTTTCCTTCCTGATATGGGTAGGAAGTACTACTCCCTCCATGGTCTCTAATGGGCTCATCTCTCTCAACAGGACCCTCTCTAGAATTTCTCTCAACAAGGCTACTATGTGGCTCTTTAGACTCAGAAAGACCACTTGGTGTAGGCACTGCAAAGTCTACTGCTATCTTATTATCCACTACTCTACTGCTCCTAAGAGTGGTGACGGCCTTAGCCTGGGCCTGAGGGGGACAAGTGGTATCGTCGGAGGAACTAGACTGGACTCTAGCGTGTAGGATCGATAATATTACATGTGGTCTATCCTAGTCCATATTTTAAAAAATTCTAACAAGAAAACATGCAAGGAAAATAAAATAACCACATAACACACACAAGAACATGCTTAAGAACATATAGAACATAACTAGTATTTACAAAATACGTAAAGCTAACCTCTTGAAGCGTGGGGCCTTTGATGAAGCTAAACCGTCATGAGCTTTATTCCCACTCATGAACAAGGCCACCAAAAATATTTTACTACACGGGTGTCGCAATATGCAACTCCCTAGTCTTCTTCCCTATGGTTAAAGAGACTTTTTTTGAGAGAATAGCCTCTTGTGTGGGAAGAAGCAAAGTAATATGCCCTTGAAAATCTAGAGCAAAAAAAAAAACCACACAATAAGTATATACTATGTGTTGTAGTATTGTCTTGCCAAAATGGAAGAGATCAACTACAAAATTTTTGGATGCTAGAAATGGTTTAAGGTCTTGCCCATTTATAGAAAAAGTTGGCACCTTAACTTGGTAAACTTTCCATGTGGGAAACTTTTATCTAGTAGTAAATGTTTGCCATATGTCATGGAAGTTACTTATACAATTTGAATTTTTCTTGTAGTAACTTTTTAGCACATGTCTTGGTAGATGGGCCAAGCCCCCACAATTCAAGCCCAACACATAGTCCATAATCCATGTGGAGGCCCAAGCCCAATAAGAAACCATCCAAGCTCAATTAGGTTATCTTGGACTCTAAAGAAAGCCCAAACCCAATTCTGAGATTTGGCCCAATAAGGCTACTACCACAATATGAAATTTGCTCTTTCAAGATTACTCTCTCAAAATCATTTCCACTAAGGAAGGGACCAAGAAGACACAATAAACCTTGGCTTCCAAAAATAATAAAAAATGTCCTTGCCTAATCTAGGCGACATAATAATAATTATTTTTAACTCTGATCTATTCCACCCTAAGATCAAAGTTGCAGTCCAAGAAAAATTGCTATTACCAAAAAGCTTGTCAAAAAAGAATGTAAACTTTGTCTTTGACCTACTAAATAACTGACCATAATGCCCTTCTATGTATACCCACAGCGCGATTTGGCCTGTTTACTATTACCTCCTTAGCTGTATCTTTTTTCATTGGGTTTCTTGTCTTATTGCCAACCATCCTTGGTCATGGAATCTCCTGATCTCGGGACCAACCCTCAAACCATATGACTGATACACCCATAAAGGTAGTATCACTAGATCTAGATTCGAATGATAAAGATGGATAATCCAAAAGAGGGCATATAGATTCCATATAGCATATGCATGTTCCAATCAATTAGAGCTTAGCACTCAATACAAAAGGCTGTTGATCCTAATAAAGTAATATCTCACCCACAGTGAATCAAAGAACCAAACCCTAACTTCATTAGTTCATCCACATATGCTCAAGATTAAGAGTAATGATCATTTAGTAGCAGTGAGTATCTTGTTTTCTTTTTTTGATAATACGTCTCTAGAAAACATATTCACAATGGTCCTGCCAAATACGTGACACATGTATTATTAAGACAAATCCAGAAAGTCCTCTAATGACCTAAGTAGGTCACCCTCAACGAGGAGACTTGCTTAATATAACCTTATCCTGGTAGAGTGCCCAACACAACCATTCAGTTACAAACTCAATTTATGATGTGACTAAATCTAGACTAGGACCTACTGTGCGTCCAGCCTCACTATGCACCCAAGTCATTAGTTCAAGTCAAGGGACCTTTATATGTACATCAATAAAACATGCCAGAGATAATATGTAAGGAACTCATAATGCCATTTAACAAAATGATTATACATTGTTTAACATCCAAAATGTTATATATAAGTGAGTTTTAGGGCATACTAATCCTAACAATCTCCTACTTGCACTAAAGATCACTTCTGCATAGCCTAATACTAATAGACTCCAAATGTGTGGTAAACATTTTCTCTGGAAGAGTCTTTATAAATAGGTCTGCTAGGTTTTTTGCTAAAGCTATCTTTTCAACTACAACATCTTCTCTCTACACAAACTCACAGATCAAATGATATTTCCCTTCAATATGTTTACCCTTTTTGTGATTCCTGGGCTCTTTGCACTATGAAATAGCACCGTCATTGTTGCAATATAATGTTATCAGTCTGTGAGTTGCCAGCACAACCTCTAGGTCTAAAAGGAACTTTCTTAGCCATACTGCCTTTTCCCCGGCTCAGATGCTGCTACATACTCAGCCTCCATGGTAGAGTCAGCATTACAATTTTGTTTCACACTTCTGCATGAAATAGCTCCTCTTGATAGAGTGAAAACATATCCAGAAGTAGACTTTCTGGAATCTCTGTCATACTAGAAATTTGAGTTTGTATAGGCTAAAGCGTTAGATCATCTGTACGATATTCCAGCACATAATCCTTAGTTCCTTGCAAGAATTTGAATATATGCTTAACTGCGACCCAATGTGCCAGTCCAGGGTTTGACTGATATCTACTAACCATGCCAACAGCAAAGCAAATATCTAGTCTAGTGCATTACATGGCATACGTGTGGCTTTCAACCGCCGAAGCATGAGGAACTCGTTTCATGCTCTCTATCTCCTCAGGTGTTTTAGGACATTGATCCTGAGATTCATAAACTCCATGTCTAGAAGGTAATGAGGCCCTCTTAGAGTTTTGCATATTAAACCTAACCAATATCTTCTCAATAAATGAAGCTTGAGATAGGGCTAGCCTTCTGTTCTTATGATCTCGCATAAGCTAGATGCCTAGAACATAACTAGCTTTTCCTAAATCCTTCATTTGAAAATGAGTAGAAAGCCAAACCTTGATGGATGATAACATCTCCACGCCATTACCAATATGTAGGATATCATCCACATACAAAACCAAATAAGCTACAGTATTTCCATTATGCCTCTTACACATGCAAGGTTCATCAATATTTTGATCAAAACCATAAGATTTAATTGCAGGATCAAATTTGATGTTCCATGCTCTAGATGCCTGCTTTAATCCATAAATTGATTTTTTTTTAATTTACAAACCATATGTTCTTGGCCTTTGGCAACATATTAATCTGGTTCTGTCATGTAAATGGTCTCGTCAAGCTCTCCATTAAGAAAAGCTATCTTGACGTCCATTTGACATATCTCATAGTCATAATGACATCCAATGGCAAGAAGTATCCTGATGGACTTAAGTATGGCAACTGGTGAAAAAGTTTCCTCATAATTGATCCCTTCTTTTTGAGTATAACCTTTCACCATCAAGCTTGGTTTAAAGGTTTCAACTTTTCCATCAACTCCTCTTTTCCTCTTGTAGACCCATTTTCACCCTATAGGTTTTACCCCTTCAGGTGTAAATACAACATTCCAGACTTTGTTAGAATACATAGATTCTAACTCTGAATCCATTGCCTTATGCCATTGTTTAGCATCTATGTCAGAAATTACTTCATCATAACTTCTGGGATCCATCACCTGATCCTCTGAAGAAGTTTGAAAGGACTCTCTATAGTATTTATTAGGAGACCTAGATATCCTCCCATTACGATGAGGCTTTGATATATTAGGTGTAATATGCTGTTCCTTTTCATATACAGTTACCACAGGTGTCACTGGAGATTCTTGTGAAATCTCTTCTAGAACAACTTTAGAATCTGATGTTTTTTGGATCATTTCACCATTCTCTAAGTATTTAACATGGGTGCTTATAGACGCCTTTTGCTCTTTAGGATTATAAAAGATCCCACCTCTGGCTCTCTTAGGATACCCAATAAAATAGCACAACTCGGATCTTGGTTCCAACTTTGAAGCATTACAATTAAGTACATAAGTTGGACTACCCCAAATGTGGAGATGATTTAAACTAAGCTTACACCCGGTCCATATTTCTTGTGGTGTCCTAGGTACTAATTTATATGGTACCAAGTTCAAGTTGTATGCTGCTGTCTCAAAGGCATACCCCCAAAAAGATAAATGTAATAATGGATGACTCATTATTGACCTAACCATATCTAATAGGGTGCGGTTTGTTCTCTCTGCTATACCATTTTGCTGGGGAGTCCCTGGTGCAGTCAATTAAGACACAATCCCTTCTTGTGTAAGATAGTCTCTGAACTCACCTGAGAGGTGTTCGCCACCTCGATCAGACCAAAGGGCTTTGATACGTTATCTAATTTCCGCACTGCTTCAGCCTTGAACTCTTTGAATTTCTCAAAGGATTCAGACTTGTGTTGCATCACATATACATATCCATACCTAGAGTAATCATCAGTAAAGATAATGAAATACTCATAACCTCCTCGTGCTAGTTTGCTCATAGGACCACACATATTGGTGTGAACCAATTCCAATACTTCTTTGGCCCTTTCTCCTTTAAAGGAAAATGACTGTTTGGTCATCTTTCCTTTGTGGCAAGATTCACACGGAGGTAGATCTTCGAGATCTAATGAGCTAAGATGCCCATCCTCGACCAATCTTCGAATTTGCTATAGACTAATATGTCCTAAGCGTAGATGCGAAAGATAAGTATCATTGGTCGAAGAAACTTTCCTTTTTTGGGAATTAGTTTATTCTATATTATGTAGTGAGTTTGTAATAGGTTTTATATAGAACAAGTTATCATGCATGCTACCGAAACAAATAATATTTCCATCTCTACTAATATCAACACCAGAATGGAAATTAATGCAAAAACCATCTAATACTAATTGTGATATAGAAATAAGGTTTGGAAGTTCTTTGTCATTTCCATGGAAGTTCTTTCTTGTATGCTAAATGCTTTGGAGAAAAATAAGGCTTTTCGCTTCCACCCTGAGTGCAAGAAGTTAAAGCTCCACCATCTTTGTTTTGTCGATGACCTCTTCATCTTCTCCAAAGGTTGTGCTAGCTCAATTGATTGCATCATGGATGTTCTTGGTTACTTTCGCTCCCTTTTGGGCCTAAAAGTTAATGAAGCAAAAAGTGATATTTTCTTTGGTGGAGTTCAACATGACGAGAAGATGGCTATTCTCAACAATTTGGACTTCCGTGAAGGTACTTTTCCTACCCGTTATTTGGGGATTCCTCTTATTACAAGAAAGCTTAGGAAAGCCAATTGTGGCCCCTTCTTGGAGAAAATTGCAAACAAACTTGATAATTGGAATAACAATTGGCTTTCTTATACGGGTAGATTGCTTCTCAGTAAAACTACCCTTACTCAAAGTTGTGCTTTTGGGCTTTTACAACCATCCTTCCCAAAAGTGTCATTGTTTCTATTGAATCAAAGTTTAAAGCTTTTCTTTGGAGAAACATGGGTGCAAAATTGCTTGGAAGGAAATCACTCTTCCTCTTGATGAAGGTGGTCTTGGCATTAGGAAGATAGAAGAGCTCAACAATACTTACCTTTTGAAGATCTTTTGGAGAATGTATGCTTTTAAAGATTCTCTTTGGAGCAATTGGGTTCACAAAAACTACATCAAAGAAAAATCAATTTGGACTCTCTCCCCTCCGAAGGACTCGGGTTGGATCATCAAAATGCTTATCAATTGCCAGGAACATGCAAAAAACCACATTAAACACATCTTGGGAAATGGTAAGCTCAATCATTTTTGGCATGAAAACTGGCATTCTTTCGGCTCACTTGCAAATGTTTCGTGCTCCTCTCTCTCTCAACCAAATTACCATGCAAAGGTTAGTGAAATCTGCTTAAACAATTGTTGGATTTGGCCAACACATTTGATGCATATTGCCCCCCCATGTTCTCCTCTTGACCCTAACCAAGATGACTCCATCATTTGGAAGCTCTCTCCAAATGGAGTTTTCTCTTTCAAGCATACTTGGGAATACTTTAAGAGCAAAAATGACAAAGTCTAATGGCATTACATTATTTGGTTCAAGGGTTATTACCCTAGGCATGCATTTATGTCTTGGCTCACCATTCGGGATCGCCTAAGCACAAAGTATAGGTTACTTTGTTAGGGCATGGCCATTGACCCATCTTGTATTTTCTGCAATATGGCTTTCGAAACTAAAGACCTTCTTTTCTTTGAGTGTTGCTTCTCTAGAAGGATCTAGAGAAGGGGACTTGTACTCACTTTGATTAAAGAATCTTTGATCAAGTGGGAGGATATTATTGCATACATCACTCCTTTGGCTCTCAAAAGAAATCTCAAAGCTACCATATTGAAGCACTCATTTGGAGCCACCATTTACCATATTCGGACTGAAAGGAACAATAGAGAATTCAACAAAGGAGCCAAAAGCAAAGAACAAATTTTTGCATCTATCTATAATGATATTCGAATTAGATGTTCCTTGCAATGTAACTTTCCAGCTACTATTGTTAACAAAAAGCTTTGTACATTATGGGGCCTTGAAAATTTTTTTGTGCAAAGTTGCCCAATTTTTTGTATGCACATAAAATTTTTTGATTAATATATACCATCTTATTTTGCCAAAAAAAAAAAAATAGAAATAAGGTTTTACGTACACCCAGAACATAATTAACATTGTTCAAAAATAACTTCCTATTACATGGAAAATTTAAGCATTTCTCCCACTGCAGCAGCCCATACTTTTGCTCCGTTACCCATCCTCAAAGCAAATTCCCCTATAGCTAGTTCCTTCATTTCTTGAAACCAATGCAAAGAATTGCATATATGGTTAGTGGCTCCAGAGTTTACAATCCAAGAATCAGTAGAATCAACCACTAAACAGGTTTCAATGTAGAACAAAAGAGGTGTACCTATCTGGCCTCTTGCTAGGTACTTCGAGCAATCCCTTTTCCAATGCCCTTTCTATAGGATCGATAATATTACATGTGGTCTATCCTATTCCATATTTTAAAAAATAATAATAAGAAAACATGCTAGGAAAATAAAATAGCCACATAACACACACAAGAAAATGCTTAAGAACATATAGAACATAACTAGTATTTACAAAATATGTAAAGCTAACCTCTTGAAGCGTGGGGCCTTTGATGAAGCTAAAACCGTCACGAGCTTTGTTCCTGCTCATAAACAAGGCCACCAAAAATATTTTACTACACGGGTGTCGCAATATGCAACTCCCTAGTCTTCTTCCCTATGGTTAAAGAGACTTTTATTGAGAGAATAGCCTCTTGTGTGGGAAGAAGCAAAGTAATATGCCCTTGAAAATCTAGAGCTAAAAGAAAAACCACACAACAAGTGTGTACTATGTGTTGTAGTATTCTCATGCCAAAATGGAAGAGGTCAACTACAAAATTTTTTGGATTCTAGAAATGGTTTAAGGTCTTGCCTATTTATAGAAAATTTTGGCACCTAAACCTTGTAAACTTTCCATGTGGGAAACTTTTCCTAGTAATAAATGTTTGCCATATGTCATGGAAGTTACTTGTACAATTTGAATTCTTCATCTAGTAACTTTCTAGCACATGTCTTGAAAGATTGGGCCAATCCCGCAATCCACGCCAAACACATAGTCCATAATCCATGTGGAGGACGAAGCCCAATAAAAAACCATCCAAGCCCAATTAGGCTATCTTGGACTCTAAAGAAAGCCCAAATCCAATTCCAAGCTTTGGCCCAATAAGGTTACTACCACAATATGGAATTTGCTCTTTCAAGATTACTCTCTCAAAGTCATTTCAACTACGGAAGAGACTAAGACGACACAATTAACCTTGGCTTCCAAAAATAATTAAAATATGACCTTGCCCGATCTAGGCAACATAATAATTATTTTTAACTCCGATCTATTCCACCAAAAGATCAAAATTGCACTCCAAGAATAATTGCTATTACCCAAAAGCTTATCACAAAAGAATGTGAACTTTGTCTTTGACCTAATAAATAATTGACCATAATGCCTCTCTATGTATACCCACAGCTAAGACCGGTCCTTTGGCCTATGTACTATCACTTCCTTAGCTGTGTCTTTTTCTGTTTGGTTTCTTGTCCTATTCCCAACCATCTTTGGTCATGGAATTTCTTGATCTGGGGAGCAACCCTCATGCCATATGACCGATGCAACCATAAAGATAGTATCACTAGATCTAGGTTTGGATGATAAATATGGACAATCCCAAAGGGGGCACATAGATTCCATATTGTGTATGCATGTTCCAATTAATTAGAACTTAGCACTCAATGCACAAGGCTATTGATCCTAATAAAGTAAGATCTCACCCACAATGAATCAAAGTACCAAACCCTAACTTTATTAGTTCATCCACATATGCTCAAGATTAAGAGCAATGATCATTTAGTAGTAGTGAGCATCTTGTTTTCTTTCTTTGCTAGTACGTCTCTAGAAAACATAATCATAATGTTCCTATCAAATACGTCACACACGTAGTATTGAGACAAATCCGGAAAGTTCTCCAATGACCTAGGTGGATCACCCTTAATGAGGAGACTTGCCCAATATAACCTAATCCCAGTAGAGTGCCCAACACTACCATCAGGTTACGAACTCAATTTATGACGTTACTAAATCTAGACTTGGATCTACTGTTCGTCCTGCCTCACTGCACACCCAAGTCATTAGTTCAAGTCAAGGGACCTTTATACATACATTAATAAAGCATAGCAAAGATAATATGTAAGGAACTCATAATGCCATTTAACAAAATGATTATACATTGTTTAACATCCAAAATGTTATATACAAGTGAGCTTTAAGGCATACTAATCCTAACAATCTCCCATTTGCACTAAAGATCACTTCTACACAACCTAACACCTATAGACTCCAAATGTGTGGTAAACATTTTCTCTGGAAGGGTCGTTGTAAATGGGTCTGCTAGGTTTTCCGCTGAAGCTATGTTTTCAACTACAACATCTCTTTTCTAGAAAAACTCACGGATCAAATGATATTTCTGTTCAATATGTTTACCTTTTTTATAATTCCTGGGCTCTTTGTACTGTGAAATAGCACCGTTATTGTCGTAATATAACGTTATCAGTCTATGACCTACCAGCACCACCTTTTGGTCTAAAAGGGACTTTCTTAGCCATACTGCCTCTTTCACAGCCACAGATGCGACTACATATTCGGCCTCTATGGTAGAGTCAGTAATACAATTTTCTTTCACACTTCTCCATGAAATAGCTCCTCATGACAGAGTGAAAATATATCCAGAAGTAGACATCCTGGAGTCTCTGTCGGACTGAAGATCCAAGTCTCTCTAGGCTAATGGCGTTAAATCATCTGCACGGTATTCCAGCACATATCCTTAGTTCCTTGCAGGAATTTGAATATATCCTTAATTGCGACCCAATATGCCGGTCCAAGGTTTGACTGATATCTACTAACTATGCCAACAGCAAAGCAAATATCTGGTCTAGTACATAACATGGCATACATGAGGCTTCCAACCGTCGAAGCATAAGGAACTCGTTTCATGCTCTCTATCTCCTCAGGTGTTCTAGGACATTAATCCTGAGATAGATAAACTTCATGTCTAGAAGGTAGTGAGACCCTCTTAGAGTTTTGCATGTTAAGCCTAACCAATATCTTCTCAATAAATGAAGCTTGAGATAGGGCTAGCCCTCTGTTCTTACGATCTCGCATAAGCTTGATACCTAGAACATAACTAGCTTATCCTAAATCTTTCACTTGAAAATGAGTAGAAAGCCAAACCTTGATGGATGATAACTTCCTCACATTATCTCCAATAAGTAGGATATCATCCACATATAGAACCAAAAAAGCTACAGCATTCCTATTACGCCTCTCATACATGCAAGGTTCATCAATATTTTGATCAAAACCATAAGATTTAATTGCACGATTAAATTTGATGTTCCATGCTCTAGATGCTTGCTTTAATCCATAAATGGATTTTTTTAACTTACAAACCATATGTTCCTGGCCTTTGGCAACATATCCATTTGGTTGTGTCATGTAAATGGTCTCGTCAAGCTCTCCATTAAGAAAAGCTATATTGACGTCCATTTGCCATATCTGATAGTCATAATGAGATACGCTGGCAAGAAGTATCCTGATGGATTTAAGTATGGCTACTAGTGAGAAAGTTTCCTTATAATCGATCCCTTCTTTCTGAGTATAACCTTTTGCCATCAACCTTACTTTAAAGGTTTCAACTTTTCCATCAACTCTTCTTTTCCTCTTGTAGCCCCATTTGCACCCTATAGGTTTTACCCTTTTAGGTGTAATTACAAGATCTTAGACTTTGTTAGAATACATAGATTCTAACTCTGAATCCATTACCTTATGCCAATGTTCGGCATCTACGTCGAAAACTGCTTCATCATAACTTGTGGCATCCATCACCTGAACCTCTGAAGAAGTCTGAAAGGACTCTCCATAGTATTTATCAGGAGGCCTAGATATCCCCCCACTACGATGAGGCTCCGATATATTAGGTGTAATATGCTGTTCCTTTTCATTTACAGTTACCACAGGTGTTACTGGAGATTCTTGTGAAATCTCTTCTAGAACAACTTCAGAATCTAGTGTTTTATGGATCATTTCACCATTCTCTAAGTATCTAACATTGGTGCTTTTAAACACCTTTTGATCCTTAGGATTATAAAAGATCCCACCTCTAGTTCCCTTAGGATACCCAATAAAATAGCATAACTCAGATCTTGTTTCCAACTTTGAAGCATTACTATTAATTACATAAGCTGGACAACCCCAAATATGGAGCTGATTTAAACTAGGCTTACGCCTGGTCCACATTTCTTATGGTGTCCTAGGTACTGATTTAGATGGTACCAAGTTCAAGATGTATGCTTTTGTCTCAAGGGCATACCCCTAAAAAGATAAAGGTAATGATGCATGACTCATCATTGACCTAACTGTATCTAATAGGGTGTGATTTCTTCTCTCTACTACATCATTTTGCTCGGAAGTCCCTGGTACAGTCAATTGAGACACAATCCCTTCTTGTGTAAGATAGTCATTGAACTTACCTGAAAGGTATTCACTACCTTAATTAGATCGAAGGGCTTTGATATGTTTATCTAATTTTCACTCCGCTTCAGCCTCGAACTCTTCGGATTTCTCAAGGATCCAGACTTGCATCGCATCAGATATACATATCCATACCTAGAGTAATCATCAGCAAAGGTAATGAAATACTCATAACCTCCTCGTGTTGGTTAGCTTATTGGACCACACACATCGGTATGAACCAATTCCAATACTTCTTAGGTCCTTTCTCCTTTAGAAGAAAATAACCGTTTGGTCATCTTTCCTTTGAGGCAAGACTCGTACGGAGGTAGATCTTCGAGATCTAATGAGCTAAGACGCCCATCCTCGACTAATCTCTGAATTCGCTTTAGACTAATACGTCCTAAGCGTAGATGCCAAAGATAAGTATCATTGGTCAAAGAAACCTTCATTTTTCGGGAATTAGTTTGTTCTATATTATGCAGTGAGTTTGTAATAGGTTTTGTATAGAACAAGTTATCATGCATGCTACCCGAACAAATAATATTTCCATCTCTACTAATATCAACACCAGAATGGAAATTAATGCAAAAAACCATCTAATATTAATTGAGAAATAAAAATAAGATTTTTACATACATTTGAAACATAAAAAAAATTGTTAAAAAGTAAATTCCTATTACATGGAAAATTTAAACACATTCCTCGCACTACAACTGCCCATACTTTTGCTCTGTTACCCATCCTCGGAGCAAATTCCCCTTTAGCTAGTTCCTTCATTTCCTGAAACCAATGCAAAGAACTACAAATATGGTTAGTGGCTCCAGAGTCTACAATCCAAGAATCAATAGAATCAACCACTAAATAGGTTTCAATGTAGAATAAAAGAGGTGTATCTATTTGGCCTCGAGCTAGGTACTTCAGGTAATCCTTTTTCCAATGCCCTTTCTGGCCACACTTAAAGTATTTGGCCTTAGGCTTTTCACCTGTTAATTGCTTAGGCTGTTCACCATTTTTCTTCTTTTTTCCTTGACCATGTTTTTGCTTCCCCTTTCCTTTGAACTTTTTCCCTTTCGAGTTAAGTCCAGAAGTGGATGTTTGAACTATGTTTACGTTGCCCTTATTTTTCATTATGGTTTTTGTAGCTAGAAGCTCTTTCATTAACTCCATCATATCCATGTTCATCTTGCCCATATTATAATTAAGCTTAAACTGGGTGTAAGACAGTGGTAGAGTCTCCAAAATCATGTCTACCTTTTACTGTTCATTTATGTTTGCTCCTAGGATCTCGGCAGTATTAAAGTAATCCATCATTTTGAGCATATGGTCTCTGACAGACACATCTTCTGCCATCCTTTAATTCATAATTTCTCTAAGAGCACCTTGCTTTGCGGGCCTACTCTTATCGGCAAACATACGAGACAATGGGGTCATGATTTCTTTTGCAGTTTCTATATGATGATGCTTGCTTTGCAAAATATCTAACATAGAAGCCATCATATAGCACTTGGCCATACTATTGGCGTTCTACCATTTTGCCTCAGCATCTTTTTGGGCTTCAGAAGAGTTTGCCCTTACAACAGGACAAGGAGTTGTTAGGACATACTTGTACTCTTCTGTGGTGAGTACTATGTCCAAGTTTCATTCCCAGTTCACAAAATTCAGTCCAGTGAGCTTGTGCTTTTTTCAGAATTGCAGCTAGTGGACTGAATCAAGACATTTTCTGGATATACAACAATATAATCATAATTATTTTATGAGTATGGAATTGATATATGTATAATATGTATGCTATCTTTAGAAATAAAACATACAAGTACTTTTACATCATTTGCCTTTGAGTAGATTAACCCTTAAACTACTCAATGTAACAGTGCGTCAACGTCCTCACGAGAACTCCATCGATGGGATGGCCGAACTTATGAACGTTATGTTAAGTGCCACCGCTTATTTGAATTGACAATTATCTGGATATGTTCCAATTTGAATAATTTAATCACTGTTTCGTTTGGCTTCTTAAATCCTATAACGAACTCTATTGATGGGATAGCCGAACCTACCATTTAAGTTGAGTATATAACTATTCCTTATGTTCATTCGCCATAACATTCTTGATTTAAGCCCTCCAATGGGTTAGTGACTTGAACCAATGTTGTCTGGGCGATCTTTAGTGAAGAATTCCACCAATACGATGACCAAATTCACTAACACCCTTTTTGAATAAACATTTTAAATTCACCTACTAAATCTTGATAAAGTGTCACCCTTCGATTGGGAAGTTAATGACATTATCCATTAGAGTGAGTCGGATATAGAAAGCGATGGGGTATTTCTAGTCCCCTCTCCCACTCAATATTTTAACATAAGGGTTTTATCTATTTTTGTTATTCTCACTTTTTGTTTTCGATCTAAACACACTTTGGATTTGCAAAACACTTTGGTTTTTGCGAATCTCCTTTGTATTACTAAAACATTGCAATACCATAATAGATTACTTACCTAAATCTGGGTATATGGACCTTTAGGTTGTCATATTTTAAATCTCAAGGTAAGTTTTTCATTTTTTTCATGAGATTGCATGGCATCTTTAGACATAATTGCTTACAGTTATATTGTCTAAGCCAATCTCTTTTAAATGAACTTGACTATCTCTGAGAAATTAACACATAGGATTGGCCAATTTTAAAAACCTAATGAGTGGATATATTTCTAGGTGGTAATCATGTTTATGCTTATGGAAATATGTTAAAACATATGTCAATGCATTACAAACATCCACCAAAATACGTTAAAAATCCCTCTTTGATGGCTCCCTGCAATTTTTAACAAAACAGACTTAATAGCTTTTTCTGCCTCAGCCTGTCGTTCGTCAGTAGGAGCTAGTCGACTGAGCTGGTCGACCGGCAAGCTCACCCGACAGAGTGTTACTCCATGCTGTTTTCTTGTTTTTTCTCCTTGGTCTTTAAAGATTATTAATACACTTTGCTATTGCTAATACAAGCTGCATAAAAAAACATTAAAAGGATATCAAAATATCCTATGCTTCTTTTAAATGAAACTACATGCAATAACCATAATAATTTATACATGAAATCCGCTGTGGCCAAGCTTCGTTGACCATACACAAAAATCTATCATGCATACATACGAACCATCAAGGGGATTTTATACTACCTACATATACAAGCATAAAACCACAAGTATATGCAACACAAGATTTCCTAATCTTGCCACTCACAAGTTGACTAACATATTTTTGCTAATACAATATTCTTGCATAGTCTAAGCATGTTATGTGTGAGCTTAAGCTCCGATACCAATTGTAGGATCAATAATATTACATGTGGTCTATCCTAGTCCACATTTTCAAAAATACTACCAAGAAAACTTGCTAGGAAAATAAATTAACCACATAACACACACAAGAACATGCTTAAGAACATATTGAATATAACTAGTATTTGCAAAATGGGGCCTTTGATGAACCTAAAACTGTCACGAGCTTTGTTCCCGCTCATGAACAAGGCTGCCAAAAAATTTTACTATAAGGGTGTCACAATATGCAACTCCCTAGTCTTCTTCCCTATGGTTAAAGCGACTTTTCTTGAGAGAATAGTCTTTTATATGGGAAGAAGCAAATTAATATGCTCTTGAAAATATAGAGCAAAAAACCATACACTAAGTGTGTACTATGTGTTGTAGTATTCTCTTGCCAAAACGGAAAAGATCAACTACAAAATTTTTTGGATGCTAGAAATGGTTTAAAGTCTTGCCTATTTATAGAAAAAGTTTGGCAGCTAAACCTTGTAAACTTTCCATGTGGGAAACTTTTTTCTAATAGTAAATGTTTGCCATATGTCATGGAAGTTACTTGTACAATTTGAATTCTTCATGGAAGTTACTTGTACAATTTGAATTCTTCATGTAGTAACTTTCTAGCATATATGTCCTGGAAGATTGGGCCAAGCCTGCAATCCAAGCCAAACACATATTCCATAATCCTTGTGGAGGCCCAAGCCAATAAGAAACCATCCAAGCCCAATTAGGCTATCTTGGACTCTAAAGAAAGCCGAAATCCAAATCCAAGCTTTGGCCCAATAAGGCTACTACCACAATATGGAATTTGCTCTTTCAAGATTACTCTCTCAAAGTCATTTCAACTAGAGAAGGGACCAAGAAGACATAATCAACCTTGGCTTCCAAAAATAATAAAAAAATGACCTTGCCCGGTCTAGGCGACATAATATTTATTTTTAACTACGATCTATTCCACCAAAAGATCAAAGTTGCACTCCAAGAATAATTGCTATTACCCAAAAGCTTATCACAAAAAAATGTGTCTTTGACGTACTAAATAACTGACCATAATGCCTCTCTATGTATACCCACAGCTAAGACAAGTCCTTTGGCCTGTGTACTATTACCTCCTTAGCTGTATCTTTTTCCATTGGGTTTCTTGTCCTATTTCCAACCATCCTTGGTCATGGAATCTCTTGATCTCGAGAACGACCCTCAAGCCGTATGACTGATATACCTATAAAGGTAGTATCACTAGATCTAGATTCCGATGATAAATATGGACAATCCCAAATGGGGCACGTAGATTCCATATTGTATATGCATGCTCCAATTAATTAGAACTTAGCACTCAATGCACAAGGCTGTCGATTCTAATAAAGTAAGATCTCACCCACAGTGAATCAAAATACCAAACCCTAACTTCATTAGTTCATGCACATATGCTCTAGATTAAAAGTAATGATCATTTAGTAGCAGCGAGTATCTTGTTTTCTTTCTATGGTATTATGTCTCTAGAAAACATACTCACAATGGTCTTGTCAAATACGTGACGCACGTACTATCGAGACAAATCCGGAAAGTCCTCCAATGACCTAGGTAGATCACCCTCAATGAGGAGACTTGCTCAATATAACCTTATCCAAGTAGAGTGCCCAACACTACCATTCGGTTATGGACTCAATTTATGACGTGACTAAATCTAGACTTAGACCTACTGTGTGTCCAGCTTCACTGCGCACCCAAGTGATTAGTTCAAGTGAAGGGACCTTTATACATACATCAATAAAGCATACCAGAGATAATATTTAAGGAACTGATAATTCTATTTAACAAAATGATTACACATTGTTTGACATCCAAAAGGTTATTTACAAGTGAGCTTTAGGCCATACTAATTTTAACACTTTCTGGCCACACTTAAAGCATTTGCCCTTAGGCTTTTCACCTGTTAATTGTTTGGGCTATTCGCCATTTTTCTTCTTTTTCCCTTCACCACGTTTTTGCTTCCCCTTTCCTCTGAACTTCTTCCCTTTCTAGTTAAGTCCAAAAGTGGATGTGGGTGGAATCTAGGGTTAAGTGTGTGAGGAATTTAGGTGTGAAGTGCGTGTTGATCATCCAAAAAGTCCTCTTCTTTTTTTTCTATAGAATCGGGCCCTATTTATATGTTCTTAGCACATTGCCGGTTGCGTGTTAATCATCCAAAAAGTCCTCTCCTTTTTCTTTTTCTGCAGAATTGAGCCCTATTTATATGTTCTTAGCACATTGCCAGTGGCTTCTGGACTTAGCTCGACCGGCTTTTTGATGATGCTCTCTGGACTGGCAGTCGACCGGCTCTAGAAGGGTGGTCGTTTGACAATCTTTAGCACCTTTCTGGATTGGCCAATCGACCTAGCCAGTCAACCGGCTCTTTTTCCTTGGTCGTCTGGCTAACTTTCTTTCTCCATTCTCTGTCTTTTTGGCTTTGGTCTTCTCTCTTAGACCTGTGCATCTCCCATCTTCATCACCTTTCATCGTCCAATCTCAATCTTAACCTAAAGTTCACCTAAATCATTAAAAACAAGCAATTAATGTACCAATTTGTCTCTTAAACTCAACATATACCATTGTCTACGCTTAAGTCTATTTTTATCAAAAGCACTATACTAATGCATCATTATGAGCACTCAACACCTCTTAAATATAGGTAAATGACAATTCAAACACACATTAAAACACAACATATCAACACCCCCAAACCTTCTCCTTACTTGTCCTCATTCAATCCCAATCTTAAGTTTATTTCTAAAGTCGATGCAATGGGTTGCCTAAAGGATTGACTCGTTATCAAAATTAGTCTAAGAAGCATGAAGGGGGCATTCCTATTGTGGAGAGATCTCCAAATCTCTTTGGATCCTTTCTCTACTCATAAGGGGTCTCGTTCCTCGTGGGAATTTCCCAAGTAGCCAATCCACCACAAGCCTAGGATTCTAACTCACGCACTCGGGATGTTGATATTTCATGCTCCCTCAACTAACATGGCCTCGCTAACATGCACCAAGCCTCAAAGATAAGAAGAGAGAATATACAAACACAATGACTTATAAAAAGCCTTATTCACGTATCTACTAAGATGATAAATTGTGCTAGTTGACATTGTGTCACTTATGCACTTATTCACTAACTTTTTGATGCCCTTGGCTTTTCCTCTTTTTCACTTCATTTTTTTTATATATATATTTTTGCACCTTTTTTCCTTTTTCAAATTTTTTTTTGATTTTTCATGCTTTGTATTGTATTCACAAAAAGAAAGAAAAAGAAAGGCTTAGGCGCATAAAAAAGAACCAATCAAGGAAAGGCATTCATATCAACAATCCTTTTTCAACACTCTTTCCTACCAAGCTATGGAGTGGTTACAAAGGTTATTCTTGAAGGTCCTCACTCCCCATAACTTTCAAAGGCATCCCCTGCAAGACTTAGTTTTCAAACCACGCTATTCATTTCCCCACAATGCATCTAATATTCATCAATTAATTAAATCAATCACAAAAGCCAACACAACGATCAACCAAGAAATAAACACTCCGGCAATGTGCTAAGAACATATAAATAGGGCCCAATTCTGCAGAAAAACAGGAGAGGACATTTTGGATGATTAACACGCACTTCACACCTAAATTTCTCACACACTTAACCCAAGATTCCACCCACCTCACACACACATTTCACACATTCCTCACTAAGAACAAGCCTGATTTGGAGGGTTCAAACATTTGGAATCAAGTTTACTTAAAAGCTTTGTACAAGATTAGCTAGGATGAAAAGAAAGCTTCATTATCTCTCTTTCATTCTATTTCTTATTATGATTGAGCAGACTTGTGTTGGGTGATTTAACTTATGTAATGGGTCAACTATATACTCTTATGATATGGGATATGATGGCTGAATATATATAAATGTTTTGAATTTTCTTGTTCAAATGGGTATTTTCTCATTCATGTCTAAGTGTTTGATAAAATGCCTAGATGAGTAACATGTGTATAAATTGAAGTTTGTTTGTTACTAAACACATCTAATCCATGTTATAATCATGTCTATGTGTTTATATGTGGATGCTATGAAGTGGGCAATGCTTATATTCATGTCTATATGTATATTTGCATGCGTAGTAATAAGTATAACTTCAATAACGCATACATGTTGGTTGCTAATTATTTCTAATGGTGTGAACTGAACATGACGATGTTTGGTATTTGAATAGGTTCCAGTATTCACGAGCAGCTTGGCCTTGAAAATGTATGAACGCACTAACAAGTCAAATCCTGCTGTAGTGACCTTAGATTGACGACATGTAATTTAGGGCTAGTCTAGACCGAGTCTGCTTTGGCTTTAAATCCAACCAATAGGTTTCCAGATAGGTTTAGTTGACCTTAGCAACACTAGGTCTTGGCTTTAAATCCAGCCAAAGGTTTAGGTACTAAGGTAGGTTCATTCTAAGTCACCTAGGAAGTTAGTTAGTCACTCTTAAGGCCCTAGGTCATGAGGACCACGCCGTAGCTCTAGGAGGCACCCCCTAGGGACGGACCCGCACCGAGTCCTAGGTGGAAATTAGGACACTAACTAGCAACCTAGTTAAGAGCAATCATGATAGTTAGCCATCATCCTTTAATCCCATAGCATTTGAGTATAGAATTAGCCATTCATAAGTCGAAGTCACCCTAATCCCTTCTCAATTGTTAGTTCCCTCTTGAGCAACTTGTGTTCCCGTTTTTTATATTTATAGTTTAGTTTTATGTTCTTTACCTAGCGCTCCCGATAATCCAAAACCCCAAAAATATGTCTAGTTTAGATCTTTATTTTTGGCACTTTTTAGAGCATCAAGCATAGAATTCACCCACATTATTCACGCCTCCCTGTGGTTTGACACCCGCACTTGTACACACTATATTACACGATCCGTACACTTGCGAGTCTTTTAGAGCTTGCACTAGAAAGACGCATCAGATCCCATAAGCCATTCAATGCTAATTATCTCTCCCTCTTTGAAGACGAAAGTGATTTTTGATAATGCATCGGCCCTAGTGTTGTACTCTCTTAGGATTTGTTGCAATAAGACTGACTCGAAAGTTGCAAGTGATGTAAGTGCTTCATTGACTTCCCTTTGATATGCTTTCATCTTGTCTCGTTTAGCTTTATAGATGCCATTGACTTGCCCTTAATCAATTGAGAATCCGTGTAGGCTTTCGCTGTTTGTGCCCCCATCTCTTTTAGCAACCTTATTCCTAACAGCACTGCTTCATACTCGGCCTCATTATTCATAATTTTAAACTCAAACTTGATTGCATATTTCAACTCAATCCTCTCTAGTCTTTCTATCATAATTCTTGCTCTCGTTCCTGTTTTACTGGTCAATCACCACTTCGGATATCTGGGTACATTCCACCAAAATATCCACCAAAGCTTGAGCTTTGATTACTGTCCTGGGTTGATATATGAAGTGATGCTATCCCAGTTTAATTGACCACTTGAGTAGTCTTCTCGACAATTTTGGCTTGTGCAACACTTATGTCAATGGTTAGTCAGTCATCACCTTGATCAAATGTGCTTCAAAATACAGCTTTAGAAGAAGACATTACTAGCGCGAGTGCCAATTTCTACAGACTATTGTATCTAAGTTTTTCTCTTTTTAATGTTTAATTGACATAATTAATTAGTCATTGACCTTTTTCTATTTTCCTAATAAAGACTGTTGCAACTACCATGTTGGAGCTTGATAGGTACAAGGTTTCTCTCATTTTTGGTTGGGTGAGAATCGGTGGCTTCATGAGGTAGAACTTTATCCCTTCAAATGCTTCTTGGCAATTAGGAGTCCGATTGAAATCTTTGGGATTTTGAAGTATTTTCAAGAATGGTGCACAACGATGAGCTAATCGTGACATGAATCTACTTAGGGCTACTATCTTTCTCGATAGCAGCTGTATGTCGTGTACAATTGAAAGGGGGTTTGAGATTGAGTGTGGCCTCAGTCCTTTCACCCAAAAACTTCCCAACATGAACTTTGAAGGTGTATTTCTGAAGATTTAGCTTTATGCCAAACTTTTTCATGGTTTGGAATGCTTTGTTCAAGTTAGACACGTGGTTCGATGGTTTCTTGATCTTTACGAGCATGTCATTAATATAAAGCTCCATGTTATGACCAATTTGGTCTTTAAGACCATGTTGACCATTTATTGATAGATTGGCCTGACATTTTTAAGCTCAAAAGGCGTGATTTTGTGACAATAAAGACCTCGATTCGTGATGAATGATGTGTGTTAGTGGTCAACTAGAGTATCTTGATCTAGTTGTAGCCCATAAAAGCATCCATAAAAGAGAGCATCTTAAATCCCACAATTGAATTTTCCAGTTGGTCAATTCTTGATAGTAGGAAGTAGTCATTTGGACATGCTTTGTTTAGGTTAATAAAGTCTACACACAGTCTCTATTAGATCTAATATGCTATTACCATATTCAAGATTAGGTACTAGATTTTAATTTTAATCCATATTTTATATATGGTAGCAAAAAAAAGCATAATCACATGTTATACATGTTGGGATCGTGTGTACTAAAGACCACTTGCACACAGATATTGAACTTGACATTTGATCATTGTTCATATTTATGAGCACTTCTTACATATATTATCTTTGGTATATATGTGTGTGATACATTATAAAAAGGTCTAATTATACAACCCAATGATTAGGGTGTGCAGTGAGGCTGGACGTGTAGTAGGTTTAAGTCTAGTTTTTGGATTTATCATAAAGATGTCCATAGCTGGTGGTAGTGTTAGGCACTTTACCATGATAAGGCTACAGTGGGTGAGTCTCTCGATAGGGGTGATCTACCTAGGTCATTAGAGGGTCTTTCCAGACTTCCTTCTAGTACGTGTGTCAGACATTAGATAGGACCACCATGAATATGTCTTGTAGAATTGTGCCATCATATCTAAAGGACAAGATACTCACTGTTTTTGAGTGATCGATGCTCTTAATGTTGAGCATAAGTGGATGAAATGGTGATGCTGAAGTACAACACTTTGATGTACCATAAAGAGAGGTCTTGAGTAATAAGATTGTCTACCTTTTACATTAGGTGTTGTATTCTAATCAATTAGAACATGTATGTGCAACAGTAGAGTCCACGTACCCCCTTGGATTTGTCTTACTAGTCATCATAAATCTAGATCTAGTGATATTACCCTTTAGGGGTATATCAGTCATTTCGTCTGTGGGTTGCTCCCTAGATCAAGAGATCTATGACCACCTTAGTGATCAGTCTTTGAACTAGAGATTCCAAGGTTCCAGATGTAATCTTGGAGGTGATGATGCCTTTTGGCAGGCCTTAACTATGGGTAGACATAGAGGGGCATTTTGGTTATTTCATTCGGTTAGTCAAAGACAATGGTTACTTGTTGTGACTTGTTTCTACTTAGCCATTGATTATCCTTGGAGTGCAAGTTTGGTCTTATGGTGCAAATAAACTAATGTCAAAATGGCCTTCACGTCTTCAAAGTTATGACAAGGGAATTTTAATCATTTTGGGAGCTAAGAATAATTATGTCTTTCGGTCCCTTCACTAGTCAAATTTCCAATGGATGTAATTAATTGAGATCATCTAATTATGTGAATGCTTTATTGAGATATAAATTTAATAGAGAATAAAAATAGATTTTATCCAAATTTTTCCTTATTAAATTTATGGGCATTTCAGTAGGATAATCAGGTCCCATGGAATTAGATTTTATGGAGTAGAAGAGAGAAAGGAATATCTTGGATAGCTTATCCATATGGCATATTCTATTTTTAGAAAGGGTATAGTTGAAAACTTAGTTGTTTCTAGGAACTTATCCAATTAGGGTTATTGTGCACTCTAAATAGTGAGCTAACAACATAAACCCTTTGAGTCTCTTTGCCTTTTCCATAAGGGTGTGCAGAATTTTCACTTAGTACACCAAGAACAAACACTACTCCATAGATCTTTAATTATAGCTTTCCTAAGTGTTTGCCCACTGCATAGAATCACACATCTTAGCTTTGAAATGGTGATTATAGTGAACAAGGATAATTAGGAGACTATTTTGGTGGAGTCTTTACAAAGCAAAGAGATCACCCACTTGGATCTTCAACTTCTTGAAGGTATCTCACTTTATTTTCTTGCTTATATGTTTAACATGTAATGCTTATGTGTGCAAATAGCTTTTCTATTGCTTTTTCTACCACTATATTAGATATGTTCTTTAATAATCTAAAAGCATGACGACCTATAGACTATGGTGTAGTAATTCTGTTCTAACAATACACATAGGACCTAGGGTTCCTAGGGTCGACTAAGCCTATCCGGACTCCTATTGGCTGATTTAAAGCTAAAGGGGACTTGACCTAGACTAGTCCTAACTTATGTACCATCATTCTAAGGATACCAAAGCGGATAAGTACGTATTAATTGCAGTCCTACATGTTCTAAGGCAAGGCGTTATGAATATGACATCCTATCTGATGAGTTGTGATTTGGTGTGTGTTTGCATTGCCATTTCCTTATATTTTAGAGGTGTTGAATGCTTATAATGATGCATTAGTGTAGTACTTTTGATAGGAATATGCTTAAGCGTAAACAAATGTGCATATTGAGTTTAAGAGATAAATTGCTACATTAATTGCTTGTTTTCAATGATTTAGGTGAACTTTGGGTTAAGATCAAGATTGGATGATGAAAGGTGATGAAGATGAGACATGCACAGGTCGAAAAAAGAAGACCGAAGGCCGAAAAGATGAAGGAAGTCAGCCAGACGACCATGAAAGAAGAGCCGGTCGACCGACTAGGTCGACCGGCCACTCCAGAAAGCTCATCGAAAAGCCGGACGACCCCCCCTTCAATAGCCGGTCGACCGGCCACTCCAGAGAGCTCCACTAGAAAGCCGGTCGAGTACTCCAGAGGCCGATCGACCTAGCCGGTCGACCGGCTATGCGCAAACCTATAAATAAAGCCCGATGCGGAGCAGAATTTTAAAAAAAAGGAGCCACACACACACTTCACACCAAAACCTCACACACACTTAACCCTATTCTCTAGCCGCCTCACACACACTTTTCACACACTTTTCATCAAGAACCAGGCTTGAGTTAGAGGATTCAACAATCTTTTGGAGCAAATCTATTCAAAAGTCAGATCAAGATTAGCTAGGATGAAAGGGAGTTTAGTTATATCTCTTTCATTCTATTTTCCATTATGCTCGAGTAGATTTGTATAGGGTGATTAAACTTATGTAATGGGTTGATTTTATACTCTTATGATATGGGATATGATGGCTGAATATATATATATATGTTTTGATTTGTCTTGTTTAATTGGGTGTTTTTTCATTCATGTCTATGTGTTTGATAAAATGCCTAGATGAGTAACATGTATACAAATTGAAGTTTGTTTGTTGCTAAACACATCTAATCCATGTTATACTCATGTCTATGTGTTTATATGTGGATGCTATGAAGTGGGTAGTGCTTTTATTCATGTCTATATGCGTGTTAGCATGCCTAGTAACGAGCATAACTTCAATAGCGCAAATTTCTGCACGCACTAGCAAGTGAAATCCTGCTGTAGTGACCTTAGAATGATGAAGCGTAATTTATGGCTAGTCTAGGCCGAGTCTCCTTTGGCTTTAAATCCAGCAAATAGGTTTCAGGATAGATTTGGTCGACCTTAGCAACACTAGGTCTTGGCTTTAAACCCAGCCAACGGTTTAGGTACTAAGGTAGGTTTATTCTAAGCCACCTAGGAAGTTAGTTAGTCACTCTTGAGGCCCTAGGTCATAAGGACCACGCCGTAGCTCTAGGAGACGTTGCCTAGGGACGAACCCGCACCGAGTCCTAGGGGGAAATCAGGACACTAATTAGCAACCTAGTTAAGAGCAATTATGAGAGTTAGCCATCATCCCTTAATCCCATAGCATTTGAGTATAGAATTACCCATTCATAAGCCAAAGTCACCCTAATCCCTTTCCAATTGTTAGTTTCCTCTTAATCAACTTGCGTTTCCATTTGTTTTTATTCATAGTTTCGTTTTATTTCATTTACATAGAGCTCCCGCCAATCCAAAAATCCAAAAGAAAAGAAATATATATAGTTTAGATATTTCTCTTTGGCACTTTTAAGATACCAAGCATAGAATTCATTCACATCATTCATGCCTCCCTGTGGTTCGACACCTGCACTCGTATACACTATATTGCACATCCGTACGCTTGCGGGTCTTTTAAAGCTTGCACTCGAAAGAAGACATCAAGTTTTTGGCGCCGTTGCCGGGGAGGCACGGTGATTTGCATTCTGTGCTTGTGTGTTTTGATAGTTGCTTTTCTTGCTTTTTCTTTATAGTTTGTTTAGTTTTTACTTATTTTGTTTACTGCTCACATTATCCTGTTTTAGTTTTTTTTCTTTTTGTTGGTTTATTTCAGCTTTTGACTTTATTTTTTTTTTAGTAGACTCTTTAGGATTGTGGATTATTTGCTGTAGTGTAGGAATATTGAAGTTTTCGGGGGTTGAAGTGGCCGGAGTTAGGATAGTTTGTGCATGCATGGTAGGAGATCCCTTAGGAATCCCCTAGTTCCTCTTAATCCCAAACCCGAAAGAATCACTAGACGTTTCAGGAATTTAGGAGATCTTCCTGAGGAGATGACCGATCCTAATCATCCTCATAATCCACCCAATCCCCCAATGAATCCCATTCCACCTCATGAGCACATTGGGCATCAAGCCCAAGCTCATTTTAGACAAGAGCCCCGTAGACCGGATCCACCTATAGATGAGGAACCCTCTCTTAGGCAATTCTTTCTCCCCGAAACCTTTGAGCCCAATTCGGCTATTCAAATTCCGGGTTTGGGGGGGACAAACTTTGAGATTAAGCCTAATATGTTGGCTATGCTTCCCTCTTTCTACGGGAGAAGCAATGAGAGTCCTCTTGATCATATTACTAATTTTGTTGAAATGAGTTCCACTCTCCATGTCCCCAATGTCTCCCAAGAGGTCATACGTCTAAGATTGTTTCCTTTCTCTCTTAAGGACAAGGCTAGGACTTGGTTGCACTCCTTACCTAATGGGTGCATTACTACATGGGCTGAACTTCAAGCTAAATTCTTCCAAAAATTTTATCCCATGGCCAAGACAGCCGACCTTAGGACTGCCATCATGACTTTCTCCCAACATGACCTAGAATCTTTTCATGAGGCTTGGGAGAGGTTCAAAGATCTTCTTAGACAATGTTCACACCATGGGTACGGCAATCATGACCTATTGCAATACTTCTTTCGAGGTTTAAACGAACAAAATAGGATGATGGTCAATGCCACCTCCGGTGGTGGCTTCTATCTTTTAAGACCGATTGAGGCATGGGAGAAAATAGAAATGATGGCTGAGAATTCATTTCAAAATTTTGCATTGGAAAGGTCTAGTCGAGGAGGTAACAAGAGAAGTGTTAGTGAGGTTAGAATTTCTTCAGACTTACCCTCTAAGGTCGAGGCGTTAACAAATAAACTAGATCAATTCATTTCTTTGTCCATTTCATCCCAGGGTCATAGGACTAGTTCTTTAGGTTCTCCCTCCGCCCCTTTAGTTGTTGAAGTTTGTGCATTATGCTCTGAGTCATCTCATGAGACTATGGCTTGCCCTTTAGCATCCCAATTTCCTGAATTCATGAAAGAGCAAGCATGTGCCACACAAGGTTATTCTCATGAGTATAATCCATACTCGAACACATACAATCCGGGTTGGAGGGACAACCCGAAATTTTCTTGGAGACAAGGACAGCATGAGTCTAGTTCACATTCTCAAGTTCCACCTCAGCAGTGACCCCATCCTCAATATCCCCCAGGTTTCTATCATCTGAATGAACCCCGTCTTACTAGTGCTCCTCAACCCCAGGTTTTACCTGCTCCCTCTAGTAGCCAACCTCCTAGTAACGATATGATGAAGATAATGCAGTTTATTCAGAACCAACAACAGGAGTTGGCAGAAAATAGGCAGCAAATGGCGAGGTGTGAGGCACAATTAGGACAGATTGCTAGTCAATTGAGCGCTAGAGATCCCGGGAAATTGCTTTCTCAGCCGGAGGGAAACCCTAGAGTCCAATCCTGTTCCTCCACCGATACCACTTACCCTCCTCAGGCTCAAGCTAAAGCTGTCACCACTCTTAGGAGCGGTCGGGTAGTGGATAATAGGGTAGGAGTTGACTCTGCAGTGCCTGCACCTAGTGGTCCTTCCGAGCCTAAAGCACAGCATGGTAACCTTGTTGGGGGAAATTCTAGAGAGAGTCCTGTTGAGAGAAATGAGACCATTAGAGATCAGGGAGAGATTAGTACTTCCCGACCAGATAGGGAGGGAAAAGAGCCCATGGATGACTCCCATGCATCTATAGATATAGAGCCTAAAGTTCTTTTTCCATCCGCTTTAGAGAGACCTACACCTAGTGAGGATTCTAGGTTCTTCAAGATTTTAGAGCATATCAAAGATCTTAAGGTCAATCTTCCTTTGATAGATGCGATCACTTCCATCCCATCTTACTCTAAGTTCTTTAAGGATCTTTGTACAAGGAAACGTAAGTCATCGAAAATTTCTAAGAAGGTGAGGCTTACGGAGAAGGTGATTAGCATTTGTACCTCGGGCCTTCCGCCCAAGATGAGTGACCCCGAAGCCTTCACCATTCCTTGTAGGATCCGTGAGACGCAAATTGATCACGCCTTATTAGATTTAGGATCTAGTGTGAATCTTATTCCCTACTCTGTCTATCAGCAGCTAGGTCTAGGTGAGTTGTCTCCCACGTATGTTACTCTTCAGCTAGCTGATAGGTCTGAGTGTAGACCTAAGGGTGTGATAGAGGACGTTATGGTTCAGGTAGGTGAGTTTGTGTACCCTGTTGACTTCATAGTGTTAGATATGGATTCGGGACATGACTCTACACATTCTACACCCATTCTTCTAGGTCGCCCCTTCCTTGCCATCGCAGATGCTATCATCCATTGTAGGTCGGGGGTATTAGAGATGAAATTTGGGAATTTGAAATCCGCTATGAAGGTTGCAGAGGCGATAAATAGGGCCAGTATAGGAGAGGAGGATGGAGAAGAGTGCTTTAGAGTGGATGTGATTGATTCTTGCGTTGAGGATTACATAGAAAAGACCATGACTAATGGAGATGACTTGAGGAAATTTGAAGAATTGATGTCAAATTTTGATTTGGAGACCTTGGAGAAGAAATGTGTAGCTTCTACTTCCTTGATTGAGAGCTATTTGATTAATATGTCACTCAAGGTTAATTCTTCTACTCCCATTTCTAGTGATGAACGCATAGCTGATGCTGAGGTTAAGTCCCCCTTGGTTGAGCCTAGCCCTTCTTTAGAGCTCAAACCCCTTCCAAATCATTTGAAATATGCGTTCCTATGCTCTAGTGAGATCCTTCCGGTCATCATAGCTTCCGATCTTTCTAGTGAGCATGAGAAGCGTCTCTTAGAGGTCCTTAGGAAACACAGGAAGGCTATAGGGTGGAAAATTGATGATTTGCGAGGCATAGACCCTTCATTTGTATGCATCGTATTCACCTTGAGGATGGAGCCATTCCTTCTAGGGAAATGCAAAGAAGGTTAAACCCACACATGAGCGAAGTAGTTAAGAAGGAGATCATTAAGCTTTTAGATGCAAGCATTATTTATCCGATCTCCGATAGTGAGTGGGTTAGCCCAGTCCCAGTAGTCCCTAAGAAGTCCGGGATCACAGTTGTGGAGAATGAGAGAGGAGAGCTTATCCCTACACGTACTCCCACGGGATGGAGAGTTTGTATTGACTATAGGAAGCTCAACTCCAAAACTAGGAAGGATCATTTCCCGCTGCCTTTTCTAGACCAGATCCTAGATAGAGTAGCTGGGCATAGCTACTATTGTTTTCTAGATGGCTATTCGGGCTATAATCAGATCCCTGTGTTTCCCGAGGACCAGGAAAAAACCACCTTTACTTGTCCCTATGGCACTTTTGCTTATAGAAGAATGCCCTTCGGTCTTTGTAATGCCCCAGCGACTTTTCAGAGATGTATGATGGCCATCTTTAGTGACATGATTGAGAGACATTTAGAGATTTTCATGGATGATTTCTCAGTCTTTGGAGATAGTTTTGATGAGTGCTTGAGTCATCTCTCTCTAGTCTTAGACCGATGTGTAGAGAAGAACCTAGTGTTAAGTTGGGAGAAATCCCACTTCATGGTGCAACGAGGGATAGTGTTGGGTCATGTTGTATCATCTAATGGAATTCAAGTCGACCCAGCTAAGGTTGAATTAATTGAAAAGTTGCTTGTCCCTAAGTGTGTTAAGGATGTTAGATATTTTCTAGGACATGCAGGATTTTACCGTAGATTCATTAAGGATTTTAGTCACATTGCACGCCCTTTGTCTAGGCTCCTAGCACAAGATGTTCCTTTCGACTTTGATGATGAATGTGTTAGAGCTTTCAATAGGCTTAAATCCTTATTGTCTACATCCCCAATTATCCAACCACCTAACTACAGACTCCCATTTGAGGTTATGTGTGATGCATCCGATTATGCAATAGGAGCTGTTCTAGGTCAAAGGAAGGATAAGTTGCCCCATGTTGTATACTATGCTAGCAAGACTCTTGATGAAGCACAAAAGAATTATACCACTACGGAAAAAGAGCTTCTAGCAATAGTCTTCTCTCTTAACAAGTTTAGGTCATACATCCTGGGATCCAAAGTAATTGTTTACACTGATCATGCGGCATTAAAGTATTTGTTGTCCAAGAAAGAATCTAAGCCCCGCTTGATTAGGTGGTTGCTCCTCCTTCAAGAGTTTGACCTAGAAATTAGGGATAAGAAGGGTAGAGAAAATTTAGTGGTAGATCATCTTTCTCGTCTTGTTTATGAGTCTTCTAGTGATCCAACTCCTTTCCATGATTCATTCCCCGATGAGCAATTATTTGGTATCTCCCATCACACACCTTGGTTCGCTCATATTGTCAATTATCTTGCCACAGGGCATTTTCCTTCCCATTGGGAGAAAAGAGAAAAAGATAGGTTCCTAGCACAAGTTAGGCATTTCTTTTGGGAGGATCCCTATCTTTTCAAAGTGTGTGCGGATCAAATGATTTGCCGGTGTGTGCCTGAGAAGGAGTTTGAGAGCGTATTGAGCATGTGCCATGATGAGGGGTGTGGGGGTCACTTTAGTGGGAAGAAGACTGCCGCGAACGTCTTGCAAAGTGGACTCTTTTGGCCTACTCTTTTTAGGGATGCCCAGGAATATTGCAAGAAGTGTTTTAGATGTCAACAATCCGGGTCCATCTCTAGGGGAAACATGATGCCTTTATCCCCTATTCTTCCTTGCGAGTTGTTCGATGTCTGGGGTATAGACTTCATGGGTCCATTTCCACCTTTCTTTGGGTGTTAATACATTCTAGTGGCCGTTGACTATGTGTCCAAATAGGTTGAGGCTATTCCTACACGGACTAATGACCATAGGGTAGTGGTTAAATTTATTAAAGAGAACATTTTCTCTAGATTTGGAGTCCCTAGGGTCTTAATTAGTGATGGGGGTTTGCATTTTCACCATAGGACTTTAGAGGCCTTGTTGAGGAAATATTCAGTCACCCATAAGGTAGCTACTCCTTATCACCCGCAGACTAGTGGACAAGTAGAGGTGTCCAATAGAGAGATCAAACACATTTTAGAGAAAACGGTTAGGCCCGATGAAAAGATTGGTCTATAAGGTTAAATGATGCTTTGTGGGCCTACCGTATTGCCTTTAAGACTCCTATTGGTATGTCTCCGTATAGATTAGTATTTGGTAAAGCTTGTCACTTGCCGGTAGAGCTAGAGCATAGAGCTTATTGGGCAATCAAAGCCCTAAATTTTGACCTGGCAAGAGCAGGTGAGAAAAGGAGGCTAGACCTAGCGAAACTGGAAGAGCTTAGATTCGAGGCATATGAGATCGCTAAACTTTATAAGGATAGGATGAAGAGAATTCATGATAAACACATAATTAAGAAATCATTCTCTCCTTTTGATAAAGTTTGGTTGTTTAACTCACGACTGAAACTCTTTCCAGGAAAGCTTAAGACGAGATGGGATGGTCCATATGAGGTGATGATTGCCTATCCTTCCGGAGCAGTCAAGATTAAAGACTTGAAGGATGGCCGAGAGTTGACGATAAATGGCTCGTGTGGAGGTTTTAAAGCTTCAAGATCCCGCCTATGGAAGTTGAAGATGAGCTGGTATTTGCCTGGCTGACGGCTTGGTGGTTAGCGCTACTAGGAGGCAACCTAGGTTCAATTCTATAGTTTTGCATTTGTTTTACTTTCGTTTCTTTTTATTTTCTTTCTTTTATCTTTCTTACACCCAACTAAAAGTGTTGAATCCCAATCCTTTGTCCCATAAGATACACCACTGCTTATTATTGCACATGCCAATGCAAGTATGCATAGGCAATGCTACTAATCTTGTTTTCTTTGTGAGTGTTTGTGAATTGTGAGTCACAGGTTAGTAGTATGGTGATGGGGAGTTGGCATGGAAAGCTTTGAAGAGAATGCAAGGTTGTATCTATCCTTTCTCCACTTGTCCCCCCTATTTGCACCCTATCCCCACCATCTTTACTCGTTGTGTAATGATGACTTGCTTGTTTTTGTTGTGCTTTGTTCTTCTTGCTTGAGGTCAAGCAAAGTTTAGGTTTGGGGGTGTGGGAGTTTGGTTTTCTTGTTATATTTTACTTAGGGTAGATTGCATCATGCATATTAATGGAGAGAATTTTTCAATTTTGATGCATATATAGTCATTTAATTCTTTGTTGATCATTGTGTTGGCTTTTGTGATTGACTCTATTGATTTATGAAGATGAGAAGCATTGTAGGGGAAGGAATAGAGTGGTTTGAAAACTAGCTCTTGGAGGGGATGCCCTTAAAAGTTGTGGGGAGTGAGAACCTCAAAAGAATAACCCTTGTAGCCACCCCATAGCTTGGTAGGAAAGAGTATTGAAAAAGGATTATTGATGTGAGTGCCTCTTCTTTGATTGGTTCTTGTTGATATGCCTAAGCCTTTCTTTTTCTTCCTTTTTGAGAACACAATACAAAGCAATTGAAATTGAAAAAAAAAAAAAAAAGAAGGGCAAAAAGATGCAAAAATCTATGAAGTGAAAAAGAGAAAAAGCCAAAGGCACCTAAGAGTTAGTGAATAAGTGCATAAGTAACACAATGTCAACTTAGCACAAGTTATCGTCTTTGTAGACATGTGAATAAGGCTTATAAAAAGCCGTTGTGTTTGTATACTCTCTCCTCTTATCTTTGAGGCTTGGTGTATGTTAGGGAGGCCATGTCAGTTGAGGGAGTACGAAATATCAATATCCCGAGTGCGTGAGTTAGAATCCTAGGCTTGTGGTGGATTGGCTACTTGGGAAATTCCCAAGAGGAACGAGACCCCTTATGAGTAGAGGGAAGATCTAAAGAGGCTTAGGGATCTCTTCACAATAGGAATGCCCCTTCATGTTTCTCAAATTAACACTGATAGTGAGTCAGTCCTTTAGGCAATCCATTGTATCAGCTTTAGAAATAAAATTGAAGATTAAGCTTGCTTGAGGACAAGCAAGGAGAAGGTTTGGGGGTGTTGATGAGTTGTGATTTGGTGTGTGTTTGCATTGCCATTTACTTATATTTTAGAGGTGTTGAATGCTTATAATGATGCATTAGTGTAGTACTTTTGATAAGAATAGGCTTAAGCGTAAACAAATGTGCATATTGAGTTTAAGAGATAAATTGCTACACTAATTGCTTGTTTTCAATGATTTAGGTGAACTTTGGGTTAAGATCAAGATTGGATGATGAAAGGTGATGAAGATGAGACATGCACAGGTCGAGAAAAGAAGACCGAAGGCTAAAAAGATGAAGGAAGTCAGCCGGACGACCATGAAAGAAGAGCCGGTCGACCGACTAGGTCGATCGGCCACTCCATAAAGCTCATCGAAAAGCCGGACGAGCCCCTCTTCAAGAGCCGGTCGACCGGCCACTCCAGAGAGCTCCACTAGAAAGTCGGTCGAGTACTCCAGAGGCCGGTCGACCGGCTATGCGCGAACCCATAAATAAAGCCCGATGCGGAGAAGAATTTTAAAAAAAGGGAGCCACACACACACTTCACACCAAAACCTCACACACACTTAACCCTATTCTCTAGCCGCCTCACACACCCTTTTCACACACTTTTCATCAAGAACTAGGCATGAGTTAGAGGATTCAACAATCTTTTGGAGCAAATCTATTCAAAAGCTGCAGTCAAGATTAGCTAGGATGAAAGAGGAGTTTCGTTATATCTCTTTCATTCTATTTTCCATTATGCTCGAGTAGATTTGTATAGGGTGATTAAACTTATGTAATGGGTTGATTTTATACTCTTATGATATGGGATATGATGGCTAAATATATATATATGTTTTGATTTGTCTTGTTTAATTGGGTGTTCTTTCATTCATGTCTATGTGTTTGATAAAACGCCTAGATGAGTAACATGTATACAAATTGAAGTTTGTTTGTTGCTAAACACATCTAATCCATGTTATACTCATGTCTATGTGTTTATATATGGATGCTATGAAGTGGGTAGTGCTTTTATTCATGTCTATATGCGTATTAGCATGCCTAGTAACGAGCATAACTTCAATAGCGCATATTTCTACACGCACTAGCAAGTGAAATCCTGCTGTAGTGACCTTAGAATGACGAAGCGTAATTTAGGGCTAGTCTAGGTCGAGTCTCCTTTGGCTTTAAATCCAGCCAATAGGTTTCAGGATAGATTTAGTCGACCTTAGCAACACTAGGTCTTGGCTTTAAACCCAGCCAACGGTTTAGGTACTAAGGTAGGTTTATTCTAAGCCACCTAGGAAGTTAGTTAGTCACTCTTGTGGCCCTAGGTCATAAGGACCACGCCGTAGCTCTAGGAGACATCGCCTAGGGACGGACCCGCACCGAGTCCTAGAGGGAAATCAGGACACTAATTAGCAACCTAGTTAAGAGCAATTATGAGAGTTAGCCATCATCCCTTAATCCCATACCATTTGAGTATAGAATTACCCATTCATAAGCTAAAGTCACCCTAATCCCTTTCCAATTGTTAGTTTCCTCTTAATCAACTTGCGTTTCCATTTGTTTTTATTCATAGTTTAGTTTTATTTCATTTACATAGAGCTCCCGCCAATCCAAAAATCCAAAAGAAAAGAAATATATATAGTTTAGATCTTTCTCTTTGGCACTTTTAGGATACCAAGCATAGAATTCATTCACATCATTCACGCCTCCCTGTGATTTGACACCTACACTCGTATACACTATATTGCACATCCGTACGCTTGCGGGTCTTTTAAAGCTTGCACTCGAACGAAGACATCACTATCCACGATACAAACATTAGCAGGTTTGATTTACGCCATTGAAAGCATTCAAGTATCAACACATAGCATTGATTGAGCATGTATTCCCTATAAGGTATATTTCATACTCACATGGACATGAATAGAATCAATCCACTTCATATTATCCATAATCACACATATAGACATGCATAATCTGAGGATTAGAAGTGTTGTATAGCAAATACGACCCAATCTATATACATACAACTCATTCAAGCATTACATCAAACACATGGACATGAATGGATATAAAGCTTCTAAAATAAGAACAAAGTATGTATATATATAAGCCAATAAAAACCCATAACAAAGAGTATATACATCAACCCACCACACAAGTTAGGTACCCAAAATCATCCACTCAAGCATAAAGTAAATAAGAATGAAAGAGGTTATAGAAATCTCCCCTTTCATCCTCTCTTGTTTCTTTACACACTTGAGTAAATCTTCAGCAAATCGTGTTTGAATCCCCCAAAATTAGCTTAATATCAAGTGGGCATGTGTGTTAGTGTGTGAATTAGAGGTGGGTGAGAATAGGGGTTTGCATCTGAGAAAAAGGTGTGTGTATGGGTTTGTAAAAAACTCTATTTTAAGAGCTGGAAAGTTGAGTTATTATAGCATATGTCGTGCACAGCTGGTCATCGGCTTCTCTTCTTAACTCGTCCAGCTTTCAAGTGGTGTTCTCTGGACTGGTCGGTCGACTAGCTCTTTAGGGGAACTCGACTCGCAATTTTGGGATCCTCATTGGAGTGGCCAGTCGACTTAGCCGATCGACCAGCAATTTTTCTAGGTCGATTGGCGCCACTAATGGGCCTTCTATTTGTCTCTTTTTGCTCTCCACCTTCATCACACGACCCATACCTCTTCTATCTTTATCGTCCATCCTTGTTCAAGCTGCATTTCAGCCTTAAAGCTCACCTAAAGCACAAAATTAAGTATTTAGTACAGCATTTGACTTAGAAACTCAACTGTGCTTATTTGATTACGCTTAAGTCTAACTCTAGTATATGTGCTATACTCATGCTTCTTTTAAAGTTCAAGATACCTCTAAAACATGGGCAATTAACAACATAAACACTCACAAAATCACAACACATTAAACACCTTGGCGTAGAACTTGTCTGAATGTGCTAACAAAGTCAATTTCTGCTGTAGTGACCTTAGAATAATGGCACAAAATTTAGGGCTAGCCTAGGTCGAGTCTCCTTTAGTATTAAATCTAGCCAATAGGTTTTTGAATAAGTTTAGTCGACCCTAATGACAATAGGTCTTGGCTTTAAATCCAGCCAATGGTTTAGGTACTAGGGTAGGTTCATTCTAAGTCACCTAGGGAGCTAGTTAGTCACTCTTAAAGCCTTAGGTCATAAGGACCACGTCGTAACTCTAGGAGATGCCGTCTAGGGACAATAGACCTGCATCGAGTCCTAAGGGGAAATTAAGACACTAATTAGCATCCTAGCTAAGAGCAATCACCATAGTAAGCAATAATCCTTTAATCCCATAGCATCTGAGTGTAGAATTACCCATTCATAAGTCGAAGTCACCCTAACACTGTTGCATTTGTTAGTTTCCTCTAGATTAGCTTGTTTCCCCAATTTCGCTTCTCATAGTGTAGTTTTATTTTCTTACTCTTGAGCTCCCGTTAATCCAAAATCCCAAAAATATGCTTAGTATAGGCTTTCATTTCTGCATCTTTATGACATATGGGCATAGAATCCGGTCTACCAACTAACCTCCTTGTGGTCCAACACCTGTTCTAGCACACACTTTATTACACCAATTTGTATGCTTGCGGGTCTTTAAAGCTTGCACTCGAGAGATGACATTAGGTTCTTTGCGCCATTGCCGAGAAGGGACAGTGGTTTACATTCTTTGCTTCTGTTTTGGCAGTTTCTTTATTTGTTTTGCTTGGTTTTTTTTATAGTTTGTTTTGTTTTTTCTTATCTTGTTTCTTGTTTATATTATCTTGCTTTAGTTCTTATTTATCTATCTCTGCTTTTTTTTTTTTTAGCATACTTTCTAGGATTGTGGGTTATTTGCTGTAGACGTAGGATTGTTGAAGTTTTCGGGGGTTGAAGTGGGTAGAGTTAGGATAGTTTGTGCATGCTTGGTAGGAGATCCTGTAGAAATCCCCTAGTTCATCTTAATCCCGAACCTAATAGGATTGCTAGACATTTTACAAATTTAAGAGATCTTCTAGAGGAGATGGCCGATTATAATCATCCTCCTAATCCTCCCATTTCCCCAATGAATCCCATTCCACCTCATGATCACCATGGGCATCAAGCCAAGATCATTTTAGACAAGAGCCTCGAAGACCATATCCAACTGTAGATGAGGAACCCACTCCTAGTCAATTCTTTCTCCCTAAAGCCTTTGAGCCCAATTTGGCTATTCAAATTCTAGGTTTGGGGGAGACGAACTTTGAGATTAAGCCAAATATATTGGCCATGCTTCCTTCCTTCTATAAGAGAAGTAGTAAGAGTCCTCTAAAGCATATTGCTGATTTTGTTGAGATGAGTTCCACTCTATACATCCGCAATGTCCCACAAAATGTCATGCATCTATGATTGTTTCCTTTCTCTCTTAAGGATAAGGCTAAGGCTTGGTTGCATTCCTTACATAATGGTTACATTACTACATGGCTTGAGCTTCAATCTAAGTTCTTTCAAAAATTCTATCCCATGGCCAAGACAACTGACCTTAGGACCACTGTTATGACTTTCTCCTACCATGACTTAGAATCTTTTCATAAGGCTTGGGAGAGGTTCAAAGACCTTCTTAGACATTGTCCACATCAAGGTATGGCAATCATGACCTATTGTAGTACTTCTTTCGAGGTTTAAATGAACAAAATAGGATGATGGTCAATGCCACCTCTAGTTGTGGCTTTTATCTTTTGAGACCAACTGAGGCATGAGAGAAAATGGAGTTGACGGCCAAAAATTCTTTTCAAAATTTTGCTGTGGAAAGGTCTAATCGGGGAGGTAATAGGAAAAGTGTCAGTGAGGTTGAAGTTTCTTTAGATTTACCCGCTAAGATAGAGGCTTTAATGAATAAGTTAGATCAATTCATTTCATTGTCTCTTTCATCTCATGGTCATAAGACTAGTTCCATAGGTTCTTCCTTTGCCATTTTAGTTGTTGAGGTTTCTACATTGTGTTTCGAATCATCTTATGAAACTGTAGCTTTCCCTTTAACATCCCAATTTCCCTAGCTTATAAAGGTACAAGTGTGTGCCACACAAGGTTATTCTCACGAGTACAATTCGTACACGAACAAATATAATTCGGGTTAGAGGAAGAACCCAAAATTTTCTTGTAGACAAGGTTAGCACGAGTCTAATTCACATGCCCAAGCTCCACCCAACAACGGCCCACCCTTAATATCCCCTAGGTTTCTATCATCTTAATCAGTTCCGTCTCACTAATGCTTCTCAACCTTAGCCTTTACTTGCCTCTTCTTATGGTCAACCTCCCACTAATGACATGCTGAAAATAATGCCATTTATTCAGAACCAACAATAAGAATTAGTAAAAAATAGGCAGTAAATGGCGAGTTTTGGGGCACAGTTAGGACAAATTGCTAGTTAGTTAAGCACTAGAAACCCCAGGAAATTGCTTTCCCAACCAAAGTTGAACCCTAGAATCCAGCCCTGTTCCTCCATCGATACCACTTATCCACCTCAGGTCCAAGCTAAGGTCGTCACCTCTCGTAGATGTAGTAGGATAGTAGATAATAAGGTAGGAGTTAACTTTGCAGTGCCTACACCTAGTGATCTTTTTGAGTTTAGAGAGCCACGTAGTAGCCCTGTTGAGAGGGATTTTAGAGAGGGTCCTACTGAGAAAGTTGAGCCTATTAGAGGCCATGGATAGAATAGTACTTCTCTCTTCCATCAGGAAGGAAAGGAGCCTATTGATGATTTCAATGTGTCTAGAGGTATTGCACTTAGAGTTCTATTCCTATCTACTTTAGAGAGGCCTATACCTATTGAGGATTTTAGGTTTTTCAAGATTTTAAAGCATCTTAAGGACATTAAAGTCAATCTTTCTTTGAAAAATGCGATCATTTCCATTCCTTCCAATTATAAGTTCTTTAATGATCTTTGTACAAGGAAGCGTAGGTTATCGAACATTCCTAAGAAGGTGAGACTTATGGAGAAAGTGAGTAGTATTTGTACTTTGGGCCTTCCGCCCAAGATGAGTGACCTCAGAGCTTTCACCATGCCTTATTGGATCTATGAGACCCAGATTGATCACGCCATGTAAGATTTAGGGTCCAATGTGAATCTTGTTCCCTACTTTGTCTATCAACAACTAAGCCTAGGTGAGTTGTCCCCGACACATGTTACTTATCAGCTAGTTGATAGGCCCGAACACAGACCTTGGGGTGTGATAGAGGATGTTATGGTTCAAGTAGGTGAGTTCGTGTACCTTGTTGACTTCATAGTGTTAGACATAGAATCGAGACATGACTCTAGACATTCTACACCTATTCTGCTAGGTCGCTCTTTCCTTGCTGCCGTGGATGCTATTATTCACTGTAGGTTAGGGTTATTAGAGATAAAATTTGGGAATTTGAGGTCTATCATGAAGGTTGCCAAAGTGGTGAATAGGGCTAATATAGGAGAAGAGGATAAAGAAGAGTGTTTTAGGGTTGATGTGATTGATTCTTATGTCGAGGACTTTGTAAAGAGAACTATGATCAATGGAGAAGAATTGAGGAAATTTGAGGAATTGTTGTCTAGCGTTGATTTAGAGACCCTAGAGTAGAAATGTGCAGCTTCTATTTCCTTGATTGAGAGCTCTTTGATTAAGAAGTCACTTGAGGTTGTTCCTTCTAGTCTTGATTCTAGTGATGTCCCCAACGATGATGTTCTGGTTGAGTCCCTCTTGGTTGGGCCTAGCCCATCTTTAGAGCTAAAACCCCTTCTCGATCATTTGAAGTATGCTTTCCTAGGCCCCAGTTAGACCCTTCTAGTTATCATAGCTTTCAATCTTTCTAGTGAGCATGAGGAGCGTCTCTTAGAGATTCTTAGGAAACATAGGAAGGCTACAGGGTGGAAAACTGATGATTTGAGAGATCTAGACCCTTCAGTTTGCATACATCTTATTCATCTTAAGGATGGAGCCATTCTTTCTAGGGAGATACAAAGGAGGCTAAACCCATACATGAGTGAAGTAGTTAAAATAGAGATCATTAAGCTTTTAGATGCAGGGATTATCCAATAGTGAGTAGGTTAGCTTGGTCCAAGTTGTCCCTAAGAAGTCCGGGATCACGATTGTAGGAAAGGATCATTTCCCGTTGCCTTTTCTAGACTAGATCTTATATAGAGTAGCTGGGCATAGCTACTATTGTTTTCTAGATGGCTATTACGGGTATAATCAAATCCCCGTGTTTCCTAAAGACCAGGAGAAGACCACCTTTACTTGCCACTATAGCACTTTTGTTTATATGAGGATGCCCTTTGGTCTTTGCAATGCCCTAGCAACTTTTTAGAGGTGTATGATGGCCACTTTTAATGATATGGTTGAGAGAGGCATTTAGAGATATGGATGATTTCTCAGTCTTTGGAGATAGTTTAGATAAAAGCTTGAGTCAACTCTCTTTAGTCTTTGACCGATGTGTGAAGAAGAATCTAGTGCTGAGTTGGGAGAAATCCCACTTCATGGTGCAATGAGAGATAGTGTTGGGTCATGTTGTCTCATCTAGTGGAATACAAGTTGACCCAGCTAAGGTAGAATTGATTGAAAATTTGCCTGGCCCTAACTATGTTAGGGATGTTAAATCTTTTCTAAGACATGCCAAATTCTATAGTAGGTTCATCACGGATTTTAGCCATATAGCATCTATTTTGTCTAGGCTTTTAGCACAAGATGTCTCCTTTGAGTTTGATGATGAGTGCATTAGAACTTCTGATAGACTTAAATCCTTATTGTCTACATCCCTGATCATTCAGCCACCTAACTAAAGTATTCCATTTGAGGTTATGTGTGACGCATTCGATTATGCAATAGGAGCTGTTTTAGGTCAATAGCGAGATAAGTTGCCCTATATAGTGTACTATGTTAGCAAGACTCTTGATGAAGCTCAAAAGCACTATGCCACTACAGAAAAAGAGCTTTTAGCAGTTGTCTTCTCCTTAGACAAGTTTAGGTCATACATATTAGGGTCCAAAGTGATTGTCTACACCGATCATATGGCATTGAGGTATTTGTTAGCTAAGAAAGAATCTAAGCCCTATTGAATAGATAGTTACCCCTTCTTCAAGAATTTGATGTTGAGATCCCGGATAAAAAGGGTAGAGAAAATTTAGTTTTGGATCACCTTTCCTGTCTTGTTAGTGAATCTTCTAGTGATCCATCTCCTTTTCGTGATTCATTTCCCTATGAGCAATTGTTTTCCATCTCTCATCACATACCTTGGTTTGCTCATATTGTCAATTACCTTCCTACAGGGTATTTTCCCTCTCATTAGGAAAAGAGGGAGAAAGATAGGTTCTTAGCACAAGTTAGACATTTCTTTTAGGAGGATCCCTATCTTTTCAAGGTGTATACGGATCAAGTGATTCGCTGTTATGTGTTCGAGGATGAGTTTGAGAGTGTGTTGAGCATGTGTCATGATGGGAGGTGTGGAGGTCATTTTAATGGACAGAAGAATATCATAAAGGTCTTGCAATGTGGATCATTTTGGCCCACTCTCTTTAGGGATGCCTAAGAGTATTGCAAAAAGTGTTTTAGATGTCAACAATCCGGGTCTATCCCGAGGACAGCCTTTATCCTCTATTCTTCCTTGTGGATTGTTTGACGTTTGGGGTATAAATTTCATGCGACCATTTCCACCTTCCTTTGGGTACCAATACATTTTAGTGGCCGTTAATTATGTGTCCAAATAGGTTGAGGCTACTCCCACGCGTACTAATAACAGTAGGGTATTAGTGAAATTCAATAAAGAGAACATTTTCTCTTGATTTGGAGTCCCTAGGTTCTTCATTAGTGATGGGGGCTTGCATTTCCACCATAAGACTCTAGAGGCCTTGTTGAGAAAATATTCGATCAACCATAAGGTAGCTACTCCGTACCACCCGCAATCTAGTGGACAAGTAGAGGTATCCAATAGGATGATCAAGCACATTTTAGAGAAAATGGTTAGGCCCGATAAGAGAGATTGGTCTATTAGGCTAAATGATGTTTTGTGGCCTACTGTACCGCCATTAAGACTCCTATTGGTATGTCTCTATATAGATTAGTTTACGGAAAAGCTTGTCACTTGCCGGTAGAACAAGAGCATAGAGCTTATTGGGCAATTAAAGCCATAAACTTTGATTTGGCAACAACGGGTGAGAAAAGAAAGCTTGATGGTGTACGTCTTTGAGTGCAAGCTCTAAAGACTGCAAGCACATGGATCGATGTAGTGCAGTGTGTGTGAGAATCGGTGTCGAACCATAGGGAGGCTATGTTGTGAGATGGATTCTAGATGTGTGTTCTAGAATGTGCCTAAAAATAAGAAATCTAAACTATCTATTTTTGGGATTTTGGATTTTTGAATGGTCGGGAGCTCTAACTGAAACGAATTAAAGTAAACTCTAGAATTGGGAAAAGTAGGGGATAAGCTAATCTAGAGGAACTAACAAATGGAAGGGTGTTAGGGTGACTTCAACTTATGAATAGGTGATTCTATACTCAAATGCTATGTGATTAAAGAATGATGGCTTACTTTAATGATCACTCTTAACAAGGTTGCTAAATTAGTGTCTTAATTTCCCCCTAGGACTCGGTGCTGGTCTGTCCCTAGGCGGCGCCTCCTAGAGCTACGGCGTGGTCCTTATGACCTAGGGCCTTAAGAGTGACCAATTGGCTTCCTAGGTGACTTAGAATGAGCCTACCCTAGTACCTAAATTGTTGGCCGGATTTAAAGCCAAGACCTAATGTTGCTAAGGTCGACTAAATCTATCTTGAAACCTATTGGCTAGATTTAAAGCCAAAGGAGACTCGGCCTAGGCTAGCCTTAAATTATGCTTCGTCATTCTAAGGTCACACTAGTGGGATTTAACCTATTAACACATTCATACATCTTCTAAGCCAAGGTGTTCTTGAATAAAGAGACCTATTCGACTACCAAACATTGTCATGCTCAGATTACACCATTAGAAGCAATTAACAACCGACATGTATGTGTTATTGAAGTCATATTCTCTACTAAGCATGCAAATATACATATACACATGAATATAAGCATTACCCACTTCATAGCATCCACATATAAACACATAGACATGATTATAGCATGGATTAGATGTGTTAAGTAATAAATAGACTTCAATTTATACACATGCTTCTCATTTAGGCATTTGATCAAACACTTACACGCGAATGAGAAAATAACCATTTGAATAAGATAATCAAACATGTATATGTTCAGCCATTTAATCCCATATCATAAGAGTATATAGCTAACCCATTACAGAAGTTAAATCGCCCCACACAAGTCTACTCAATCGTAATAAGAGATAGAATGAAAAAGAGTTTGTGAAGCTTCCCTTTCATCCTATCTAAACTTGTACAAAGCTCTTGAGCAAACTTGAATCCAAATGTTTGAAACCCTCTAAATCTTCTTGCTTCAAGGTGATGAAATGTGTGAGAGAGTGTGCGTGTTGTGGGCGAAGACTAGGGTTAAGTGTGTGTATGTGTGTGTGATAGGTGTGTAAAAATCCTCTCTAAAAAAAAATTGTCAAAAAAAAGCTCTCTCCCTTTTAAGTCTGAAAATCAAGCTTTTATATCAGCTCTTTACACTCTGCCGGTCGACCATTCTGGTGGACCGGCTTCTTCTCTTAGCTCGACCAACTTTTTGGTGATGCTCTCTGGACTGGCCGGTCAACCTGGCCAACCGACTGGCTTTGGAGGGGTGGTCGTCTAGCTATTTTTGGCACCTCTCTGGAGAGTGGTCGACCAGCTCCTTCTTCTTGGTCCTCCGGCTAACTTCTTTCCTCCATTCCTTGTCTTTTCGGTCTCTAATCTTCTCGTTTTGACCCATACATCTCCCATCTTCATCACCTATCATCGTTCAATCTCGATCTCAACCCAAAGTTCACCTAAATCATTGAAAACGAGCAATTAGTGTAGCAATTTGTCTCTTAAACTCAATATGTACATTTGTTTATGCTTAAGCCTATTCTTATCAAAAGAACTACACTAATGCATCTTTTAGAGCATTTAATACCTCTTAAGTATAGGTAAATAACAATGCAAGCACACACAAAAACACAACACATCAACACCCCCAAACCTTCTCCTTGCTTGTCCCCAAGCAAGTCCAATCTTAAATTTATTTCTAAAGCTGATACAATTGATTGCCTAAAGGATTGACTCGCTATGAAGGTTAGTCTAAGAAGCATAAAGGGAGCATTCCTATTGTGGAGAGATCTCCAAATCTCTTTGGATCCTCCCTCTACTCATAAGGGGTCTCGTTCCTCGTGGGAATTTCCCAAGTAGCCAATCCACCACAAGCTTAGGATTCTAACTCATGCACTCGGAATGTTGGTATTTCGTGCTCTCTTAAGTAACACAGCCTCCCCAGCATGCAACAAACCTCAAAGACAAGAAGAGAGAATATATAAACACAATGGCTCATAAAAAGCCTTATTCACATATCTACAAAGATGATAACTAGTGCTAAGTTGACCTTGTGTCACTTATGCACTTATCACTAACTTTTTTGTGCCTTTGGCTTTTTCCTCTTTTTCACTTAGTCTTTTTTTTATAATTTTGCACCTTTTTTCCTTTTTCAATTGTTTTAGATTTTTCATGCTTTGTATTGTATTCATACAAAGAAAGAAAAAGAAAGGATTAGGCATATCAAAAAGAACCAATCAAGGAAGGGGCACTCACATCGACAACCTTTTTCCAACAGTCTTTCCTACCAAGCTATGGGGTGGCTACATGAATTATTCTTAAAGGTCCTCACTCCCCCCAACTTTGGAGGCCATCCCCTCCAAGACTTAGTTTTCAAACCACTCTATTAATTTCCCCACAATGCATCTCATCTTCAAAAATCAATAAAGTCAACCATAATAGCCAACACAATGATCAACAAAGAAATAAATGACTCTACATGCATCAAAATTGAAAAATTTTCACCATTTTTAAGTGCATAATGCGCTCTCCCCTAAGCAAGATATATAACAAGAAAATGAAACTCCTACAACACCCCCAAACCTAAACTTTGCTTGTCCTTAAGCAAATGGATCAAAACACAAAAACAAGCAAGGGTGTTGGGGATAGGGTTTAAACATGGGGAACAAGTGGAGAAAGGATAGATACAACCTTGCATTTTCTTCAAAGCTTTCCATGCCAATGATAAATCATCATACTACTAATCCTGCGACTCACAATTCACAGGCACTCACAAAGAAAACAAGATTAGTAGCATTGCATACGCATGCTTGCATTGGCATGTGTAAAAATAAGCAATGGTGTATCTTATAGGACAAAGGGTCGAGATTCAACACTTTGATGTGAGTGAAAGAAAAAGAAAGAAAAAAGGAAAGAAAGTGAAACAAATGCAAAATTACAAAATTGAACCTAGGTTGCCTCCTAGTAGCGCTAACCACCATGCCATCAACCGGGCAAACATCAACTCATCTTCAACTTCCATAGATGGGATCCTGAAGCATTAAAACCTCCACACGAGCCATGCTCAGGTCATATGCGTGCTTCAAGCATTGCCCATTCACCGTCAACTCTCGGCCATCCTTCAAGTCTTTAATCTTGACTGCACCGGAAGGATAGGCAACCATCACGTCATATGGACCAGCCCATCTTGTCTTGAGCTTTCTTGGAAAGAGTTTCAATCATGAGTTAAACAATAAAACTTTATCAGAATGAGAGAATGATTTCTTAATAATGTGTTTATCATGAATTCTCTTCATCCTATTGATGTGTTGAGTTTTTGTGTGTGTTTGCATTGTCATTTACCTATATTTTAGAGGTGTTGAGTGTTAATAATGATGCATTAGTGTAGTGCTTTTGATAAGAATAGGCTTAAGCATAAACAAATGTGCATATCGAGTTTAAGAGACAAATTGTTACACTAATTGCTTATTTTCAATGATTTAGGTGAACTTTGGGTTAAGATCGAGATTGGACGATGAAAGGTGATGAAGATGGGAAATGCACGGGTCTGAGAGAGAAGACCAGAGGCCAAAAAGACAAAGAATGGAGGAAGAAAGTCAGTTGGACGACCACCCTTCCAGAGCTGGTCGACCGGCCACTCCAGAGAGGTGCCAAAAATAGCTGGACGACCACCTTTCCAGAGCCGGTCCACCTAGCCGGTCGACCGGCCACTCCAGAGAGCATCATTAAAAAGCCGGTCGAGCTAGGTCTAGAGGCCAGTCGACCGTGCTGAGAACATATAAATAGGGCCCGATTCTACAGAAAAGAGGGAGAACTTTTTGGTAGATTAACACACACTTTACACCTAAAATTCTCACACACTTAACCCTAGATCCCACCCACTTCACACACACTTTTCACACATATCTCACTAAGAACCAAGCTTGATTTGAAGGGTTCAAACATTTTGGAATCAAGTTTGCTCAAAAACTTTGTACAAGATTAGCTAGGATGAAAGGGAAGCTTCATTTTCTCTCTTTCATTCTATTTCCTATTATGATTGAGTAGACTTGTGTAGGGTAATTTAACTTATGTAATGGGTTAACTACATACTCTTATGATATGGGATATGATAGCTGTATATATATACATGTTTCAAATTGTCTTGTTCAAATGGGTATTTTCTCATTCATGTCTAAGTGTTTGATAAAATGCCTAGATGAGTAACATGTGTATAAATTGAAGTTTGTTTATTACTAAACACATCTAATCCATGTTATAATCATGTCTATGTGTTTATATATGGATGCTATGAAGTGGATAATGCTTTTATTCATGTCTATATGTATATTTGCATGCCTACTAACAAGCATAACTTCAATAACGCATACGTGTTGGTTGTTAATTATTTCTAATGGTGTGAACTGAACATGACGATGTTTGGTAGTTGAATAGGTTCCATTATTCACGCGCACCTTGGCCTTGAACATGTATGAACGCACTAGCAAGTTAAATCCTGCTGTAGTGACCTTAGAATGACGAAGTATAATTTACGGCTAGTCTAGGCTGAGTCTCCTTTGGCTTTAAATCCAGCCAATAGTTTTCCGGATAGGTTTAGTCGACCTTAGCAACACTAGGTCTTGGCTTTAAATCCAGCCAAAGGTTTAGGTACTAAGGTAGGTTCACTCTAAGCCACCTAGGAAGTTAGTTAGTCACACTTGAGGCCCTAGGTCATAAGGACCACGCCGTAGCTCTAGGAGGCGGCGCCTAGGGACGAACCCGCACCGAGTCCTAGGGGGAAATTAGGACACTAACTAGCAACCTAGTTAAGAGCACTCATGATAGTTAGCCATCATCCCTTAATCCCACAGCATTTGAGTATAGAATTACCCATTCATAAGTCGAAGTCACCCTAACCCCTTCTCAAGTGTTAGTTCCCTCTTGACCAACTTGTGCTCCCATTTTTCATATTCATAATTTAGTTTTATTTCCTTTACCTAGAGCTCCTGATAATCCAAAACCCCAAAAAAAATATGCCTAGTTTAGATCTTTCTTTTTGGCACTTTCTAGAACACCAAGCATAGAATTCACCCACATTATTCACGCCTCCCTGTGGTTCGACACCCGCACTTGTTTACACTATATTGCACGATTCGTACGCTTGCGGGTCTTTTAGAGCTTGCACTCGAAAGACGACACCACCTATCCTTAAAAAGCTTGGCACATACGCCTCAAATCAAAGCTCGTCCAGCTCCGCTAGGTCTAGCTTCCTTTTTTCACCCGCTTTTGCCAAATCAAAATTTAAGGCCTTGATGGCCCGATAAGCTCTATGCTCAAGTTCCACCGGCAAGTGACAAGCTTTCCCATAAACCAATCTATATGGAGAGATACCAGTGGGAGTCTTAAAGGTGGAACGGTAGGCCTACAAAGCATCATTTAGCCTAATAGACCAATCTCTCCTATCAGGCCTAACTGTTTTCTCTAAAATGTGCTTGATCTCCCTATTGGACACCTCTACTTGTCCACTAGTTTGTGAGTGATAAGGAATGGCTACATTATGGGTGACCAAATATCTTCTCAACAAGGCCTCTAAAGTCCTATGGCTAAAATGCAAACCTCCATCACTAATCAAGACCCTAGGGACTCCAAATCTAAAGAAGATGTTTTCTTTAATAAATTTAACCATTACCCTATGGTCATTAGTGCGTGTGGGAATTGCTTCAACCCATTTTGACACATAATCAACGGCTACTAATATGTATTGGTACCCAAAGGAAGGTGGAAATAGACCCATGAAATCTATACCCGAACATCAAACAACTCACAAGGAAGAATAGGGGATAAAGGCATCATGTTTCTCCTAGAGATGGACTCGGATTGTTGACATCTAAAACACTTCTTACAATACTCTTGGGCATCCCTAAAGAGAGTGGGCCAAACTAATCCACATTGCAAGACCTTCGCGGTGGTCTTCTTCCTACTAAAATAACCCTTACACCTCTAATCATGATGCATGCTCAAAACATTCTCAAACTCGTCTTCCGGCACACACTGACGAATCATTTGATCTACACACATTTTAAAAATATAAGGATCCTCCCAAAAGAAATGCCTAACTTGTACTAGGAACCTATCCTTTTCTATCTTCTCCCAATGGGAGGGAAATCGCCCTGTGGCAAGATAGTTAACTATGTGAGCAAACCAAGGTGTGTGATGAGAGACGGCAAACAATTTCTCATTGAGGAATGAATCATGAAAAGGAGATGGATCACTAGAAGACTCGCTAACAAGACGAGAAAGATGATTCGCAACTAAATTTTCTCTACCTTTCTTATCTCGAATTTCTATGTCAAACTCTTGAAAAAGTAGCAACAACCTAATCAAGCAAGGTTTAGACTCTTTCTTAGGCAACAAATACTTCAATGCCTCATGATCAGTGTAGACAATCACCTTGGATCCTAGGATGTATGACCTAAACTTGTCAAGGGGGAAGACTATTGCTAGAAGCTCTTTTTCAGTAGTGGTATATTTCTTTGGTGCTTCATCAAGAGTCTTGCTATCATAATACACAATATGAGGCAACTTATCATTCCTTTGACCTAAAATAGCTCCTATCACATAATAGGATGCATCATACATAACCTCAAATAGGAGACTGTAGTTAGGTGGTCAGATAATCAGGGATGTAGACAATAAGGATTTAAGCCTATTGAAAGCTCTAACACATTTATCGTCAAAGTCAAAAGGGACATCTTGTGCTAGAAGCCTAAACAAGGGACGTCCAATGTGACTAAAATCCTTAATGAATCTAGGGTAGAATCCTACATGCCCTAGAAAGATCTAACATCCTTGACACACTTAGGGACAGGCAATTTGTCAATCAATTCTACCTTAGTTGGGTCAACTTGAATACCACTAGACGAAACTATATGACCCAACACTATCCCTCGTTGCACCATGAAGTGGGATTTCTCCCAACTCAACACTAGATTCTTTTCCACACTTCGGTCTAAGACTAAAGAGAGATGACTCAAGCACTCATCAAAGCTATCTCCAAAGACTGAAAAATCATCCATGACAATCTCTAAATGCCTCTCAATCATGTCGCTAAAAATGGCCATCATACATCTTTAAAAAGTCGTTGGGGCATTACAAAGATTGAAGGGCATTCTCCTATAGGCAAAAGTGCCATAGGGACAAGTAAATGTGGTCTTCTCCTGGTCTTCGGGAAACACGGGGATCTGATTATAACCGAATAGCCATCTAGGAAACAATAGTAACTATGCCCAGCTACTCTATTTAAGATCTGGTCTAGAAAAGGCAATGGAAAATTATCCTTACTAATTTTGGAGTTGAGCTTTTTATAATCAATACAAACTCTTCACCCCATGGGAGTGCGTGTAGGGATAAGCTCTCCTTTCTCATTCTCAACAACTATGATCCCGGACTTCTTAGGGATAACTTGGACTGGGCTAACCCACTTACTGTCAGAGATTGAATAAATAATGCCTGCCTTTGAAAGCTTAATGATCTTTTTCTTAACAACTTCGCTCATGTGTGGGTTTAGCCTCCTTTGCATCTCCCTAGAAAGAATGGCTCCATCCTCAAAGTGAATATGATGCATGCAAATCGAAGGGTCTATACCTCTCAAATCATCAAATTTCCACCCTATAGCCTTTCTATGATTCCTAAGGACCTCTAAGAGATGCTCCTTATACTCACTAGAAAGCTTGGAAGCTATGATAACCGAAAGGGTCTCACTAGGGCCTAGGAATGCATACTTCAAATGATCGAGAAAGGGTTTGAGCTTTAAAGAAGGGCTGAGCTCTAAAGAAGGGCTAGGCTCAATCAAGGGGGACTTAGCCTCAACATCATCAATAGGGACATCACTAGAAATGAGACAAGAAGGATTAACCTCAAGTGACTTATTAGTCAAATGGTTCTCAATCAAGAAAATGGAAGCTACACATTTCTACTGTAGGGTCCCCAAATTAAAGCTAGACATCAATTCCTCAAATTTCCTCAATTCTTCTCCATTAGTCATAGTCTTCTCTACAAGGTCCTCGACACAAGAATCAATCACATCCACCCTAAAGCACTCCTCTCCATCCTTTTCTCCTATACTAGCCTATTCACCACCTCGGCAACCTTCATGGTGGACCTCAAATTCCCAAATTTCATCTCCAATAACCTCGACCTACAATGAATTATGGCATCTGCAGTGGTAAGGAAGGGGCGACCTAGAAGAATGGGTGTAGAATGTCTAGAGTCATGTCCCGAATCTATATCTAACACTATGAAGTCAACAGGGCATACAAACTCACCTACCTGGACCATAACATCTTCTATCACACTCCTAGGTCTATATTCGGACCTATCAGCTAGCTGAAGAGTAACATGTATAGGGGACAATTCACCTAAACCTAACAGCTGATTGATGGAGTAGGGAATGAGATTCACACTAGATCCTAAATCCAACAAGGCGTGATTAATCTGGGTCTCTCGGATCCTACAAGGAATGGTGAAAGTTCCAGGGTCACTCATTTTGGCTTGAAGGCCCGAAGTACAAATACTACTCATCTTCTCCGTAAGCCTCACCTTCTTAGGAATGCACGATGACATATGCTTCCTTGTACAAAGATCCTTACAGAATTTAGAATAGGGGGGGATGGAAAGGATCATATCTATCAAAGGAAGATTGACCTTAAGGTCCTTAAGATGCTGTAAAACCTTGAAGAACCTATAATTTTCACTAAGTGTCGGTCTCTCTAAGGCAGATGGAAAAGGAACTCTAGGCTCAACACCTCTAGACACGGGACTCATCAATAGGCTCATTTCCCTCCTGATGTGGGCGGGAAGTGCTACTCTCACCATGGTCTCTAATGGGCTAATCTCTCTCAATAGGACCCTCTCTAGAATTTCCCTCAATAGGGCAACAATATGGTGCTTTGGAATCGGAAGGACCACTAGGTACAGGTACTACAAAGTCAACTCCTACCATATTATCCACTACCCAACCACTCATAAGAGTAGTGACGGCCTTAGCCTAGGCCTGAGGGGGATAAGTGGTATCGGTGGAGGAACAGGACTGGACTCTAAGGTTCACCTCCGGCTGAGAAGGCAATTTCTTGGGGTCTCTAGCACTCAACTGTGTAGCAATTTGTCCTAACTATGCCTCAAACCTAGTCATCTACTGGCTATAACTAGCCATTTCTTGCCTATTATTACCTAACTCCTTCTGCTGACTAGCTAATACCTACTGCTGATTCTGAATAAACTGCATTAACTTCATCACATCATTACTAGGAGTCTGGCTACTAGAGGGAGCAGGTAAAGCCTAAGGTTGATTAGCACTAGTGAGACAGGGCTGATCCACATGATAGAAACCTGGGGGATATTGAGGACAGGGTCACTGCTGAAGTGGAACCTGAGGATGTGAACTAGACTTATGCTTGCCTTGTCTCCAAGAAAATTTTGGGTTGTCCCTCCAACCCGAATTTTATGTGTTCGAGTATAGGTTGTACTCACGAGAATAACTTTGAGTAGCACACACTTGCTCTTTCATGAATTCAGGAAATTAAGATGCTAGAGGGCAAGCTGTGATCTCATGAGATGACTCGAAACACAATGCACAAACTTCAACAACTAAAGGGGAAGAGGAAGAACCTATCGAACTAGTCCTATGACCTTGGGATGAAATGAACAGGATGAAATGAACAAGGAAATGAATTGATCTAGCTTATTCGTCAAAGCCTCAACCTTAGTGGGTAAATCTAAAGAAACTCCAACCTCACTAACATTTCTCTTGTTGCCTTTTCGACTAAACCTTTCCATGGCAAAATTTTGAAAAGAATTTTTAGCCAACATTTCAATTTTCTCCCATGCCTCGGTCGGTCTCAAAAGATAGAAGCCACCACTGGAGGCGGCATTGACCATCATCCTATATTGTTCATTTAAACCTCAAAAGAAATATTGCAATAGGTTGTGATTGCTATACTCGTGGTATGGACATTGTCTAAGAAGATCCTTGAACCTCTCCCATGCTTCATGAAAGGACTCTAGGTCATGTTGGGAGAAAGTCAAAATGGCAGTCCTAAGGTCGGCCATCTTGGCCATGGGAAAAAATTTTTGAAAGAACTTAGATTGAAGCTCAGTCCATGTAGTAATGCAACCGTTAAGTAAGGAATACAACCAAGTCCTAGCCTTGTCCTTAAAAGAGAAAGGAAATAATCTTAGACGTATGACCTCTTGAGAGACATTAAGGACATGGGGAGTGGAACCTATCTCAACAAAATCAGTGATATGATCTAGAGGACTCTCATTGCTTCTCCCGTAGAAGGAGGGAAGCATGGGCAACATATTAGGCTTAATCTCGGAGTTCATCTCCCCCAAACCCAGAATTTGAATAGCCAAATTAGGCTCAAAGGCTTCAGGAAGAAAGAACTACCTAAGAGTGGGTTCCTCATCTATGGGTAGATCAGGTCTATGGGGCTCTCATCTAAAATGATCTTGGGCTTGATGCCCAAGGTGATCATAAGGTGGAATGGGATTCATTGGGGGATTGGGAGGATTAGGAGGATAATTGGGATTGGCCATCTTCTTAAGAAGATCTCCTCAATTCCTAAAATGTCTAGCAATTCTATCGGGTTCAGGATTAAGAGGAACTAGGGGATTTCTAAGGGATCTCCTAACAGCATGCACAAACTATCCTAACTCCGGCCACTTCAACCCCTAAAAACTTCAATATTCCTAAAACTACAGCAAATAAACCACAATCCTAGAAAGTCTACTAAAAACAAAGACAAAAGCTGAAATAGGTCAACAAAAACTAAACCAAGATAATATGAACAACAAGATAAGAAAAAACTAAACAAACTATAAAGGAAAAGCAAGAAAAACAAATAAAGCAACTACCAAAAGACACAAGCAAAGAATGCAAATCACCGTGCCTCCCCAGCAACGGCGCCAAGAACTTAGTGTACGTCTTTGAGTGCAAGCTCTAAAGACCCGCAAGCGCACGGATCGATGTAGTGTAGTGTGTGCGAGAACGAGTGTCAAACCACAAGGAGGCTATGTTTTGAGATGGATTCTACGTGTGTGTTCTAGAATGTGCATAAAAATAAGAAATTTAAACTACCTATTTTTGGGATTCTAGATTTTTGAATGGTCGGGAGCTCTAACTAAAATGAATTAAACTAAACTATGGAATTGGGAAAAGTGGAGGACAGGCTAATCTTGAGGAACTAACAAATGGAAAGGTGTTAGGGTGACTTCAACTTATGAATGAGTGATTCTATACTCAAATGCTATGGGATTAAAGAATGATGGCTTACTTTAGTGATTGCTCTAAACTAGGTTGCTAATTAGTGTCTTAATTTCCCCTTAGGACTCAGTGCGGGTCCGTCCTTAGGCAGCGCCTCCTAGAGCTACAGTATGGTCCTTATGACCTAGGGCCTTAAAAGTGACCAATTAGCTTCCTAGGTGACTTAGAATGAGCCTATCCTAGTACCTAAATCATTGGCTGGATTTAAAGCCAAGACCTAATGTTGCTAAGGACGACTAAACCTATCCTGAAACCTATTGGTTGGATTTAAAGCCATAGGAGACTCGGTCTAGGCTAGCCTTAAATTAAGCTTCGTCATTCTAAGGTCACACTAGCGAGATTTAACATATTAACACATTCATACATGATCTATGCAATTGTGTTCACGAATAAAGGGACCTATTCGACTACCAAACATCGTCATGCTTGGATTACACCATTAAAAGCAATTAACAACCGATATGTGTGCATTATTGAAGTCATATTCTCTACTAAACATGCAAATATACATATAGACATGAATATAAGCATTACCCATTTCATAGCATCCATATATAAACACATAGACATGATTATAGCATGGATTAGATGTGTTTAGTAATAAATAGACTTCAATTTATACACATGCTTCTCATTTAGGCATTTAATCAAACACTTAGACATGAATGAGAAAATAACCATTTGAACAAGAAAATCAAACATGTATATATTCAGCCATTTAATCCCATATCATAAGAGTATATAGCTAACCCATTGCATAAGTTAAATCACCCTACCCAAGTCTACTCAATCATAATAAGAGATAGAATGAAAGAGAGTTTATAAAGCTTCCCTTTCATCCTAGCTAATCTTGTACAAAGCCCTTGAGCAAACTTGAATCCAAATGTTTGAAACAATCTAAATCTTCTTGCTTCAAGGTGATGAAATGTGTGTGAGAGTGTGTGTATATGTTGTGGGTGAAGACTAGGGTTAAGTGTGTATGTGTGTGTGTGTGTGTGATGGGTGTGTAAAAATCCTCTCTAAAAAAATTGTCAAAAAAAAGCTCTCTCCCTTTTAAGTCTGAAAATCAGGCTTTCGTATCAGCTCTTTATGCTCTGTCAGTCGACCAAGCCGGTCGACCAGCTTCTTCTCTTAGCTAGACCAGCTTTTTGGTGATGATCTCTAGACCAGCCAGTCGACCTGGCCGGTCATCCGGCTTTAGAGGGGTGGTCATTCGACTATTTTTGGCACCTCTCTGTAGTGGCCGGTCGACCTCGTCGGTCGACTGGCTCCTTTTTCTTGGTCGTCTAGCTACCTTCTTTCCTTTATTCCTTGTCTTCCCAGCTTTCGATCTTCTTGTTTTGGCCCGTACATCTCCCATCTTCATCACCTATCATCGTTCAATCTCGATCTCAACCCAAAGTTCACCTAAATCTTTATAAACGAGCAATTAGTGTAACAATTTGTCTCTTAAGCTCAATATGTACATTTGTTTATGCTTAAGCCTATTCTTATCAAAAGCACTACACTAATGCATCTTTTAGAGCACTGAATACCTCTTAAATATAGGCAAATAACAATGCAAGCGCACACAAAAACACAACACATCACTTGACCTAGTGGAGTTAGAGGAGCTTAGGTTTAAGGCACATGAAAATGCCAAGCTTTATAAGGATAGGATGAAGAAAATTCATGATAAACATATTCTTAAGTAATCATTCTCTCCCTCCGATAAAGTTTGGTTATTTGACTCAAGTTTTAAGCTCTTTCCAGGTAAGCTCAAGTCAAGATGGGATGGTCCATATGAAGTGTTGGTTGCCTACCCTTCTGGAGTGGTCGTGATCAAGGACTTGAGGGATGGCCGAGAGATCACAGTGAATGGGCAGCGCCTGAAGGATGCATATGATCCGAGCATGGCTCGTGTAGAAGTTTTAATGCTTTAGGATCCTATATATAGAGATTGAAGAAGAGTTGGTATTCACTTGGCTGATGGCATGGTGGTTAGTGCTACTAGAAGGCAACCTAGGTTCAATTTTGCAATTTTGCACTTTTTCATTTTTCTTTCTTTTTGTTTTTCTTTCTTTTTCTTTCAGCTACACCAAAAGTGTTGAATCCCAATCCTTAGTCCTATAAGATATACCATTGCTTATTATTGCACATGCCAATGCAAGCATGCATAGGCAATGCTATTAACCTTGTTTTCTTTGTGAGTGATTGTGAATTGTGAGTTGTAGAATAAGCAGTATGGTGATTTATCATTGGCATAAAGAGCTTTGAAGACAATGCAAGGTTGATTTATCATCCCCACCACCCTTACTTGCTTTGCAAAGCCAATTTGCTTGTTTATATGCATTACTTCATTTGCTTGAGGCCAAGCAAAGTTTAGATTTGGGGGTGTAGGAGTTTGGTTTTCCTGTTACATGCTTTGTGTAGGGTAGATAGCATTATGTGCTTAAAAACGGTGAAAATTTTTCAAATTTCAATGCATGTAGAGTTGTGTATTTCTTGGTTGATCTTTGTGTTGGCTATTGTGGTTGACTTTATTGATTAGTAAATATAAGTGCATTGTGGGCAAGTGAATAGAGTGGACTAAAAATTGAGTGTTGGAGGTGATACCCTTGAAAGTTGTGGGGAGTGAGGACTTTCAAGAACATCCCTTGTAGCCACCCCATAGCTTGGTAGAAAAGAGTGAAGAAAGCCAGGGTTGTTGATGTGAATGCCCTCCCTTTGATTGGTCCTTTTTCTTGTGCCTAAGCCTTTCTTTTTCTTTGTTTTTGTGTAAATGCAATGCAAAGTATGAAAAATAAAAAAAATGAAAAAGGAAAAAAGGTGAAAAAGTAAACAAAAAAAAAATTGAAAAAAAGAAAAAAGCCAAAGGCACCAAAAAGTTTTGTTAATAAGTGCATAAGTGACACACTGTCAACTTAGCACATGTTATGATCTTTATAGATATGAGAATAAGACTTTTTATAAGATAATGTGTTTGTATTATCTTTTTAGCTTTGAGGCTTTGTGCATGTTGGGGAGGCCATGTTAGTTAAGGGGATACGAAATATCAACATCTTGAGTGTGTGAGTTAGAATCCTAGGCTTGTGGTGGATTGGCTACTTGGAAAATACCCACAAGAAATGAGACCCCTTATGAGTAAAGAGAGGATCCAAAGAGATTTAGGGATCTCTCTCCAATAGGAATGCCCCCTTTATGCTTTTTAGACTAACTTTGATAGTGAGTCAATCCTTTAGGCAATCTATTGCATCGGCTTTAGAAATAAACTTGAGATTGGGCTGCCGACAAGAAAGGAGAAAGTTTGGGGGTGTCGATGTGTTCTATTTTTGTGTGCTTTTATGTTGTTAATTGCCTATGTTTAAGAGGTTCTAAACCTCAGAAGATGCATTAGTATAGTACATATACTAGAGTTAGGCTAGAGCGTAAGCAAATGTACATAGTTGAGTTTCTAAGTCAAATGTTATACTAAAAGCTTAATTTTGTGTCTTAGGTGAGCTATAGAGGTAAAACGATCATGGACATTGATGGGTGATTAAGATGGAAGATGCACGAGTCGAGGGGAGAAGATCAAAAGCCAAAAGGACAAAGAATGGAGAAAGAAAAGTCAACTAGACGAAGAAAGCTGGTCGACCAACGAGGTCAATCAGGCGCTCCAGAAAGCAACCAAAAATTGCCGGTCGAGTTCCTCCTTCAAGTCAGTTAATCGGTTACTCTAGAGAGCTACTAAAAAATGCTGGTTGACTACCCCTCCCGAGCCGATCGACTAGCTAGGTCTACCGGCAGTGCACGAAAATCTATAAATAGGGCCCGATTTTATATAGAAAAGAGAAGACTTTTGACCTATCACACATATTTCACACCAACATCTCACACACTTAACCTTAATTCTTACTCACCTCACACACACTTTCTTATGCATCTCTCACCTTGAATCAAGTTTGATTTTGAGGGTTTCAGACATTTGGATTCAATTTGCTCCAGAGCTTTGTACAAGATTAGCTAGGATGAAAGGGAATCTTCATAATCTATCTTTCATTCTATTTTCTATTATGATTGAGTAGACTTGTGTAGGGTGATTTACTTTATGTAATGGGTTAACTGTATACTCTTATGATATGGGAATTGATGGTTGAATATATACATGTTTTGTTTTTCTTGTTCAAATGGTTATTTTCTCATTCATGTCTAAGAGTTTGATAAAATAACAAAATGAGTAGTATGTGTATAGATTGAAGTCTATTTGTTACTAAACACATCTAATCCATACTATAATCATGTCTATGTGTTTATATATAGATGCTATAAAGTGGGTAAGGCTTATATTCATGTCTATATGTATGTTTGCTTACCTAGTAGTGAATATGACTTCAATAATGCATACATGTTACTTGTTAATCGCTTTTAATGGTGTAATCCGAGCATGACAAAGTTTGATAGTTAAATAGATCCCATTATTTGTAAACACCATGGCCTAGAACATGTATGAATGTGCTAACAAAGTCGAATTCCGCTGTAGTGACCTTAGAATGATGGCACATAATTTAGGGCTAGTCTATGTCAAGTCTCCTTTGGCTTTAAATCTAGCCAATAGTTTAGGTACTAGGGTAGGTTCATTCTAAGTCACCTAATTAGCTAGTTAGTCACTCATAAGGCATAGGTCATAAGGACCACATCGTAGCTCTAGGAGGCACCACCTAGGGACGTACCCACATCGAGTCCTAGAGGGAAATTAGGACACTAATTAGCAACCTAGCTGAGAGCAATCACCATAGTAATCCATCATTGTTTAATCCCATAGCATCTGAGTATAGAATCACCCATTCATAAGTCAAAGTCACCCTAACACCTTTGCATTTGTTACTTCTCTCTAGATTAGCTTGTTTCCTCGTTTTCTCTTCTCATAGTGTAGTTTTATTTTCTTATTGTCAATCTCCCGTTAATCCAAAATCCCAAAAATAGGCTTAGTGTAGGCTTTCTTTTCTACACCTTTAGGACACACGAGCATAGAATCCACTCTACCAACTAGCTTCCCTCTGGTTCGACACCCATTCTCACGCACACTTTACTACACCTATACATGCACTTACGGGTCTTTAGAGCTTACACTCGAGAGATGACATCACTTACAAACCACAAACACTTAACGAGCATAGTAAGTAGTGTTGCCTGTGCAAGCTTGCATTGGCATGTGCAAATAATAAACAAAGGTTTATTCTATGGGAAAAAGGATCGACAATCAACACTTTGTTGTGGGTGAAAAGAAAAGAAAGATAACAAATAAAAGGAAAATAAAACAAGAAGTACAAAATTGCAAAATTTAACCTAGGTTGCCTCCTAGTAGCGCTAACCACAACCCTGTCAACCAGGTGATCATCTTTTCTTCATCCACTTTCATAGATAGGGTCTTAAAGTATCAAAACCATCACACGAGTCATACTTTGATCATGTGCATGCTTCAAGCGCTACCCATTCACTATCAACTTTTGACCATCCTTTAAATCCTTGATATTGATCTCTCTAGAAGGGTAGGCTTCTAACACTTCACATGGACCATCCTATTGTGTCTTGAGTTTCCCTAGAAAAAGCTTTAAACGTAAGTGAAGTAACTAATGTGTTGTGTTTTTGTGTGTGTTTGTGTTGTTATTTGCCAATGTTTAAGGGGTGCTTTGAGCTTTAAGAGATGCATTAGTATTGTGCATATACTAGAGTTAGGCTTAAGCATAAGAAAATGTACATTGTTGAGTATAAAGTTAGATGCTGCACTAATGCATGATTATTTCTCATGTTTGGTAAAGTTATGGCAAAAGGTCGGGACTTGAATTGATGTTGGAGTCAAGATTGAGGTGTTTGAGATTTAGGAGAAGTATAAAAAGAGCTTTTGGAGGTAATCAAGCGAAGAAAAGAGCAACCGGAGTGAAACAGACACAACGCACGAAAATCGACAAAGCTTCTGACTTGGCCGATCGACCACCCCTTCCATGGCCAGTCAACCGGCCAAGGCAACTGGGCAAAATAGAAAGCAACCTTCTTTTGGTTAGTCGACCTCAGGGCTAAGCTAGTTGACCAGCCAAGGTCCTCAGATGGACACGATTGCTGCACTATTTAAGCCCTTCTCTAGCCTCCTTTTAGCAGATTTTGATCCCATTTTCACTTCCCATTCACACACCTACTTCTCACACACAAAACCCTACCTTCGCCCACCTTTAATACCCACATTAACACACACACCCACTTAGAATTAAGTTGATTTTGGAGGATTCAAAAATCATTTGGTAAAAATTTACTCAAGTTTGTTAAGAAATAAGTAAGAAAAAAAGGGGAGATTTCTATAACCTCTTTCATTCTTACCCATTTCATGCTTGAGTAGATAGATTAGGGTAAATAAACTTGTGTAATGGAATGATTTTTGTATTCTTCGTTATGGGATTTGATTGGTTTATATATATACACACTTTGTTCTTATTTTAAGAAGCTTTATATCATTTTATGTCCAAGTGTTTGATTTAATACTTGAATGAGTTGTATTTGCTATAGAACACTTCTAATCCTTAGATTATACATTTCTATGTGTGTGATTATGGATAATATGAAGTGGGTTGATTCTATTCTTGTCTATATGGCTATGAAACATGCCTTATAATGAATACATGCTCAATTAATGCTACATGTTGATGCTTGAATGCTTCCAGTAGTGTAAAACAAACTAGATTATGTTTGTAATGTGGATAGGACGTCATATTCACAATGCCTTGCCTTAGAACATATAGGACTGCACCTATCAAATACCAATCTGCTTTAGTATCCCTAGAATGGCGGTGCTTAAGTTAATATTAGTCTAGATTGAGTCCCTTTTAGCTTTAAATCTAGCTAATAGGAGTCCAAATAGACTTATTTAACCCTACGAACCCTAGGTCTTAGATTTAAATCCAACTAATGGTTTAGGAACTAGGGTGGGATCATACTGGGTCACCTAAGTAATTCCCTAGTCCCTCTTATGGCCTTAGGTGTAAGATCGATAATATTACATATGGTCTATCCTAGTCCATATTTTCAAAAATACTACCAAGAAAACATGCTAGGAAAATAAAATAACCACATAACACACACAAGAACATGCTTAAAAACATATAGAACATAACTAGTATTTGCAAAATATGTAAAGCTAACCTCTTGAGGCGTAGGGCCTTTGATGAAGCTAAAACCGTCATGAGCTTTGTTCCCGCTCACGAACAAGGCCACCAATAAAAAATTTTCTATAAGGGTATCACAATATGCAACTCCCTAGTCTTCTTCCCTATGGTTAAAGAGACTTTTCTTGAGAGAATAGGCTCTTGTGTGGGAAGAAGCAAAGTAATATGCTGTTGAAAATCTAAATCAAAAAAAAACCTCACAATAAGTGTGTACTATGTGTTGTAATATTCTCTTGCCAAAATGGAAGAGATCAACTACAAAATTTTTGGTTGCTAGAAATGGTTTAAGGTCTTACCTATTTATAGAAAAAGTTTGGCACCTAAACCTTGTAGGCTTTCCATGTGGGAAACTTTTTCCTAGTAGTAAATGTTTGCCACATATCATGGAAGTTTCTTGTACAATTTGAATTTTTCTTGTAGTAACTTTCTAGCACATGTCTTGGAAGATTGGGCCAATCCCCCACAATCCAAGCCCAACACATAGTCCATAATCCATGTGGAGGCCCAAGCCCAATAAGAAACCATCCAAGCCAAATTAGGTTATCTTGGAATCTAAAGAAAGTCCAAACCCAATTCCAGGCATTGGCCCAATAAGGCTATTGCCACAATATGGAATTCGCTCTTTCAAGATTACTCTCTCAAAGTCATTTCAACTAGGGAAGGGACCAAGAAGACACAATTAACCTTGGCTTTCAAAAATAAAAAAAAAATATCCTTGCCCGATCTAGGCGCCGTAATAATAATTATTTTTGAACTCCAATCTATTCTACCATAAGATCAAAGTTTCACTCTAAGAATAATTGCCATTACCCAAAAGCTTGTCACAAAAGAATGTGAACTTTGTCTTTGACCTACTAAATAACCGACCATAATGCCCCTCTATGTATACCCATAGCTAAGACCGGTCTTTTGACCTGTGTACTATCACCTCCTTTGCTATATCCTTTTCTGTTGGGTTTCTTGTCCTATTGCCAACCATCTTTGGTCATGGAATCTCTTGATCTCAAGAGTGACCCTTAAGCCATATGACTGATGCACCCATAAAGGTAGTATCACTAGATCTAGATTCAGATGATAAATATGGACAATCCCAAAGGGGGCACATAGATTCCATATTGCATATGCATGTTCCAATTAATTAGAACTTAGCACTCAATGCACAAGGCTGTTGATCCTAATAAAGTAAGATCTCATCCATAGTGAATCAAAGTACCAAACCCTAACTTCATTTGTTCATCCACATATGCTTAAGATTAAGAGTAATAATCATTTAGCAGTAGTGAGTATCTTATTTTCTTTCTTTGATAGTACGTCTTTAGAAAACATACTCACAATGGTCCTGTCAAATACATGACATACATACTATTGAGACAAATCTAGAAAGTCCTCCAATGACCTAAGTAGATCACCCTCAATAAGGAGACTTGCTTAATATAACCTTATCCTAGCAGAGTGCCCAACACTACCATTTGGTTACGGACTTAATTTATGACGTGACTAAATCTAGACTTGGACCTACTGTGCTTCCAGCCTCACTACGCACCCAAGTCATTAGTTCAAATCAAGGGACCTTTATGCATGCATCAATAAAACATAATAGAGATAATATGTAAGGAACTCGTAATGTCATTTAACAAAATGATTATACATTGTTTAACATCCAAAATGTTATATACAAGTGAACTTTAGGGCATACTAATCCTAACAATCTCCCATTTGCACTAAAGATCACTTCTGCACAACCTAATACCCAGAGACTCCAAATGTGTGGTAAACATTTTCTCTAGTAGAGTCTTTGTAAAAGGCTCTGCCAGGTTTTCTACTGAAGCTATCTTTTTAACTACAACATCTCCTCTCTGGATAAAATCACGAATCAAATGATATTTCCACTCAATATGTTTACCCTTTTTGTGATTCCTGGGCTCTTCGCACTATGTAACAACACCATTGTTGTCGCAATACAATGTTATCGATTTGTGTACTGCTGGCACAACCTCTAGGTCTAAAAGGACCTTCCTTAGCCATTCTGCCTCTTTTGTAGCTTTAGATCCTGCTGCATACTCGGCCTCATGGTAGAGTTAGCAATGCAATTTTGCTTCACACTTCTCCATGAAATAGCTCCTCCTGACAGAGTGAAAACATATCCAGAAGTAGACTTCCTGGAATCTCTATCGAACTGGAAATCCGAGTCTGTATAGGCTAATGGCATTATATCATCTGTACGGTATTCCAACACATAATCCTTAGTTCCTTGCAGGAATTTGAATATATGTTTAACCGCGACCCAATGTGCCGGTCCAGGGTTTGATTGATATCTACTAACCACGCCAATAGTAAAGCATATATCTAGTCTTGTACATAGCATGGCATACATAAGGCTTCCAACCGCTGAAGCATAAGGAAATTATTTCATGCTCTCTATCTTCTCAGGTGCTTTAGGACATTGATCTCGAGATAGATAAACTCCATGTCTAGAAAGCAATGAGGCCTTCTTAGAGTTTTGCATGTTAAACCTGACCAATATCTTTTCAATAAATGAAGCTTGAGATAGGGCTAGCCTTTTGTTCTTACGATCTTGCATAAGCTTGATGCCTAAAACATAACTAGCTTCTCTTAAATCCTTCATTTGAAATTAAGTAGAAAGCCAAACCTTGATGGATGATAACATCCCCACATCATTTCCAATAAGTAGGATATCATCCATATAAAGAACCAAAAAAGCAACAGCATTTCCATTACGCCTCTTATACACGCAAGGTTCATCAATATTTTGATCAAAGCCATAAGATTTAATTGCACAATCAAATTTGATGTTCCATGCTCTAGATGCCTGCTTTAATCCATAAATGGATTTTTTAACTTACAAACCATATGTTTCTCGCCTTTGGCAACATATCCATCTAGTTGTGTCATGTAAATGGATTTGTCAAGCTTTCCATTAAGAAAAGCTGTCTTGACGTCCATTTGCCATATCTCGTAGTCATAATAACATGCAATTGCAAGAAGTATCCTGATGGATTTAAGCATGGTTACTAGTGAGAAAGTTTCCTCATAATCGATCCCTTCTTTCTGAGTATAACCTTTCGCCACCAACCTTCTTGTAAAGGTTTCAACTTTTCCATCAACTGCTCTTTTCCTCTTGTAGACCCATTTGCACCCTATAGGTTTTACCCTTTTAGGTGCAATTACAAGATCCCAGATTTTGTTAGAATACATAGATTCTAACTCTGAATCCATTGCCTTATGCCATTGGTCGGCATCTATGTCAGAAACTACTTCATCATAACTTGTGGGATCGCCACCTGATCCTCTAAAGAAGTCTAAAAGGACTCTCCATAGTATTTATTAGGAGGCCTGGATATCCTCCCATTACGACGAGGCTCCGATATATTAGGTGTAATATGCTGTTCCTTTTCATTTACAGTTACCACAGGTGTTACTAGAGATTCTTGTGAAATCTCTTCTAGAACAACTTCAAAATCTGGTGTTTTCTGGATCATTTCACCATCCTCTAAGTATCTAGCATGAGTGCTTATAAACACCTTTTACTCCTTATGATTATAAAAGATCCCACCTCTGGTTCCCTTAGGATACCCAATAAAATAGCACAACTCGGATCTTGGTTCCAACTTTGAAGCATTACTATTAAGTACATAAGCTGGACAACCCCAAATGTGGAGATGGTTTAAACTAGGCTTACGCCTGGTCCACATTTCTTGTGGTGTCCTGGGTACTGATTTAGATGGTACCAAGTTCAAGATGTATGCTGCTGTCTCAAGGGCATACCCTCAAAAAGATAAAGGTAATGATGCATGACTCATCATTGACTTGACCATATCTAATAGGGTGCGATTTTTTCTCTCTGCTACTCCATTTTGTTGGGGACTCCCTGGTGCAGTCAATTGACACACAATCCCTTCTTATGTAAGATAGTCTCTGAACTCACCCGAGAGGTATTCGCCACCTCGATCAGACCGAAGGGCTTTGATATGTTTATCTAATTTTCGCTCTGCTTTAGCCTTGAACTCTTTGAATTTCTCAAAGGATTCAGACTTGTGTCGCATCAGATATATATATATATCCATACCTAGAGTAATCATCAATAAAAGTAATGAAATACTCATAACCTCCTCGTGCTGGTTTGGTCATAGGACCACACACATCAATGTGAACCAATTCTAATACTTCTTTGGCCCTTTCTCCTTTAGAAGAAAATGACCGCTTTGTCATCTTTCCTTTGAGGCAAGATGCACACGAAGGTAGATCTTCGAGATCTAATGAGCTAAGATGCCCATCCTCGACTAATCTCCAAATTCGCTTTAGACTAATATGTCCTAAGCGTAGATGCCAAAGATAAGTATCATTGGTCGAAGAAACCTTCCTTTTTCAGGAATTAGTTTGTTCTATATTATGCAGTGAGTTTGTAATAGGTTTTATATAGAACAAGTTATCATGCACGCTATTGGAATAAATAATATTTCCATCTCTACTAATATCAACACCAGAATGGAAATTAATGCAAAAACCATCTAATATTAATTGTGAAATAGAAATAAGGTTTTTACATACATCCGGAACATAATAAATGTTGTTAAAATAACTTCCTATTACATGGAAAATTTAAGCACATTCCTCCCACTACAGCAGCCCATACTTTTGGTCTGTTTCCCATCCTCAGAGCAAATTCCCCTTTAGCTAGTTCCTTCATTTCCTAAAACCAATGCAAAGAATTGCAAATATGGTTAGTGGCTCCAGAGTCTACAATCTAAGAATCAGTAGAATCAACCACTAAACAGGTTTTAATGTAGAACAAAATAGGTGTACCTATCTGGCCTTGTGCTAGGTACTTCGGGCAATCCTTTTTCCAGTGCCCTTTCCAGCCATACTTAAAGCATTTTCCTTGGGCTTTTCACCTGTTAATTGTTTGGGCTGTTCACCATTTTTCTTCTTTTTCTCTTGACCATATTTTTGCTTCCCCTTTCCTTTGAACTTTTTCCCTTTTAGGTTAAGTCCAGAAGTGAATGCTTGAACTATGTTTACATGGCCTTTATTTTTCATTATGGCTTTTGAAGCTAGGAGCTCTTTCATTAATTCCATCATATCCATGTTCATCTTGCCCATATTATAATTAAGCTTGAACTAGGTGTAAGACGGTGGTAGAGTCTCCAAGATCATGTCGACCTTTGACTGTTCATCTATTTTTGCCCCTAGGATCTCGGTAATATTGAAATAATCCATTATTTTGAGCATATGCTGTCTGATAGATGCACCTTCTGCCATCCTTTGATTCATAATTTCTCTAATAGCACTTTGCCTTGCAGGCCTACTTTTATCGGCAAACATACGAGATAGTGAGGTCATGATTTCTTTTGCAGTTTCCATTTGATGATGCTTTCTCTGCAAAATATCTGGCATAGAAGCCATCATGTAGCACTTGGCCATACTATTGGCCTTCTGCCATTTTGCCTCAGCATCTTTTTGGGCTTTAGAAGAGTTTGCCCTCACAACAGGACAAGAAGTTCTTAGGACATACTTGTACTCTTCTACGATGAGTACTATGTCCAAGTTCCGTTCCCAGTCCACAAAATTCAGTCCAGTGAGCTTGTGCACTTTGAGAATTGTAGCTAATGGACTGAACGAAGACATTTTTCTGGATATACAACAATATAATCATAATTAATTTATGAGTATAGAATTGATACATGTATAATATGTATGCCATCTTTGGAAATAAAACATACAAGTACTTTTACATCATTTGGCTTTGAGTAGATTAACCCTTAAACTACTCGATGTAACAGTGTCTCAACGTCCTCACAAGAACTCCATTGATAAGATGGCCGAATTTATAAATGTTAAGTTAAGCGCCATCACTTATTTGAATTGACAATTATCTAGATATGTTCCAATTTGAATAATTCAATCGTTGTTTCGTTTGGCTTCTTAAATCCGATGGCAAACTCTATCAATGGGATAGCTGAACCTACCATTTAAGTTGAGTGTATACCTATTTCTTATGTTCATTCGCCATAACATTCTTGATTTAAGCCCTCCGATGGGGTAGTGACTTTAATCAATGTTGTGTGAGGCGATCTTTAGTAAAGAATTCCATCGATAGGATGGCCAAACTCACTACCACCCTTTTTGAATAAATATTTTAAATTCACCTTGCTAAATCTTGATATCACCCTCTGATGGGGAAGTTATTGACATTTACCATTAGCGTGAATTGGATATGGAAATATTAAAAATCCCTCTTTGATGGCTCCTTGCAATGTTCAACAAAACAGCACATTTAATAGCTTTTTCAGCCTTAGCCTGTCGTCCGTTAGTAGGAGCCAGTCGACTGAGCTGGTTGACCAGCAAGCTCACCCAGCAGAGTGTTTCTCCATGTTGTTTTCTTGTTTTTCTCCTTGGTCTTTAAAGTTTACAATAATACACTTTGCTATTGCTAATACAAGTTTCATAAAGAAACATTACAAGGATATCAAAATATCCTATGCTTCTTTTAAATGAAACTACAAGCAATAACCATAAATATTTATACATGAAATTGCCTATGGCCAATCTTTCTTGACCGTACACGAAAATCTATCATGCATACATACGAACCATCAAGGTGATTTTTATATTACCTGCACATACAAGCATAAAACTACAAGTATATGCAACACAAGATTTCCTAATCTTGCCACTCACAAGATGACTAACATATTTATGCAAATACAATATTCTTTGCATAGTCTAAGCATGTTGTGTGTGAGCCTAAGCTCTGATACCAATTGTAAGATCGATAATATTACATGTGGTCTATCCTACTCCATATTTTCAAAAATACTACCAAGAAAACATGCTAGGAAAATAAAATAACCACATAACACACACAAGAACATGCTTAAGAACATATAAAACATAACTAGTATTTGCAAAATATGTAAAACTAACCTCTTGAGGCTTGGGGCCTTTGATGAAGCTAAATCCATCACGAGCTTTGTTCCCGCTCACGACAAGGCCACCAAAAAAAATTTTACTATAGAGGTGTGGCAATATGCAACTCCCTAGTCTTCGTCCCTATGGTTAAAGAGACTTTTCTTGAGAGAATAGTCTCTTGTGTGGAAAGAAGCAAAGTAATATGCTCTTGAAAATCTAGAGTAAAGAAAACCTCACAATAAGTGTGTACTATATGTTGTAGTATTCTTTTGCCAAAATGGAAGAGATCAACTAGAAAATTTTTGGATGCTAAAAATGGTTTAAGGTCTTGCCTATTTATAGAAAAAGTTTGGCACCTAAACCTTGTAAACTTTCCATGTGGGAACCTTTTTCCTAGCAGTAAATGTTTGCCACATATCATGGAAGTTTCTTGTACAATTTGAATTTTTCTTGTAGTAACTTTCTAGCACATGTCTTGGAAGATTGGGCCAATCCCCCACAATCCAAGCCCAACACATAGTCCATAATCCATGTGGAGGCCCAAGCCCAATAAGAAACCATCCAAGCCAAATTAGGTTATCTTGGAATCTAAAGAAAGTCCAAACCCAATTCCAGGCTTTGGCCCAATAAGGCTATTGCCACAATATGGAATTCGCTCTTTCAAGATTACTCTCTCAAAGTCATTTCAACTAGGGAAGGGACCAAGAAGACACAATTAACCTTGGCTTTCAAAAATAAAAAAAAAATATCCTTGCCCGATCTAGGCGCCGTAATAATAATTATTTTTGAACTCCAATCTATTCTACCATAAGATCAAAGTTTCACTCTAAGAATAATTGCCATTACCCAAAAGCTTGTCACAAAAGAATGTGAACTTTGTCTTTGACCTACTAAATAACTGACCATAATGCCCCTCTATGTATACCCATAGCTAAGACTGGTCTTTTGACTTGTGTACTATCACCTCCTTAGCTATATCTTTTTTTGTTGGGTTTCTTGTCCTATTGCCAACCATCTTTGGTCATGGAATCTCTTGATCTCGGGAGCAACCCTCAAGCCATATGACCGATACACCCATAAAGGTAATATCACTAGATCTAGATTCAAATGATAAATATGGACAATCCTAAAAGAGGCACATAGATTCCATATTGCAATGCATGTTCCAATTAATTAGAACTTATCACTCAACGTACAAGGCTGTTGATCTTAATAAAGTAAAATCTCACCCATAGTGAATCAAAGTACCAAACCCTAACTTCATTAGTTCATCCACAAATGCTCAAGATTAAGAGCAATGATCATTTAGTAGCAGTGAGTATCTTATTTTCTTTCTTTGATAGTATGTCTCTAGAAAAATACTCACAATGGTCCTATGAAATACGTGACATACATACTATTGAGACAAATCCAAAAAGTCCTCTAATGACCTAGGTAGATCACCCTCAATGAGAAGTGTTGCTGAATATAACCTTATCAACACTACTATTTGGTTACGGACTTAATTTATGACTTGACTAAATCTAGACTTGGACCTACTGTGCATCCAGCCTCACTACGTACCCAAGTCACTAGTTCAAGTCAAGGGACCTTTATGCATACATCAATAAAACATACCAGAGATAATATGTAAGGAACTCATAATGCCATGTAACAAAATGATTATACATTGTTTAACATCCAAAATGTTATATAAAAGTGAGCTTTAAGGCATACTAATCCTAACATTAGGTACATAAAGACCACGTTGTAGCACTAAGTGTGCATGCTTAGGGATGGACCTACACCAAGTCCTAGTGTGTAATTAGGACACTAGGTAGTTGCTTAGTATTAGAAGCCATACTCAGTAGGCCAATATCTTGAATCCCAAACCATTGAGTTAAAGAGTCACCTGTTCACAAATGTAGGTCACCCTGTCACCTTTCCATAGGTTTAATCGCTCTAGATAGCTTAGTTCTTACTTTCCTTTCTTACATTCATAGTGCAGTCCTTTCATTTCCCTCCTAGCTCTCATTAATCCAAAACACCAACAATATGTTTCATCTAGGTTTTCTTTCGACACTTTCTAGGACACCAAGTATAGGATTCACTTCACAAAAATAGCCTCCATGTGATTCAACACCTGTGCTTGTACACACTATTCTGCACGATCTATATGCTTACAGGTCTTTCAAGGCTTGCACCAAAAAGGCACATCAACAACCAAACGTTATCAGAGGGAGAGAATGATTTCTTAAGAACGTGTTTATCGTTAATCCTCTTCATTCTATCCTTATAATGCTTGGCATTCTCATACGCCTCATATCTAAGCTCTTCCAATTTTGTTAGGTCTAGTTTCCTCTTCTCACCTGCTCATGCCAAATCAAAGTTTAGGGCCTTGATTGCCCAATAAGCCCTATGTTCAAGCTGTACCGGCAAGTGACAAGCCTTCCCATAAACCAACCTATACAGAGACATACTGATAGGATTTTTAAAAGTGGTATGGTAGGTCCATAAATCATCATTCAACCTCATAGATCAATCTCTTCTATCGAGTCTAACCATTTTCTCTAAAATGTGCTTGATCTCCTATTGGACACCTTTACTTGTCCACTAATTTGTGGGTGATAAGGAATAGCAGCCTTATGGGTGACTAAGTTTCTCCTTAATAAGGCCTCTAATTTCCTATGATGAAAGTGCAAGCCACAATCACTAATCAAGACACTAGTGACTCTAAATCTAGAGAATGTTCTCCGTAATGAATTTAACCACTACCCTATAATCATTTTGAGTGTGGGGATAGCCTCAACCCATTTGGACACAGTCTATGGTTACTAAAAAGTAGTGGTACCTAAAGGAAGGTGGAAATAAATCTATACCCATACATTAAATAGCTCACATGGAAGAATAAGGGATAAAGGCATCATGTTTCTCCTAGAGATGGACCCAAATTGTTGACATATAATACACTTTTTGCAATACTCTTAGGTATCTCTAAGCAGAGTGGGCCAAAACAATCCGCATTGCGAGACCTTTACGGCGGTCTTTTTTCCACTAAAATGACCTCCATACACCTCATCGTGACACAAACTCAACACATTCTCAAACTCATTCTCAGGCACATACCGACAAATCACTTTATCTATCTACATACACCTTGAAAAGATAGGGATCCTCCCAAAAGAAATGTCTCACTTGTGCAAATAACCTATCTCTCTCTTTTCTCCGAATGGGAAGGAAAATGCCTTGTGGCAAGATAATTGACAATGTGAGCAAACCACGGTGTGTGATTAGAAACAACAAACAATTGCTCATCCAGAAAGGAATTATGAAAAGGGGAAGAGTCACCAAAAGACTCACTCACAAGACGGAAAAGGTGATTTGCTATTAAATTCTCACTACCTCTTTTGTCCCGAATTTCGATGTCAAACACTTGAAGAAGGAGCAACCACTAACAGATTTAGCCTCTTTCTTCACCACAAATACCTGAACGTCACATGATTGTTGTAGACAATCACTTTGGACCTTAGGATGTATGACCTAAACTTGTCGAGGGAGAATACAATTGCTAGAAGCTCTTTTTCTGTGGTTGTACAGTTTTTTGGGCTTTATCAAGAGTCTTACTAGCATAATACAACATGGGGCATCCTATCACGCCATTGACCTAAAATAGCTCTTATTGCATAATTAGATGTATTACACATAACTTCAAATGGGAGACTATAGTCGGGCGGCTGGATGAATAAAGAGAAAGATAACAAAGATTTAAGGCTATCAAAAGCCTTAATACACTCATCATTGAACGCAAATGGGATGTCTTATGCTAAAAGCCTAGACAAGGTTCGTGCAATGTGGCTAAAATCCTTGATAAACCTTTGATAGAATCCTACAATCCCTAAACAAGATCTAACATCCTGGACACACTTAGGGACAAGCAGTTTTTTAATCAATTCTACCTTTGTCAGGTTAACTTGAATGCCACTAGATGAAAATACATGACCCAAAACTATCCCCTACTGCACCATGAAATGGGATTTCTCCCAACTCAACACTAAGTCCTTCTCCTTACAACGGCCTAAGACTAAAGAGAGGTGGCTCAAGCAATTATCAAAGCTATCACTAAAGATTGAGAAACCATCCTTGAATATCTGTAAGTGTCTATCAATTATATCACTAACTATGGCCATCATACACATCTGAAAAGTTGCTAGGCCATTACATAGACCGAAGGGTATCCTCCTGTAGGAAAAAGTGCCGTAAGGACAAGTAAAAGTTGTCTTCTCCTGGTCCTTTGGAAACACAGGGATCTGATTGTACCCAAAATAGCCATCTAGAAAACAATAGTAGCTATGCCAAGCTACTTTATCTAAAATCTGGTCTAGAAAAGGCAACAAGAAATGATCCTTCCTAGCTTTAGAGTTGAGCTTCTATTGTCAATACAAACTCTCTAACCTATGAGAGTTCATGTAGGGATAAGCTCTCCTCTCTCATTCTTAATCGCCGTGATCTCGGACTTCATAAGGACTACTTGGATTAGACTAACCCACTCACTATCAAATATCAGATAGATAATGCTCTCATCTAAAAGCTTAATCATCTCTTTCTTAACTACCTTGATCATGTATAGGTTTAGCCTCTTTTGTGTTGTTAGGAATAGTGTCCTAAAGTCAGCCATCTATTGTATTTCTAGAATTGCTTACATACGAGTTATGTTAATAATATTTGACCATTACATCATATCGCACCATCTTCACTTATTTTGATCATGATGTGGTTCCTTAAAACAATTGTGTGAGATCATGTGAATGAGGCATGGTCTGATTGTTCTTAAAATCTGTTCATAACAAATGATGGAATTGGTACTAAGACGTCAATTCCTTTAAGTAGAGGTTATTGTTTGTCACATGGGTTGGTCTTCCTCATGACCAATGGGTGTTAAGACACCTGTGTCACACACAGGTAGGGTGTGGAGACACGCTTACTGACCATGACTCTCTTACAAGCATCCTATGGTACTTACCCTATTGTCAAAGGATTACTTGTGGTACGCATGGTTGTAGTATTCCCTTCAACTTGAGACTGCCATAGATGCTTGCGAATTACTCCTCGTACTTTCGTGCTGGACTACCTGAATTTCCAATTTTGTGACGAAAGGTTACTAGGTGCGAGCAAGTATCGTGAAGCCACTGTGTAGAACAAGATGGGATTGACCTACTCCGGGTATTGGAAGAATGATGTTCCACCTAGTCCTAACTCGTTAAGTCTTTGGCCAAAGCTTTCTGGATGATGTGTCACAGAGACATATCGTGATAAGTCATGACAAGATTAGAACTTAATATAGAATAACTAATTAGGGGTTTGACAGCTGACCATGCTCCTACGGGTGTTTCGGAATATCGAGGGTCATAGGGGATATGCCATAGTGCCCAGGTTCATTGATAGTTGTTTTACAATTTTTCAGCTTATCCGGACATTGGGTATCGTTGGTAGACGGTATCTCCAATTAGTATAGAGACTATCCTTGTATTACTGGCTTAAGTTTGAACCTACGGAGTCACGCAAAAGGTCAAGAATTTTATTGATGGATTGATCTAACATATTTAATTGAGAATTAAATTTTCCATTATTTAATTGTGAATTAAAAAGGAATTAATAATTTGTGTATTTGAATATTTAATTAGAAATTAAATATTTAATATTAATTATTAAAATTTCACAGATTTAATTTCATCTATTTTCTGCTAGCATAGAAAATGTGGCATGAATTAAATCTTGGGCTAAATGGGTTAAAAATTAAATAGAGATTTAATTTATAATTGGGTTAAAAGATTTGGGCCCAATTGGGTTGGAGGAAATGAGCCTGGGACTTATGAAGGCCCCAACTCCTTCTGTTCTATAAAAGGAGAGGTATTGTATGTATTTTTATTAAGGGTTTTCAGTTGTTCCTACAGAGAAAAAAATATTCCTCCTCCCTTAAAAAAACCCTAGCCTCCATAATTATTTCTTGGCTGTGTACGAAGAGGAGGAAGATCAAGCTTCCACAAGGTTACTTGTCAAGAACACATATTCGTGTCACAAATATCTAGGTACTAGTCATGTTCTTTGTGAAATTTTTAATTTACAAGAGCCTAATCCTTCGAGAATTTGTGAAATGGTTTTGCAAAATTCCTTTAATTGGTATCAGAGCCAAGGCTCTTTATGTATATTTCTATTGATTTTATTGCACAATAATTAATTGTATGTGAGATATACATAATTGTCTTGATGTTTTTTGTGTTTTTTTTTCCTTTTGAGTTGGACATGATTATTGCATTTACCGTACTTGTGGTCCATGTTTTCCGTCCCATCATGATATAAGAACAATGAATCTACCACGCATGAACTAAAGTTGTTGGTCTTGCCTGATGGTTAAGTGTCTAACTTATTGGTAGTAATGTCACGGGTTCTAGACTTTGTAGAGACAATTTTTTGTTATTCTTTTTGGTGACAGATCTAATGGTTTTTTTACTTAAAAAAAAAATCTGTAGAAGACCAATAGTCGTCTTCTTCAACACCCCTGCCCATGACCATCACTGTCAAGAATATTTTTCAAATCATCCTTTGTGTTATTATAATAATATATGTGCATATATGGTGATGGTGATGATGTTCTATATGTATGTATACGTGTATATGTATATGGTGGGTTTAGATGGTGATAATGTATAATGTTATGGTATTTCGAGTGCTTTTGGGAAGAATGTCTTCCCCGCATGGGTTTAGCTCGCCCTTACCAGCCCAGCTACTGCTAAGCCCTAGTCCATTAATGGGAATTATAGATTTTGATATGCTGTTACGCTCTCATTGAAAAAAAAAAAACGCATTTTTGCTACGGCTGAGTTTCGAACCTGTGTGCATTGCCTAGGATTTGCTCACTCTTACCAGCCTAACTACTGGTAAGCCCTAGTTCATGAATGTGATTCACCGACTTTTATATGCTAGCTGCTCAGTTAACTAATTAAAAAAAAATTTGCAGCTTTTATTACTATTGCCTAGTTTTGAACTCAAGACCTATTGAATAACATCTCAATATTTTTACCATCTATGCTGCATGCCTCTTTGAGTTAGATGTTTATTCTTTAATTTAAATACTACTGCTACTGGCATAGATAAAAGTGTATAATTTAATTAAAGTATATGTTAATTAAATTATATATTTATTAAATAGTTTATTAAATGCCTACAAATTATTTTATGTGACAACATTGATTTGTCCTTTTCAATAAATATTTGATATTTATTTTAAAATCTATTATTTGTCAAAAATATGTTTTTGACACCCAATTAGTTTGTAAAATTGTTTTTTTAATTAATTGAGTAGGCCCAAAATTTTTGAAATTTTTTTTTTGCCCTAATAGTCTCAAAATTAGTTTATTTAATTGGGAAACTCTCTAATTTGTCAAAATTGAGAATTTGACCCCAAATAATTAAAAAGGAGTTTTAATTATTTGATAAGGTAAATTTAATTTGATTAAATTGATCTAATTATTGTGCGATAAAATTATGAAAATATTTATGCTCTTTTATTTTGATGTATGACATATTATGAGGTGGTTAGGGGCTTGCATATCATGTTTATTTTTGTATTTTATTTATTAATTATTGTAATTAATTTAAGGGTTTTTAAATTGGGTCTGCGAGCCCAGCTTTTTCTTCAATCTGGTTGTAAAATCCCTCTCCCAAGTGATGCATCCCCTCCTTTAGAAAGAGTTCTTCTTTATATGATGTAATTAGTAGGTTTTAGCACTATCGTGAGGAGAAACTGAAGACCATGAAGCTGAAGGCCTGGGCGTGTCCAGGTTTCCCAAAATTAAAATGTAATAATTTAGTTTTGCATGGTAGAGTGGCCCATGATGGCTCTAGTGGGCCACACTCTGAAGGCCCATAACCACTTGTATGTGCTTATATATGTTGTTTTGTATGTCAATCGATTAATTAAACTGTATAATTAAAGGTTTGGCTATTAAACAACCACGCTCTTTTAATCAAACAAATCCCCTAAAATTTATTAGGTCCTTAAAGTGACTTGGACATAGGAATGTCCAAATCATTGCCTCCCATTAAAGTAAATAGAGGCCCTTAGGCTTGACTTTATTGGAATATTGGGATTATTATTTACTAAATGAGACCCTTGAAATCCCTTCGGACTAATGAGTAGGTGGGCCGACCTTAGTCGGGTCTACTCATTGGGGTCGAAGGAAAACCTTGGGAGTTCATGTTAATGGTTTGACCTAACCAAACTTTTCAGTGGAGGACCTTAGTCCTGCTGAAGAGATGCTTGGGGCAGAACAAAATACTGGGAGTTACTTGAGAAAGTAATTGGTTATGAACCTACCAAACGGTCTCCATAGGTTGGGCGACCTCAGTCGGGCCTATGTACATTGTTTTGGATCTCGGTACCTACTAAAGGGGTTTATTTTTGGGAAATCCTTTCGGGCTGTAGGTAGGGGCTAACAGTCTGAACAAAATAGTGGGAGGACCCATTAGATATTGGCCCATATCTTTTGGAAAAATTAATAAGTCATATTTACAATAGATTATTTATTCTTTTTATGTTGATTATTTGTAGATTTAATGGCTAACACGTTGTCCTTAAATCACTATTGGATAGTGAGAAGCTCATTGGGCCCAACTTCGATAGTTGGTATCGAAGGTTGTGCATTGTGCTTGAACATGAACGTACCTTGTATGTTCTTACTGATCCAACACCTACAGAGCCTGCTGCTAATGCACCTGCAGCGGATCGTAGACACTATAAAAAATGGCTTGATGAAAGAGTCACAATTCGCTGCATTATGAGGGCGGTGATGAATGATGAGTTTTGTCACAAGTTTGAGGATTCGTAGCCTGAGGCTATCATTCAAGCATTGAATGAGTCGTTTGGCACATCGAATGATGCTGAAAGACATAGAACCTCAAGTGCTATTTTTGGTGCTAAGATGAAGGAAGCTATATTAGTTACTGATCATGTATTGTACATGACAGAAAACATTGAGAAGTTGGCTAAGCTAGGCTTTCCACTTCAGGAACAGCTTGGCAAGGATGCCATTCTTAACTCGTTGCCTCCATCTTTTCTCCCCTTCTTGAATAAGTTCAAGATGAACATGCCTATTGTTAACTACCACAGGCTACTAGGATTGTTACAAAACTTTAAGAAAGATAACCTACTCCTAAGAAAGTCTATTAATGTAGTGGGAGGTGCCTCATCCTTGAGACACAAAGGTTTTAAGAAAGGCAAAAAGAAAAATAAAAATGCATCCAAAGCTCGAGATGAGATTAAGAAGCCTACACAGTAGCAAAACCAAGCCCGCAAGCAAAAGGTTGATAAGAGCCAAGTAGAGTATTTCTTCTACAAGCAGCTTGGACACTGGAAGAGGAATTGTCCTCAATATCTAGCGTCCTTAGATCAAAACAGGCCTAGAAGAAAGCAATAGGTTGCTCAGCAAGGTATGTATATGATTACTCCTTGCAACTTCAGTGTCATAGACTCTATTACTTATGTATTAGATACAGGCAGTCCTTATCATATTTGCAATTCGTTGCAGGGGCTACGGGTCAGTAGGAAGTTCAAAGACAGAGAGTGATACCTGAGCGTTGGCAATGGGAATCCTGCTCCAGTACTAGTATTAGGGTGTTTATCTCTAGCTATCAATTCTATGAACTTAAGTCTTTCTGATGTTTACTTTTGTCTGGATTTTGTTTTGAACATTATTTCAATTGGGCTATTAGCCCAACAAGATAGATATTCCTTTAGAATTTCCAATAATGGAATTGACATTATTTTGAATAATGTTTGTGTTTTTATCGGATGATTGGAACATAGGATTTATATTTTCACACAGCCTATGCACATCTTGCATAGTAGCAATAAACGTCTCAAAATAGAAACTACTTCAGATATATATCTTTAGCAATGTAGACTTGGTCATATTAATAAAGATAGGATTAACAAGTTGGTCAAGGAAGGGTTTCTTGATATTAGTGATCCTGAATCACTACAGACTTGTGAGTCTTGTCTACTTGGAAAAATGACCAAATCCTTTTTTACTGGAAAAGGTGATAGAGCTATAGAACTCTTAGGCCTTATACATACCGATGTTTGTGGGCCTATGAACACTAGTGCTAGAGGTGGGTATTTCTACTTCATTATATTCACTAATGACCTATCTTGATATGGATACGTCTATTTGATGAGACATAAATCAGAGTCTTTTGAAATGTTCAAGAGATACACGAGTGACGTAGAAAAACAAATGGGAAAGAGTATTAAGATCCTACGATCTGATTGTGGAGGAGAATATCTTTCTAATGAGTTTTTAAGTTACCTAGAAGAGAATGGGATTCTTTTGCAATGGACTCCTCTAGGTACACCACAACATAATGGTATATCTAAAAGGAGAAACCAAACACTATTAGATATGGTTCGATCCATGATGGGATGCACGGATCTGCCCACATCCTATTGGGGATATGCTCTTGAAACAACCGCACATGTTCTGAATAAAGTACCTAGCAAGTCAGTAGAAAAGACACCATATGAGATGTGGCATGGTCGTAAACTAGTACTTTCTTACCTCAAGGTTTGGGGGTGTTCGTCATACGTCAAGCGTCTTCAGACTGATAAGCTAGAACCAATATCTAACAAGTGTAGATTTATAGAATACCCTAGAGAGTCTAGAGGATACTACTTCTATCATGATAAAGAACAAAAGGTGTTTGTTGTTGCTAGAGCAGTCTTTCTAGAGAAAGAGTTTCTCGAACAAGAGAGGACTACCTCTACTATTGACCTTGGTGAAGTACAGACACCTTCAGTAGAATATATAGGACAGGATAAGGTTAGGGAACTAGATCCTAAAGCTACTATAGAGGCATCACTTAGGAGATCTAATAGAGTACCTCGTCAAATAACTAGGTATGGATTCCTGGTTCGAGACGGTGATCCTATCGAACTAGAAGAGAATGATGAGGATCCGATCACCTATATGAATGCCATGCAAAGGCACGACTTCGAAGAATGGCTTAAGGCCATGGAATTTGAAATGGAATCCATGAAAATCAATAATGTATGGACATTAGTTGATCCACCTGAAGGGGTTGAACCTATTGAGTGTAAATGGGTTTTCAAACAAAAGTGAGGAGCAAATGGGAAGGTGGAGACCTACAAAGCCTGTTTGGTTGCTAAGGGATATCGGCAACGTAATGGTATTGACTATGATGAAACTTTTTCCCCTGTAGCGATGCTCAAGTTAGTTCACATTATGCTAGCTATAGCAGTACACTTAGACTATAAGATCAGGTAAATGGATGTTAAAACTGCTTCCCTTAATGGTGAGCTAAAAGAGGAAGTGTATATGACATAACCTGAAGGTTTCACATCTACAGATCAGTCTAGAGTGTGTAAGCTTCAGAAGTCCATCTATGGACTTAAACAAGCTTCTTGGAGTTGGAACAGACGTTTTGACAAAGTTGTCAAAATGTATGGTTTTGTTAAGAATGAAGAAGAGCCTTGCATTTATAAATGGGCAAACGAACATGTGGTCACATTCTTAGTATTGTATGTGGATGATATTCTCCTTATAGGAAATGATATCCCCGCATTATAGAATGTGAAGTTGTGGCTTTCATCCCAATTCTCCATGAAGGATTTAGGAGAAGCTTTCTATATCCTTGGGATAAAAATCTATAGAGATAGATCCAAAAGGTTGTTGGGATTGTCCCAAGCCTCGTATATTGACATTGTGCTGAAAAGGTTCAACATGGAAATTTCCAAAGGGGCTATCTTCCAATAGGCCATGGAATTTCTCTCTCCAAGAAGGATTGTCCCTCAACTCCTCAGGAAAGAGAGCATATGAGTATAGTCCCTTATGCTTCAGCAATAGGATCTATCATGTACACTATGACATGTACGAGGCCTGATATGGCTTACTGCTTAGGAGTGGTTAGTAGATATCAATCTGATCTCGATGAGAGACATTAGCAAGTGGCAAAGACCATCTTTAAGTATTTAAGAAACACTCAAGACTTATGGCTCATCTATGGGGGTTCTGACATGAAACTAGTAAGTTACACTAATTCTAGTTTGCAGTCAGATAAGGATGACAGTAAGAGTGTGTCTGGGTTCATGTTTACCTTAAATGGTAGAGCTATTTGCTGGAAAAGTTCCAAACAACATACCGTGGCTGATTCTATTTGTGAGGCGAAATAGATAGTAGTGTCTGATGCAGTGAATGAAGCAGTTTGGCTCAAGAAATTTATCACTGAACTTGGGGTTGTTCCTGACTTAGCTGGTCCAGTCACAATCTTCAGCAATAGTACTGGTGCCATTGCTCAAGCGAAGGAACCTCGATCCCACCAGAATGCCAAACATGTGCTGAGATGTTACCACCTGATCCGAGAGATCATAGCTAGAGGTGACGTCATTTTACAGAAGATCGACAGTAAAGAGAATTTGGCTAACCCATTTACTAAAGCCCTCGGGGTTAAGGAGTTCGATTCACATCGAGATAAGATGGGTATAGGATATAGATCTTACTGGCTTTAGTCCAAGTGGGAGATTGTTAGGAATAGTGTCCTAAAGTCAGTCATCTATTGTATTTCTAGAATTGTTTGCATGCGAGTTTTGTTAATAATATTTGACCATTAAATAATATCACACCATCTTCTCTTATTTTGATCATGATGTAGTTCCTTAGAACAATTGTGTGGGATTATGTGAATAAGGCATGGTCTGATTATTCTTAAAATCTATTCGTAATCGAATGATGGAATTGGCACTAGAATGTCAATTCCTTCGAGTAGAGGCTATTGTTTGTCACATGGGTTGGTCTTCCTCATGACCAGTAGGTGTTGAGACACCGGTGTGACACACAGGTAGGGTGTAGAGACACACTTACTGAACATGACTAGCTTACAAGCATCCTATGGTAATTACCCTACTGTCAAAGGATTGCTTGTGGTACACATGGTTGTAGTATTCCCTTCAACCTGAGATTGCCATAGATGCTTGCGAATTACTCCTTGTACTTTGGTGCTGGACTACCTGAATTTCCAATTTAGTGACGAAAGGTTACTAGGTGCGAGCAAGTATCATGAAGCCAATGTGTAGAACAAGATAGGATTGACCTACTTCGGGTATTGGAAGAATGATGTTCCACCTAGTCCTAACTCGTTAAGTCTTTGGCCAAAGCTTTCTGCGTGATGTGTCACAGAGACATGTCGTGATAAGTCATGACAAGATTAGAACTTAATATAGAATAACTAATTACGGGTTTGGCAGTTGGCCATGCTCCTAGGGTTGTTTTGGAATATCGAGGGTCATAAGGGATATGCCATAGTGCCCAGGTTCATTGATAGTTGTCTTGCAGTTTTTTCAGCTTATTCGGACATTGGGAACCGTTGCTAGATAGTATCTCTGATTAGTACAGAGATTGTCCTTGTATTACCGGCTTAAGTTTGAACCTATGGAGTCACACAAAAGGTGAAGAATTTTATTGATGGATTGATCTAATATATTTAATTGAGAATTAAATATTCCATTATTTAATTGTGAATTAAATAAAGGAATTAACAATTAGTGTATTTGAATATTTAATTAGAAATTATATATTAAATTTTAATTATTAAAAGTTCATAAATTTAATTTCATCTATTTTCTGCTAGCATAGAAAATGTGGCATGAATTAAATCTTGGGCTAAATGGGTTGAAAATTAAATAGAGATTTAATTTATAATTGGGTTAAAAGGTTTGGGCCCAATTGGGTTGGAGGAAACGAGCCTGGGACTTATGAAGGCCCAACTCCTTTTGTTATATAAAAGGAGAGGTATTATACGTATTTTTATTAAGGGTTTTCAGTTTTTCCTACAGAGAAAAAAATATTCCTTCTCCCTTAAAAAAACCCTAGCCTCCATCATTATTTCATGGTTGCGTACGAAGAGGAGGAAGATCAAGCTTCCGCAAGGCTACTTGTCAAGAACACATATTCGTGTTACGAATATCATAGTACTAATCATGTTCTTTGTGAAAATTTTAATTTACAAGAGCCTGATCCTGGTAGAATTTGTGAAAAAGTTTTACAAAATTCCTTTATGTGTCTCCCTAGAAGGAATGGCACTACCCTCAAAGTGAATAAGATGAGTGCAAACTAAAGGGTCTATACCTCTTAAGTCATCAATTTTCCACCCTCTAGCCTTCTTATGTTTCATAAGAACCTCTAAGAGAGACGCTCCTTATGCTCTATCGAAAGATCAGAAGCTATGATAACTAGAGGGGTCTCACTAGGGCTTGGGAAAGCACACTTTGAATGCTCGGTAAAGGGTTTGAGCTTTAAAGATAGACTAAGCTTAACCAAAAGGGACTTAACCTTAACAACATCAATGGGGATATCACTAGAATCAATACTAGAAGGAATAACCTCAAGTGATGTATCAATCATGGAATCCTCAACTAAAGAAGTGGAAGTTATACATTTCTGCTCTAAGGTCTCCAAATCAGAGCTAGACAAAACTCTTCAAATTTCTTCAAGTTTTTTACATCAATCATAGTCTTCGTTACAAAGTCCTCAACTCAAGAATCAATCACATCAACTCTAAACCTCTCTTCTCTATCTTCTTCTCCTCCTACACTAGCCCTGCTCACCCTCGGCAACTTTCATGGTTGACCTCAAATTCCTAAATTTCATCTCTAATAACACTAACTTATAATGAATAATGACATCTGCGGTAGCAAGGAATGAGCAACCTAAGAGAACGGGGATGGAATGTCTAGAATCTTGTCCCACATCCATATAAAGCACTATAAAATCTATAGGATACACAAACTCACCTACCTGGAGTAGCACATCTTTTACCACTCCCCTAGGTCTCCTCTCAGACCTATCGGCTAGCAGAAAGGTAACATGCATAAAGGACAAGTCTCCCAGACCTAGTTCCTAGTAGATGAGTAGGGAATAAGGTCTACACTAGATCCTAAGTTTAACAAGGCATGATCAATCCAGGTCTGTTAGATTCTACAACGAGTGGTGAAAGCTCCGAGGTCACTTATCTTGGCCAAAAGGCCCAAGGTACAAATGCTACTCGTCTTCTTCGTGAGCTTTACCTTTTTAAGCATGATCGAGGCTCGACGCTTTCTAATACAAAGATCCTAAAAGTACTTGGAATAGGAGCAAATAGAGTAGATGGCATCTATTAGAGAAAGATTGATCTTAAGGTCCTTAAGATGCTCTAAGACTTTGAGAAATCAAGTATCCTCACTAGGTGAAAGCCTTTCTAAAATCGATGGATAAGGAACTCTACACTCAATACCTTTTGACTCATGTGAATATATGACAGGCTCCTTTCCCTCCTAATGTGAGCGGGAAATACTACTCTCTCCATGATCTTGAGTGGGCTTAATTCTCTTACAGGACCTCTCTCTACAGGGCTACAATTAGGCTTTTTTGACTTAGAAGGACCACTAGGTACATGTACTACATAGTCAACTCCTACTTTATTATCCACTATCCTACTGCTTCTAAGAGCAGTGATGGCCTTAGCCTGGGCCTGGGGGAATAAGTGGTGTCGATGGAGAAACAAGACTAGACTGTAAGGTTTACCTCTGGCTAAGAAGGCAACTTTCTAGGGTCTCTGGTGCTTAACTGCAGGGCAAACTATCCTAACTGGGTATCCAGCCTAGCTCAATAACTCTCTATCTATCGCCTATAACTAGATAACTCCTGTTGCATCAAATGAAACATTTTCTCAATCCTATCATCGCTAGTAGACTGGCCACTAGAGGGAGAAGAAAGTGCCTGTGATTGAGGAACACTAAGAAGCCTAAGTTAATTGACATTGCAAAAACCTGGAGGGTTAGTAGGACAGGGTAACTGTTGGAGTGGGGCTTAGGGCTAGGAATAAGACTCACGCTAACCTTATCTCCAATAAATTTTTGGGTTGTCTCTCCAACCTAGATTGTACGTATTAGAGCACAGATTGTACTAATAAGAATAACCCTAGATAGCACACACTTGGTCCTGCATGAGCTCGTGAAACTGGGGTGCTAGGGGATAAGCTGCGGTCTCATCAATGGACTCGAAACATAAGGCACATCCTTGTATTGCCAAAGAGGTGGAGGACAAACCTACAGAACTATTCCTATGACTCTGAGAGAAAAGAGACAAAGAAATGAATTGATCTAACTTATTTGTGACGGTCTCTACCTTAGTGGGCAAAGCTAAAGAAAATCTAACTTCATGAACACCTCTTCTGTTCACTCCTTGACTAGACTTATCTATAGTCAAATTTTGGAATGAATTCTCGGCCAACGAATCCATTTTCTCCCATGTCTCACTAGTCTTCAAATTATAGAATCCACCGCCAGATGCGGCATTGACCATCATTTTATTTTGTTCATTCAAACCTCGAAAGAAATATTGTAGTAGGTCAGGATTACCATAACCGAGATAAGGGCATTGTCTAAAAAGTTCCTTGAACCATCCAAAGCCTCATGAAATGACTCTAAATCATGTTAGGAGAAATTCATATTGGAAGTCCTAAGGTTGGTTGCCTTGACCATGTGAAAGAATTTTTGGAAGAACTTAGATTAGAGCTTGGCCCATGAAGTGATACAACTACAAGGTCAAGAATGAAACAAAGACCTAGCCTTGTCTTTAAGGGTAAACAGAAACAACCTAAGATGAACAACCTCTTGAGACACATTGGGGACATGGAGGCAGGAACTTATTTCAACAAAGTTGGTGATGTGGTCAATCTGCCACTATATGTCTTATGTTAATTAGCTAAGGATAGAGTTGTTACTTTATACCTCTTACTTCTTATTCTCTATGACAAATTATTGAAGTTCTTCCAATGGCTGGTAAAGTTTTATTTTGTCATGTCACACGACATTTTGTCATTTCACATAGCATGCCCTTATTATTGCCCTTGTCCTTTATATTACCATCTTTTTTGGAATTACAACCAGAGGAAGGATTAGTTCAAGTTAGTTTGTAATGCATTGGCTCTTATATGTAACTAACTCTTACAGCTATCCATGCTCGCTACATAACTATCTTAAGTGTAACCACATGTTCAATCATTTCAGTTAAAATAGAAAATCATTTGCTCAGTAAAATCATTTCTTTTCTCTCTAAACATCTACTACGTAGAAAATATAAATTTCACTATTCTCCTATTATGTTGCTGTAGGAAAGAGAAAATAAAAAAAGAATAATAGTTCATGATGAAAGATCTAAAAATATCTCTATGAATATACTCATTAATAGGGAGTTTATACTGCTAGAAAACTTAGTGTTTGATCTTAAAACTTAGTATGCAAAAAGGAAGAGTAGCGCAAAATCACTATATGGTAATATTGAATGTCTTAATTCATTCATTTCTGATATTTTATATCCTTTAAGTAACTATAATGATCCTAATTATCAAACTTCTTGTTGGGTAATGAACAACTTAGGCTAGTTTCTAAAAAGCAAATTTGCCTTGGATTTGAAAGGTCTCAAATTGAAAAGCCAGTGATTAAATTTGGTCTTATTTCCAGATATATTGTCTTTATCTTTTCGTATTCATTTTCCTATCTCAATTGAAATTCTTGCTTTTTTACATTTTCCTAAAGTGGATTGTATGCTCAAAAATCGAACTCTTGCTTTTCCTAAAGTGGATTTTATGCTCAAGAATCGGACTCTTGCATTGTTATTTTCCAATCATGAAACATGGGTGTAGGGCTTTAGCATACTTAAGAAAAAAGGGATTTCTCTATGACTTTGCTTACAAAGCAATATAAATAATCTTGTTATAACACATTTCTTTATTCTCTTTATTTTTTTCATTAATCAATGCAAATGCTTTGTGCAAGGAAGTTAGTTAAGTCAAAATATACAAATAACTTTAAATCTTTCATTCTAAAAAAGAGAGGCAAAGAAAGACAACATAAGAGCTATGGAGTTGCAAATTTTCTTCTAATTTGACAAATGATTATCTTATGTTTTGATGATAAGGGTTAAATTGATGTATGTGAGTAAGATGCTTGTGATGAATAACTGATGTGCTTATGATGAATGATTGATGTGCTTGTGACAGATCCTATAATGAATGGATGATTTAATATTGATTCCTTATGACTATTATGGCATATTGCAAAAGTTATTGTTACTTATGGAACTCTTGTGAATTATTGAGATTGCTAATATATCTTTAAAGTTCTCGAGCAATTTAGAGTCACATTATGCCTTAGAAAGAGATCTTATGCTATTATATGCATCAAGTCTTTGTGCATATTTGTTTGAATCTTAAAGACTTAGCACAGTGACATAAGGATAGAAATGGAAATCATAAGGGGAGCGGACATAGTTTTAATATTGTAAAGCTGTCTCCCTTGCGTCTTCGTGTGTTGAATCAGCTTAAGATTTAGTTATTATATGGCCTAAATATTTTCAAAAAAGGTTTATGTTTTTAAAAATGATTTTGAAGTCTAAAAAGTATTTAGGAACCTAGTCTTAAAGAAAATGGATTTTGAACTAGAAAAGATTTTGCTATAGCAAAATGGTCGCTGGACGAGTAAAGCCATCTGGGCTACCGGATGAGCGAGAATCCTCCTAATAGTGGACTATTTGTTTTTGAATTGATGGCTACCAGGTGAAACAATTTGAGTGACCCGAATAATGGAACTTTGACTAGCTTGTACAGAGTTTTAAAAATCTTATCCAAAACTATCCATTATTCATACAATCTCTTTCCTAGCCTTCCCTATAACATTCAAAAGTCAATTTTGGTAAAAAATTAGTGTATCTAACACTTACATTTTTATTTGGGCATATATATCATTCTCTCTTAAGCTTTTCAATTCAAATTTCGCTCAAGGAAACTATAGAACTTGTATTGTAAACCCAAATTCCGACTTGTGCCTACTCTTTCTTGGACATTATTAGCGTAAATCCTATATTTATCTATTGTATTTGTTAGGTATTGGGTAGATTAGTCTTGGGTGTGATAAAAAATTGAATCTTTACAAGCGCATTTCTTGATTTGGGGATAAATCAAGGTTGTATGACTGGTTTTTATGCTTAGCTAACTTTTGAAAACCTCAAGGTTATAGTGGAGTGGTTGAAAATCCTGAGTAGGATAATCAAGAAGTGGATAGGTTTGGTGGTCAAGCCACTATAAATCATTGTGTCTTGATTTTTTCTTTTCTCTTTTTGATCACTTCATTCAACACTATTCCACTCGTTACAAGCTTTTGCAAATCGAGAAGAATTTTGAAGTCCACAAATTAATTTTTGTCACTCTATTCACCCCTTATCTAAAGTGTGCTTGTCACTCATAAGTGGCATCCATAGCTTGGTCTTATAAGGTAGAGTACTAGTCTTATAAGAGGTCCTATCATGGAAAACAGGTCTTCTACGTTTGATGAAGGCTTTTCTCCATTCAAACCACTAAGATTTGATGGCATGCACTCTCCATATTGGCAACATCGTATGGAGATCTATATTCAATCAGTTAACTATGAGCTTTGTGTATTAGTTGAAGATGGTCCACACATGCCAATAAAGATCCATGATTACAGGACCATCATGCCAAAGAAGAAGAACGAGTTGACCAACGAAGATAGAACGAAACTTACAAAGAACTCAAAGGCATTTAACATTATCCATTGTGCTACAAATGACAGCAAATATAGATGAGTTAGTAATTATGAGTCAGCTAAGGAAGTATAGGACATGTTTAAGATGTTATATCAAGGTACTACCCAAGTGAGAGATCCTAAGATTAAGATGTCATATCAAGGTACTACCCAAGTGAAACATACTAAGATTAAGTTGTACATTCATGAGTATAAGATATTTAGGATGAAGACTGGTGAAACACTCAATTAATGCGCCAAAAGTTTGCTAACATTGTTAACAACTTGAATGCTTTAGGCAAAAGGTACCCAAATGATGAATTGAATAGAAAAATACTACTTGCTTTGGCTAATGAATACAAGCCTAAGGTGACCTCTATTAGGGAGTCAAAAGACGTGTCCTCTAAGACAGTCCATGAGTTGATTTGCAATTTGAAAATGAAGGAGCTTGTGCTTAATCAATATAGGCTTGGAGATGATGAAGAAAAGAAATTTAAGAAATCTCTTACCTTTAAGTCAATTAAAGGAGATGATGGGGAAAGTAATGATGATATGGCTATAATAGCTAGAAATATGAGAAAATCCACGAGGATGAGAAAAAGAAGAAAGGAAATTCATGGAAGAAGAAAGGAAAGGAGAAGGTTGATGAAGAAGTGATTTGTTTCAATTGCAAGAAGCCAGGGCACTTCAAAGCTAAATGCCCCAAGCTTGTAAAGAAAGGGAAGAAAGCAATGCAACCAAGATAGGAGAAAGCTATTTCATGTGATGAAATTGAAAGCGATAGAGATCAAGAGTAATTAACAAATTATATGTTCTTCATGGCTAGAAGTGAGGTAAGTGTCGACTCTCCTAGCTTATCTAGTCATAATAGTCCTTTAATTCCTTATAACGATAAGATAAGTGAAGATGAATGGCATCATATTGCACTTGAACTATGTGATAATCTTTTAAAAATGTTTGCGGAAAACAAAAATTTCAAAAAGCAAATCCAGATTCTTCAAAATAAAAATAATTCCTTAAAAATTAAAAAGGAAAGGTTGAAAGAAGAAGTTGATGTTTCCATGGATGCTCGTGGAAAAGATTTGCTCATTGAAGATGAAATCTCTTGCTTAAGAAAAGAGAATAAGGATCTAAAAGGATTGTTGAAAAGTTTACAAAAGGGAAAGAAACACGTGATGCTTTACTTGGTTCACAACAAAAAGCTTTTGAAAAAAAAGAGTTGCTTTTGATCCATCATCATCAAAAGTTTTTCATAAAAATACTTTTATCCAAAGTTTTTCTAATAACAATGCATCTAAATCTTATGTGAAACATGATTGCAAATTTGTAGACAAATGTCATTCCATATTTTGTGCACTTATTGCAAAAAGGATGTCATACCTCTACTAAATACAAAGTGAATAAATTATATGAATTGGGAACTCTTGTGCTGGAATAGAAAAGGCCAAAATAGGCTATAAAGAAAACTAATCTGTAAGGACCCAATGGAAGTTGGATACCTAAACTCAAATGATTGCTTCAATTGTTGGAAAATAATCTTGGCACTCAATGGATATTGGATATTGGGTGCCCTAAGCATATGATAGGAAATGCTTCATTGTTCATTGATTTGAAAAAAGTAAAAGAAGTAACATTTGCAAATACTTCAAAAGGAAGCATTCTTGGAAAAGGAAGCATTGGAACCAAAGGTTCAATTACCATCAAGGATGTGCTTTATGTAGATGGTTTGAAATTTCATTTACTTTCTATTACCCAATTGTGTGATAGCAATTTTGATGTAGTATTTAAAGCCAATGCATGTTATGTGATGAAGGACGGTATCGGTGTGGTTGTTGCCAAATGTGTGACAATGTTTACATTTGCGATTTCTATGATCTTATGTGTCAAAATGTGAAATTCTTGTCTGTTGTTGATGATAATATGTGGCTTTGGCATAGATGCTTAAGACATGCTAGTATGACTTACATATGAACTTAAATATAAAGAACTTTGTTGATGGTTTGCCCAATTTGAAATTTGTGAAGAATGCTATGTGTGATGCTTGTGAACTTAGTAAACAACATAAAACTAGTTTCAAACCAATCAATAGAGTTGCTACTACTAGAGCTTTAGAACCCATTCACATGGATTTGTTTAAACCTACAAGTGTTGCTAGTCGAGGCGGTACACATAATGTTTTTTTTATTGTTGACGATTATACTAGATACACTTGGGTCATTTTTCTTGCATCAAAAAGTAAAACCTTCAATGAATTTGCTAGATTTTGCAAAAGAGTGGAAAATAAGAAGGGTTATTTTATAAAGAGCATTCGTAGTAATCCCTAGATAAGGATCAGCTATACCATTACCCAGCAATATGTTAGAGTTGAATGGGAGTTGATTGTGGATAAGTGCTATACATTAGCATCTTTATCTGATAGTCTACTGATACAGCATGAGGGTATAAGGACTGCTGCAGAATGATGACCTCATTGTCTGACATGTTCAAAGACATTAGCAAGCCGGCTAGGCAAGCTGCTATGAGGAAGACCATGAATTCTAGGATGGCAGAAGGGAATCTATCATAGAGCGTATGCTCAGGGTGATGGATAACTTAAGCACTATCGAGATTCTAAGTGCTCATATTAAGACTACAACTCAAGTTGAGATAATACTCGAGACATTACCTGAATCCTTCAAGAAGTTCAAGCTAACTAATGAGTTAAGCAAGTTGAACTTGACCTTATTTGGTTTATTAAAGGAGCTTTAGGAAGTTGAGTCTTTCATTCAATAAGAGGCCCAAGTTTCCATTCCCAGAGTTAAACATTTTGGTACTTTTGAGTCTAGTGACAAAGGAAACAATTAGAACATGGAAAGGGGTAGTTGGATAGTGTTAAGCAACAGCAAGATGCCTATCCAAGAAAGAAATGAAAGAGGGTAGCAGATGACATACTCGAAAGGAAATGTTTCTAGTGTAGTCTATAAAAGCACTAAAAGATGCACTGTCCTATATACCTAGCCAAGCATGAGAAAGATATAAGCTTCATTTCTTGAGGTGATACCCTTATAGGGATTGACCCTACTTGTATGTTGGCCCTGAGCCATAGCTTTAATTGCTGTTTATAGTAGAGGTTTCAGAAGATTTGGATAAGAAGTGAGAAAGCTTTACTATCAGAGTATGAAGCGAGCCAAAAATATAGGCTTATGTAGTGGTAGTTACATAGTGTTTGGATATTCATGTTAATATTTATGTTCCAAACATGCAAAAGGACTTTATTCTAGACTTCGTGAACATCGTATTTCTATTTTGGTTCCAATATCAATAGATATAGAAATGTTTGTTGTTTGATAGAGTACAAAATGGTTTAACAATATCCTGTTACACTATCAATGCATAATATAGAGCAAATTTGACCCATGAAAGGATAATTTCTCCAACCAATAACGCTTTGGATGCGCTCATGAATAAGATATCTTGTCTAAGTCATGACAAGAAGTTAGTCGAGTTTGAGCTTTGTAGCTCATTAGATCTCAAAGTCATAACTTTTAATCTTGCCTAAGGGATATCTTATCTAAGAGCATGATAAGAAGTTAGTTGAGTGTAGGCTTCGTAGCTCACTGGATCTCGAATATATAACTTTTAATGGCCTTGTCTATGAGGAAAAGTGACTTGCAAAGATCCCTTCTTCCCTGGGTGACAAGGTGTTAGAAATTGGTTCACATTAATGAATGATTCCATAAACTAACTAGTTTGTTAGGTTTTGAGTACTAGTTTTCACTAGCGATTACACAAAAATACAAATGTGATCATCTGATGTTACACAAGTCCTAGTGGTTTGAGTCTAAGGTGGAGAAGAAATTATATGAACACATCAATGTCTCTTTGATCCTAATCAAGGTGGAGTATGCCTTACATGTGAGCTCTAGGAGTACCTTGTAAGTTATAGATTACGACTCAGTAATCTACATTAAGATATTTCCTCACAAGGAGAATGGTGTGGATGAGTGGAGAAATTGAGTGCTTGTAGACAAGGAAAGGCTCATGATATTTTCTATATCATAGCCTATATCTTAGTAAGAGTGTGATCTTGAGATAACAGTTTACATCTTCTATTTGGTACAGTTCAAGGCAACACAAGGGACATTACAAGAAATGTGCTTGTGACACAAACTTTATTTGAGCTTAGTTCCATATTTGTAATATTCCAACTAATGCATTGCGTATCCTTGATAGCTGGAACAAAAGGTTAAAGATATATCAGTTCTTGATATATCCTTTTTTACTAGAGGCAGAATAACATATTAGTCTAAGGAGTGCAAATGCTCGTTGGCATTTACGCTAGGTACTCGAAGAATGATAGGATGATTCAGCACTTGCTAGATTTTGGAGTTGTTCTATAGGAGATCATTGGGTCTTCAAATAATCTGCACCATTTTATAAAAGAGGGAAGAGTAGAAGGATTACGATGTAACATAATAGATGCTTGAGAAAGTCTTCTAGACAAGTTTCCAAAGTTTTGGGTCATGGTTCTCACAAGACAGGGGAAAGCAGTTTACAATTTAAATGTTTGCCATTGATGCACAGTGATCACAAACCTTTAAGAGTTTTACCTACAAACGCACGGGTCACAGTAGTATAGAGTGTATGAGTGCGGGTCGTATCCACAGGGAGGCTAACTAAGTACGGTTCTAATGTAAAAGTGTGCCTTACACTTGATATGTGTGGTCCTACCTACTCTTTTTAGGGTTTTTGGATTGATTGAAGCTCTATTTTGAACCTAAAGTAAGGGAAAATAAACTTGACTAATGCGAATGATGGTATGAACAAGCTATGGAAGTGTGGATCTACAAGGGTTTGGGAAAACTTAGAGGTGATTGCTCTTTTGGAATGGATTTGGGTTCTTAACTTTGTTTTGAGATTATAATGGTTTGATTACTCTAATTGCGGCTTAGATTATTAGACTTACCATCTTTAACTATCGATGCAACTCTATCCCTAACCAAGCCCAATTAGAAGTATAGGTTTGTCCTAGCTGGCTATGGATTTTGGGTTTAGTTATAAGTCCCTTTGGTGTTGATTAATGTCCTAATAGGAAGTCTAAGCTTTTAATAATGTTTCAAACTAGAGATTAAGTCCCTTAAGTCAAGCAAGTAATAGTGGTACCCTTTTAGCCATGTTTTATGCTAGAGGTGATTACATGATATATTAAAGGCATTAAGAATACAATTAATCAACACAAATGTAGTTGCAAGTAGGGCCTATGCCATTAGCATGGATTAAGGCTAAGGCGGGGCCAATACTATTAGAATCGAAGCACAAATTACACATGCAAACTTATAGAGGCATTTCATCAAACACCTTACATGTTCAATTTCAAGCCATAAGAGTATAAGGAAGAAGCATGTATGTATAACCATCAATATCTCAAAACAAGTGTTAGAATCCTTAACTCATTATAGAAGTAGTAATCATCCCTAATCTATAACTCATCCAACATAATATAGACAAGAATAATGAGAAGAATGTAATGATTCCTTATTATCCTTGCTTGCGCTATACAAATCTTACTTTAAAACCCCCTAAATCCATGTTTGATCTTCAAATCCAAGCATGTTTATGAATGAAATTGATGTGGGATTGAGTGTGCAAGGTGGGTTTTAAGTGGATTTAGGGTTTAGGCAAATAGGTGTGCGAAAAGGTTGGTGTTCCCTCTCAAAAGTTGCTCAAAGTTGGCTTAAATAGAGTGGTCAACGTGCAAGGCCGGGGGACCAGCCAGTCAACCAGCTTTGAGGCTAAGTTAATTGGCCCAAATTGGCTAAAATTCTAATTTGGCTGGTCGACCTGACAGGAGGTCGATCGGTCTTAGCAGTAAAATGTTCATATCCTGCTTGTTTTGGCTCCGATAGATGCATCATTTTTTTATGGCGTCGTATAACTTCTAGGGATCTCTCAAACCACCTTTAGAAAACTAAAACATGTCCAAAATTTGTCCATGTCCTTCTTTGGTTGTAAGCTCCGAATTTGGCTCTCGTTGCACTTGGTTTCACCTCGGTTGCCCCTTTCTTCACCCAGCCACTTCCAAATGCATTTTCCGCACTGTGTTTAATCCCAAATAGCTGTACAAATGTTAAAATCCTTAATCCATTATAGAAGTAGCAATCATCCTTAATCTATAGCTAATCTAATATAGTATAGACAAGAATAGTGAGAAGAATGTAAAGGTCCCTTATTCTCCTTGCTTGCTCTTTATAAATATTGCTCTAAAACCCCCCAAATCCTTGTTTGATCATCAAATCTAGGACTTGTTTATGGATGGAATTTATGTGGGATTGAGTGTGTAAGGTGTGTTTTTAGTGGATTTAGGGTTTAGGCAAATGAGTGTGCGCAATGGTTGGTGTTCCCCCTTAAAAGTTGCTGATAGTTGGCTTAATAGTGTTGTCCATGCGCAGGGCTGGGGGACCAGCTAGTCAACCAGCTTTGAGGCTAAGTTAACCGGCCTAAATTGGCCCAGATTCTGATATGGCTAGTCGACCTGACAAGAGGTCGACTGGTCTTGATAGTAAAATGTTTATATCTTCCTCGTTTTGGCTCTAATAGATGCACCATTTTTTTATGGCTTTGTATCACTTCTAGGGATCTCTCGGGCTATCTTTTGCAACCTAAAACATGACCAAAATTTGTCCATGTCCTTCTTTGGTTGTAACCTCTGAATTTGGCTCTCGGCGCACATGGTTTCACCACGGTGGCCTCTTTCTTTGCTTGGCCATTTCTAAATGCATTTTCCATGCCTTGTTTAATCTCAAACATCTATACAAGTGTTGAAATCCTTAACCCATTACAGAAGTAGCAATCATCCCTAATCTAGAGCTAATCTAACATAGTATGGACAAGAATAATGAGAATAATGTAAAGCTCCCTCATTGTCCTTGCTTGCTCTTAACAAATCATGCACAAGACCCTCCAAATCATTGTTTGATCTTCAAATCCAAGCTGTTTATGGATGGAATTGATGTGGAATTAAGTGTGTAAGGTGGGTTTTAAGTGGATTTAGGGTTTAGGCAAATAGGTGTGCGAAAAGGTTGGTGTTCCCTCTCAAAAGTTGCTCAAAGTTGGCTTAAATAGAGTTGTCAATGCGCAGGGCTAGGGGACCAGTTGGTCGACAAGCTTTGAGGCTAAGCTAACTAGCCTAAATTAGTCCAAATTCTGATTTGGCCAATCGACCTAATAGGCGATCGACCGGTCTTGACAATAAAATGTTCATATTTTTCACATTTTGGCTCTGATAGACGCACCATTTTTTTATGGCTTCGTACCACATCTGGGGATCTCCCAAGCCATCATTTGGAACCAGAAACATGTCCAAAATTTGTCTATGTCCTTCTTTCATTGTAAGCTCCGTATTTGGCTCTCGTTGCACTTGATTTCACCTCGGTCGCCCCATTTTTCACCTGACCACTTCCAAATGCATTTTCCACGTCTTGTTCTATCCCAAACACCTTTATAAATGTTAAAATCCTTAACTCATTATAGAAGTAGCAATCATCCCTAATCTACAGGCAATCTAATATAGTATAGATAAAAAAATATTGAGAAGAATACATTTTCCACATCTTGTTCTATCCCAAACACCTTTATAAATGTTAAAATCCTTAACTCATTATAGAAGTAGCAATCATCCCTAATCTACAGGCAATCTAATATAGTATAGATAAAAATAATGAGAAGAATGTGACGCTCCCTCGTTATCCTTGCTTACCCTTTATAAATCTTGCATTAAAACCCTCTAAATGCATGTTGGTCATCAAATCCAAGTTTGTTTATTGATGGAATTGATATGAGACTGAGTGTGTAAGGTGGGTTTTAAGTGCATTTAGGGTTTAGGCAAATGGGTGTGGCAAAAGGTTGGTGTTCCCTCTCAAAAGTTGCTAAAAGTTGGCTTAAATGGAGTTGTCAATGCGCAAGGCCAGGTGACCAGCTAGTCGACCTGCTTTGAGGCTGAGTTAACCAGCCAAAACTAGCCCAAATTTTGATTTGGCCGGTCGACTTGAAAAGAGGTTGACCGGCCTTGATAGTAAGATGTTCATATCTTGCTCGTTTTGGCTCTGATCGATGCACCATTTTTTTTATGGCTTCGTATCACTTTTGGGGATCTCCAAGCCACCTTTAGCAAACTAAAACAAGTCCAAAATTTTTTCATGTCCTTCTTTGGCTGTAAACTCCGAATTTGCCTCTTGTTGCACATGGTTTCACCTCGGTCGCCCGTTTCTTCCCCCAGCCACTTCCAAATGCATTTTCCACGCCTTGTTTAATCCCAAACACCTTTACAACTGTTAAAATCCTTAACCCACTACAAAAATAGCAATCATCCCCCATCTATAGCGAATCTAACATAGTATAGAGAAGAATAATGAGAAGAATGTAAAGCTCCCTCATTATCGTTGCTTGCCCTTTAGAAATCTTGCTCTAAACCCTCCAAATCCTTGTTTTATCTTCAAATCCAAGCTTGTTTATACGTGGAATTGATGTGGGGTTGAGTGTGTAAGGTGGGTTTTAAGTGGATTTAGGGTTTAGACAAATGGGTGTGCAAAAAGGTTGGTGTTCCCCTTTACAAGTTACTGAAAGTTGGCTTAAATAGAGTTGCCAATGCGCAAAGCTAGGGGACCAGCTGGTCGACCAGCTTTGAGGCTAAGTTAACTGGCCTAAATTGGCCCAAATTCTTATCTAGCCATTCAACCTGACAGGAGGTCCACCAGTCGTGACAGTAAAATATTTATATCTTGCTCATTTTGGCTCCGATAGATGCACCATTTTTTATGGCTTCGTATCACTTATGGGGATCTCGCAAGCCATCTTTTGCAACCTAAAACATGTCCAAAATTTATCCATGTCCTTCTTTGGTTGTGATCTCTGAATTTGGCTGTCATTACCCTTGGTTTCACCTCGGTCGCCCCTTTCTTCACCGGCCACTTCGAAATGCATTTTCCACACCTTGTTTAATCCCAAATATCGTTACATGCGTTAAAATCCTTAACCCATTATAGAAGTAGCAATCATCCCTAATCTAGAGATAATCTAACATGGTATAGACAAGAATAATGAGAAGAATGTGAAGCTCTTTCATTATTCGTACTTGCTCTTTACAAATCTTGCTCTAAAACCCTCCAAATCCTTGTTTGATCTTTAAATCCAAGCTTGTTTATGGATTGAATTGATGTGGAATTGAGTGTGTAAAGTGCATTTTAAGTGGATTTGGGGTTTAGGCAAATAGGTGGGAGAAAAGGTTGGAGTTCCCCCTCAAAAGCTGCTGAAAGTTGGCTTAAATAGAGTTGTCAACGCGTAGGGCCGGGGCACTAGCTGGTCAACTAGCTTTGAGGCTAAGTTAACCAGGCAGGAGGCTAAGTTAACCAGCCAGGCTAAGTTAACTGGCCTAAATTGGCCCAAATTCTGATATGATCGGTTACCCAAATTCTGATATGATCGGTTAATCTGGTAGGAAGTTGACTGGCCTTGGCATTAAAATGTTTATATCTTGCTCGTTTGGCTCCGATACACACACCATTTTCTTATGGCTTTGTATCACTTCTGGGGATCTCCCAATCCATTGTTTGTAGCCTAAAATATGTCCAATATTTTTCCATGCCCTTCTTTGGTTGTAAGCTCCGAATTTGGCTCTCGTTGCACTTGGTTTCACCTCGGTCACCCCTTTCCTCGCCCTGCCACTTCTAAATGCATTTTCTACGCCTTGTTTTATCCCAGACACCTTTACAAGTGTTAAAATTCTTAACCCATTACATAAATACTAATCATCCCTAATTTGGAGCTAATCTAATATGGTATGGACAAGAATAATGAGAAGAATGTAAAGCTCTCTCATTATCCCTGCTTGCTCTTTACAAATCTTGCTCTAAAACCCTCCAAATCCTTGTTTGATCTTCAAATCCAAGATTTTTTATGGATGAAATTGATGTGAGATTAAGTGTGTATGGTGGGTTTTACGTGGATTTAGGGTTTAGGCAAATGGGCGTGCACAAAGGTTGGTGTTCCCCCTCAAAAGTTGCTAAAAGTTGACGTAGAGTTGTTAACGCACAGGGTCAGGGGACCAGTTGGTCTATCGGCTTTGAGGCTAAGTTAACTGGCCTAAATTGGCCCAGATTCTGATTTGGCCGGTCTACCTGACAGGAGGTCAACCGGTCTTGACAGTAAAATGTTTGTATCTTGCTCGTTTTGGCTCTGATGGATGCACCATTTTTTTATGGCTTCATATCACTTCTGGGGATCTCCTAAGCCATCTTTTGTAACCTAAAACATGTCCAAAATTTGTCCATGTCCTTCTTTGGTTGTAAGCTCCGAATTTGGCTCTTGTTGCACTTGGTTTCACCTCGATCGCCACTTTCTTCGCCTGACCACTTCCAAATGCATTTTCCACACCTCGTTTAATCTAAAACACCTCTGACTTTATTCCACATCCCAAATACCAACAATCAAAGTCCAATCATCTCTCTGAAGCTTACCTAAAACAAGTAACAATTGTGTATTATTGTAGCATTTAAGTTTTAATCACAACTAAGAACATGGTAACCCTAATATGCACAAGTATGACCTAAATGCTATGCTAATACACTAAATGACGCTCAAAACACCTCAAAACAAGTTTACAAATGCAATGCATAAGCACAAACAAAACTAACCCATCAATTCCCATAAACCTTCTCTTTGTTTGTCCCCAAGCAAACCAAAACCTAAGTCTATCTCAAAGTTGGTAAAAAGGGTTGCCTAAATGATTGATTGGCTATCATGGTGAGTCTAAGAAGTATGAAAGGGTTGTTTCTTTGTAGAGGGGTCCCTAAGACTCTTTAGATCCTCCCCTTACTTATAAGGGTTCTTGTACCTGTTGGAAGTTCCAAAGTAGCCTTAACCTCCATAAGCTTAGGACTCATATGCACGCACACAGGATGTTGATACTTTGTGACCCTTTAACTAACATGATATCCCCAACATACACGTAGCCTCAAAGATAAGGAAAGAAAGAATATACAAACACAATGGCTCATAAAATGACCTAAAAAGCCTTATTCACAAACAAATCAAAAGAACAAAACGATAGCTCGAGCTAAGTCAACATTGTGTCACTTAAGCACTTATTTAATGAGCTTCACTTTTGCATTTTTTTTGTGCCTTTGGCTTTTTCTCATTTTTCAATTTTTTTGATTTTTGGAGCTTTTTGCCTTTTTTTCTATTATTTGAATTTTTTAATTAATACATGACGTAAGCAAAAAGAAGAAAAAGAAAGGCTAAGGCATATCAAAAGAACCAATCAAGGAAGGGGAACTCATATCAATACCCATTTTTCAACCATTTTCCTTCCAACCAAGCCATGGGTTAGCTACAAGGTACATTCTTAAAGTTGCTCACTCCCCACAGCTTTTAAAAGGCATCTCCTCCAAGTCTTAAATCTCTTTCCACTCTATTTACTCCCAATAATACAAACTTAGCTTCAGCACACAATTAAATCAATCATAGGAGCCAACACTCCAATCACCCACAAGATAAACATCTCTATATGCATCAAAATTGAAAAATGTTCGCCATTTTTAAGAATATAATACACATTTGCCTTAATCAAAGTATAAAACAATAAAACCAAACTCCCACACCCCCAAAAGTAAACTCAGCTTGTCCTCAAAAAAATAAAATAAGGCCACACAACAAGCAATTAGGTATCATAAAGCATGTAAAGGTGGTGGGATGGGGTAGATAAGAGGGGACAAATGAAGCGTGGATAGATACAATCTTGTGTAACATTAAGTCGTGCATGCCATGTTTTGTCATTTGTGTCAATTGACTTCCTTTGCACCCAATTTTCATTCAACTAAAAAGATCTACAAAGGAATTCATTAAACATAACAATAAAAGCTCAATATGGCAAGTGTAAATGACAAGACTTTATGTATGCAAAGCAATGGATACGAGGAAAATGAAAATGAAAAGAAAGGAAATTAAAAACAAAACGTGCTAAGAAAAGAAAAAGTAAAGAACTCATTAATCAAACTCTAATTATCAAAATTTTAGGACGTCTCTCAGTAGTGTTGGATTTTACGCCCCCAGCGGGGCAGTAATGTTAGGGCGAGTGGTGCTTAAAATCCTTGGGCATGTACTGCCAGATAAGTAAATTGGCATAGAAAAAAGCAGCAAATGAATGCAACAGATGAAAAATGCAATCAACACCACACATTTGATGCCTTGAAGATCTGAACTTACGCCCTAAGAATGTGTACACAAGATTATGCTCGACATCCTTAGATAAAAGAAATGGATCAAAAAATGTGCATCTCATGGGGTAGGCTATAACAAATGATGCAACAACACATTCTTTTATACCTTGTTGGAACACTCAAATTTCTTCTCTCAAACTCAACTAAATAGTAGCTAACCTAAACTCTAGCAGAATCGAGGGAGAAAATGAAGCATTATCCTCTATATGGTCAAGAACAATGGGCACAGATGAGGACTTCAAAAAAGTAGGAAGCACACTCAGTGGAAGCTTGGGACTATTCTCAACTAGGGAAGGATCTATGATAATGGTCTCACTGGATCTAAGAGTAGATGAGAGAATGAAAGAGTTATTCAATTCAGAAAGAAAGATACCAGAGTTAATCAAAGCAATAATCTCATCAAGTTCACCAATATTGCTCAGGGCGAAGAGTGAATTGAAGGACTCTTCTACATGGGAATCAAGAGTATCTACTAAGAAAAGCACATCACTCTCTAAATGAGGCTCACTAAAAGCCTCCAAATTCAACTACTTGATGATTATGTCAAGCATAGCTCTATCTTCTAAGAGCGAAAAGAATCATGGGAATCATCATCACCAAAAGCAATAGATTCTATGAAGAAACGATTCTCCTTATCACCCGTTCTATCCTTAGTGGCAGACTCGACATCCCTAACCTTGCCTTTAAATTCCCAAATATGAGCTCAATGATCCTTGTCTTGCAATGAATCACTACATTGGTAGTCACTAAAAATGGTCTCCCCAAAATGACAGGTGATTCCTAGTGTTATGACCTAGGTGCATGTCTAGAACAATGAAATCCATGGGATAGTAAAATTCTTCAACTTTAACCATGACATCTTCAACTATCCCTCGAGGTCATCTCTCACTCTTATCGGCCAACTATAAAACCATAATGGTGGGCTTTAATGCCCCAAAAACTAAATGTTTATACACTGGAAAAGGATTAAGATTAACACGAGAACCTAAATCAAATAAGGCATGGGCTACCAAGTGATCATTAATAGCACAAGAAATGGTAAAGGCTCTAGGATCACTATGCTTAGGTGGAACACTTGTGGTATAAATGCTACTAACCCTTATTCATAAGCTTCACCTTTTTAGGTAGGCAAGTGGTTTATCTCATCCTAATCATAGATCTCTAAAGAATTTGGCATAAGCCAGTATCTTCTTAATGGCCTGAACTAAAGGTAGAGTGACATTGATATCCTTAAGAGGCTCTAAAATTCTTTATTCTTTATCGTCCTCAACTCTCTTGGACCTCTCTAATGCTAAGAGAAAAGGAATGTAGAAGTAACATCATGAGATTCAACAACCTGTTTCCCTTCTCTAGGTGATGGATCAACACTCACCTCAATGTGATTTCTCTCTTTCTCTTTAGACTTTTTAGTCTTCTTCTTAGGCACACTAGTCTCTCCATCAACACACATCACTTCAGGCTTAGCTCTTCTCATGGACTCTCCCACCTAATTATCTATAACCCTATCACTTCTCAAGGTTGTAACGACCTTAGCCTGTGTATAATCACTCGAAAAAGGGCTGGAAGTGCTATTCGGATCTCTTGGACTAGGCTCAGGATAAACAGATGGCTTCCTTGGGTCTCTATAACAAACTTGTTTAGCATGATGTCTTATTTGATTCTTTAAATCCCTTATCGTTCTTTGAAACATTTTCCATTGGGCCTATATCATCTCAACAAGTAAGTCTATCCTATGGTCAACTACAGGCTAGACAAGTGGAGTAGCACTGATGCGAATAGATTGAAATGATTGTTGTGACAAAGTAGGATTCCTAGGCTTAGAAACTGCCTGATGAAACCCTAGAAGACTAGGAAGTGATGGACTAGGATGATTCTGGAATCAATAAGAAGAATTTGTGTTGTTGTAAGACTTCACTCTTTGGAATGATCACACTACCCGAGTCCAAGTACGTGAGAAGTGGTGGATAAACGAATTTGATTGGCAAGAATGTGTTCTTGTATAAACTCAAGGAATTGTGGGATGAGAGGGATGCTTTAGTGGTAAGGCTAGACTTAGATCACAACGCACACATCTTTAGAAGACTAAGAGGATGAAGAAATAAAGCACTAAGAGTAGACCTATGAGCGGATATAGTACCTAAAGACATAAACTGGTCAAACTTCCTACTGAGAGCTCTTACCTTAGTACCTAAATCATAATTTGAGAACACACTACTAAGAGTGGTATTCCTAGTTCCCTTCCCTACTCTCTTAAAATTAGCATTCTGGAACGAGTCCTCCATCACAACCTCGAGTTTTGACCAAGCCTCCTTGAGTGTCAAATCTAAGAGCCCTCACCACTTGAAGCATTAACCATTAGCCTATAAAGTGTGAAGTCAAGCCTAAGTAGAAAAATTGGAGCAATTCATGTAAATCATACCCACAATGTAGGTATTGGCAGCAAAGCTCATTGAATCTCTCCCAAGTCCTGTGAAGGGGCTCTAATTGTTGTTGTGCAAATGTCACGATTTCTACCCTAAGAGTGGCTGTCCTAGGTATTGGGAAAAATTTATGAAGAAACTTAACTTGAAGCTCATCCCAACTAGTGATAGACTCATGGGTTAAAGACTTGAACCATTGCCTTGCTTTATCTTACAAAGAGAAGGGGGACAATATAAGTCTAACGTTCTCAGAAGAGACATCCCTAAAATGAATGGTAGAGCATGCCTCAATAATTGCACCTATATGTGCATGGGGATTCTCATTATTATGGCCATAGAATGATGGAAGCATTTACATGGTCTCGGGCCTAATCTTAAAGGTTGCATCTCCAAGGGTAGATAGTTGAATAAGCATGCAAGGTTGAAAAGTGTCGAGCTCAAGATATTGCCTTAAGGTCTTGGCTCTAGGTGGAGGATTAGGATTAGGATTAGCCATCTATTCAAGAATGGAAAATAACCTAATTCTCCTTCAACACTTCAACCCCCAAAACTTCAATTCGACAAGCAACTATCTACCACAAACACTTAAATCCAAAGGAAAACCCAAACAAAGCACAAATGAGAAATGTAAACTAAACTAGCAATATCAAAAATAAGTAAAGCAAGAAATAATGAAAATAGATATGTACATAATAAACAAACAAGAAATGTATATATAACATATAACTAATGAAATACACACAAAAACAAGGAAACCAACAACCATGCCTCCCCAGCAACGACGCTAAAACCTTGATCATAAACTTTTAAGAATGTTACCCTTAAACGCATGAGTCGCGGTAGTATAGTATGTGCGAGTGCGGGATCATATCCACAAGGATGCTATCTAAGTGCAGTTCTAATGTAAAAATACGCCCTACGCTAGCTATGTGTGGTCTTACCTACTCTTTTTAGGGTTTTTGGATTGATTGAAGCTCTAATTTACACCTAAACTAAGGGAAAATAAACTTGACTACTGGGAATGACGGTGTGAACAAGCTATGGAAATGTGGATCTATAAGGGTTTGGGAGAACTTAGCGATGATTACTCCTTTGGAATGGATTTAGGTTCTTAACTTTGTTTTGAGGTTATTAATGGTTTCATTACTCTAATTGCAGTCTTAGATTACTAGACTTACCATCTCTAACTAACGATGCAACCCTATCCCTAACTTGGCCCAATTAGAAGTATAGGTTTGTCCTAGCTAGCTATGGCTTTTCTGTCTACTTCTAAGTCTTTTTGGTATTGATTAATGTCCTAATAGGAAGTCTTACCTTTTAGTTATGTTTCAAACTAGAGATTAAGTCCCCTTGGTCAAGCAAGTGATAGTGGTACCCTTTTAGCCATATTTCAAGCTAGAGGTGATTAACTACTATATTAAAGACATTAAGAAAACAATTAATCAACACAAATGCAGTTGCAAGTAGGGCTCATGCCATTAGTACAGATTAAGGCTAAGGTGAGGCCACTACTATTAGCATCTAAGTATAAATTATACATGCCAACTCATAGAGGCATTTTATCAAACACCTTCACATGTTCAATTTCAAGCTATAAGAATATAAGAACAAAGCATGTATATAAAACAATCAATATCTCAAAACAAGAGCAAAAATCCTTAACCTATTACAAAAATAGCAATCATCCCTAATCTAGAGCTAATCTAACATAGTACAGATAAGAATAAAGAGAAGAATGCAAAGCTCCCTCATTATCCTTGCTTGCTCTTTACAAATCTTACTCTAAAACCCTTCAAGTCCTTATTTGATCTTCAAATCCAAGATTGTTTCTAGATGAAATTGATGTGGGATTGAGTGTGTAAGGTGGGTTTTAAGTGGATTTAGGGTCTAGGCAAATGGGTATGTGAAAAGGTTGGTATTCCTCTTTCAAAAGTTACCAAAAATTAGCCTAAATAGAGTTGTCAACACACAGGGTTAGGGAACAAGTTGGTCGATCGGCTTTGGGGCTAATTTAATTAGCCTAAATTGGCCCAGATTCTGATTTGGCTGGTCGTCCGGCTGAGAGAAGGTCGGCTGGTCTTAGTAGTAAAATATTCATATCTTGCTCGTTTTGGCTCCGATTTGTGCACCATTTTTTATATGGCTTTGTACCATTTTTTGAGATTTCCCAAGCCATTGTTTCACCCTAAAACATGTCCAAAATTTGTCGATGTCCTTCTTAAGTTGCAAGCTCCGAATTTTGCTTTCATTGCACTCAGTTTCACCTTAATCGCTCATTCCTTCACCTAACCACTTCCAAATACATCTTCCAAGTCTTGTTTAAGTCCCAACACCTTTGACTTTAATCCACATCCCAAATACTAACAATCAAAGTCCACTCATCTCTCTGAATCTTACCTGAAACATGCAACAGATGCGCATTAGTGTAGCATTTAAGTTCTAACCACAACCATGAATGTGGAAACCCTAATATGCACAAGTATGACCTAAATGCTATACTAACACACTAAATGGAATTCAAAACACCTTAAAACAATTATATACATGTTATGCATAAGCACACACAAAACTAAAACATCACATAGCAATAAACTCAAAGTCTGTTACTTTAATTATGTCCATGCATTTGTAGTTGTATCTGGAGAGGTAAAACTTGTAGGATGCAATTGGGTCTACATGGAGAAAAATAGAGCTAATGGGAAGGTTGGAGCCCTCATAGCAAGGCTAGATAATGAAGTGTTATACTTAGAAAGAAAAATGATTGATTATAAGTAAGCCTTCTATTTAGAAGCCATGCTAAGATCCGCTAGGTGACTTCATTGCTACCACTTGTCTTAATAACAGTAAGAAATGATGGATGTTTGTGAAGATAGCTTTTCTTGTGTGAAAAGTTTGACGAGGACATCTAGATTCATAACCAGACAAGTGCATTGCTAGATGTAAAGATCACGTGGCTTGTACTGCTTAAGATGTCCTCTTAAGAGCTTAAGCAAATATCGACTAAATGGTGTCAATCTGATCAGAAAAACAAGTCCTTGTTTTTTATCAAGATATTGATAGACCATTGATGTATAAGGAAGATAACAGATATAAAGTAAAGGTTAAATCTATCCTACGTTTCTATATTAAATTGGTCTTAGTTAAGATCAACATGCAATATTCCAACGGAGTGTTTTTATCTCCTAGCTATTAGAATGTCTTTATCTAGGGTTGTTTGATGCCTAGAGAGATAAAGAAGATGTTTAAACATTATGTCTTTTCGTCCCTCTGCTAGCCATTACTCAACTGGATAGATTAATAGAGGTAAATTAATTATGTGGATTGCTTAATTAAGATTTGAGTTTAGAATTAAGAAGGGAATTAATTATCCATGTCTTCTTAATATAACTCATGATCTTAATTACATAAGCGGGTCCCACATGAAAGATATTTAATATGTAAGATGGAATATATAGGATATTCTTATCCCTCGGGAATATTCAATTTATAGAAGGACTAAGGAGGGGTATTATAGTAAAAATAATATTCTAGGAACTATATCCTTATTAGGGTTACCTTGTACTATAAATAGTACAAGATAGGAATAACCTATAAAAGAGAAACATTTTCTAGGTAGGTGTGTGCAGTATTTTTCACACATTAGCACCAAGAACACACTAAATTCCATAACCTCAATTTAGCCTTAAAAATTGCTTTCCCACTAGGTAGCAAATTTTATCCTAGCAATAGAGCTTTGAAACTAGTAGAGAAGACCATTAGGGGGCTAATACAAGGCGGGCATTACATGAATAGCCAACTTTGGATCTGGGTCACGCTACAAGGGTAATAGGTCTTAACTTTACCTTTGTGCTTTTCTTGTGTGAATGTGATGCCCATGTGTATAGCAAATTAAATTTATCCTAGGATTCCGCTCCCATTGTTGTTAATATGATTTTGTTTTCTAATATTCGGAATAGTAACCAGTTATGGGACTAACATTTAGATCCAATAGTTCCTACCAATATAGGGAGGGAAAGTAGCTCATTGTTGAGTCTTATGAGTCTAGAGATGTTGCTTCTAGAGTTCCATTCCCATCTTCTTTAGAGAAGCCATCACTGAGTGTGGATACTAGGTGTTTCAAGGTCTTAGAGCATCTCAAAGATCTTAAGATCAATCTTCCATTGATAGATAGGGCTCTTTCCATCCTCTCACACTCTAAGTTTCTCAATGACCTTTGCTCAAGGCAGCGTAGTGCATCAAACATGCCTAAGAAGCTGAAACTCACAGAGAAGGTGAGTAGTATTTGCACATCGCCCTATCCACCTAAGATTAATGATTCGAGAGCCTTCACCATTCCTTTTCGTATTAGAGAAACCCAGATTAATCATGCTTTATTATATTTAAGGTCTAGTGTGAACCTCATTCCTTACATGGTTTATCAGCCGCTAGGCTAGGAGAGTTGTCGCCTACTCATGTTACCCTTCAGTTAGCTAATAGGTCTGAATGCAAACCTAGAGGTGTAGTAGAAGATGTCATTGTCCAAGTACGTGAGTTTGTGTACCCTGTAGACTTCATAGAGCTTGACATGGATTTTAGTCATGACTCTAAGCACAATACACCTGCTCTTTTAGGTCGTCTCTTCTTGCCATAGCTGATCTAGTCATTCATTACAAGTCGAGGTTGTTGGAGATTAAGTTTAGGAATTTGAAGTCCACCATAAAAGTGATAGAGGCAATAAATAGAGTTAGTGTAGGTGGAGATGATATTGAGGAAGATTGCTTTATGATTAAGGTGATAGACTGATGTGTTAAGAGCCATGATGAGGAGACCATTATTGAGAATGATGAATTGAGAAAGCTTAAAGACATCCTAGCTAGCTTTAACCGGGAGACCTTTGAGCGGGGATGCATAGCTGCTACTTCTAGAGGTGATGATCATAAAATTGACGAGTCCTTTAAGGTTAATTCTTTTGATCTTGATGTGAGAGGGATGTACCATTATAATGACACACAAAGAATTTATTATGAACGTGGAGATGAAAATAGAGGTTTTAAGGTACATGTAATGGAATCTTGTATTTGGGAGTGTGATTGTGAAGAGATATCCACCAGTGATGAACTTGTTAAAGACTTTGATGAGATATTAGCTAGCATGGACTTGGAGGCACCTATTGAGGAGAGTATCATGCCTATTTGCAGTTTTTGGCCCGATGAGTCCATTGGAGTTGTAGATTCTACTGTTGAGGTAAACGATCAATCTATGAAGACACTAAGAGAAGAGATCCGAGAACTAGAGATCATGATATATGGGTCCTTAGGCATATTTGATGAATCATTGTTGGAACATTCTTCTAAACTTTCTACTGCAAACTACTTGATGAGATGAACCGTTTCTTGGAAGAATATGAGCCACGCCATAGTGAGAGTTAGCCTATGACCTATACTTTTGATTCTTCCTCTTCTGGTTCTATTCTTTCTTGCTCTCCCATTGATTCCATCTCATCCAACTCCCTTCCATTAGACAAATCTTCCTTCTTTTCATCTATTAGGTCTCCCCTTAGAGGGCACATTTTTGCACCATCACACTTAGAGCATGTTCATGTAGGATTTGTTCACACTTTTCCTATTCCTTGTGCTTTAAATTCTTAATTAACCCATGGGCATGGGGTATGGATAGCCATTGATCATCAGAAGAAGGCAATAGGATGGTTAGTGGTAAAGACCAAGCTTGTTAGGTTAGGATTGAAAAAGAACAAAGGATCTGAAGCTTTAGATTTTTCCATGACCTATGACACCTTGGAGCATTCTCCTTCTATATTTAATGTGTTGGGTGTTTCATTTGTCCCTTTTTCATGTGTGCTTGAAAAGGATTATGTTGTGCATGATTTCATTAATCTTATACCACATGATTCTTTTTCTTCTGAGTTATGCCTTGACAGGTTTGTATGCCAATCCATGCTCAAGGACTACAGGTATCATTGGCCCTAACACTACTGCATGGCTAGAGGCGTTAAATACAGCTCTGCTAGGAGGTACCCTAGATGTTTAGAGGTTGAGTTAGAGATTGCCTAGCTGGTGGTGTCATGTTTAGCTATACTAAAAGGCAACATAGGTTAAATTTTGCTATTTTTTATTCCTTGCTTCATTTTCCTTTCATTTGTTTTTCTTTTTTTTCACGCTCACAAGTGCTGATTTCTAATCCCGTTTTCCATAGGATACACCATGTTTATCTTACCTTGTTTATCTTTAGCACGTACCATTACATGCCTGCATGGTAATGCGAATAACCTTTTGCGTTGTGAATATATTACGATTTATTGAGAAATAGGGTCAGTAATTGAATCTTTAATCATTGGCATGCAAATCTTCAACAGGAATGCAAGGTTGTATCTATCCTTTTTCCACTTGTTCCTTACCTATCCACCCTTTCCACAGCACCAGTACTTGCTTCAAGTTGTTTATTTGCTTGTCATGTGGTTCTATTTTATTTGCTTAAGGATAAACAAAGTTTAGGTTTAGGGGTGTAGGAGCTTGGTTCTTTTTGTTTTGTGCTTTGCTAGAGTAGATTGCATTAATTTCGTAAAAAATAGTGAAATTTTTTTTGATTTCTTATGCATTTAGAGTCGTTTATCCCTTGGTTGATTGGAGTGTTAGCTTTTGTGATTGGTTAATTGATTGGTGAATATAAATTTGCATTGTGGGGAGTAAATGAAGTGAAAGGAGATCCAAGTCTTGGAGGGAATGCCTTTGAAAGTTGTAGGGAGTGAGTGCCTATAAGAATGCACCTTGTAGCTACCCTATAGCTTAGTTGGAAACAGTGACTGAAAAAGGATGTTGATATGAGTGCCCCTTCCGTGATTGGTTCTTTTTTATGTGCCTTGGCCTTTCTTTTTCTTTTCTTTTGATTATGTAATGAAATGCAAAAAAAATGCAAAAAACCCAAAAGGAAAAATTGAAAAAGGCAAAAAAGTGTGAAAAGATGAAAAAGATTGAAAAATTGAAAAAGAAAATTAAAAAGGAGAAAAAGCCAAAAGCTCTAAAAAGTTCAATGAATAAGTACTTGAGTGACACAATGTCAACTTAGCACAAGGCTCTTACATCATTTATGAGGCAATATGTTTGTACATTCTTTCTCTCCTTGTCTTTAAAGCATCGTGCAGGTTAGGGAGGCTGTGTTAGTTAAGGGCCCATGAAATATCAACATCTCGTGTGTATACATAAGACTCCTAGGCTTTTGGTGGTATATCTACTTGGGAATTTTCTATGAGGTACGAGGCTCTTTATGAGTAAGGGGAGGATCCAAAAAGGCTCAATGATCCCTCTACAATAGGAATGACCCCTTCATGCATCTTAGGTTCATCGAGATAACGAGTCAATCCTTTAGGCAACCCTTTTTAGTGACCCCGAGATAGACTTAGGTTTGGACTTGCTTGGGGACAAGCAAGGAGAAGGCTTGGGTGTAGGATCGATAATATTACATGTGGTCTATCCTAATCCATATTTTCAAAAATACTACCAAGAAAACATGCTAGGAAAATAAAATAACCACGTAACCCACAAGAACATGCTTAAGAACATATAGAACATAACTAGTATTTGCAAAATATGTAAAGCTAACCTCTTGAAGCGTGAGGCCTTTGATGAAGCTAAAACCTTCACGAGCTTTGTTCTCGCTCACGAACAAGGCCACCAAAAAAATTTTACTAAAAAGGTTTCACAAAATGCAACTCCCTAGTCTTCTTCCCTATAGTTAAAGAGACTTTTCTTGAGAGAATAACCTCTTGTGTAGGAAGAAGCAAAGTAATATGCTCTTGAAAATCTAGAGCAAAAAACCACACAATAAGTGTGTACTATGTGTTGTAGTATTCTCTTGCCAAAATGGAAGAGATCAACTACAAAATTTTTGGATGCTAGAAATGGTTTAAGGTCTTGCCTATTTATAGAAAAAGTTTGGCACCTAAGCCTTGTAAACTTTCCATGTGGGAAACTTTTTCCTAGTAGTAAATGTTTGCCATATGTCATGGAAGTTACTTGTACAATTTGAATTCTTCATGGAAGTTACTTGTGCAATTTGAATTCTTCATGTAGTAACTTTCTAGCACATGTCTTGGAAGATTGGGCCAACCCCCCAATCTAAGCCCAACACATAGTCCATAATCCATGTGGAGGCCCAAGCCCAATCAGAAACCATCTAAGCCCAATTAGGTTATCTTGGACTCTAAAGAAAGCCCAAATCCAATTCCAAGCTTTGGCCTAATAAGGCTATTAACACAATATGAAATTTGCTCTTTCAAGATTACTATCTCAAAGTCATTTCAACTAGGAAAGGGACCAAGAAGACACAATTAACCTTGGCTTCAAAAAATGATAAAAAAAATGTTCTTGGCCAATCTAGGTGACATAATAATTATTTTTAACTTCGATCTATTCCACCATGAGATCAAAGTTGCACTCCAAGAATAATTACTATTACCCAAAGGCTTATCACAAAAGAATGTGAACTTTGTCTTTGACCTACTAAATAACCGACCATAATGCCCCTCTATGTATTCCTATAGCTAAGACCGGTACTTTGGCCTGTGTACTATCACCTCCTTAGCTGTATCTTTTTCCGTTGGGTTTCTTGTCCTATTCCCAACCATCCTTGGTCATGGAATCTCTTGATCTCTGGAGCGACCCTCAAGCCATATGACTGATACAGCCATAAAGGTAGTATCACTAGATCTAGATTCAGATGATAAATATGGACAATCCCAAAGGGGACACATAGATTCCATATTGCATATGCATATTCCAATTAATTAGAACTTAGCACTCAATGCGCAAGGCTATTGATCCTAATAAAGTAAGATCTCACCCACAGTGAATCAAAGTACCAAACCCTTAATTCATTAGTTCATCCACAAATGTTCAAGATTAAGAGCAATGATCATTTAGTAGTAGCGAGTATCTTGTTTTCTTTCTTTGATAGTATGTCTCTAGAAAACATACTCCAATGGTCCTGTCAAATACGTGACGCACATACTATTGAGACAAATCCAGAAAGTCCTCCAATGACCTAGGTAGATCACCCTCAATGAGGAGACTTGCTCAATATAACCTTATCCCGGTAGAGTGCCCAACACTACTATTTGGGTACGGACTTAATTTATGACGTGACTAAATCTAGACTTGGACCTACTGTGCATCCAGCCTCACTGCGCACCCAAGTCATTAGTTCAAGTCAAGGGACCTTTATGCATACATAAATTAAACACACTAGAGATAATATGTAAGGAACTCATAATTCCATTTAATACAATGATTATACACTATTTAACATCCAAAATGTTATATACAAGTGAGATTTAGGGCATACTATTCCTAACATTGGGGGTATTAATGTGTTGTGATTGTGTGTGTGTCTGCATGGCATTTCTATACTTGTTTAAGGTGTTCTTATGCTTTCTTAGATGTGTTAGCATTGCATTTATACCATACTTGTGCATAGTAGGCTATAAATGTCCACAGTTGAGTTTAGAACATAAATGCTACACTAATGCGCACTTATTTCATATGTTAGGTAAAGTTTAAGGCAATGCTCGAGACTTGAATTGATGATGATTTGATGAATGAGCCAAGCTAAAGGTGTTTAGGATATTGAAGGAAGCTAGAAGAATGCATTTGGAAGTAGTCGGGGAGAAGAAAAGAGCTACTGAGAAGAAACAAGCTCATGAGGAGCAAGAATGGTGCATAATTTGGGAAGGCTGGTCGACCTCAACCCTTGGCCGGTCAACCGGCCAAGTCCCTTGGCCACATAAAGAACTTAGCCATTCTAGGCTGGTCGACCTATCCCTTAGGCCGGTCCCCCAACTGGTCCCCTGGCCTTGCGTGACGAAAACCTTGTTTAAAGACATTTTTCAGCATTTTTTTAAGGAAGTGGAGAGACCCCTTTTCACCCCCACTCTTCACTTCCATTTCACACACATTAAAGCCTAACTCACACATCTTAGACACATGTTTTCACACATTTCCCACTTGTATTCAAGCTTATTTGGAGGGATTAAACACTTGGATTTCAAGATTACTCAAAGGATTCTAAAACAACATTAAGGATGGAAGGGGAGTTTTCATATTTCTCTTTTATTCTATTTTATATTATGTTTGAGTAGACTTGCTTTAGGTGATTTAGCTTGTGTAATGGGTTGATTATATACTCTTATGTTATGGGATTTGATGGCTTAATATATACATAAACATTTTTTGTTTTTCTTGTTTTATGGCTATTATTTTGTACATGTCTAGGTATTTGATAATATGCCTATGTGAATAGTTTATGTATAAATTGAAGTCTATTTGCTACTAAACACCTCTAATCCATTCAATAATCATGTCTATATGTTTATGTCAAGATTTTATGAAGTGGGCATTGTTTTTATTCATGTCTATGTGTATGATAGCATGCGTAGGGACAGACCCACACCGAGTCCTAGGGAGAAATTAGGACACTAGTTAGTAACCTAGTCAAGAGCATTTCCCATTGCTAAGCCATCATCTAAGTCCTATAGCATATGAGTCAAGAATCACCTATCGGCAAGCGAAGGCCACTCTAGCTTATTCCATTTGCTAGTTCCCTTTAGGTTAGTTTGTTTCTTTTGTCTTCTATTCTCGTTCTCTTATAGTGTAGTTTTCTTTTCTTTAGTTTGAGCTCAATCCAAAAATCCCAAAAATATGGTTAGTTTAGGTTTTCTTTTAGGCACTTTCTATGACACACACATAGAATCCATTCCACAATTCATCTCCCTGTGGTTCGGGTACCCATTATCACACATACTATACTATACCAATCCATGCACTTGTAGGTCTTTAGGGCATGTGTACTTAGAGATGATCATGAACCATTTCTTATATGAACATGAGCTGACCCTTAGTGAGGGTGAGCTAATGACCCTTACTTCCAATTCCCCCTTATCAGGGTCCATTTCTTCATGCTCTCTTGTTGACTTCATCGCACCCATTCCCACTTCATTAAATGATTCTTCCCTTCGTCTTTTCGTTGAGTCTCCTCTTGATCAACACATTTTTTTGCGATCCTACTATGAGCATTTATATGTCGAGTTCGTTCATACTCCTCCAGTTCTTTATTCTTTGGATTCTTCCTTGACCTATGGGCACGGGGTGTGGATAGCCTTTGATCTTCAAAAGAAAGCTATAGGATTGTTAGTGGCGGAGACAGAGTTGGCTAGGTTAGGATGGAAGATAAAAAAGTGACTTAAAGCTTTAGATTTTCCCATGACCCATGACACCTTGGAGCATTCTTTTATATTTGGTGTGTCGGGTTTTCCATTATTCCCTTTTCATGTGTGCTTGAGAAGGATTGTGATGTGCATTATTTAATTGATTCTTTATCCCATGAGCCTTGTTCTTCTGAGTTATGCTTTGACAAGTTCATATGCCGACCCGTGCTTAAATGTTATAAGTATTATTGGCCCTAACATTACCACCTAGTTGGAGGCATTAAATTCAACCCTACTAGGAGGCATCTTAGACATTTAGGTGATGGATGGTGATCTCCTAGCTAACAGCGTCATCGTTAGTGCTACTAGAAAGAAATCTAGGTTAAATTTTGGTATTTTCATTCCTTATTTCATTTTCTTCTCATTTCTTTCTTTTTTTACCTTCACAAGTGTTGATCCTTGATCCCCTTTCCTCTTAGGACACACCTTTTTTATTATTTCCATGTACCGGTGCAACCTTGTATGGCAATGCTACTAATCTTATGCTTTGTGAGTGTTAGTGGTTTGATGAAAAATGGGATTAGTAGCTGAATTATTAATCATTGGCATCGAAGAGCCTCAAAAAGAACACAAGGTTATATCTATCCTTTGTCCACTTGTTGCCCTTATATCTACCCCTTCCCCACTACCCTTACATGCTTTGTATTGCCTAAATACTGGTGGTGTGGTCTTGTTTTATTTGCTTGAGGACAAGAAAAGTTTAGGTTTGAGGGTGTAGGAGTTTGCTTTTCTTGTTTATGCTTTGTTTATGGTAGATTTACATTGTTTTCGTAAAAATTATGATATTTTTTTCAATTTTTTGTGCATATGGAGTCATTTATCTCTTGGTTGATTCAAGTGCTTGTTCTTGTTATTGACTTAATTGATTGGTGAAGGTAAGTTTGTATTATGGGGAATAAATAGAATGGAGAGAGATCCAATACTTTGAGGAGACGCCTTTTGAAAACTGTGGAGAGCATGAACTTTCAAGAATGCATCTTGTAGCTATCCCATGGCTTGGTTGGAAAAAGTGTCAAAGTGGGGTGTTGGTATGAGTACCACTTCGTTCATTGGTTCTTTTTTATGTGCCTAAGCCTTTTTTTTTCTTTTCTTTTTCCTTATGTTATTTATTTGGAGGGTTTTAGACATTGGATTCAAGTTTGCTTAAGAGCTTCGTACAAGACTAGATAGAATGGAAGGGAAGCTTCCTAATCTCTCTTTCATTCTATTTTCTATCATGATTGAGTAGACTTGTGTAGGGTGATTTATCTTATGTAATGGGTTGACTATATACTCTTATGATATGGGATTTGATGGCTCAATATATACATGTTTGGATTTTCTTGTTCAAATGGCTATTTTCTCGTTAATGTCTAAGTGTTTGATAAAATGCCTAGATGAGTAGCACGTGTATAAATTGAAGTCTATTTGTTACTAAACACATCTAATCCATGCTATAATCAAGTCTATGTGTTTATATGTAGATGTTATAAAATAGGTAACGCTTATATTCATGTCTATATGTATATTTGCATGCCTAGTAATGAATATGACTTCAATAACACATATGTTGGTTCTTAATCGGATCTAATAGTGTAATATGAGCATGATGATAATATGTCTATAAGAGTTGCATATGTATAAATTGAAGTCTATTTGCTATTAAACATGTCTAATCCATTCTATAATCATGTCTATGTGTTTATATGTGGATTTTGAGAAGTGGGTAATGCTTATAATCATGTCTATGTGTATGTTTGCATGTTCAGTAGTGAATATGACTTCAATATTGTTTACATGTTAACTCCAAAGTGCTTTTAATGGTGTAATCTGAACATGACATTGTTTAGTAGTCGAATAGGCCCCTTTATTCGTGAACGCCTTGGCCTAGAACATGCATGAATGCGCTAATAGGTTAAATCCCACTACAGTGACCCTAGAATGAAGAGGCATAATTTAACACTAGTCTAAATCGTGTCTGCTTTGGCTTTAAATCCAGCCAATTAGTTTTAGGTTCGTTCTAGGTCACCTAGGAAGCTAGTTAGTCACTATTAAGGCCCTAGGTCATAAGGACCACGTAGTAGCTCTAGAAGGTGCCACCTAGGGACGGATCTGCACCAAGTCTTAGAGAGAAATTAGGACACTAATTAAGCAACCAAGTTAAAGAGCAATAGGTAATTAAGCCATTCCATGTAATTCCATAGCATTTAAGTCTAGGATCACCCATTATCAAGTAGATGTCACCCTAACCCCTTCCATTTGTTAGTTTTCTCTAGATAGCATGTCTCTATACCTTCCATTCCTATAGTGTAGTTCTATTTTCTTTAGTTAGAGCTCCCGATCATCCAAAAAACACCAAAAAATTAGTTAGTTTAGGTTTTCTTTTGGCATTCTCTAGGACAAACACACACATAGAATCCATCCCACAACATAGCCTCCCTATGGTTTGGCACCCATTCTTGCACATAATATATTACATCAATTTGTGTGCCTGTGGGTCTTTAGAGCTCACACTCAAAAGAAGCTATCAAGTTCTTGACACTGTTGCTGGGGACAAATAGTGGTTGCATTCTTGCTTGTGTGTTTTAGTAGTTGCATTTTCTTTCTTGCATTTTCTTTATAGTTTGTTTAGTTCTTAGCTTACTTCTTGTTTATACTGTCTTATTCTGGTATTTGCTTATCTATCTTTCTTTTTGTTTTCTTTTTGGCTATTGAGTTTATTTCCACACTTAGCTAGTTTGCTTGTTTAGATTTATTAGTTATTTTTGTTTTTGTTTTTAGTAGACTCTCTAGGATTATGGCTTCTTTGTTGTAGTCTTAGGATTGCTGAAGTTTTCAGGGGTTGAAATGGTTAGAGTTAGGATAGTTTATGCATGCTTAATAAGAGATCCCTTGGAAATATTCTAGTTCCCCTTAATCTCGAACTTGGTAGGATTGCAAGGCATTGCAAGAATTTAGGAGTTTTTCTTGAGGAGGTGGCCAATCCCAATCATCTTCCAAATCCTCCCATTCCCTCAATGAATCCCATTTCAGCTCATGATCACTATGAGTATCCAGCCCAAGATAATTTTAGACAAGAGCCTTTTAGACAAGATCCACCCACAGATAAGGAGCCTACTCTTAGGCAATTCTTCCTCCCCAAAGCCTTTGAGCTTAATTTTGCTATTTAAATTCTGGGCGTAAGAGAGACAAATTTTGAGATTAAGCCTAATATTTTGGCTATGCTTCCTTCTTTCTATGGGAAAAGTAATGAGAGTCCTTTATAGCATATTACCAATTTTGTTGAGATGAGTTCGACCCTCCATGTTCCCAATGTCTCCCAAGAGGTCATACGTCTAAGATTGTTCTCTTTCTCTCTTAAGGACAAGGCTAGGACTTGGTTGCATTCTTTACCTAATGGTTGCATTACTTCATAGGCCGAGCTTTAATCTAAGTTCTTTCAAAAATTCTATCCCATGGCCAAGAAGGCCAACCTTAGGACCGTCATTATCACTTTCTCCCAGCATGACCTAGAATCTTTTCATGAGGCTTTGGAGAGGTTCAAAGACGTTCTTAGACAGTGTCCATACCATGGGTATGGTAGTCATGACCTACTCCAATACTTTTTTCGAGGTTTAAATGAACAATATAGGATGATGGCCAACGCCATCTCCGGTGGTGGCTTTTATACCTTGAGACCAACTGAGGCAGGGAGAAAATGGAGTTGATGGCCAAAAGCTTTTTTCAAAACTTTGATATGGAGAAGTCTAGTCGGGGAGGTGCTAAGAGAGGTGTTAGTAAGGGTGGAGTTTCTTAAGAATTACCTGCTAAGGTAGAGGCCTTGACAAATAAGTTAGATCAATTCATTTCTTTATCTCTTTCATCTTATAGTTATAGGACTAGTTCTATAGGTTCTTCCTCTATCCTTTTAGTAGTTGAGGTGTGTGCATTATATTCTGAGTCATCTTATGAGACCGTAGCTTGCCCTTTAGCACCCTAGTTTCCTGAATTTATGAAAGAGCAAGTGTGTGCTACTCAAGTTTATTCTCATGAGTACAACCCATACTCGAACATATATAATCTGTGTTAGAGGGACAACTTAAAATTTTCTTCAAAATAAGGTCAATATGAGTCTAGTTCACATCCCTAAGCCTTACTCTAGCAGCGACCCCATCCTACTAACCCTCTAGGGTTTTACCATGTCAATCAACCTAGGCTTCCTAGTGCTTCTCAACCATAAGCAGTTCCTGCTCCTTCTAGTAGCTAGACTCCTAGCAATGATGTGATGAAGTTGATGTAGTTTATTCATAATCAATAGTAGGCATTAGCTTGTCAACAGTAGGAGTTAGCCGATAATAGGCAAGAGATGGCTAGCTATAGGAAGCAGATGGCTAGGTTTGAGGCATAATTAGGGTAAATTATCACGCAGTTTAGCACTATAGACCCTGTGAAGCTACCTTCTTAGCTGGAGGTAAACCCTAAAGTCCAGTCCTGTTCCTTCATCAAAATCACTTATCCCTCTCAAGCCCAGGATAAGGCTGTCACCACTTTTAGGAGCAGTAGGATAATGAATAATATGGTAGGAGCTGACTATGCAGTGCCTGCACCAAGTGGTCCTTCTAAGTCTAGAGCGTCTCATTGTAGCCCTATCGAGGGGGATTATAGAGAGGGCCCTTTTGAGAGAGTTGAGCCCATTAGATACCATGGAGATAGTAGTACTTTTCGCCTTTATCAGGAGGAAAAGGAGCCTATTGACGATTCCCATATGTCTATAGGTGTTGCACCTAGAGTTCCCTTCCCATCTGCTTTATAGAGGCTCACGCCTAGTGAGGAATCTAGGTTTTTCAAGATCTTAAAGCATTTTAAGCACCTTAAGGTTAATCTTCCCTTAATAGATGTGATTCTTTCCATTCCCTCCTACTCTAAGTTCTTTAAGGATCTTTGTACAAGGAAGTGTAGATCATCTAACATTCTTAAGAAGGTGTGGCTTACGGAAAAAGTGAGTAGTATTTGTACTTTGGGCCTTCTGGCGAAGATGAGTGATCTTGGAGCTTTCACTATTCCTTGTAGGATCCACGAAACCCAAATTGATCATGCCTTGCTAGATTTAGGGTCTAGTTTGAATCTTATTCCTCACTCCATCTATTAGCAACTAGGTCTAGGTGATCAGTCCGAGCGTAAACCTAAGGGTGTGGTGGAGAATGATATGGTCCATGTAGGTAAGTCTGTGTACCCTATTAATTTCATAGTATTAGATATGGATTCGAGTCATGATTCTAGACATTCTATATCCATTCTTTTAGGTTGCCCCTTCCTTGCCACTATAGATGCTATTACTCGTTGTAGGTCGGGGTTATTAGAGATAAAATTTGGGAATTTGAGGTCTACCATGAAGGTTGCCGAGGCGGTGAATGTAAGAGGAGAAAAGGATGGAGAAGAGTGCTTTAGGATTGACGTGATTGATTCTTGTGTCAAGGACTTTGTAAATCAATAGAGAAGAATTGAGAAAATTTGAAGATTTGTTGACTAACTTTGATTTGAAGACCTTAGAATAGAAATATGTAGCTTTTGCCTCTATAGTTGAGGATTCCATGATTGATAAGACAGTTGAGGTTATTCCTTCTAGTCTTGATTCTAATGATGTCTCTGTTGATGATGTTAAGGTTAAGTCCCCCATGGTTGAGCCTAACCCATCTTTAGAGCTCAAACCTCTTCCCAACCATTTGAAGTATGCTTTCTTAGGCCCTAGTTGACCCTTCCAGTTATTGTAGCTTCCGATCTTTCTAGAAAGCATGAGGAGCATCTCTTAGAGGTTTTGAAAACATAAAAAGGCTATACGGTAGAAAATTGATGACTTGAGAGGAATTGACCATTCAATTTGCAAGCACCGTATTCACTTTAAGGATGAAGTCGTTCCTTCTAGGGAGATGCAAAGGAGGCTAAACCCATACATGAGCAAAGTAGTTAAGAAAGAGATCATTAAGCTTTTAGATGTAGGCATTATCTATCCAATCTCCGATACTGAGTGGGTTAGCCAAGTTGTCCCTAGGAAGTCCGGGATCACAATTGTAGAGAATGGGAGAGCAAAGCTTATCCCTATGCGTACTCCCACAGGTTAGAGAGTTTGTATTGACTATAGGAAGCTTAACTCCAAAACTAGGATGGATCATTTCCCAGTGCCTTTTCTAGACCAGATCCTAGATAGAGTAGTTCGGTATAGCTATTATTGCTTTCTAGATAGCTATTCCAGTTAAAATCAGATCCCTGTGTTTTCTAAGGACCAGGAGACGACCACCTTTATTTGTCCCTATGGCACTTTTGCCTATAAGAGGATGCCCTTCGGTCTATGCAATGCCCATCGACTTTTCAAAGGTGTATGATGGCCATTTTTAGTGACAGATTGAGTGACATTCAGAGATTTTCATGGATGACTTCTCAGTCTTTGGTGATAGTTTTGATGAGTGCTTGAGTCACCTCTCTTTAGTTTTAGACCATTATGTGGAGAAGAACTTAATGCTGAGTTGGGAAAAATCCCACTTTATGGTGAAACGAGGGATAGTGTTGGGTCATGTAGTCTCATCTAGTGGCATTCAAGTTGACCTAGCTAAGGTAGAATTGATTGAGAAGTTGCCTATCCCTAAGTGTGTTATGGATGTTAGATCTTTTTTAGGGCATGCAAGATTCTATTATAGGTTCATTAAGGATTTTTGCCATATTGCATGCCCCTTGTCTAGACTCATAGGACAAGATGTCTCTTTTAAGTTTAATGATGAATGCGTTAGAGCTTTCAATAGAATAAATCCTTATTGTCCACATCCCCGATCATCCAGCCACCTAACTATAGTCTCCTATTCGAGGTAATGTGTGACGCATTCAATTTTGCTGTAGGAGCTGTTTTAGGACAATGGCAAGATAAGTTGCCCCATGTAGTGTACTATGCTAGTAAGACTCTTGATGAAGCTCAAAAGAACTATGCTATCAATGAAAAGAGCTTCTAGCAGTTGTCTTCTCCCTTAACAACTTTAGGTCGTATATCCTAGGGTCTAAAGTGATTGTCTATACTGATCATATGACATTGAGGTATTTGTTAGCTAAGAAAGAATCTAAGCTCTGCTTGATTAGGTAGCTGCTCCTTCTTCAAGAATTTAATGTTGAAATAAGGGGTAAAAGGGTAGTGAGAGCTTCGTAATAGATCACCTTTCCTGTCTTGTTAGTGAGTCTTCTAGTGATCCATCTCCTTTTCATGATTCCTTTCCCGATGAGCAATTGTTTGCCATCTCTCATCACACACCATGGTTTGCTCACATTGTCAATTATCTTGCCACATGGGGTTTTCCCTCTTATTTGGAAAAGAGAGAGAGAGAGAGATAGGCTCCAAGCACAAGTAAGACATTTCTTTTGAGAGGATCTCTATCTTTTCAAGGTGTGTACGGATCGAGTGATTCGCTAGTGTGTGCCCAAGAACGAGTTCTAAAGAATGTTAAGTTTGTGTCACGATGAGGAGTATGGAGGTCATTTTAGTGGAAAGAAGACCACCACAAAGGTCTTGCAATGTGGATTCTTTTGGCCCACTCTCTTTGGGTATGCCTAAGAGTATTGTACAAAGTTTCTTAGATGTCGACAATCTGGGTCTATCTTTATAAGAAACATGATGCCTTTATCCCCTATTCTTCCATGTGAATTATTTGATGTTTGGCGTATAGATTTCATGGGAAAATTCAAGGCCCTAAACTTTGGTTTGGCACAAGTAGGTGACAAAAGGGAGCTTGACTTAGCTGAGTAGGAAGAGTTAGGTTTGAGGCATATGAGAACTCTAAGCTTTATAAAGATAGAATGAAGAGAATTTCTGATAACCACATTCTTAAGAAATTATTTTCTAACTCCAAGCTCAAGTCAAGATGGGATAGTCCATATGAGATGTTGGTCGCCTACCCTTCTGGAGTGGTCAAGATCAAGGACTTAAAGGACAGCTGAGAGATGATAATGAGCAAGCAATGCCTAAAGCATGCATATGATTTGAGCATGACTTGTGTGGAGGTTTTAATACTTCAGGACCCTATCTGTGGAGGTTGAAGATAAGTTAGTGATTGCCTAGTTGATGGCGTGGTGCTTAGCGCTACTATGAGCCAACCTAGGTTCAATTTTGCAATTTCACACTTGTTTCGTTTTCCTTTCTGTTGTTTTCTTTGTTTTTCTTTCACTCACACCAAAGTGTTGAATCCTGATCCGTTGTCCTATAAGATACACCGTTGCTTATTATTGCACTTGTCAATGCAAGCATGCATAGGCAATGCTACTAACCTTGTTTTCTTCATAAATGTTGATGGTTTATAAGGTTCGTAGTATGGTGATTTATCATTGGCAAGGAGAGCTTTGAAGACAATGCAAGATTTTATCTATCCTTTCTCCACTTGTTCCCTATGTTTCTACCCCATCCCTACCACCCTTACTTGCCTTTGGTGCCAATGTTCTTGTTTATGTGTTTTACTCTATTTGCTTGAGGACAAGCAAAGTTTAGGTTTGGGGGTGTGGGGATCTGGTCTTATCATTTTATGTTTTCTTAAGGTAGATTGCATTATTTGGTTAAAAATGGTGAAAATTTTAAAATTTTTCAATATTAATGCATGTAAAGTTGTTTATTTCTTGGTTGATCATTGTGTTGGCTATTGTGATTGACTCTATTAAATGGTGAATATGAGTAGCAATGTGGGGAATTGAATGGAGTGGATTGAAAATCGAGTCTTAGAGGGGATGCCCTTGCAAGTTATGGGGAGTGAGAACCTTTATGAATGCCCCTTGTAGCCACCCCATAGCTTGGTAAGAAAGAGTGATTGAACAGGGTTGTTGATATGAGTGCCCCTTCCTAGATTGGTTCTTTTTTATATGCCTTAGCCTTTTTTTTCCCTTTCTTTTTATGCAATACAAAGCATGAAAAATCCAAAGGACTTGAAAAAGGAAAAAATGGTACAAAAAGATCAAAAAGACGAAAAAAATTGAAAAAAAATGGAAAAGAGAAAAAAGCCAAAGGCACAAAAAAGTTTTATAAATAAGTGCATAAGTAACACAATGTCAACTTAGCACAAGTTATCCTCTTTGTATATAAGTGAATAAGGCTTTTATAAGCCATTGTGTTTGTTTATTTTCTCTCTTCTTGTCTTTAAGGCTTTGTGTATGTTGGGGATGCCATGTTAGTTGAGGAGGCACGAAATATCAACCTCTCGTGTACGTCAGATAGAATCCTAGGCTTGTGGTGGCTTAACTACTTGGGAAGTTCCCGTGAGGTTTAAGACCTTTTGTGAATAGAGGGAAGATCTAAAGAGGCTTAGGATCTCTCCACCATAGGAATACCCTTTTCATGCTTCTTAGACTAACTTTGATAGCAAGTCAATCCCCTTAGGTAACCCTTTGCATTGGCTTTAGAAATAAACTTAAGATCGAGCTTGCTTGGGGACAAGTAAGGAGACGGTTTGAGGGAGTTGATGTGTTGTGTTTTTGTGTGTCTTTCCATTATCATCTATCTATGTTTAAGAGGCATTTTGAGCTTTAAGAGATGCACTATTGTAGTACACATCTCAGAATAGGCTTAAGCGTATGCAAATGTACATAGTTGAGTTTAAAGACAAACACTACACTAATGCAAGCTTATTTCTCATGTTTGGTGAAGTTTAGGGTTAAGAACGAAGCTTCAATCAATGAAGATTGGATGTTGGAGCAAAGCCTAAGGTGATTTGGACATAAAGATATCTAAGAAAATGCAATTGGAGGCATACAACGCATAGAGCAATCAAGAGCAACCGGAGCAGAACGGGTAAAACGTGAAGGAGTGGATTCGTTTTACTGGTCATCCCCTGGGCCCTGCCGGTCGACCAACAAGGGAGGCCAGCAGTTCCAGAGAGGTCTTTATGTTTGCTGATCACCCAAGCTCTTCAGTTGATTGGCAACGCACTGCAACTATAAAAGAAGCCCGATTTTGCTGCAGAAAAGAGAAACTTTACGCCTACTTTTCCACACACCCACTTCACACACACACAAACCCCTGTCTTCACCACCTCTAACACACACACTCACACACTTTTCACTTAGATTCAAACTTATTTGGAGGGTTTCAAACACTTGGATTAAGTCTACTCCAAGATTTTCAACAAGAATTGCTAGGATGGAAGGAGAGCTTTCTATTATCTTTTTCATCCTATATTATATTATTTTTGAGTAGATTTATTTAGGGTGATGATACTTGTTTAATGGGTTGATTCTATGCTCTTATAATATGGGATTTAATGGCTTAATATATATATATATATATATATATGCATATGCTATGTTTTTCGTGTTTCAATGGCTATTGTTCAATACTTGTCGAGGTGTTTGATAATATGCCTATAAGAGTTGCATATATATATATATATATATATATATATAAATTGAAGTCTATTTGCTACTAAAACCTCTATTTCATTCTATAATTATGTCTATGTGTTTATGCGTGGATTTTACAAAGTGGGTAATGCTTTTATTCATGTCTCTGTGTATGTTTGCATGCCTAATAGTGAATCTGACTTCAATATTGCATACATGTTAGCTACAAAGTGCTTTTAATGGTGTAATCTGAGCATGACGATGTTTGGTAGTCGAATGGGCCCTTTTATTCACAAACTCCTTGGCCTAGAACATGTATGAATGCGCTAATAGGACATACTTTTACATTAGAACCACACTTAGTTAGCCTCCCCATGGATATGACCACACACTCACACACGCTATACTACCGTAACCCGTGCACTTGTGGGTAACGATCTTAAAGGTTTATGATCACTGTGCATCAATGGCAAACATTTAAATTATAAATTGCTTCATCGTGTCTAGTGAGAACCACAACCCAAAACTTTGGAAACTTGTCAAAAAGACTTTCTTGAGTATCTATTAGCGTACATAGTAATCTTTCCACTACGATAAGGCTCTAGGTGTAACAAAGATAACATACAGTACTCTTCCTTTTTCAAGATGGTGCAGATTTATTTGAAGACCAGAAGATCTCATATAGAGAAAATCCGAAAAACTGCAAGTACTGAATCATACTATCAATCTTTGAGTATCTAGTATAAATGCCAACAAGCACTTTTGCTCCTCAGACAGATATGTGGCTATACCTCTAGTCCAAAAATATATATCAAGAAATAACACATCTTTAACCTCTGGTTCCAATTATCAAGGATACTCAACACATTAGCTGGAATATTACAAATATGGAACTTAGCTCTAAAAAAGTTTGTGCCACAACGATATTTCTCGTAATGTCCCATGTGTTTCCTTAAACGATACCAAATAGAAGATGTAACCTGTCATCTCAAGATCATACTCCTACTAAGACATAGGTAGTGATATAGAAAATATCATGAGCCTTTCTATGTCTACGAGTGTTAATTTCTCTAGTTACCCACACCATTCTCCTTGTGAGGAAACATCTTGACGTAAATTGTTGAGTCACAATCTATAACTTACAAGGTACTCCTCAACCTCACACATAAGGCATACTCCATTTTGATTAGGATCAAAAAGGCTCTGATGTATTCATTTAATTTCTGCTCTACCTTAGTCTCAAACAACTAGAGACTTGTTTAATATCAGATAATCACATCGATTTTTTTTTTAGCAATCTCTAGTCAAAACTAGTACTCACAACCTCAAGAACTAGTTAGCTCATACATTAATGTGAACCAATTTCTGACACTTTCTGAACAACTTGTCACCCAGAGAAGAAGGGAACTTTGCAAGTCATCTTTTTCTTATAGACAAGACCATGAAAAGTTATATCTTTGAGATCTAGTAAATTGCGAAGCCCACGCTCAACTAACTTCTTGTCATGCTCTTAAACAAGATGTCCCTTGGGCAAAATTAGAAATTATGTCTTCGAGATCTAATGAACTGCGACGCTCAAGCTTGACTAACTCCTTATCAAGCCTTAGACAAAAGGTTTTAAGCATGAGTGTATCCAAAGGGTTATTGGTTGGAGAAAATATCCTTTCTGGATCAAATATACTCTATATTATGCCGTAATAGTATGGTAGGATATTGTTAAACCATTATGTATTCTATCGAATGAAAAAATTTCTATATCTACTGATATTGAAACCAGAATAGAAATACGGTGTCCACAAAGTCTAGAACAAAGTTTTTTCACATGTTCGGAACATAAATTTTAACATGAATATCTGAACACTATGTAACTCCAACCATAAGCCCATACTTTACTTTATTGTGAACTCTAAAAGTAAAGCCTTCTTACTTCTTATTCACGTCTCTTGAAACTTCTGCTAGAGATAGCTGTTACAGTTTCTACCTTAGGGTCTACTCATAAACGGAACCAACCACCATAAGGGTCTCATCATGAGAAGTGAAGCTTATATCTTTCTAGCACTTGGTTAAATATATGGGACAATGTATCCTCTAATGCTCTTATACACCACACTAGAAACATTTTCCTTTGGGCTTGTCATCTACTACCCTCTTTCATTTCTTTCTAAGACAAGCATCTTACTGTTGCTCAACATTATCAAATTGCCTCTTCCCATGCTCCAATTGTTTCCCTTATCACTAGAATGAAAAGTACTAGAAGGTTTAACTTTAGGAATGGAAACCTGGACCTCTTGTTGAATAACAAACTCTACTTCCTAAAGCTCCTTACTGGGTATTACTAGAATTAATCCCTGTCTAGGGATAGGATTGGTTGAGGACAAACTTGTACCTATCCTCAATGAGTACTTTGTCCAAGTTCCTCTTCCAGTGAACATAGTTTAGGCTGGTTAACTTATTCTCGAAGACAATACCCACCTAACCACTGGAGGAACTACACAACATTATATTGGATATACACATAATGATATCTCAAATGAATGAGTAAAATAATATGACGCAAGTATAATATGTATGTAATAGCAAAAAACAATATACATCAAGCCTTTTTACATCGTTTGCCCTTTAGTAGATAAACACTCAAACTGCTATAATGTAATAGTGTCTCAACCATATCAACTTAAACTCCATGGATGGCATGGTCGAACAAATAAATAATCGAGTTAGGCTTTAGCCTATTTGGATAATGCTTATCTGGATAGACACTATCTAACAGTATCCAATCACTACTTTGTTTGGCCTCTCAAATCACCTTAGGGCCTCCCCTAATAGGGTGGCCAATCCCATGTTTGAGTTAAGTGTATTTAACCACTTCTTAGTGTCTCATTCCCCATCATGTATCTAGACTTAAGCCCTCCGATGGGGTAGTGACTCATATCCCCTTGCCTTGAGATGGTCTATGATAATGAACGCTGTCGATAGAATGGTCAAACCGCATCAAATCTTTTATGAATGTACACGTTAAGTCCACATTACTAAATCTAGTAATTGTGACACCCTCTGATAGGGTGGTTAATGCCATTCACCCTTAGAGTGAACCAGACGTGGAAGGTCGTAGGGTTTCTAATTGCCTTTCCCACTCAATATGCCCTTAAGGGTCATATCTATTTATCTTGGTCTCATATGTTTTAGATCTAAACACCACCTTTGAATCAAAAAACCCCAAAAATGTTCTTAACTTGAATCCACCAATAGGATAGATCTCTTATCAACATCCCATTACGTGATCTTTAATGAAGAACTTCACCAATGGGATGGCTGAACTCATTAACACCTTTTTTGCTTTAAGATTCAACTTTGTTTTTCTAAAACATTTCATGGTACTCAAATAGATTTGATCTAGTCTTAGGCTTTTAGTGAACCCATAGGTTGGCAAGTTGACTTCCTCTATTTGCTATGGTACTTTGACTTTAGTTTTAAACATCCCTTTGAGTCAAAATTCACTTTGTCTTACTAAGTCATATTCGTACCAAAATAGTGAGTCAAACCTATATCCAGATTATGAAAGCGTTAGGTTGGCGTACTTGAGTTGTCTAGATAAGTCCATTTGTTAATTAGTGTCGTAAACAACTAATATCCCTAACCAATTTCATGCATTACTCTCTAGGCTCTCTAATTAACAAATAATTAACCTAAGGAATCTCGAGAGACTTATCAAACTCAAGCCAAACAAGATCCAAGCGTTAGCCAATTTTAGAACCTACTTGGGTGGAAATGTGTTACAGAAGCGACCCCATAGGCTTTTGCTTTTGCATCTCTCTAAAATTGCAGATGGTAAAATCTTGATTTATTTAATCATCAAGGATTTCCAAGCAAACAAATTTTCTATAAATAGAAAATGGAAGGCATGTTATTCAACAATATAACATGACTTATATTTACCTAGGGACCAAATTGGTTATTGGGCAGCGAAAACTGTAATAGGTGTGCTTGAAACTAATCTTGTAATAGAATCACTTTTGGTAGAATTATTGAGCAAAAGTGCTAGTGTGGGAAAATCCACTTTGACTCATTTTTATAGTTTTCACACTTTTGTTTTATCACTTCTGATTGTCGTATTTATGTTAATGCACTTTTCAATGATACGGAAAAAAGGTAATTTTGGTCCTTTATAGTGAAGATATTGGTAAGATTAGTAATGCTATAAAACTCACTTGTACATGACATTTTGGATGCTACACAATGTATAATTATTTTTGTTATATGGCATTGTGAGTTTCTTACATATTATCTCTGTTATGTTTTATTGATGCATGTGTAAAGGTCCTTTGACTTGAACTAATGACTTGGGTGCGCAGTGAGGCTGGACGTACAGTAGGTCTAAGTCTAGATTTAGTCACATCATAAATTGAGTCCGTAACTGAATGGTAGTGTTGGGCACTCTACCGGGATAAGGTTATATTGAGCAAGTCTCCATGTTGAGGGTGATCTACCTAGGTCATTGGAGGATTTTTTCGATTTGTCTCGATAGTATGTGTGTCACATATTGGACAGGACCATTGTGAGTATGTTTTCTAGAGACGTACTATCAAAGAAAGAAAACAAGATACTCACTTCTACTAAATGATCATTGCTCTTAATCTTGAGTATATGTGGATGAACTAATGAAGTTAGGGTTTAGTACTTTGATTCACTATGGATGAGATCTTACTTTATTTAGATCAATAGCCATGTGCATTGAGTGCTAAGTTCTAAATAATTGGAACAAGCATATGCAATATGGAATATATGTGCCCCCTTTGGGATTGTCCAAATTTATCATCCGAATCTAGATTTAGTGATACTACCCTTATAGGTGTATCGGTCATATGGCTTGTCGCTCCCGAGATCAAGAGATTCCATGACCAAGGATGGTTGGCAATAGGACAAGAAACCCAACGGGAAAAGATACAGCTAAGGAGGTGATAGTACAAAGGCCAAAGGACCGGTCTTAGCTGTGGGTATACATAGAGGGGCATTATGGTCGGTTATTTAGTAGGTCAAAGACAAAGTTCACATTCTTTTGACACAAGCTTTTGGGTAATGGCAATTATTCTTGGAGTGCAACTTTGATCTTATGGTGGAATAGATCGGAGTTAAAAATAATTATTATTATGTCACCTAGATCACGCAAGGACATTTTTTATTATTTTTTGAAGCCAAGGTTAATTGTGTCTTCTTGGTCCCTTCCCTAGTTGAAATAACTTTGAGAGTAATTTTGAAAGAGCAAATTCCATATTGTGGTAGTAGCCTTTTTGGGCCAAAGCTTGGAATTAGGTTTGGGCTTTCTTTGGAGTCCAAGATAGCCTAATTGGGCTAGGATGGTTTCCTATTGAGCTTGGGCCTCCACATAGATTATAGACTATGTGTTGGACTTGGATAATGGACTTGGCCTAAGTCTTCCAAGACAAGTGGACAACTTGCACAAGTCTTCCAAGAGAAGTTAACAAGTTGCATAAAGGAAATACTGCATAAAAATTTTCTCCCACATTGAAAGATTAGCAACTTTGGGTGCCAAGGTTCTGTCTATAAATAGATAAGATCCTACACCTTTTATGTAATCCACTTTATAGTTGATTACTTCCTTTTTGGTAAGAAAATACTACAACAAATATTACACACTTATTGTGTGATTTTTGCTCTAGTTTTTCAAAAGCATATTACTTTCCTTCTTCCCACACAAGAGGCTATTGTCCCAAGATAAGTCTCTTTAATCATAGGGAAGAAGACTAGGGAGTTGCCTATTGCGACACCCTTATAGTAAAATTTTTGGCGGCCTTGTTCGTGAACGGGAACAAAGCTCATGACGGTTTTAGCTTCATCAAAGGCCCCGCGCTTCAAGAGGTTAGCTTTACATATTTTTGCAAGTACTAGTTATATTCTATATGTTCTTAAGCATGTTCTTGTGTGTGTTATGTGGTTATTTTATTTTCGTAGCATGTTTTGTTGGTAGAATTTCAAAGAAAATATGGACTAGGATACATCACACTTAATAATATCAATCCTACAATTGGTATCAGAGCTAAGGCTCACACACAACATGCTTAGACTATGCAATAATATTGTATTTTCATAAATATGTTAGTCATCTTGTGAGTGGCAAGATTAGGAAATCTTGTGTTGCATGTACTTGTGGTTTTATGCTTGTATGTGCAGGTAATATAAAACCCCCTTGATGGTTTGTATGTATGCATGATATATTTTCATGTATGGTCAACAAAGCTTGGCCATAGGCGATTTCATGTATAAATATTTATTGTTAATGCTTATAATTTATTTAAAAGAAGCATAGGATATTTTGATATCCTTGTAATGTTTCTTTAAGAAGCTTGTATTAGCAATAGCAAAGTATATTGTTATAATCTTTAAAGACCAAGGAGAAAAAATAAGAAAATACCGTGGAGGAACATTCTGCTGAGTAAGCTTGTCGGTCGACCGGATCCTATTAACGGTCAACCAGCTGAGGCAGAAAAAGCTACTAAGCATGCTATTTTATTGAAGATTATAGGGAGCCGTCAAAGAGGGATTTTAATGTATTTTGGTGGATGTTTATAATGCATTGATATATGTTTTAACATATTTGCATTAGCATGATTGCCACCTAGAAATATGTCCACTCATTTGGGTTTATAAAAATAAGTCATACCTATGAGTTGATTCTCAAAGATAGTTAAGTCTATGAGAATGGCTTAGACAAGATAATTGTAAGTGGCTATGTCTAAAGATGCTATACAATCTCATGACAACACTAAAAGAACTTAACTTGAGATTTACAAATATATATCTACCTAAGGGTCTATGCACCCAGATTTAGATAAGTAATCTATTATGGCATTGTAATGTTTTAGTAACACAAAAGGGATTTTCAAAAACCAAGGGGTTTCGCGAATCCAAAGCATGTTTAGATCTAAAACAAAAGCAAGAATACTAAAATTAGAGAAAACCCTTAAGTTAAAATATTGACTAGGAGAGGGGACTGGAAAAATGCCATGGCTTTCCATATCCAATTCATGTTAATGGTAAATGTCATTAACTTCCCCATTGGAAGGTGACACTTTATCTAGATTTAACAAGGTAAAACATAAAATGTTTGTTCAAAAGGGTGTTAGTAAGTTCGGCCATCCCATTGGTGGAGTTTTTCACTAAAGAACGCCTTACGCAACATTGATTAAAGTCACTACCCCATCGGAGGGCTTAAATCAAGAATGTTTTGCGGACAAACATTAGGAATGAGTGTACACTCAACTTAAATGGTAGGTTCGGGTATCCTATCAATAGAGTTCGCTATCGAATTTAAGAAGTCAAACAAAACAGTGATTGAATAATTCAATTGGATCATATCTACATAATTGTTAATTCAAATAAGCGATGGTGCTTAACTTAACATTCATAAATTTGGCCATCCCATCGTTGGAGTTCTTGTGAGGACATTGAGACACTGTTACATCAAGTAGTTTTAAGGATTGATCTACTCAAAGGCAAATGATGTAAAAAGTACTTGTATGTTTTATTTCCAAAGATAGCATACATATTATACATGCATCAATTCTATACTCATAAATTAATTATGATTATATTGTTGTATCTAGAAAAATGTCTTTGTTCAGTCCACTAGCTACAATTCTCAAAGAGCACAAGCTCACTGGACCAAATTTTGTGGACTGGGAACAAAACTTTGACATAGTACTCACCGCAGAAGAGTACAAGTATGTCCTAACAACTCCTTGTCCTGTTGTGAGGGCTAACTCTTCTGAAGCCCAGAAAGATGCTGAGGCAAAATGGCAAAATGGCAAAAAGCCAATAGTATGGCCAAGTGCTATATAATGGCTTCTATGTTAGATATTTTGCAGAGAAAGCATTATCATATGGAAACTGCAAAAGAAATCATGACTTCAGTATCTCGTATGTTTGCTGATAAGAGCAGGCCCGCAAGGCAAGGTGCTCTTAGAGAAATTATGAACCAAAGGATGGCAGAAGGAGCATCTGTCAAGGAGCATATGTTCAAAATGATGGATTACTTCAATACTGCCGAGATCCTACGAGCAAACATAGATGAGCAATCAAAGGTAGACATGATTTTGGAGACTCTACCGCCATCCTATACCCAGTTCAAGCTTAATTATAATATGAGCAAGATGAACATGGATATGATGGAATTAATGAAAGAGCTCCTTGCTGCAGAAGCCATAATGAAAAATAAAGGCCACATAAATATGGTTCAAGCATCCACTTCTGGACTTAACCCGAAAGGGAGAAAGTTCAAAGGAAAAGGGAAGCAAAAATGTGGTCAAGGGAAAAAGAAGAGAAATGGTGAACAGCCCAGGTAGTTAACGGGTGAAAAGCCCAAGGGCAAATGCTTTAAATGTGGCCTAAAAGGACACTGGAAAAAGGATTGCCCGAAGTACTTGGCACGAGGCCAGATAGGTACACCTCTTTTATTCTACATTATAACTTACTTAGTGGTTGATTCTACTAATTCTTGGATTGTAGGCTCTGCAGCCACTAATTACATTTGCAATTCTTTGCATTGGTTTTAGGGAATGAAGGAACAAGCTAAAGGGGAGTTTGCTTTAAGATTAGGTAATGGAGCAAAAGTATGGGCTGCTGCAGTGGGAGGAATGTAATCTTGCACAACGACATGTGCCTTATGTACGGGAAGAAAAACAGTGGGATGGAGGTTTTAAAATTGAAATCCATGAATTCAACGGACGAATTCAAGTAGAAGAATTTATTGATTGGTTGGCTACGGTTGAGAGGATCTTCGATTTTAAAGATATTCCTGAAAATAAAAAGGTGAAATTAGTAGATTTAAGATTGAGAGGGTGTGCATTTGCATGGTGGGATCAACTTAATTTAACATGGCAAAGAAGGGGAAAGCCAAAAATTTTAAATTAGGAAAAGATGAAAAAGAAGTTGCGCGAAAATTTTCTACCTTTGAATTTTGTCCTAACCATGTATCAAAGGTTGCAAAACCTTTGTCAAGGTAGCTGCACTGTTAATGAATACCCAGAGGAGTTTTATTAATTAATAGTGCATAATGACTTATCTGAGAATGAAGAACAGTTGGTAACAAGATATATTGGTGGGCTTAGGCAAAACATTCAAGACACACTCGCTCTACACAATTTTTGGACTATTTTAGAAGCATTTCAACGTGTGTTAATTGCAGAAAAATAGCAAAAAACAAGGGCAATAATCGGGTTGGAAATAATTGTGATTTTATGACCAGATTTGCAAGCCAAAATCAACAAGGTCAAGGAATGGGTTTTAACAACCGTGAGACACAAACAAGTGCACCAAAAAGTAATTCAGCAAATCAAACAATTAATGTAGCACCAAATACTAGAAATCAAGGTAATGGTTGAGCAAATCATTGCTACAAGTGTAGGGATCCTAATCAAAAATCCATTGAGTGCAGAAAAAACAATAGCAGAGAAGGGAAGAATTTGTTGATGGAGAATAATGATCAAGAAAATGAAGAAGAAGAAGAAAAGCCTATTTATGATGAAAGTTGTGAAGATGATGAAGCTAATATGGTATTCGGAGATGTTGGTGAGTCTCTCATGGTCCCAAAAAGCCTTATTGCTCCGAAACAAGATTCTATAGATGATTGGATACGCACTAACATTTTTTGCACTACTTGCACTGTTGGTGGAAAAGTGTGTAAGCTTATCATTAATAGTGAAAGTTATGAAAATATAATATTTGAAGAGGCTGTTTCCACACTAAGTTTGCCAATAGAGCCACACCCTCTACCTTACAAGCTTGCATGGTTCAAAAAGGGGAATGAGGTACTTGTTACTAAACGATGTCTCGTTTCTTTTTCTAGTGGTAATAAATACTTTGATAAGGTGCTTTGTGATGTTGTGGCCATGGATGTGTGTCACATGTTATTGGGTAGACCTTGGCAATATGATCTTAATGTGAAATATGATTGTAGGAAAAATATTTATATGTTGTGTAAAGACAACAAGAAGATTATTCTAGTTCCTACTAAAGATGAGAGTGTGACAAAACAAAAGAAATCAGATTCTGTTAATTTTCTTTCTATTGCCAAATTTGATGAAGAGTTGGAGGAATCTAGAATTGCCTTCACTTTGACTGGAAAGGAAATATCATCCTTGAGCACTATACTAGATGAGGTGTAACCTATTCTTGATAAGTTTAGTGAAGTCATGCCTAATGAACTACCACCAGGATTACTTCCAATGCAAGATATACAACACTGTATTGAGTTGAGTCCAAGTGCAAGTTTGCCAAATAAAGCTCACTATTAAATGTGTCCAAAACAACAAGAAGAACTAAACAGACAAGTGAGTGAACTTTTGGAAAGAGGTTACATTCATGAAAGTATGAGCCCTTGCACTATTCCAACATTATTAGTTTTAAAAAAGGATCAAAGTTGGCGTATGTGCATTGATAGAAGAGCAGTTAATAAGATCAAAATCAAGCGACGAAGACGATGGCGATGATAACAACGTGTTGGGTTTGAAATTGGAGACTATGTGTGGGCTATTTTGACACATGATCGTTACCCTGTTGGAGAATACCATAAGCTTAGTGCTTGGAAGATTAGACCTTATAAGATTATTGAGAAGATAAATGATAATGCCTATTGCTTGGAACATCCTAATTATGTTACTACTTCAGATGTTTTCAATATCAAGCATCTTGTTCTGTATCATGGAGATTTGGTCAATAATTATGGTGATAACTCGAGGACAAGTTCTTTTCGCACCTAGGGAGACTGATGCAACCCAAAATTTTATTATTTTAGTTAGTCATTAAAATTGGTTAGGATTTAGGATTTGTTATTTATTATTGAGTTCTAGTTCTATTAGAATTAATTTATTACCTATTTTGTTATGGAAAGGGTTGGTAGAAGTTTTAGTTTCCTAATTAGTTTTAGATTCCTATATAGTTTCCTATTTAGTTTTGGATTCCTAACCTATAAATAGAGGTGAAAGCTTTCATTATTACATAAATTTTTTAGAATTATTCAATAATATTATATTCTCTCTCCTAGGGTTTATTATCTTATGGATTTTTTGGCTAATTTCAATCTTGAAATTGAGCTTCTTAATTCTCTTCCTTTCTTGCTATGTCATCCAAATTTCCGCTGCATTACTTCTTGATCTCAACGGCTCCATGAGGATAGACTCGAACAATTGTAAAAGGTCCAGATCATCGAGATTTCAGCTTTCTTGGAAATAAGTGGAGTCTAGAATTATACAATAAAACTTGTTGCACAGGAGAAAACTCGCGCCACATGATGTGCTTCTCATGCCATATCTTGGCTCGTTCTTTATGGATCCTAGAATTCTCGTAAGCCTCATCTCCAAACTCTTCCATCTCATTGAATTAAAAGCATTCTTTTTTCTCTAGCAGCTTACGTGTCAAAGTTTAAGATCTTCATAGCCCAATATGCTCTACGTTTAAGCTCAACTGGAAGATGACAAGCTTTCCCAAACACTAGCCAATATGGTGACATTCCAAGAGGAGTTTTAAAAGTTGTCCAGTATGCCCATAGTGCATCATCTAGCTTTTTTTGACTAATTCGTTCTCACAAACTATTTTTCTCTAAAATTCTTTTCAACTCTCTATTGGATATCTTAACTTGGCCACTTGTTTGTGGATGATAGGGTGTGGCAATCTGATGCATGATTTCATATTTTCTCAACAAGGCCTTAAATTGATTATTACAAAAATGCTTTCCTCCATTACTAATGATCACTCGTAGTGTACCAAATCTGGTGAAGATATTCTTTCACAAGAAGTTCACTACAACCCATGCATCATTCGTGGGCAAGGCCACTACTTCCAACCACTTTGAAACATAATCCACAGCAACTAGCATATAATGGTTGGAGTAGGAAGATGGAAATGGTCCCATGAAGTCTATTCCCTAAACGTCAAATAGTTTAACTTCAAGAATGTTGTTAAGAGGCATTTCATTCCTTCTCGAGATATTGCCCATTCTTTGACATCGATCACAATCTCTAGCAAAGGCATGAACATCTTTGAATAATGTAAGCCAATAAAAACATAACTGCAATATCTTGGCAACTGTCTTTGATGTATCGAAATGGCCCCCATATTCAGAGGAGTGACAATGTTGCACAATACTCTCTATTTCCTCTTCAGGTACACGTCTCCTAATTATCTGATCTACACAATTCCTATATAGGATAAGATCGTCCCAAAAATAATGTTTAACCTCTAAGAGAAATTTCTTCTTTTGTCGATATGACAACTCTATATGGATGACACCAATTGCCAAATAATTCACATAATCAGTGTGATATGCTATTTGAGCACAAGCCTAAATAGCCCGCAAGTGCATGGGACGTGTGTAGTACCGTGTGTGCAAGTGCGGGGTCGAATCCACAGGGAGGCTACCTTAGTTTAGCCTCTATGTGCTCAGGTGCCTTAAACTAGCTATGTGTGTGTGTACTTACTTTAGGATGGAAAGGAGCTCGGAAAAAGGAAAATAAAAACTAATCTATGGATGAACTTAAAGGAGCCAAACTAAGGAAGGAAACACTAATAAAGAAGAAGGGGACCTAGGGCGATTGCATTGCAACAAGACTTGGGCTATGATAACAGATGAGGTCTGTCTAAGGCTTGGGATTTCTATTGCCGTTGTGTTAATTGGGGGCTCTCTTAACCAATACTAGTGGTTCAACCCGTTAACTGGATTAAAAGCTAAGGGCCAATCCCTCCTAGCCTACGCAATCCGTGCTAAGAACTTGTCCTTTGGCTGGATTTAACGCCAAGGACTAGCACCTAAACACTACGTGACATTAAGGCTCGATTAACCAACATTAACGCGGGTGTGGAATACTCTAGTCTAGGTTAACTTATCGGCTTGGCTGGATTTAAAGCCAAGGACTAGCACCTAAACTCGACTAAGCATAGCATGTAACCTATTAACTGGATTTAAAGCTAAAGCCTACTCTACTAAGCAAAGCCATGAGATTAAGCACAATCACATCACCCATATAAGTAGATAAGAGCATTTGAAGCACAAATAACGCATGCATATTCGCTTAGGCATTTTAGCAAACACATAGACATGTTTGATTTCCAATACATAGACATATTGAATCATGCCATAAATTTATGTAAATAAACATGTATTAAGAGCCAAAGATCTGCACAAATCCATTATTCAAAGTCCTAATCTAATATACAACAGCAATCAACCCTAAATCTAGCCTAATCTAACAACATATTTACAAGAAATAGAGAAAGAACAAGAAGAACTTCCCTAAATTCTTGAATCCAAATCTATACAAATCCTTCAAATCTTTGTTTAATGCTTCAATCCTAGCTTTGTGTAGGGTTTAGATGGTGGTTTAGGGTGTTTTGTGAAGTGGGTAAAGGGTTAGGGTTTATTAGGATTTAAGAAATAAAAGTTCCTCCCCTGGAAATGAGCTGAAACGAGCAATTTATAAACAGCTTTAGCGCACAGTCGGTCGACCTAGCCGGTCGACTGACTCCTTGAGGAACTCGACCGGCTTAAATGCTTTATTCTCTGGAGCGGCCGATCAACCGTCTTCTTCTAAGTCGACCGGCTGGATCAGAATGATCTCTTCTTTATTCCTTTTCTTCCAGTCTTCATCTGTTAGCTCATTTCTTCCTCGCATAAGCTTGAACCCTTCCAAAACACTCCTAAAATATGGAATATAACACTTAGTATAGTATTTATGCACCTAAATACATTATGTACAAATATTAACAAATATGCATAAACTTTATACTAAGTGCACTCAATTATACTCTAAACACCCTTAAATGTGCATGCAAAAACTAGATGCATACACGCACAAATGACACACATCAACACCCCCAAACCTACCCTTTGCTTGTCCTCAAGCAAGCCTAAATGAAGTCTATCCTCATGCTTATCAAAGAGATGTCAATTGCATTGACTTGTTATCTTTTCGCATCTAAGGGGTACAAGGGGTCATTCCTTTCATGTAAGGGCTTCCCTAGTCTTTTTCAGATCCTCCTTTCAATCACACGGGGTCTCACACCTCTTGGGAATGTCACCAAGTAGCTAGAACCACCACAAACTTAGGATTCCAACTCAAGCACTCGGAATGTTGATACTTCGTGCTCTATCAACTAACATGGCCTCCCAATATGCACTTTGCCCCAAAGATACAAGAAAGAGAAGATACATCACAATGGCTCACATTGACGTAAGAGCCTTATTCACAACACATGAAAGAACAAAAGAGATACATGTGTCAACTTGACATTATGTCACTTAACACTTATTCAACATGCTTCACTTTTCAATCTTTTTGTTGCCTTTTTGGATTTTTTTTTATTTTTTCTTTTTTTTTCATTTCATTTTTTTTCAATACAAAAATAGAACAAAAAGAAAGGAAAAAGAAGAGGCTAAGCCACACTAAAAGAACCAATCAAGGAATGGGCACTCATATCAACAACCCTTTAAAAACACTTTTTCCAACCAAATTGTGGGGAAACTACAATGTATATTCTTAGAAATGCTCACTCCCCATAGTTTTCAAAAGGATTCTTTTCAAAGTCTAGGTTATACCCTACACTTCATTTACTCCCCACAATACACCCTTATCTTCTCCAATCAATTAAGTCAATAACAAAGGCCAACTCTCCAACCAATGTGGAGATAAACTAACTCAAAATATGCAAAAAATTGAAAATTTTGAACACATTTTAAGCAAAAATAAGATATGGCAAGCAAATCTATCCCATATATGATATAAACAATAAATGAGCAACCACACCCCCAAACCTAAACTTATCCTCAAGCAAAATCACAAAGCCATATGACAAGCAATCAACATGAAATACATATGGGGAATGCGGATAGGGATAGATAAGGACAAGTAAAAGATGGATAGATACAACCTTGTTTCCATGTAGTCCGCAAATGCCAAAGACAATCCAATGATCTACTAGCCTCTATCTTTTGTGGAAAGCACTAATGCTAAAAAAACAAAGAAGAGATTAGAAGATATGCTATGTAAGCTCATATTGACATTTGAAATGATAAACAAGGATGTAAACACAGGGTAAGAGATTGATGCACAAATGAAGGAAAAGAGCAAGAACAAGTAAGGGAGTAAAAATCTAACCTACTAAGAATGAAAATAAACAAAAGAAATCCTAAAATATAAAAAGGGAAGATAAACAAAAGCAATCTAATTTATTATATACAAAGCAAGAATGAGTACAAGAAAACTAATCTACTATATACAAAGGCAAAGGAAAATAAATACAAGAAAAACAAGAAAAATATGAACAAGCCTAGGGTGCCTCCTAGTAGCGCTGGATTTAATGCCTCTAGTCGGGCGCCAATGTTAGAGTAAAACATGTTTAAAGTTGTGTGGCACAAATTGCCGGATAATCATCAAAGCACAGAACATAGAAAGAAAAGGATCATGCACTAAAGTTTGGGGCAATGAATGCATGATGCACCCCTTTTCAAGATCCCACCCCGAAATATCAAATGAGCATATGGGTGCAAGTGTGGAATGAAGCATGCTCAAACGTGAAAAAGCATGTCTTGGTTGCTTTTTAATTAGCCACCCCATGGCCTTCTCAAAATCAAGGGTTAAAAATACACCATCCTCATGGGTTAAAGATAAGTCAAATGCATGCAACATAAGAAACGTGTTTTCTAACCCTAGATGAAAGTGTTCTATGCAAGAAGGCACAAACGTAAGCTCCAAAGAGGGTGGCTCAATGGAATAGGAAAGAGGAGTGAGAATGACATTGGGAGAAGGAAGAGAAAGGATAGGGGAATTAGATGTACTACACTCTTCTTCTCCACAAAATATAGAATTTTCAAGCCTAGGACATTCTAACTCCTCACTAGGGCTGGATTCGATCTTAATGGGTTCTATTTCCAATCAATGATTCATCAAACATCCAAAAAGACCCATAGATCATTCTTCTAAGCACATAAATTTCTTTTTTATGTGTCTTCTTAGAGTTGTTATTCTCTTCTACATCGTGATTCTTAACTCCAAGAGACTTATCATCTAAAACCTCTGAAATTGATGGCTTGTTTTCCCAAATGGATGACTTTACACCTTCACTAGCTAAAGTCTCTTTAAATTCAACAATACATTCATCACTAGTGGGTGTCATCTCACCATCATGCTCTTCACCAGGGGTAGGCACAAATAGAGGGGACAAAAGGGACTCAACGGATTCCTCAACATGTACGCATGAATGCTCAAGGGGAGAATGTACGCTAAACTCCCTAAATGCCAACTCAGAATGCAATTAAGTACTATCGACACAAGACTCAACCTCCAGGTGTGTGGGTAATGTACGAAGAGAGAAAAGGTTAGGTTCACATGACTCATTGGGTGGCAACGAAAACGTAAGAGGATAGAGTACTATTTCCTCTAAAACATATTCATAAGAGTCATCAAGAACCAAATTATCATTAAGCTCATCTTCATCCTCACTACAAGATGTTATCTCTCCATCAACCTCTCTTTCTAGTTGTCTCTCCAATACATCATCATTTCCACCCCTAGTCACCTCATCGTTAGGTCTCATCTCTATCCCATCAACTCATTCTAAAGGTATCTCCAAAGTCTCACTAATAAGTTGCATACTCTCAGCCATTCTCTTCAAGCGCTCTCCTAGCGATTTGGATTCTCGCTTAAAACTCTCTAGTTCCTCTTGATTAGATTGGAGGAGAGATTGGGATTGCTCAAGCATTTGATCTAGTTGCTCTGAGAGTGTAGACATAACGGAAGAGGGTTCAACCAAGTGAAAAGGGTAGTCATGTTGAAAATCATTTTGCGCATAACCATTAAAAAACTCAGGAGAGTAATGGGTGGAAAAAGAAGGTGCTGAAGGTGGAGAATCGAAACTAGAAGGTGAATGGAATAAAGAGTCATCTTGACCCCATTGTGAAAATGCATGATGTTGCTCCCTAGAATCATGATAGCTAGATGTAGATGCATGCATGGGTGTATGATTGCTAGGGGCATAGGGCATTGCATGCAATCGGGGATAAGAATGGAAGGTGGGACAAGCACTAGGAAAATGAGCACGGCTTCCACAATGATTGCAATAACAAGAATATGCATCCCTATAGTCATGATTACTAAATGAAGATCCATGAGATGTTGCATGACTATAGGGGTCATTAGTAGCACTAGCCCTAGAAGAAGAATTCTTGTGGGGACAGAAAATGGTAAGATGCATGAAACTTCCACACAAGCGACATGCATAAGGGACACGTTCGGTGGTGGGGAAGAGGATACAAGTGACCACCAAGAAGCATTAGGATCAGTCATATTCCATGAATCACAAGTAAAACCTCTTCACAAAATTTTTTTTTTTATTTTTTATATATATATATTTTATTTTTTTAATTAATTTTTTTTTTAATTTTCGAAAAATGGCAAGCAAGTAAAGATAGGGCACACGCAATCAACCAATTGCAAACACAAAAGCTCACAAAGAACCAATATCGTGCCTCCCCGGCAACAGTGCCAAAAACTTGATATGCTATTTGATCACAAGCCTAAATAGCCCGCAAGTGCACGGGACATGTGTAGTACAATGTGTTCAAGTACGGGGTCGAATCTACAGGAAGGCTACCTTAGTTTAGTCTCTATGTGCTCAGGTGCCTTAAACTAGCTACGTGCGTGTGTGCACTTACTTTGGGATGGAAGGGAGCTCGGAAAAAGGAAAATAAAAACTAATCTATGGAGGAACTTAAAGGAGCCAAACTAAGGAAGAAAACACTAATAAAGAAGAAGGGGACCTAGGGTGACTGCACTGCAACAAGACTTGGGCTATGATAACAGATGAAGTCTATCTAAGGCTCGGGACTTCTATTTCCGTTGTGTTGATCGGGGGCTCTCTTAACCAATACTAGTGGTTCAACCCATTAGCTGGATTTAAAGCTAAGGGCCAATCCCTCCTAGCCTACGCAATCTGTGCTAAGAACTTATCCTTCGGCTGGATTTAAAGCCAAGGACTAGCACCTAAACACTATATGACATTAAGGCTCGATTAACCAACACTAACGTGGGTGAGGAATACTCTAGTCTAGGTTAACCTATCAGCTTAGCTGGATTTAAAGCCAAGGACTAGCACCTAAACTCGACTAAGCATAGCATGTAACCTATTAGCTGGATTTAAAGCTAAAGCCTACTCTACTAAGCAAAGCCATGAGATTAAGCACAATCACATCACCCATATAAGTAGGTAAGAGCATTTGAAGCATAAATAACACATGCATATTCGCTTAGGCATTTTAACAAACACATAGACGTGTTTGATTTCCAGTACATAGACATATTGAATCATGCCATAAATTTATGTAAATAAACATGTATTAAGAGCCAAAGATCTACACAAATCCATTATTCAAAGCCCTAATCTAACATACAACAACAATCAACCCTAAATCTAGCCTAATCTAGCAACATATTTACAAGAAATAGAGAAAGAACAAGAAGAACTTCCCTAAATTCTTGCTTCCAAATCCATACAAATTCGTCAAATCTTTGTTTAATGCTTCAATCCTAGCTTGGTACGGGGTGTTTTGTGAAGTGGGTAAAGGGTTAGGGTTTATTAGGATTTAAGAAATAAAAGTTCCTCCCCTGGAAATGAGCTGAAACGAGCAATTTATAAACAGTTTCAGCGCACAGCCGGTCGACCTAGCGACTGGCTCCTTGAGGAACTCGAGTAGCTTATATGCTTTATTCTCTGGAGCGACCGGTCGACCATCTTCTTCTAAGTTGATCGGCTGGATCAGAATGATCTCTTCTTTATTCCTTTTCTTCCGGTCTTCATCCGTTAGCTCATTTCTTCCTTGCATAAGCTTGAACCCTTCCAAAACACTCCTAAAACATGGAATATAACACTTAGTATAGTATTTATGCACCTAAATACATTATGTACAAATATTAACAAATTTGCATAAACTTTATACTAAGTGCACTCAATTGTACTCTAAACACCCTTAAATATGCATGCAAAAACTTGATGAAAACACATACAAATGACACACATCACAGCATATCGTGGAACCTTTGAATTTTGCATGACATATAGCTTCTTATCTAGAAAAGTCTCATTTATAGGCCTTCTTTCTTCAAAATTTTGATTCGACTGCTCGAGTCTTGATAGATGGTCAGCAACTATATTTTCCAAGCCTTTTTTTATCCTGAATCTTAATGTCAAATTCTTGCAAGAGTAGTATCCATCGAATAAGCCTTGGTTTTGCATCCTTCTTTGCTGATAGATACTTCAAGACTGAATGATCAGTGTACACAATTACTTGCGATCCAAGCAAATAAGACCAAAATTTATCAAGAGCAAAAACCACAGCCAATAACTCCATTTTTGTGGTAGTATAGTTAACTTGAGTTTCAGACAGTGTTTTACTAGCATAGTAAATTGCATGTACCACATTATTCCTTCTTTGGCCCAAAATGGCTTCTACAGCATGATCACTCTTCCACGAGCTTTGTTCTGGCTTACGATCAAGGCCACAAAAAAATTTTACTATAAGGGTATTGCAATATGCAACTCCTTTGTCTTTTCCCTATGATTGAAGAGACTTATCTTAAAAGAATAGCCTCTAGTGTGGGAAGAAGCAAATTAATATGCTCTAAAGAAAGCCTAAACCCAATTCCAAGCTTTGGCCCAGTAAGGCTACTACCACAATATGGAATTTGCTCTTTCAAGCTTAATTTCTCAAAGTCATTTCAACTAGGGAAGGGACCAAGAAGACATAATTAACCTCGGCTTCCAAAAACAATCAAAAATGTCCTCGCTCAATCTAGGCAAGTATATGCAACACGAGATTCCCTAATATTACCTCTTATAAGACGATAAAAATATCTTGCATACCTATTGTGGGATCGAAAATATTACATGTGGTCTATCCTAGTCCATATTTTCAAAAAATTCTACCAAGAAAACATGATAGGAAAATAAAACAACCACATAACACACATAAGAACATGCTTAAGAATATATAGAACATAACTGGTATTTGCATAATATGTAAAGCTAACCTCTTGAAGTGTGAGGCCTTTGATGAAGTTATAACTACCACCAGCTTTATTCTCGCTCATGAATAAGGCCATCAACAAATTTTACTGTAAAAGTATCGCAATATGCAACTTCGTAGTCTTCTTCCCAATGATTGAAAAGGCTTTTCTTGAGAGAATAGACTCTTGTGTGGGAAGAAGCAAAGTAATATGCTCTTGAAAATCTAGAGCAAAAACCATACAATAAGTTGTACTATGTGTTATATTTTCTTGTCGAAATGGAAGAGATCAACTACAAAATTTTTGGACGCTATAAATGGTTAAGGGTCTTGCCTATTTATAAGAAAAGTTTGGACCTAAACCTTATAAACTTTCTATGTGGGAAACTTTTTCCTTGTAGTAAATGTTTTTCACATATCATGGAAGTTACTTGTACAATTTGAATTCTGCTTGTAGTAATTTTCTAGCACATGTCTTGGAAGATTAGGCCAAGCGCATTATCCAATCCCAACACATAATCCATAATCTATTTGAAGGCCCAAGTGTAATAGGAAACCAACCTAGCCCAATTAGGTTATCTTGGCCTCTAAAGAAAGCCCAAACCCAATTCCAAGCTTTGGCCTAATAAGTCTATTACCACAACATGGAATTTGCTCTTTCAAGATTACTCTCTTAAAGTCATTTCAACTAGGGAAAAGACTAAGAAGACACAATTAACCTTGGCTTCCAAAAATAATAAAAAATGTCCTTGCCTGATCTAGGCGACATAATAATTATTTTTGACTCCGACCTCTTCCACCATAAGATCAAAGTTGCAGTCCAAGAATAAGGTCAGTCATTTGGCTTGTGAACTATCACCTCCTTAGCTGCATCTTTTCTTTTGGGTCTTTTGTCCTATTGCCGACAATCCTTGGTCATTGAATCTCTTAATCTGGGGAGCAACCTCCAAGCCATATGACTGATACACCTGTAAAAGTAGTATCACTAGATCTAGATTCGAATGATAAATTTGGACAATCCTAAAGGAGGCACATAGATTCCATATTGCATATGTAGGCCTCAATTAATTAGAACTTGGCACTCAGCACACAAGGCTATTGATCCTAATAAAGTAAGATCTCACCCATAGTGAATCAAAGTACCAAACCCTAACTTTATTAGTTCATCCTTATATGCTCAATATTAAGAGCAATGATCATTTAGTAGTAGGGAGTATCTTATTTTCTTTCTTTGATAGTAAATCTCTAGAAAACATACTCAGAATAGTCCTATCAAATATGTGACACATGGACTATCCAGATAAATCCAAAATATCCTCCAATGACATACGTAGATCACCCTCAAAGAAGAGACTTGCTCAATATAACCTTATCCCAGTAGAGCGCCCAACACTACCATAAATTTATGGACTCAATTTATAACGTGACTAAATCTAGACTTGACCTACTGTGTGTCCAACTTCACTATGCACCTTAGTCATTAGTTCAAGTCAAGGGACCTTTATACATACATCAATAAAACATACCAGAGATAATATGTAAGAAACTCATAGTGGCATTTAACAAAATGATCATCCATTTTTTAACATCCAAAATGTCATATTCAAGTAAGCTTTAGGGCATACGCCTAACAATGATACTGGTACACCAGAGGTGTGTTCTTCCCAGTCCTCTCTTACTCGAAAAAAGTCCTCTCAATGCTCTAACGCCCACACTGAATATGGATTGAAATGTCTCACAAAGTAACTAGAAAGATTCTTAGAATCAGCCCCTTTGAGAAGGATCATCTAGAAAGATATTGGTTTTGTCTACATTTAGACAAAAAGATGACATAGATGTTATGGGTAGAATTCTTTTTGTCATTTGGTTCAAATCTTAGATCTAGGAATTTACTCATCTTCCATAAAGAAGCCGAATGAAACCAAAGTTTCATGTTCGATTTTGAATTAGAGATGTTCAAAATACTGAATTGACATCGATTATAACCCTATCAAGGTGGTCAAAGAAGGCCACAAGTGAAAGCAACTGAGACTTTGGTCATTCAATTGACCCCTTGCTACTAGTTTGGCGGGACATGGGGATGTAAAAAAAGGTATCCTATCAACTTGTTCCAACCTAGGATAGTAAGCTTATGAGTTTGCTCTTACTTCACCATCACGAAACGAAACAAGACTTCCACCTCTAAGTTTAATTCAGACGTAACACCCTTCTTTTTGGGTGTGAAGCAGTATCAAACCAAAATATCCAACAAGCATTAGCACTCCCTGAAAAGGAGGTGATCCAACTTGTTACAACTTTACTCCAATCACTAGCCCTACCTTCGGCATCCTTACTCTTCTAAAGAATCAAAACAACCAGTTATTAATGGAATACCTTGTCGACTCTCTGTGAAATACTTGTTTGGCCAAGGGCTTTCAAATACATCATAAGCTAAACTGGTGCTAACGAATAACCAACCCACAATGAATAGGAAAGGTATAGTAATGCTATGAATGACCCAATATCAAATACTAGTAATAATATCAACAAAAGAATGTTCTCCTATACTTCTAGACATGTTGCTGATATATAAAGAGCTTAGGATCTTAGGACCATCATGAACATGCTCCCATAGCAGGTATAGCATATAAAAGGAATATGCTACTGGGCGCTCCTTGGATATGATATATGAACATATAAAGGGATCACTTGAATTGGTTCCTTAACTTATGAACATATAAGTTACCATTCTAGGGACATCATGAAATAACCATGATCTCATTGAAATCATATAGTACGTGATTAACCCTATTATATTATATAGAAACAATTCTGAATCATCGTTGCACTCATCTTGGCATATAGATCTCTATGGGCATAATTGTATATTCCGATTTGCATGTTAATAATTGAATCAACAAAGAACTGTCTGACCAGTCATAACTATCTCACAACATTCGGTCTATATTTGGTGTAGGCATTGGAGCATTGAAAGGACCTTTTCCTAGTACGAGAGGACCAAGAAGGACGCACCTCTAGTGTACTAGTTATCATGCCCACGATAAATGCTGGGTAGCCAAGTGCAAAGCGCATAAATGCTAAAAGCATATAAGTAGTAAACCCAACCCAAGACGAGTGCTTTTCTATTCCGACTACTACTAAATCACCACCCCCCAGAGTTAAACTGGTGCTTGTTATTACACCACGAGCCATTGCGCCAAATGTTAAAGCATGAGTGTCTTGTATCCATTAAGCAAAAATATATTATAATTGCATAGCGGTATCTAAAAAAATTTCTTGAGGACACCCTAAAGCGCTTATAGAATCATTATGAATATACAAATTGGAGTTAATATCATTCCAATTGCCATTACAAAAGTAATTAGTATTTTTGGCATTAAAAGATATTTTTAGCTAGTAATTATTCCAAAAAGTACTATGAATTCGACAACAAAAACGCTCATACCTAGTAATGCAAGGGAGCCATTGAAAAGCTACTAAAAATCATGAATATTTTTTGTAGGGGGATAGCTATTACGCCCATTTTGTCTGTTTTTCTCGCACTATCTTAGAATATTCATCCACTCAAAATAGCTCGGGTTCCATTTCTGCTTTCTGTAATTGAGACTGAGATTTTTCCTGCTATTCAATCACCCCCACGCAGTTCTTCGAAATTTCCAGTACTTGGTACGAATCAATATGTGATTACATTACAATAATCCATACATACAATCAAACATCCATATAAATATTGCAAAATAAATATCCATAGCAAAATTAAATAGTTCCTTACTAGTGGCTCCCTATAAATAAGCCTTAGGCTCAAATCCAAAAGCAACTAGAATGCCAAAACAAGCTTCTACTGCAAAACTACTCTAGCTAGCCGCCCCTAGTGAGCCTGCTAGTTGACAGAAAGCCTTCTACTAGTCGATCGCCCCTCTCCAGAAAGCTCCAGTTCTTTGCCGATCAAGTCCTGGACAAGCAAGTCAATCGACTCCTCTAGAATGTCTCAAACAACATGCACAGCAATGATGTTGGCTCCGAATCGATACATTATAAGGAATTACATAGAAATCAACCTATACAAGCTTTACCTAGGACAAGAAACATGAATGTGGCCACAAAACAAGCTGTTTACCATTCCTATGCTTCTCCCAAATTGAAGCTACAATAGCTTTATATGCAAGAAAATAAATCCATACATTTCAATCATCAATTAGGACCAAAATTACCCATAAGTTGCAGCCACAAAGCTTAGCCTACTACAAACACGTCAAGAAAGCGCACAAATCACACCACCCATGAGATATGTCACATCTCAAAGCCATTGTTTATGTGTCCTAGGCCATTAATCACAGGTGTAATAGGTACCTATGGCTCTGATACCACTTGTTGGATTGGGTTGCTAATACTATGTCTAGTTAATTACCCAATTTTATTTTTTAAAAATAATCAACAATGGTAGCAGAATATAGCTACTAAACATCTATCACACACATGCGCACTTACATAAACAACATATGTAAAGAAGATAAGATGTAGTGTGCCACCCTTAATGTGTAGTATCATTGATGAAGCCTCCTTAGATGATTTCCCACCTCGTACTGGCCGTCTTCTCCACTATAATCAATCACTAATAGCTAGGATGTAGTATGCTATATAGTGGGCAAGCACTAACTAGGGATTAATTGAGGTTTAGGCTAGATAGTGTATGTTCTTGGTGTAATTGTGTGAAAAATTTTGCACACACACTAAAGAGAAAAATGAGCTTCTTATGCTATATATTCATACTTAGGCCTTGATGTTATATATTCACACTTAGGCCTTGCCAATTGCCGCTATATATAGTACATGGCAACTCTAGTAAAGATACGGTGCTAGGAAGATTATTGTTTCCAATGATGGCCCTCCGTATCTTCTAGAAAAGGAATATTCTCTATAGATAAGTCTTATCCAAAATATCCCACTTCACATCTATAAAAATCTTCCATGTGGGCTCCAATTATCAAATTAAGACATTCATGAGTTATATTAAAAAGACTCAAATAATTAAATCCCTTCTTAATTGTAAACTCAAATCTTAATTAAGAAATCCACATAATTAGTGACTAGTGAAATCTCAATTATTTACATAATTAAGAAATCTCAATTATTTACATCCAAGTGGAACATGACTAGTGAAGGGGTCAAAATATATAATTACATTTGGCTCCCAAAATGACCAAATTGTCCTGGCCACTGCTTTGGCGACATCAAGGCCATTCTAACCTCGATTTATTTCCACCAGAAGACCAAAGCCGCATTTCAACGATAATCACTAGCTAAGCAGGAGCTTGTCACCTGCTCTGGTGACATCTGTCTTTGACCAACCAAGTGAAATGACCAAAATGCCCCTCTATGTATACTTATAGTCAAAGCTGATCCTATTAAGAGCCAACACCTTCAAGACTACATCTGGAACGTCAGGATCTCAAGTCCCATACAATGTCATCCATTGGTCACAGATCTCTTGATCTAAGGAGTGACCCACAAGCAAAATGACTTGTATGCCCCTGAAGGACAATATCACTAGTACTAGATTTCTAGTGAGCAAGTGGACAAACCAAGGAGGAACATAGACTTTGTGGTTGCATATGCATGTCCTAACTAAATTAGAATACAAGACCCAACGTATGAGACAGATAATCTTATCATTCAAGACCTATCCTTATGGTACATCAAAGTGATACACCCTAACTTAGTCAGTTCATCCATACATACTCAAGATTAAGAGCATTGGTCACCAAGAAGATACGAGTATCTTGTCTTCTATATGTGATGGTACTGTTCCCAGAAGACACACTCACGGTAGCCCTATCTAATGCATGATACATGCACTACGAGCATAGTCTGGAAAACCATCTAATGACATAAGTAGATCACTCTCTTAGGGAGACTAGCCCACTATAGCCATGTCTCGATAGAGTGTCCAATACTACCATTCAGCTATAGACCAATTTATGATATCACCAAATCTAGACTTAGACCTACTGTGTGTCTAGCTTCACTGTGCATCCAAGTCATTGGTCTATATCACTAGACCTTCATATTTTGCTTGAGACTCAACATTTTGGATCTTATCTTCTTTATCATTTGATAGTTCTTTGTCCTTTGTTTGTTTTTCATCTTGTGTGGTCTTCTCCAAAAGATCACCTGAATTAATTGTTTCCTTTCTCAGCTCAAATGGATTAGCTTCACCAAAAGTAATATGTATTGATTCTTCTACAACTTGTGTTCTTTTATTAAATACATGATATGCTTTGCTTTTAGTTGAGTAACTAAGAAATATTATCTAGTATCAAATTTATGCAAATGACCTTTTGTATTTAAAGTAAAACATTTGCAACCAAATATCTTAAAGTATGAGAGCTTGAGAGTCTACCATGCCACAGCTCATATAGAGTTTTGTTAAAATAGGTTGAATAAGAATTCTATTTGCAAATAACACACAGTGTTAATAACTTCACTCCAAAAATATGTAGCCAAGTTGTATTCTTTAAGCATAGTCCTTGCCATTTCTTATAAAGTTCGGTTCTTTCTCTCTACTACCCTATTTTGTTAAGGAGTCGAGATGCTGAAAGTTGTGTTCGATACCATGCTTCTTCAACTACTTGTTGTGTGTTTCTTGCTTCTTTAAGTGCTTACTTGTGTGCTTACATGGAGTCTTGTACATTAGAATGCATTGTGAGCACGTTTGGATATATGGAGTGCAAGATTGAAAAATGGTTACGTGCTTAAGTTGCTTGCTTGAAGAGCTTAAATGCATTGCATTTGTGTGAACATCATGACTTTTATTACTTCTTTTATTCATTTCTAGGTTATCTTAATTTTATTTCTTATTAAGTAGTTAGTATTTATATATAATATTATAATACCTTTTTTATTAAGCTTTCTTTCCTCCTTAGGATATAAGTTAGTAATATATATCTATCTATCTACATATATATACTAGTATAACACCCGTGCGATGCACGGGGCAATTTTTAACAATATCAACATTAGTAACAAATAAGCAAATAGTCACAAAAGAATTTCAAATATCAATAAGGATAAGAAAAGGTAGCAAAACAATTCAATGCAATATTACAACACACTAAAGTATAGTCAATATAAAAAGTGATAATATCTAACTAAAATTGTAAGAAAGAGTTTAGATAACATGAAACTTAATAATAACATCTTTTAAAATTAATAACATGTTCCATAAACATTAATGATATCGCTATTTGAGCACAAGCCTTAATAGCCCGCAAGTGCACGGGACGTGTGCAGTACAGTGTGTGCAAGTGCGGGGTCGAATCCACAGAGAGGCTACCTTAGTTTAGTCTCTATGTGCTCGGGTGCCTTAAACTAGCTACGTGCGTGAGTGTACTTACTTTAGGATAAAAGGAGCTCGGAAAAAAGGAAAATAAAAACTAATCTATGGAGGAACTTAAGGGAGCCAAACAAAGGAAGGAGACACTAATAAAGAAGAAAGGGGACCTAGGGCGATTGCATTGCAACTAGACTTGGGCTATGAGAACGGATGAGGTCTATCTAAGGCTCGAGACTTCTATTGCCATTGTGTTGATCGGGGGTTCTCCTAACCAATACTAGTGGTTTAACCCATTAGCTGGATTTAAAGCTAAGGGCCAATCCCTCCTAGCCTACGCAATTCGTGTGTAGAACTTATCCTCTTGGCTGGGTTTAAAGCCAAGGACTAGCATCTAAACACTACGTGACATTAAGGCTCAATTAACCAACACTAACGTGGATGAGGGATACTCTAGTCTAGGTTAACTTATCCGCTTGGCTGGATTTAAAGCCAAGGACTAGCACCTAAACTCGACTAAGCAAAGCATGTAACCTATTAGCTGGATTTAAAGCTAAAGCCTACTCTACTAAGCAAAGCCATGAGATTACGCACAATCACATCACCCAAATAAGTAGATAAGAGCATTTGAAGCACAAATAACACATGCATATTCACTTAGGCATTTTAACAAACACATAGACATGCTTGATTTCCAATACATAGACATATTGAATCATGCCATAAATTTATGTAAATAAATATGTATTAAGAGCCAAATATCTATACAAATCCATTATTCAATGCCCTAATCTAATATACAATAACAATCAACCCTAAATCTAGCCTAATCTAGCAACATATTTACAAGAAATAGAGAAAGAACAAGAAGAACTTCCCTAAATTCTTGCCTCCAAATCCGTACAAATCCTTCAATTCTTTGTTTGCTGCTTCAATCCTTGCTTGGTGTGGGGTTTAGATGGTGGTTTAGGGTGGTTTGTGTAGTGGGTCGAGGTTAGGGTTTATTAGGGTTTAAGAAATAAAAGTTCCTCGCCCAAAAATGAGCTGAAACGAGCTTTTTAAGGATTTCTTCCGCGTACGGCCGGTCGACCGGCTCCTCTTTCTTGAGGAGCTCGACCGGCTTCAAATCTTTTGTTCTCTAGAGTGGCCGGTCGACCTAGACGGTCGACCGGCTCTTCTTCTAAGTCGACCGGCTGGATCAGAAAACTCTCTTCTTTATTTCTTTTCTTCCGGTCTTCATCCGTTAGCTCATTTCTTCCTCGCATAAGCTTAAACCCTTCCAAAACACTCCTAAAACATGGAATATAACACTTAATATAGTATTTATGCACCTAAATACATTAAGTACGAATATTAACAAATATGCATAAACTTTATACTAAGCGCACTCAATTATACTCTAAACACCCTTAAATATGCATGCAAAAACTAGATGCAAACATGCACAAATTACACACATCAATTAACATTCCAAATTATAGAAAATTTTAGTTCTCCTAAATTAATAGTGATTCAAGTTCACATACATCGTCTAGTTGGAGATTAAATGCACTTCAAACTACTGTCTAGCCTTTTGAAAGAAAAAAGGATCCATTATGCCTAGTGCACACTTTGAAGTGCCTATATTTCAATAGCCAATGTAATTTCTTCTATTATACTTAATTGAGTTGGTTCAGCAAATTCCAAACACCAAGTCTTCTAAAAGGCTTGTAAGAAGAGCTTGGTTCATTCCCAATGAGATGGGCAGTAAAAGGGGCCAAATTTCCACCAAATCAGCCAACTTTGGGCCAAAGTATGACCATCATCTTGGCAAGGCAGAAATTGAGGGCCAAAATGCGCCATGAGTTACACCCTTCCCCACTTAATTTAGTGTCGTCCCCAATGCCTTCATGCATTTGAACTCTTTTATCTACTTTTTGAATTGCCAAAATTGATCTTCACGCTCCCATGTAGCCTCGTGTACAGGTGCGTCTTTCCATTTTATCAAGTATTCCATCCACCTTGGCACGCCTCATTTCCCCTTGATTTGGTTAGCCAGAATTTCATCTACTTGTCGATCAAAGGATATAACAACTGCAGTAGGGGCACGACTTGACTCTCCTTTAGTCAAATCTTCTGGATCAGCAAAGTAAGGCTTGAGGAAGCTAACATGAAAGAGTGAGTGGATTTTCAGCTTTGGTGGTAGCTTCAATTGGTAAGACGTCTTGCCTACTCATCTGACCACCTTCAATGGACCTTTATATCGGTGTACCAACCCCTTGTGCACTGCCCGTAAATTCTTGAATTGTGAAGGGATAAGATTTAGCATCACCATATCTTCTTCATTACATTCCACCGATCTTCGCTTTTTGTCTACCCATTTCTTCATTTTCCTGACAGCACGTTCCAATGTCGCCCTAGCCATGTCCCCTTCTTCTTCCAACTCTCTTGCAAATTTGTAGGTGGCTGGGGCATTTCCTGTAAAGCCTAAATCGACCGTGTGTGGAGTCAGCAGTTGATGGCCAGTGGCAACTTCAAAGGGACTCTAACTAGTGGATTCACTCTTTTAGAGGTTATAAGAAAATTGAGCAACGTTCAGGAGTCGAACCCAATCCTTCTAGTTAGAGCTCACATAATTCCTCAAGTAAAACTCAAGTAAAGCATTCACCCACTCCGTCTGCCCATCGGTTTAAGGATGAGAGCTAGTAGAGAATGCTAAGTCGGAACCAAGCAACTTGAACAATTCTGCCTAGAATTTTCCAGCGAAACAAGGGTCCCGATCACTCCCAATCATCTTTGACACACCCTACCATTTCACCACATATCTTATGAAGAGTGTGGCTGCTTCTTGTGTAGTGACATCCAGAGAAGCAGGGATAAAGATTGCAACTTGGACAGTTTGTCTACCACCACCAAGATTGTGCTACATCCTTCAGACTTCAGTAAGCAAGTGATGAAGTCTATAGTGACATGCTCAAATGGATGCTTTGGCACTGGTAACGGTTGAAGAAGTCCTACTGGGTGCTTTTGCTCAATCTTATCCTGTTGGCATACCAAATACGTCCGTATATGTGTCTCCACATCGTCTCGCATCCTTGGCCACTAGTAAGCATCTTCAACTAAGGCCACGGTGCGATGAATACTAGGGTGACTTGCCCATAGAGAATCATGGCATTCCTTTAGAATTTCTCACCTCAAATTCCCCCACTTTGGCACTAACAATTAGTCACCTTTTGTGAACAACAAGTCATCCTGTAACCAGAGTCGTCGGGTCTTGCTTTCATTGGCATAGCTGATAAGTCCTTAGGCCATGGGATCATGCTACAATTCTTCATGGATCTTATCAATTAAAGGGCTGGTTGGGCAGCTTATGGCAATAAGTTCAGCCTTCCTACTCAATGCATCAGCAACACGGCTGTCCCTCTCTAGCTTATACTTCATGGGGAAATTAAATTCTACAAGGAATCCCTGCCACCAAGCTTGCTTGAGGGTGAGCTTCTTTTGAGTCTAAAAGTAACTGGCTACTACATTGTCTGTCCTTACCACGATCCTGGTCCTAAGCAAGTAATGACGCCAAGTCTGAAGACAATGCACCACAACAGTTATTTCTTTTTCATGGACAGAGTATCGTCGCTTTGTGTCATTGAGTTTGCGGCTTTCATATGCAATATGGTGTTTGCCCTGCATCAATACCTCTCCAATAGCAAAGTCAGAGGCATCAATGTGTACCTCAAAAGACTTGGCAAAGTCTAGCAAAGCAAGGATTGGTTCCGTTGAGACTGCCTGCTTCAAAGGCAGTTTGGCATGCTTTATTCGATGCCCACGGTTGGTTCTTTTTCAGTTAGTCCGCCAATGGCATTGCAACTACTGAATATCCTTGTATGAACTGCTGATAATTAGTTTGCTAGTCCAAGAAAAGATCTGAGTTGGGGCACTCCAGCAGGCAGCTCCCAATCTTGAATTGCCTTCACCTTGTCCTCATCCATCCCACAATATGTCCAAGAAAGTGCACCTTTTCCTTGGCAAAGCTGCATTCTCTAGTTTGATGTATAGCTTGTGCTCCCTTAGCTTCTAGAAGACCTCTCTCAAATGGAAAACATGCTCTTCCAAAGTAGAGCTATACACAACAATGTCATCCAAATAGACAACAACACATTTATCCAAGAATGGCTAGAACACCTTTTTTATGAGTGTGTAGAATGTGGCAGGTGCGTTTGTTAAACCAAAAGGCATTGCAAGATACTCAAAAGCACCATACCGGGTCACATACACCATCTTAGGTTCATCACCTCCGTAATTCTGACTTGCCAATACCCCGAACACAAGTCATGAAAGGTTTAATGGAGAATGCAAGACTAACCCTAGGTCAAATTTTAGATTATTAACCCTAGGCCCAGTGGAAAAATAAATATTTGTGTACAATAATGCCACACATGCATAGAATAAACAAGAACACAAAGTAAAATTGTTAGAACAAATTGACCTCTTGGAGCAGAAAAATGACCAAAAAATTTTAATGATTATCAAACGAGATTCTGGACCTCTGATCGACAATCCAACCATTCGATTTGAAGCCTTGGAAGAGTCGAATGACCTCCTAAAATTTTAGAATAATCGGATATGTGATGGACACCCGATCAAACTTGGATTTGAGATTGCGCAAGCTGTGATAGGAAAAGATAGTTTCTGTCATCTTGTGGTTCTCTCCCAAAACCTGTATAAGAATGACCCAAAAAGCTTTTGATCTTCCTTACTATGACTGGTGAGATGTTATCAATAAGTGAAAAACAAACCCAAAAAGCTTTTGATCTTTCCTACTATGACTGGGAGATGTTATCAATAAGCGAAAACTAAATACTTGGTGAAAGAATTGGTTTTTAAAATTTAGAAGTCTATTTTTGTTTTTGGTCGATCAAGAGAAGAAAAGAATTCTTTCTTTTCTAAACTTCTCCAAGAATATACGTATCTCCAATATTTTTGATGAACAAAAAAACCTCTACATTTTATCAGACTTAGTTGACTCCCTCTAGGAGTTTTCTTAGCAATAGAACTCCTAGGTAGACTAGGACTTTGTCTTGAGGAGTTTAAATTCAAGTAGAAGATCTTTAGGTGATAAGAGTTTCAAATTAAAACCAACTCTTGACCTAATCTTCTAGAATACGTGAGGCCTACTATCTCTTTCTTCTTTCCAAATTTGAATGCCTCCCTATAAGATGACTTGACAAATTGAATATTCCAAAATAGGAAACTTGGAGTTCAAGATATTTGAATTATATTGTAAAAATATAGCAACTCTATCCTAATTTGGAAACCTTACTCAAAAGTCACGTCTCGTAGACCTAGAAGCTTTAGGAAAGAGATTAAGATACTTTCTAATTATCTACAATAAAACTTGGACCAATAAGAATTAAGAACAAATCTTATTTCCCATTTCTAAGAATCCTAATGCAATTAAAACTCTTATGAAAACACATATTTAGCAATTGACCAATAAGGAAATATTCAAGAATAGACTTCTCATGCTTAAAATAATATCCAGCCAGTGGAGGGACCAAAAGACATAACTACCCTTGGCTCCCAAAATGACCAAAATGCCCTTGTCTCCCCTTAAGCGACATAATGACCATTTTAACCTTAGTCTGTTTCACCACAAGACTAAAGCTACACTCTAAGGATAATTACTGAATGCCAAAAACTTGTCACAATAATGATTGACCTTTGTCTTTGACCTACTAAGCAAAATAACCAAAACGCCCCTCTATGTACGATCGCCTCTTTAACTACTTATAAACCTTAGAATAACTTGTCCAAGATATCAATCATCTTCTGGCAACATTACTCTTGATCTTGGGAACAATCCACAAGTTAAATGACTGATATACCCTTGAAGGGTTACACCACTAGATTTAGATTTAGATGATCATACAAACATGACAAAGAAGGCATATAGAATCTACTATTACATATACATGTCCCAACCATCCAGAACTCAACACCCAAAGCACAAAGCTATTGACCCTAGCCAAGCAAGGTCTCATTTATAGTGGACCAAAGTGCTGAACCCTGACTCTATCAGTTCATCTACATATGCTCAAGATTGCGAGCATTGGCCACTTAGCAGCAGTGAGTATTGTGTTTTCTGACTTTGATAGTACTATTATGAGAAAACTAACTCACAGTGGTCCGATCCAATGCATGACGCACGCACTAGAGAGGCAAGTCTAGAAAGACCTCCAATGACCTAGGTAGATCACCCTTACAAAGAAACTTGCTCACTCTAACCTTATCTTGGTATAGTGTCCAGTACAACCATACAATTATGGACTTATTTATGACATAACTGAGCACTGACTTGGACCTACTACACGTGCAGCCTCGCTGCTCACCCAAGTCCATAGTTAATATCATTAGGCCTTTACTAATGCACCACATAATCATACATCAGAGACAATGTATAAAAATGAAATTCAGAAATCATTATTAAAACAATTACAACAATATTTAGAAAATAGTGTCCAAGAGGTCTTTAGGGCATACCAATCCCAACAAATCAATCTTGGAGAAGAATCTAGTACCTCCAAGTTGATCAAACAACTCCATGATATATGGAATAGGGTATTTGTTTTTTATGGTGATCTTGGTCAAGGCTCAATAATCCATGCACATGCACAACTAGCCCTCAGATTTCCTCTAGAACCACACTACAGTATTAAACAAAGAGTTTAATAGTCTGATCATCCCCGCATCAAGCAACTATTGTAATTGCCTCTTAAACTCAGCCAATTCTGATTGTTCCATTCTGTAAGGAATTCTGATTATTCCATTCTGTAAGGAGCAATGGCAGGAGGTCTGGCACCTTCAACCAATTTGATCTTATGGTCAACTTCCCACTTTAGAGGCAATTTCTTGAGCAACTCTTTGGGCATGATATCATGGAATTACTTCAAGACAGCCTGGACAGGTTGAGGAAAATGGTATGGCTCTTCTTTTTTAGATCCTGTCTCTTTTTCTTTCAATGCCACACGGTAAGTCTCCTTATGTCTCTTGAAACCTTTGACAAGTTGCATGGCCGACAAGGTGGTTTTGTCTTCTACTTTGGTCCCTCTCACCATGGGCATAGAATAGGGAATGGAACTTCCTGTTACAACAATTGAGTTACCAAATGGCACAAGCAATACACGTACCTCATCAAGCCATTCTAGGCCTAACATAAGGTCATAGTCATCCAGGGGCACGGTAGTGAAGTTAACGAGCCCTTGCCATTCCCCAATTCTTGTTTGGACATTTCGAGCAACTCTGATAATGGGTATGGCTCTGGAATTAGTTGCCTTGATCATCTCTTGTGTTTTTGTAATCCTCAGGTCCAGCCTTTATGCAACATCTATCTGCAAGAAGTTATTGGTTGCTCCCATATCTACTAAGGCTTTAAATGGTTGGCCTTTGATTATGGTGGTGACATACAGCGAACCCTTGTAAGGCTCTTGTCGTTTCTTCACATCTGCCTTTACTACATTTAGGAATCAAAGAAATCCCATTTGTCTTTCTTCCTCACAAGGTTGGCAATCTTGCTGCTTGATTAGAGAAGATATCTTACCCCTTTGAGGACATTCTGCAATATGATGGTCTTTGCTACCACTTAGGAAGCATTCATACACCTTTGGTTTGGCTTGATTGCCTCCCCATTTACCATTGCTATTTCTTTAGTCCTTAGCCTTGGGGTGTAGGGGTCTAGATTAGCCCTCTTTAGCATTGGAAGAAGATGCCTAGATCTTGCCTTTTTCCTTATTCCCTTTGTTAACAGTTGGCCTTTTTGGTTTGGAGTAATCCCTTTGCTTGCAGAATTCAATGAGGCTCTCAGCTGCAGCAATGGCGGAGGCAAGGTCTTACACACTATGCCTTAGTGGTTCTTGCCTTGCCCATGATTGTAGACCATTAAGGAAACAAAACAAAGCATCTTCATCGGACAAGTCAGGGATTTTAAGCTTACCTCTTGAAATTCCTTCACATACTCCCGATTTTTGCCTTTGTATTACAATTGATGCAAGCGTCCAAGGGCCTTATATCCAACATTTTTAGGGTAAAACTACCTCTTGATCTCTCTCTTGAAGTCTTTCCATGTTTCCAGTGTGCAAATGCCTCGTTCAGCATCGACAGCACGTTGTCTCCACCACAACATAGCAACATCGATTAGATATAAAGGGGCTGCACTCAATTTGGAAGCATCATCCACCAGATTAGCAGCTGCAAAGTATTGCTCTAGGTTCCAAAGAAAGTTGTTAAGCTCCCTGGCATTTATGTTGCCTAAAAAGATTTGAGGTTTAGGCACATCAAACTTAGAAGGTTGTAGGATGGCAAAAGCACCACCACTACTCACTGCTATCTTCCATAAAGAAAGATCACCTTTAAGCATCTCTATTTCTGCTCTTAATCCTTCAAAGGACAAGGTGATGTCGTCCTTAAAGGTTTCAATACTCTTCTTCATAGAATCACCTAGAGAATTAAGAGTAGCAAGCAATTCTCCCTGTCAATCTTCATCCCTTTTTTCTAGCTCTGCCACATGATCAACTAGATTGGCCTCAGCATTTGCTTCCAAACTTCGAAGTCAAGGAATAAGGCCCCCTAGCATAGCCACATTCTCTAGTGTGTCTTGCTCAACACGTTCAAGACGAGTTTCAAGAGACTAAGTTGATCTCTTGAATTAGCCCTGGAGAATTTCCAACTTTTCCTCGCTGGCTTCTCAACAACCACATGAGTGCTAGCTTCACCTTTCTTATCAACTATAGATCCAAACCAATAGCACAAAAATCAACCCACAAAGCCGTGAACTAAATACACCACAATGCAGTGTAGAGCCAAGCAAAGTTGGCTCTAATACCAACTGTCACGGAACAAAGTTTTGAGACCAAAACTTAATCGCCGTGCAATCCTTAGCCAAGCAACGAACCTGACCAAGCACGCCTGTGAAGTTATCAGAGTTGAGCAACGAAAGTTTTGGGACTTAAGAGCTTGGAAAATGTGTGTTAAATAGCATAGAAGTTGCTGGGCGAAATTGGCTTTCTATTTCACTGTGAGAGAGTGTTTTTCAAGTGTACGAGGGCTTCTATGCCTTTACATGCTCAGCCACAATTATATATATACATTCACAAATTCAAATGCAAGATATTTATAATGTAACAACTAGTTTTCCCTTATATTGCCTGGGCAACAGCTGGAACTTCTTGGGCAGCAAGCAAGAAGCTGGGTAGGTAGGTAATAGGATAGCCAATTTCCCTTCGAAGTTCAAACACCAAGTCTTCTCGAAGGCTTGTAAGAAGAGCCTGGTTCATTCCTAACGAGATGGGTAGCAAGAAAGGGCCAAATTTCCACCGAATCAGCCAACTTTGGGCCAAAGTATGGGTATCATCTTGGCAAAGCAAAAACATGAGGGCCAAAATGTGCTATGAGTTACATTAGTTTTTCTTTCAAAAACCTCATCAACTAAGCATGACCCATACAAGCACACACATGCTTTGCTTGCATTTTTCCAAAATTTTGACTAGTTACAAAAGCCTGCATTGTCCTGCAGCCCACACCCAGCTCTCACACGAAGCACACTAGCCCTTTCTCTCAACCTATATGTCACGCATCAACTAAGAGCAACACAAAAACTCCAGCTCTTTTCCTCTCTATAGCTCACAACAAACACGATAGCAGCCCTTTAACATAGCTCCTTTGGCTTTCTCTCAATAATAGCAGCTAAGCTCAACACCACGTAGCTCTTCCCTCAGTGCTGCACACAACCAACTCGCTAAGAGCTTTCCACTCTTCAGCAAGCTAACTTCTCACTCGTACCAGCTAATAAACACTCTAGCCAAAGCTTTTTCTCTCACACGATTGATAAGTTTATTTCACTTTTGTATTTTGCAGCTGGAAACTGGAGCTAGGGGAGGTTTTATGAGCTGACTTTGAGCCAAAGATAGAAGCTAAAGGAGGCTGGAAAGGATAGAAAAAGTTAAAGAGCAAGAGCCATGTTGATTTATAAGCTTAAAATAAGCTAGGGTAGCTGCTATTTAAAGAGAACAAGCTTAATTTGTTTTTCAATCTTATCTCATATTCAAGCCGTACACGCCTCTTTGTTTATCACACACATTAACAGGTGCTTAAACCCTAATTTTCACCCTTTTATTGCACACACAAAAACACATATTCACACATAAGAATCAAGCTTTGAAGAGGATCAAAACACTATTTTGAAAGAAGATTGAACCCTAAAGCAAGAAAAGCAAGCAGAAGCATGGCAAGTTTTCTTTTTCTTCTCTTGTTCTTATTTACTTTAAAAATGTTTGAGTAGAAACTAAAAAGGTATTGAATACTCGTTGTATGGGTTTGTAGAATATTTATTTTGATTTGATTTGAAAGATTATGGAGTATATTCTTCAATATTTTGTGGATGAATGCTTATTACTTCTCTTGCCTTTAAGGTGTTTGATGAAATGTTAAAAAGAAGATTATGCTTCTGTTTTAGCTTGTTTGATTTATCTATCACTTTAGCTTTGTTTTCTAGCACAAATGAGCATTTTCACGATATAAATCAAAAGCTTTAGGACCTTTGACTTAAAGAGAAGAGTATAAGCATTGTTGCTCAACTCATGAATCTATAATGCTCTTCTAGGTAAAAACCAGCTAGAATATCATTGTGTGCTCTTTATGATTCAATTTTATGGCTTCCTACATACTTGTCTATGAGTATGTGTGAAATTCTCTTTTCTATCATGCATTGAAATATGCTTAAATGGCCTTAAAAACTTGAAGTAATGGTAGATAAATGGTTCATAATTGGTGTTTCATTGCAAGAGTAAGTCCATCTTAGCAAGATAGTGTTTTTCAAAGATTTTCATAACTCAAAACATGTCTATATGCCTAGGTTATGACTTATTTTGATCATGGCATGCTAAATTAATCTTGTATGCAACTTATGACACAATTCTAAGGCTCCTGGATTATCTATGAGTTAATAGGTAGTTCATCTTTTGTGCATACTTGGGAATGCTTTTAAATTGCCTTTAATGCTTACTGTAGTGATTGAATGTTGGTTGATAAATGGTGTTTATGTGTAATTGAGGGCCCCTTTGTTCTAAACTCAACTAATAGGATCCCGTTTAGCCTATTCCTACTTATGTCCACCTAGGCTTTAGTTTTAAACTCAACTAATAGTTGAAGGTGCTAAGTTTAGAATATTAATCACAACCTAGCATCCCTTTCTAGCAAGCCTTAAATGCTTAGGTCATAAGGACAAATCTATGCTCTAAGGAGGCCTACCTAGGGATAGATCTACACCAAGACTCTAAGGTTAATAAAGCAAGCTAATTAGGTGACTAGTTGCAAGCACATTTTCCCCCTTTTGCCCAATCTTTCAAACCCTAGCAAGAAGTGTTCAAGTGCCCATACACAGGTAGGATACACCCTAGAATTCTCCATTAGTGTTTAAGTCTCTCTTAGATAGTTTGATTACCTTTTTACCATTCCTTTTCCTTGCATTTAAGTTTCTTTTCCTTGCTTTTAGAGCAGCTTACTTTCCTTACACACTTAGCCCCCTTCAATTCAGAAAGAAAAAAATCCACAAAGACTTAGATTAGGTTTCACGTAGCTCTTTAGAACACATTTACTTAGGAACCGAGCATGTTTTATGCCTCGCTATTGAGTACAACCCCGTTCTTGCACACTACACTACTCACGACCCATGTACTTGTGGGCTTTTTTAGGGTTTCCACCTTAAAATCAAATCACAGCTGCGATACAAGCATGTGATACAATTATCACTTTTGAAGAACTGTAAGATAATTTGACAAAATATGAGTTTTTCATTTGGCAAGAGGAACTTCGATCCACTGGAATCGTGGTTCCATATCCTTTATCATTGTCAATGCTACCCAGCACATATCTAATACCTTGCAATAGGGCGACGCAACAATAACAGATCCAACTCTCATAATAAAAATGAAAACAATCACCGTTGCTCTAGCTTTGATCAACAGGCATTAACAGTTTCGAACAAGCCACCCATTATTTGTCAATTTTTTGACAAGAAAGAGCACACAACGCAACAATGCTACACAACCAAACGATTATTTTTATCTGCCCCATCTACTGCCAATACTGTCGTGCACAATTCTGGTTCTTCATGGCTCTTAGACTCAAGTGTCCCCCATCACATGAAAGACACTGGTAACACAAAACTATCTTCCTCCACTTTTTAATTAAATGATGTCTCATGTGTTCCTTCGATGGATCGAAACCTTATCCCTATCAACCAATTTTGCAAAAACAACAAAACTACAATTGAATTCACACCATTTGGTTTTTGTGTCAAAGATCTCAACGCTGGGACAATTCTTATACTGGGCTCAAGAAAGAATAATATCTATGAGTAGCCTACTGATAACATGCAATCATCCATGAATAAGTCTCCATCTTGCTTGGTAGTCTCTCTTCACACTTGGAATGATAGGATAGGTCATCCCGCTGCTAAAGTTCTTCGATTTATGGTACTAGTGGTAGTTTTTCTATTTCTAGGATGTCTTCTCATTTAGATTGTACTTCATGTCTTTCAAATAAATCTCACAAGTTACCTTTTAGTGAGTCAAATTTAGTCTCTAGTCATTCTGTAGAAACTATCTTCACAGATGTCGAGAGACCTACCCCAATAAGTGTTAGGATTAGTATGCCCTAAAGCTCACTTGTATATAACATTTTGGACGTTAAACAATGTATAATCATTTTGTTAAATGGCATTATGAGTTCCTTACATATTATCTCTGGTATGTTTTATTGATGTATGTATAAAGGTCTCTTGACTTGAACTAATGACTTCGGTGCGCAGTGAGGTTGGATGCACAGTAGGTCTTCTGTGACAAGCTTTTGGGTCACAACAATTATTCTTATAGCGCGACTTTGATCTTATGGTGGAACAGATCAAAGTTAAAAATAATTATTATTATGTCGCCTAGATTGGGCATGGATATTCTTTATTAATTTTGGAAGCCAAGGTTAATTGTGTTTTCTTGGTCTCTTCCTTAGCTGAAATGACTTTGAGAGAGTAAGCTTGGGAGAGCAAATTCCATATTGTGGTAGCAATCTTATTGGGCCAAAGCTTGGAATTGGATTTGGGCTTTCTTTAGAGTCCAAGATAACCTAATTGGGCTTAGATGGTTTCTTATTGGGCTTGGGCCTCCACATGTGTTAGACTTGGATTGTGGGCTTGGCCCAATCTTCCAAGACATGTACTAGAAAGTTACTATAAGGAAAATTCAAATTGTACAAGTAACTTCCATGACATGTGGCAAACATTTACTATTAGGAAAAAGTTTCCCACATGGAAAGTTTACAAGGTTTAGGGGCCAAACTTTTTCTATAAATAGGCAAGACCATAAACCATTTCAAGTGTCCAAAAATTTTGTAGTTGATCTCTTCCATTTTGGCAAGAGAATACTACAACACATAGTACACACTTATTATGTGGTTTTTTTTTTTTTTGCTCTAGATTTTCAAGAGCATATTACTTTGCTTCTTCCAACACAAAAGGCTATTCTCAAGAAAAGTCTCTTTAACCATAGGGAAGAAGACTAGGGAGTTGCATATTGCCGCACCCTTATAGTAAAATTTTTTGGTGGCCTTGTTCGTGAGCGAGAACAAAGCTCGTGACGGTTTTAGCTTCATCAAAGGCCCCACACTTCAAGAGGTTAGCTTTACATATTTTGCAAATACTAGTTATGTTCTATATGTTCTTAAGCATATTCTTGTGTGTGTTATATGGTTATTTTATTTTCCAAGCATGTTTTCTTGGTAGTATTTTTGAAAATATGGACTAGGATAGACCATATGTAATATTATCAATCCTACAATTGGTATCAAAGCTTAGACTCACACACAACATGCTTAGACTATGCAAGAACATTGTATTTGCATAAATATGTTAGTCATCTTGTGAGTGGCAAGATTAGGAAATCTTGTGTTGCATATACTTGTGGTTTTATGCTTGAATGTGTAGGTAATATAAAATCCCCTTGATGGTTCATATGTATGCATGATAGATTTTTGTGTACAGTCAACAAAGCTTGGCCATAGGCAATTTCATGTATAAATATTTATGGTTGTTGGTTGTAGTTTCATTTAAAGGAAGCATATCCTTGTAATGTTTTTTTATGAGGCTTGTACTAGTTATAGAAAAGTGTATTATTGTAATCTTTAAAGACCAAGAAAAAAAAAATAGTATGGAGGAACACTCTATTGGGTGAGCTTGCCAGTCAACCGGCTCAGTCGATTGGCTCCTACTGACGAACAACCGGCTAAGGCAGAAAAAAGCTATTAAGTGTGCTGTTTTGTTGAAGATTGCAGGGAGGCATCAAAGAGGGATTTTAACATATTTTGGTGGATGTTTATAATGCATTGACATATGTTTTAACATATTTGCATGAGCATAAACATGATTACCACCTAGAAATATACCCACTCATTAGGTTTTTAAAATTTCTCAGAGATAGTTAAGTTCATTTAAAAGAGATTAGCTTCGACAAGATAATTGCAAGCAATTATGTCTAAAGATGCCATGCAATCTCATGACAAAAATGAAAAACTTAAATTGAGATTTAAAATATGACAACCTAAGGGTCCATACACCCAGATTTAGGTAAGTAATCTATTATGGTATTGCAATGTTTGAGTAATACAAAGGGGATTCGCAAAAACCAAAGTGTTTCGCAAATCCAAAGTTTGTTTAGATCTAAAACAAAAGGTGAGAATACCAAAAATAGAGAAAACTCTTATGTTAAAATATTGAGTGGGAAAGGGGACTGGAAATGCCCCACGACTTTCCATATCCGATTCATGGTAATGGTAAATGTCATTAACTTCCCCATCAGAGGGTGACACTTTATCAAGATTTAGCAAGGTGAATTTAAAATGTTTATTCAAAAAGGGTTTTAGTGAGTTTGGCCATTCTATCGGTGGAATTCTTTGCTAAAGATCGCCTCACACAACATTGATTAAAGTCACTACCCCATCGGAGGGCTTAAATCAAGAATGTTATGGCAAATGAACATAAGGAATGGGTATACACTCAACTTAAATGGTAGATTCGGCTATCCCATCTATACTATCGAATTTAAGAAGCCAAACGAAATAGTGATTGAATTATTCAAATTGGAACATATCCAGATAAATGTCAATTCAAATAAGCGATGGCGCTTAACTTAACGTTCATAAGTTCAGCCATTCCATCGGTGGAGTTCTTGTGAGGACATTAAGACACTATTACATCAAGTCGTTTAAGGGTTAATCTACTCAAAGGCAAATGATGTAAAAGTACTTGTATATTTTATTTCCAAAGATAGCATACATATTATACATGCATCAATTCCATACTCATAAAATAATTATGATTATATTGTTGTATATCCAGAAAATGTCTTCGTTCAGTCCACCAGCTACAATTCTCAAAGAGCACAAGCTCACTGGATTGAATTTTGTGGACTGGGAATGAAACTTGGACATAGTACTCACCGCAGAAGAGTACAAGTATGTCCTAACAACTCCTTGTCCTATTATGAGGGCAAACTCTTTGGAAGCCTAAAAAGATGCTGAGGCAAAATTGTAAAGGCCCAATAGTATGGCCAAGTGCTATATGATGGCTTCTATGTCAGATATTTTGCGTAGCAAGCATCATCATATGGAAACTGCAAAAGAAATCATGACCTCACTGTCTCGTATGTTTGCCAATAAGAGTAGGCTCGCAAGGCAAGGTGCTCTTAGAGAAATTATGAATCAAAGGATGGCAGAAGGAGCATATGTCAGAGAGCATATGCCCAAAATGATGGATTACTTCAATACTGCCGAGATCCTAGGGGCAAACATATATGAACAGTTAAAAGTAGACATGATTTTGGAGACTCTACCACCGTCTTACACCCAGTTCAAGCTTAGTTATAATATGGGCAAGATGAACATGGATATGACAGAATTAATGAACGAGCTCCTAGCTACAGAAGCCATAATAAAAAATAAGGGCCACGTAAACATTGTTCAAGCATCCAATTCTGGACTTAACCCAAAAGGGAAGAAGTTCAAAGGAAAGGGGAAGCAAAAAAGTGGTCAAGGGAAAAAGAAGAAAAATGGCGAACAGCCCAAACAATTAACAGGTGAAAAGCCTAAGGGCAAATGCTTTAAGTGTGGCCAGAAATGGCACTGGAAAAGGGATTGCCCAAAGTACCTGGCACGAGGCCAGATAGGTATACCTCTTTTGTTCTACATTGAAACCTGTTTAGTGGTTGATTCTACTGATTTCTTGGATTGTAGACTCTAGAGCCACTAAACATATTTTCAGTTCTTTGCATTGGTTTCAGGAAATGAAGGAACTAGCTAAAGGGGAATTTGCTTTGAGGATGGGTAACAGAGCAAAAGTATGGGCTGCTGCAGTGGGAGGAATGTGCTTAAATTTTCCATGTAATAGGAAGTTATTTTTTAACAACATTTATTATGTTCCGGATGTACATAAAAATTTTATTTCTATTTCGCAATTAATATTAGATGGCTTTTGCATTAATTTCCATTTTGGTGTTGATATCAGTAGAGATGAAAATATTATTTGTTCCGGTAGCATGCATGATAACTTGTTCTATATAAAACCTATTACAAACTCACTACATAATATAGAACAAACTAATTCCCAAAAAAGAAAGGTTTCTTCAACCAATGATACTTATCTTTGGCATCTATGCTTAGGACATATTAGTCTAAAGCTAATTCGGAGATTAGCCAAGGATGGGCATCTTAGCTCATTAGATCTCGAAGATCTACCTCTGTGTGAATCTTGCCTCAAAGGAAAGATGACCAAACGGTCATTTTCTTCTAAAGGAGAAAGGGCCAAAGAAGTATTGGAATTGGTTCATACAGATGTGTGTGGTCCTATGAGCAAACCAGTATGAGGAGGTTATGAGTATTTCATTATGTTTACTGATGATTATTCTAGGTATGGATATTGTAGGTGCAAATATCTTAAGAGGAGGGGGGGTGAATTAAGATGTTAATTACTAATTTTTGTTTAAAAATTTTCTCAGAAAATTAACAACTTCTTACAATTAATATATAAAACACAATGTAAGCAATATAAGCAAGTATAAGAATGGAAGTATAAGGAGATGAGAGACAAACGATTTAAGGTGGTTCGGCCAAGCCTGCATCCATGCCCAAGGATGCTCCTCTTAAGACTTCAACAATCTTCACTATAATGCTTCTTCAAATCTTGGTGAAGCATAAACCAAGTTCTTACAACTCTTTGAAGCCCAACTTCAAAGAACCCAAGAGTTTCACTCTTTAGGGTTTCCCTACACTTTACAAGCTTTAAAGAATAGATCTCATTAGATATTTAGCTCTCAAAGTGTGTATATACTCAAGGAATAAGAAAAGATGGTATCTGAATTTTTTCTTCAAGAAGAAGATGAATAATCTCTTGAAAGCTAAAAAATATTGCAAGAATGGCTCAAAGCTTGATTGATTGATAATAATGAATTTTTGCACACTTCACTTGATGATTTGAATATGTATTGAATGAGTACTTAAAGAGATTTGGGGGTTAAGGATTTGGTAGGTGAAAAAATGAAGAGGAAAGCAACCAGAATGGTAATAAACGGCTAGTGCATTTATTACAGCAGCCCGTTCAGCCGGTTGACCGGCTGGGTCGTCCGACTTGCACTTGTTCCTCTCTGATTAGGCCAAACGCCTTAGCCGGTTGACCGGCTAGGGGGTCCGACTTTTACCTTCCTTCTCTGACTTGGCCGGGCGACCCTCCCAGGTTAGTTGATCGACCAGCTGGGGGGTCCAGCCACTCCAGAAAGTGAAGTAAAGCCAAACTTTTGCATAAAACATTTTAAGTGCAATTTTCACAACTCCAAATCATTTTGAGATAATTTGTAAATACATGTTATGATTCGAAACACCCCAAAAACATATTTTTACTCTATGTGTGCATTCAAATTCATTTGTGCACATGTGAAATCAAATGTGCAAGAGTTAAAAATTTGTTTGAAGAAGAAAGAAGAGAATTTGAGCCAAACACATACAATATATAGGCATTTCACAAAAGATCAAGAGAGAAAATAATATCCAGTACCTCTTATGTCATCTCTTCTCCTCCTTATGCCTTTTCATCTTCTCTTTCTTCAAATAGTGCATTTTGCACATCTTCTTCAATCTTTCAAAGCTTCTTCTTAAGTATCCTCTTATTTTTACAAGAAGTTTTTTAGTCAAATAATGCATATATATTTTCATCATCAAAATTAATAGCGAATATTTAGCTAACAATCTCCTCCTTTTTGATGATGACAAACTTTTAAGATATGTGCAAAAGGACTCCCCCTTAATATATGCATTTTTTTTAAAAAAAGGTATTGGGAAAATACTCCCCCTGTCAAGATTTAACTCATGCATATTTTGAAAACATTTTTCCCATTAATAGCCATATCCACAACAAGTACAACAAACATATAAACAAAGCATATCAGTAATCAACAAAGCATATATACCATTCAATCACCATTATATCATTCGTCCATTGCCCATTTACTTCTTCCCCTTTGGCATCATCAAAATTAATATATAGGCAGGAAAAGAAATGAAAGTTAAGATTGTATAAAAGAAATAACTTGTTTATCGAAGTCAAGAATTTTAAAGTCGACTAAAACTAAAAATGTGTTCGAATAGTAAAAACGAGTTTTTTTTTTGGGAAGTATAGAAATCAAGGTGCTCAATCATGGTGATCTTTGAAGTACTCCTTCATATCCGATCGCATAAATGTCTCCTCTGAATCAATGTGTTCCCTCCAAATAGTAAGCTCATTCCATTGGCTTGTCATGGTGACCCTCATTTCTCCCATTCCCGTGTTTAAAGCCTGAAGTTGTGAAAGAATCTGAGCCATCAAAGAGGGGTCTTCTTGTTGACCCATCAAGCTAGAACTAGCACCGTGACGAATCTCTCTTAGGCGTTGCTCATCAACATGCACCTGTTCCCTAAATTCTCTCATCACTCACCTAAGAGTAGCCTCCTCAATATCTTCCTCTTCTTCAGAAGTACTAACAGCCATGGGTATGGTTCCTGGAATGCCTATGTCCGCTTGTCCCTCAAGTTCAGGCCCTACATCTTCATCTAATGTGATGTCAATCCCCTCAAGTATATCATCAAGTTTTTTAGCGTCCGGACGATATACAAGATCAGTGAAAGTAATGCCCTTCTTAGTTCTATTCTCAATGGCCGCTTGAATATTTTGAGGCAAGTTTTTGAAGGTTTCTCTGTTGATAGCCTCCCCATTATACCAATAAATGCCCATGAAATTCATATATAACATATCAAAGTTCCAGGCAAACTCTATGTATGGAGCATTTGAAGAGATTCTAAAGTGTGAAAAAATATGCATCAATGCCATACCATATCCGGGTGTAGTAGTTTTTCCTCCTCCTTTTCCACTAATATGTAGCATATGTTGAAGAATTAGGAAAGGCATATAAAGCTTTCTCTAGTTTAAAAACATGATTAGGAAAGCAAGAATCTTCAAAACTGGGGGGGTGTTCAACATAAACCATATAAAGCTATCTTCTTTTTCTGCCTAAGGCTATAGTAGATATAAGCATCCATAACTGGGATTTTTCCATCATTGATATTCCTAGGGAGAATAACTTCACTCATGATTTTGAAGGAAATTCTTATATTGTAATTAACATCCTTCAATAATGGAAGAATCAATTTTGGATTCTTAGGGCCTACATCCTCCCACATGTATTTTATAACTTCCCCCGGAATATCAGTCTTCCTGATTCCTTCTGGCCAACCTTGAATATTTTAATGACCTTTTCCATCAACAGGTATATGAAAGATTTCATGCAGTTTCCTCCTTAAGTACAAAATTCACCCCACATACAGTAGAAGATAACTCAAGTTTTGGACTTCTATTACGTATCTCAAGATTTTCATAGAATTCTATTACCAATTTATCTTGCACATCACAATGTAGATGCAGAAACATAAACCAATCACCAAATAATGGCAAGACATTAATGCCAGCGAAATCTGAGTCCACTATATATTTACGGTACAAAATTGATTACTTGCCTTGAATCTTTGATACTAGAGGTGGTGGTGGTGGAGGAGATTGTGTTCTTGCTCTCTTCCCTTTTCTTCCATGTGCTTGACCTCTTCCCCTTGAATTCACCATGATTTTGCGTTGTTTTTTGAAGATTGAATTGGTGAAAACTTTGTTTTTTGAAGTGGGTAATCAAAATATAGGAAGAATTTTGAAAGAATTTGGTTGAAATTTGAAGAATTAAAAGTGGGTTTGAGAGAAATTTCGGCTGGGGTTAAAAAAAAAGTTGGGAGATTGAAGTGAATTTGGGGCTAAAACACCCAATTTTTAACCTTGTCTACGTTCAGCCAGTCGACCTACCCCAATTTTTAACCTTGTTCGCAGTCAGCCGGTCAACCGCCTAGTCGCGGGGGTCGACCGGCTAGGTTAACCAGCCGAATTAGAGAGCACCTAAAGAAATCCCTTCTAGCTTCAATCGGTCTACTGGCTTGGTCAGAAAGTGCACAAACGCGTATTTTATCATGCCCAAGCCATTAAACGCACATATTTATTCATTTTACACACATTTTATCATTCCAATTTCTCTTCTAATCTTGAAAATTTGATCATCATGCAATGGTTTAGTAAAAATATTAGCAACTTGAGGTAGGGTGTTAACAAATTCAAGAATGATATCACCTTTTTGTACATGATCTCTAATGAAATGGTGCCTAATCTCAATATGCTTATCTTGAGTGTTGAATTGGATTTTTAGTGAGATTAATTGCACTAGTATTATCACAATATATAGGAACATGATCATATTGCAATCCATAATCAAGTAAATTTTGTTTCATCCGCAAAATTTGAGCCACACAACTACCAGCTACAATATATTCAGCTTCGGTAGTAGAAATAGCAACACTATTTTGTTTCCTACAGGACCAAGATACTAATGAATGTCCTAGAAATTGGCATGTTCCACTAGTGCTCTTACGGCCTACTTTGCAACCAGCATAGTCAGCATCAGAGAATCCACATAGGTCAAATGACGTTCCTTTTGCATACCAAAGTCCTAGATTAATTGTTCTCTTAAGGTATCTAATGATTCTTTTTACAGTAGTCAAGTGAGTTTCCTTAGGATTAGATTGAAATCTAGCACATAAGCATACTGCAAACATGATATCAGGTCTAGAGGCAGTTAAATATAGTAGGCTACCGATCATACCTTTGTATTTCTTTTCATCTACAGATTTACCTTTCTCATCTTTATCCAGCTTTGTTGAGGGACTCATAAGAGTTCCAATCTCCTTTGCATCTTCAAGTCCAAATTTCTTGATAATTTCTTGATAATTTCCTTGGTGTATTTGCCTTGATTTATGAAGATCCCCTCTTTTGCTTGTTTGATTTGGAGTCCAAAGAAGAAGGTTAATTCTCCCATCATGCTCATCTCAAACTCCTTGTGCATACACTTGGAAAAGTTCTCACATAAAGAAATATTAGTAGCACGAAAAATTATATCATCCACATAGATTTGGACAAGTTGGATATCATTGTCTTTTCTTTTAATAAATAAGGTTGAATCAAGTTTTCCTCTTTCAAAGTTGTTTTCCACTAGAAATCCACTAAGTTTTTCATACCAAGCTCTAGGAGCTTGCTTTAAACCATATAAAGCTTTCTCTAGTTTAAAAACATGATTAGGAAAGCAAGAATCTTCAAAACTGGGGGGTTGTTCAACATAAACCTCTTCTTCAATGAATTCATTTAAAAAGGCACTTTTCACATCCATTTGATAAAGTTTGAAATCCATGTGACAAGCAAATGCAAGTAACATACGAATGGATTCTAGTCTTCCTACGGGAGCATAAGTTTCATCATAATCAATTCCTTCTTCTTGATTGTATCCTTGTGATACTAGTCTAGCCTTGTTCCTAGTTACTGTTCCGACTTCATCTAATTTGTTTCTAAATACCTATTTTGTTCCTATTATAGGTCTATCTTCAGGCCTTTCAACTAGCTTCCATACTTTATTTCTATCAAATTGATTAAGTTCTTCTTGCATGGCAATTATCCAATTTTCATCAAGTAAAGCTTCTTTCACATTCTTGGGTTCAATATGAGAAATAAATACATGATGCTCACAAAAAGTATTAATATTACGCCTAGTTCTTACACCTTGATTTGGATCACCGAGGATAAGATCTTGAGGATAGTTTCTTACGAACTTCCAACTCTTTGGTAGGTCTTCATGAGGTTCTTTTGTTTCAATATTTCCTTTGTTTGAGCATTGTTCGTTTTCCTCATTGGCTTGAGACCTCCTTTCTTGATGTTCTTCTTCTTGCTTTGTTGGTTTTTCTTTGTCTTTTGGAGTTGGATCTTCAAGTGTTGTTTTTTCCAAAAGATAACCTACATCATCAATTTCCTTTCTCGGCTCAAATGGATTAGTCTTATCAAATGTAAAATGTGTTGATTCTTCCACAACAAGAGTTCTTTTATTATATACTCTACATGCTTTGCTCTTTGTGGAATATCCTAAAAAGATTTCTTCATTTGATTTGGCATCGAATTTCCTTAAGTGGTCCTTAGTATTTAGGATAAAGCATTTACAACCAAATACTTTGAAATATGATATTTTAGGTGTTTTACCATGCCATAATTCATATGGAGTTTATTTAAGATAGGTCTAATCAATACTCTATTTTGTACATAGCATGCAGTACTTATGGCTTCACTCCAAAAATATATTGGCAAGTTGTGTTCTTTTAGTATAGTTATTGCCATTTCTTATAGTGTATGATTCTTCCTCTTTACTACCCCATTTTGCTGAGGAGCACGAGGGGCCGAAAAGTTATGCTCAATGCCATGTTCATCACAAAAGTTCATGAAAGGAGTATTCACATATTCGGTACCATTATCACTACGAATGCAAGTTATAAAATAGTCTTTCTCATTTTGCACTTTTCTACACAATCTTGCAAATTCATTGAAGGCATCATTTTTATGTGTAAGAAACATGACCCGTGTAAATCTAGTGTAGTCATCTGCTACAACAAATGTATATCTAGATCCTCCTAAGCTTGCCACATCAATAGGTCCAAACAAATCCATATGTAATAGTTGTAATACTCTATTTGTTGACACTTTATTTAAGGATTTGAAGGATGTCTTATGTTGTTTACCTAGTTGGCAAGTATCAGAAATTTTGTCTTTCTCAAATTTTAGCTTTGGTAAATCTCTAACTAGATCATGTTTAGACAAATCATTCAATAAGCTCATGCTAGCATGTCCTAATCATCTATGCCATAACCATGCATTATCATGCACAACGGATAAGCATTTTACATGTTGACATATAAGTTGGTCAATTTCGAAGGTGTAAACATTTTCATTTCTCTTAGCTACAAATAATATTTTATCATTTCCACACTCATAGACAATGCATCTAGAAGACTGAAAAACTACTTTGTGACCTTTGTCACATAATTGGCTAATGCTAAGTAAATTAAATTTTAAACCTTCTACAAGTAAGACATTATGTATAGCAAGAGAGTTTTCGTTACCAATGCTTCCTTTTCCAATAATTTTTCCTTTGCCATTGTCCCCAAAGGTAACGTCTCCTCCTTTTGTCCTTTTTAATTTGTAGAAGAGTGACGAGTTCCCCATCATGTGCTTGGAACAACCACTATCCAAGATCCATTTTATTTTGCTTGGTTTGCCTTCATTGGATACCTACACACATGAAATTCAAATGCAATTCTTTATTTTGGGGTCCTCAGCACCTTGGGTCCTTGGCGTTAGTTTCAATTTTTGTTTTTGACCACCCATTTTGGTCTTTGCCAATATGGAACATAAGATCCTCTATCACGAAGTTTCTTGTAGTAACAACATGTGGATACATGTCGTTTCTCACAATGGGTACACATGATATTTGATTTTGGTGAAGAGAAGGATGCAGAGGCAGAAGCTTTGACAAAGTAAGTTTTGAAATACTTTTGATTAATACTAGGTTTGTATCCAATAACACTTTTATCAAAAGACATTTTTTGACTACCAAGGAGTTTTTCAAAATTTTCTTTGCCATTTGTAAATTTTTGAATAATTCCATTCAAATCCATATTCTTCTTTTTCAAGTCTTTAACCTCTTTTTTAAACTTTACAAAATCTTCGGCATATGAATCATTTTGTTTTTCCAAGATTTCTTCCTTTTCAAAAAGAGAGACATTCTTCTTTTTCAAAATTTCTTTTTTGTCAAGAACAAGTTTCAATCTCCTATGCATTGGCTTGTTTTTTGCCAAAGCTAAAGATAAATCATCATGTAATTTAGGAAATGCATATTTTAATTCATCAAAGCTATATTCCTCTTCCTCTTTTTCACTAGATGAATAATATATAAATGGAGAAGGTGAAGACAGTACCTCATCCTCATTGGCCATGAGGCAAAAGTTGGCTACTTCATGTTGCTCTTCCTCATCTTCGTCACTTTCGGAGAAGTCCCATGTGACTTTAAGCGCCTTGCCTTCTTTCTTCTTTGAAAGTTTTGAACAACTTGCTTTTATGTGTCTCGACTTGTTGCAATTAAAGCACTTCAATTCATCTCCCTTTGCATCTTTTGTCCTCTTGAAATCTTTGCCTTCTTTTCCTTTCTTCTTCCAATTTGTATTGCTTGAAGATGCCCCTTTCCTCTTCTTTCTAAATTTCATGAACCTTTTGAAATTTCGGGCAAGAAGTGCAATTTCTTCATCTTCCAGGTCCTCATCATCTTCCTCATCATTACTTGATGGGTATTTTGATGCAATGAGTGCAATGGACTTCTTTACTTTCTTCTCTTCTTCTTTGTGGTCCTTTATCTCAAGCTCATGAGTCATGAGTGACCCAATGAGCTCATTAAGCTCCAATGTATTCAAATCCTTTGCTTCCTTTATGGCCATGACTTTTGGTTGCCATGTTGATGGCAAGCTCCTTAGCACTTTCCTTACCTTCTGTACATTAGAATAATCCTTTCCAAGTGCTTTCAAACCATTAGTAATTTCAACAAATCTACAAAACATTTGCTCAACATTTTCATTTGGAAGCATTTTAAATAATTCGTATCTATGTACAAGCATAGCAATCTTAGATTATTTCACTTGGCTAGCTCCTTCATAAGTTACTTCTAATTGGTCCCAAAGTTCTTTAGCCGAAGTGCACCCCATTACTCTACCAAATTTGGTTGTATTCATAGCATTGAATAAATAAAGTAATGCTTTTTGATTTAGCTCAAATAATTTAATATCTTCATCATTCCATTCATTTTCAGATTTGGGTATTCTCCTATCACCTTTTAATTTTGTAGGTAAGGTAGGCCTATTTTCTATGATTTTCCAAGCTTTGTAATCATGTGATTGTATAAACACTTTCATCCTCATTTTCCAAAATGCATAATTTTTTCCACCAAAAGGGGGTGCTTGTTTAATAGAAATTCCCTCCATATTTGCTAGAAATTCTACTAGTTGTTAAACTATAGGTAGAACCTGGCTCTGATACCAATTGTGGGTGCAAATATCTTAAGAGGGGGGTGAATTAAAATATTAATTACTAATTTTCATTTAAAAAATTTCTCAAAAAATTAACAACTTCTTATAATCAATATATCAAACACAATGTAAGCAATATAAGCAAGAATAAGAATGGAAGTATGAGGAGATGAGAGACAAACGATTTAAGGTGGTTCGGCCAAGCCTACATCCACAACCCAAGATTGCTCCCCTTAGGACTTCGACAATCTTCACTATAATGCTTCTTCAAATCTTGGTGAAGCATAAACCAAGTTCTTACAACTCTTTGAAGCCCAACTTCAAAGAACCGAAGAGTTTCACTGTTTAGGATTTCCCCACACTTTACAAGCTTTAAAGAATAGATCTCACTAGATATTTAGCTCTCAAAGTGTGTATATACTCAAGGAATAAGAAAAGATGGTATCTGAATTTTTTCTTCAAGAAGAAGATGAATAATCTCTTGAAAGCTAAAAAATATTGCAAGAATGGCTCAAAGCTTGATTGATTGATAATAATGAATTTTTGCACACTTCACTTGATGATTTGAATATGTATTGAATGAGTATTTAAAGAGATTTGGGGGTTAAGGATTTGGTAGGTGAAAAAATGAAGAGGAAAGCAACCAGAATGGTAATAAACGTCTAGTGCATTTATTACAGCAGCCCGTTTAGCCGGTCGACCGGCTGGGTCATCCGGCTTGCACTTGTTCCTCTCTGACTAGGCTACACGCCTTAGCCGGTCGACCCGCTAGGGGGTCCGGCTTTTACCTTCCTTCTCTGACTTGGCCGGGCGACCCTCCCAGGTTAGCCGGTCGACCGACTGGGGGGTCCGACCACTCCAGAAAATGAAGTAAGGCCAAACTTTTGCATAAAACATTTTAAGTGCAATTTTCACAACTCCAAATCATTTTGAGATAATTTGTAAATACATGTTATGATTAGAAACACCCCAAAAACACATTTTTACTCTCTTTGTGTGCATTCAAATTCATTTGTGCATATGTGAAATCAAATGTGCAAGAGTTAAAATTTTGTTTGAAGAAGAAAGAAGAGAAATTGAGCCAAACACATATAATATATAGGCATTTCACAAAGAACAAGAGAGAAAATAATATTCGATACTCCTTATGTCATCTCTTCTCCTCCTTATGCCTTTTCATCTTCTCTTTCTTCAAATAGTGCGTTTTGCACATCTTCTTCAATCTTTCAAAGCTTCTTCTTAAGTATCCTCTTATTTTCACAAGAAGCTTTTTAGTGAAATAATACATATATATTTTCATCATCAAAATTAATAGCGAATATTTAGCTAATAGATATGTATATCTGATGCGACGTAAGTCTGAATCCTTTGAGAAATTCAAAGAGTTTAAGGCTGAAGCGGAGTGGAAATTAGATAAACATATTAAAGCCCTTCGGTCTGATCGAGGTGGCGAATACCTCTCAGGTGAGTTCAAAGACTATCTTACACAATAAGGGATTGTGTCTCAATTGACTGCACCAGGGACTCCTCAGCAAAATAGTATAGCAAAGAGAAGAAATCACACCCTATTAGATATGGTTAGGTCAATGATGAGTCATGCATCATTACCTTTATTTTTTTGGGGATATGACCTTGAGACAGCAGCATACATCTTGAACTTGGTACCATCTAAATCAGTACCTAGGACACCACAAGAAATGTGGACCGGGCGTAAGCCTAGTTTAAAGCATCTCCACATTTGGGCTTGTCCAGCTTATGTACTTAATAGTAATGCTTCAAAGTTGGAACCAAGATCCGAGTTGTGCTATTTCATCGGGTATCCTAAGGGAACCAGAGGTGGGATCTTTTATAATCCTAAGAAGCAAAAGGTGTTTATAAGCACCCATGCTAGATACTTAGAGAATGGTGAAATGATCCAGAAAATATCAGATTCTAAAGTTGTTCTAGAAGAGATTTCACAAGAATCTCCAGTAACACTTGTGGTAATTGTAAATGAAAAGGAACAGCATATTACATCTAATATATCGGAGCCTCATCGTAGTGGGGGGATATCCAGGCCTCTTGATAAATACTATGGAGACTCCTTTCAGACTTCTTCAGAGGATCATGTGGTTGATCCCACAAGTTATGATGAAGCAGTTTTTGACACAAATGCTGACCAATGGCATAAGACAATGGATTTAGAGTTAGAATCTATGTATTTTAACAAAGTCTGGGATCTTGTAATTGCACCTAAAGGGGTAAAACCTATAGGGTGCAAATAGGTCTACAAGAGGAAAAGAGGAGTTGATGGAAAAGTTGAAACCTTAAAGCACGGTTGGTGGCGAAAGGTTTTACTCAGAAAGAAGGGATCAATTATGAGGAAACTTTCTCACTAGTAGCCATGCTTAAATCCATCATAATACTTTTTGCCATAGCATGTCATTATGAGTATGAGATATGGCAAATGGACATCAAGACAGCTTTTCTTAATAGAGAGCTTGACGAAACCATTTACATGACGCAATCAGATGGAAACGTTGCCAAAGGCCAGGAACATATGGTTTGTAAATTAAAAAAGTCCATTTATGGATTAAAGTAGGCATCTAAAGCATGGAACATCAAATTTGATAGTGCAATTAAATCTTATGGTTTTGATCAAAATATTGATGAACCTTGGGTGTATAAGAGGTGTAATGGAAATGCTGTAGCTTTTTTTGTTCTATATGTGGATGACATCCTACTTATTGGAAATGATGTGGGGATGTTATCATCTATCAAGGTTTGGATTTTTACTTAATTTCAAATGAAGGATTTAGGATAAGCTAGTTATGTTCTAGGCATCAACCTCAAGCGAGATCATAAGAACAGAAGGTTAGCCTTATCTCAAGCTTCATTTATTGAGAACATATTGGTCAGGTTTAACATGCAAAACTCTAAGAAGGCCTCATTACCTTCTAGACATGGAGTTTATCTATCTCGAGATCAATGTCCTAAAACACCTAAAGAGATGAGAGCATGAAACGAGTTCCTTATGCTTCAGCTGTTGGAAGCCTCATGTATGCCATGTTATGTACTAGACCAAATATTTGCTTTGCTATTGGCATGGTTAGTAGATATCAATCAAACCTTGGACCAGCACATTAGGTCGCGATTAAGCATATATTCAAATTCTTGCAAGGAACTAAGGATTATGTGCTGGAATACTATGCAGATGATCTAACGCCATTAGCCTATACAGACTCGGATTTCCAGTCCGACAGAGATTCCAGGAAGTTTACTTCTAGATATGTTTTCACTCTGTCAGGAGGAGCTATTTCATGGAGAAGTGTGAAGCAAAATTGTATTGCTAACTCTACCACGAAGGCCAAGTATGTAGCAGCATCTGAGGCTACGAAAGTGGCAGTATGGCTAAGAAAGTTCCTTTTAGACCTAGAGGTTATGCCGACAGTTCACAGACCGATAACATTGTATTGCAACAACAACGGTGCTGTTTCCCAATGCAAAGAGCCTAGGAATCACAAAAAGGGTAAACATATTGAACGGAAATATCATTTGATCCATGAGTTTATCCAGAGAGGAGATGTTGTTGTTGAAAAGATAGCTTCAGCAGAAAACCTGGCAGACCCATTTACAAAGACTCCAGAGAAAACGTTTACCACACATTTGGAGTCTATGGGTATCAGGCTGTGCAAAAGTGATCTTTAGTGTAAGTGGGAGATTGTAAGGACTAGTATGCCCTAAAGCTCACTTGTATATAACATTTTAGACGTTAAACAATGTATAATCATTTTGTTAAACGGCATTATGAGTTCCTTACATATTAACTCTAGTATGTTTTATTGATGTATGTATAAAGGTCCCTTGACTTGAACTAATGACTTAGGTGCGAAGTAAGGCTGGACGCACAGTAGGTCCAAGTCTAGATTTAGTCACGTTATAAATTGATTCTGTAACTGAATGGTAGTGTTGGGCACTCTACCGGGATAAGGTTATATTGAGCAAGTGTCCTCGTTAAGGGTGATCTACCTAGGTCATCAGAGGACTTTGCGGATTTGTCTCAATAGTACGTGTGTCACGTATTTGACAGAACCATTGTGAGTACGTTTTCTAGAGACGTACTATCAAAGAAAGAAAACAAGATCCTCACTACTACTAAATGATCATTGCTCTTAATCTTGAGCATATGTGGATGAACTAACGTGGGTTTGGTACTTTGATTCACTGTGGGTGATATCTTACTTTATTAGGACTAACAACCTTGTGCATTGAGTACTAAGTTCTAATTAATTGGAACATACATCTGCAATATGGAATCTATGTGCCCTCTTTGGGATTGTCAATATTTATCATCCGAATCTAGATCTAGTGAAACCACCTTTATGGGTTTATCGGTCATATAGCTTGAGGGTCGCTCCCGAGATCAAGAGATTCCGTGACCAAGGATGGTTGGTAATAAGAGAAGAAACCCAACGGAAAAATATACAGTTAAGGAGGTGATAGTATACAGGCCAAAGGATCAGTTTTAGCTGTGGGTATACATAGAGGAACATTATAGTTGGTTATTTAGTAGGACAAAGACAAAGTTCACAATCTTTTGTGACAAGCTTTTGGGTAATAGCAATTATTCTTGGAGTGCAACTTTGATCTTATGGTGGAATAGATCGGAGTTAAAAATAATTATTATTATGTCGCCTAGATTGGGCAAAGACATTCTTTATTATTTTCGAAAGCCAAGGTTAATTGTGTCTTCTTGGTCCCTTCCTTAGTTAAAATGACTTTGAGCGAGTAATCTTGAAAGAACAAATTCTATATTATGGTAGCAGTCTTATTGGACGAAAGCTTGGAATTGGGTTTGGGCTTTCTTTAGAGTCCAAGATAACCTAATTGGGATTAGATGGTTTCTTCTTGGGCTTGGGCCTCCACATGGATTATGGACTATGTGTTGGGCTTGGATTATGGGTTTGACCCAATCTTCCAAGACATGTGCTAGAAAGTTACTACAAGAAAAATTCAAATTGTACAAGTAACTTCCATAACATGTGGCAAACATTTACTATTAGGAAAAAGTTTCCCACAGGGAAAGTTTACAAGGTTTAGGTGCCAAATTTTTTCCATAAATAGGCAAGACCTTAAACCATTTCTAGCATCCAAAAATTTTGTCGTTGATCTCTTCCATTTTGGCAAGGGAATACTACAACACATAGTACACAAAAATTTTGTGTGTGTTTTTTTTTTTTTTTTTTTTGCTCTAGATTTTCAAGAGTATATTACTTTACTTCATCCCACACAAGAGGCTATTTTATCAAGAAAAGTCTCTTTAACTATAGGGAAGAAGACTAGGGAGTTGCATATTACGACACCCTTATAGTAAAATTTTTTGGTGGCCTTGTTCGTGAGCGGGAACAAAGCTCGTGACAGTTTTAGCTTCATCAAAAGCCCCAAGCTTCAAGAAGTTAGTTTTACATATTTTGCAAATACTATTTATGTTTTATATGTTATTAAGCATGTTGTTGTTTGTGTTATGTGGTTATTTTATTTTCCTAGCATGTTTTCTTGTTAGTATTTTTGAAAATATGGACTAGGATATACCACATGTAATATTATCGATCCTACAATAAGATCTATAGATGTATATAATTATTACGTATTATTTGCAAATCACTTTACAAAGCTCTCTTGGATTTTCATGGCCTTAAAATCTGACGTTCTTAATTTTTTTTTTTTTGTTCAAAACTATGGCTGAAAATATTTTTCAATCAAAGATCGGTATTATCTCTTTTGACGATGGTAATGAATACAAAGGCTTGGCCACTATTTTTTGCATCATGGCATCTCATTTTACCTCCATACACCCCAGAACATACTGCCACCACTGAATGACGGCATAGACACATTGTTGAATGCGGTCCAACCATCATGCATCGAGCATCAATGCCGCAATGTTTACCTAATTAACAGAACCCCTACACCCATTCTCGATGGAGATACTCCATTTTCCAAGATATACAGCAGACCGCCGAACTATGAGAGCATATGTATCATTGGGTGCATGTGCTTTCCATGGTTACGATCATACAACAATAACAAAATAGAGCTTTGATCGAAGCCATATATGTTTTTGGGTCTTTCAAACAAATATCACTCTTTATTTGCTATGACAAAAATGCTTATAAATATAATTTTTCAAGGCATTTTCGATTCGTTGAGAGTTCTTTTTCTTGTCAAAATAATCCATTATCCTCTCCAATTCGTGACTTGTGTAGCTGGTACACTCTCCCAAGTTCAGCCGTGTCCACTCTAAATAGGGACTCATCGCCTCACTCAAAAGATATTGTTGAGTTCTCACATCCATTTGTTCCTTTAGTTACTGTCCTTCATCCAAAACACTTAGTCAAAAGGCAGAACTGACTCCTCCAATCTCCCATGCCACATGACTAACTCCTCTGCTGAAAATACAACACCTGTCACCACTACACTCCAAACAATGGATATTGCTCCATCAGCCGCTGCAGCAACACAAGACGAGCTTGGTGATGAATTGCCCTCTTCCGACACTAACGATGGACCCACGACTCTCGATCTGTCCATACAACCCACTCATCATATGCAAATCCGAGCCAAAACAACATATTTTGTCCGAAGAAAATCTTCTCTTTGACAGCAACTAAACATGATCTCAATCACAGTGAACCCAGATTTGTTAAGGAAGCTTTACAACATTTAGGTTGGAAGCAAGCAATGATTGATGAATCGGCAGCTTTAAACAAAAACTTCACTTAGGAATTGGTCTTGCGAGAAGAAGATCAAAATGTCATAGGATGTAAATGGGTTTTTCGAATCAAGCGGAATCCCAATGTCTGTATTGAAAGGTACAAAGCACGTCTAGTGGTGAAGGGTTTTCACCAAAGGCCTGGACTTCACTTCATACAAACATTTAGTCCGGTAATCAAATCCTCCACTGTATTTGTTGTTTTTGCGATCTCTTCAAACTGGCAGTATCAACTAAATGTGAACAACGCCTTTTAACATGGCCAATTGACAGAAGTAGTCTTCATGCCACAGCCTCTAGGCTTTGTCGACTCATTTAAGCCAAAACATGTGTGTCGCTTGCTTAAGTCTCGGCCTAAAGCAAGCTCCCAGAGCTTGGTTCACGGAGCTCCGAAATTTCATTTTGTCGCTGGGTTTCATGAGTGCCAAGACTGACTCATCATTATTTGTTTACCATAATTAGTCGATCACAGCTTATGTGTTGGTCTCTGTTGATGACCTCCTTGAGACAAGCAACTCGAAAGAATTCGTGCATGGTGTTATTGCTTGTCATACTTTCTTGGAATAGAAGTGGAGTTCGCATTCTAATGATGTTTTTCTAACTCAGCACAAATATACAAGTGATTTACTTACAAAGCTTCGCATGAGTGATGCAAAGGGATCCAGCACTCCGATCAGTACCAGTCGTGCTCTTTGTAAAGATGAAGGTGACTTGCTGGTCGACGCAAAAGCTTACAGGAGTTCAATTGGTGGCTTACAATATCTTTCAATAACTCGCCTCGGTATAGCATATTCAGCTAATAAACTGGCCCAATTCGTGCAAGCACCATGCCAACCACAATGGATTGCAGCAAAAATACTCCTTTGGTATCTCAAGAACACAATCCATTTTGGCCTCACAATTGTTCCATCCCCAACGTTTGCTAGCCTTTTCTAATGCTGACTAGGCTGGAAACAAAGATGACTACACTTCGAGTTCTGCCTTAAGAATTATTATTCTAATATGGATAAATATCATACTCTATTATTAGATTCCTAATAAATGCTTATTAGGAGTCCCATACATATCCAAAGACTCACCTTATCATCCTATAAAAACTGCTAGGATTATAGGCTTAAGGGGCTCAATATTATTGAGTTCATTTATATACATATTATGAGCAAATATTATGCTTATGTTTGAACTACGCCTATATTGTACTGACTTGAGCGTCAAAGGGTTTTTTATCAGCACCACACCAGTGTCTCAAAAAAACCTAGCCTTGTTTTCTTTACTTTGCAGGTCATGTTATAAGGTGAATTCGGGCATAATTCCTACTAGTAATTTTGGCATTATCAATACATCTTATATATTTATTGTGATATAGCTCATGATATGGACTTATCTAATTCGTTATCTACCTGCCTAGCACGTGATTATTTAGGCTTGTTTACCAAATTACATTTAAGGGTTGTCTATGTTGCCAAATATGCGTTCTTTCTTGTTTAATGTTTCACAATACTATCTTTTATGTTTATTAGGAGCGTTTTATTTTTTCGGATGAGAAAGAAACTTATGAATAATGTGTAAGGAATGTGCTCTCTTCTATCGGAAAGTAATGGGAAGAACACAAATGCAGCCTAACAAACCAGATTTACAAACTTGAACAAGAAGGAACTCCTTTAGACGAAATTTATCATCTTGTTCCAGATGAGAAGGATGATAGTCAATGGGTAGAATTTGTAACCATTAATTTAAAGAAAGAGGCCAAGGTAAGTATCATACCATCAACTTGTAATATAAGTATTGACTATGTAATTTAATTTTTCCTCATATTTTACTAGTCTAACTTTACTTTGTTTACTGGTAAGATAAATCAAGCAAAGCAAAACCTAGTAGAAGTTAGCAATCAGAAATACACACTTGTGTTTCACAAAATTTTTTGAGAAAGAGGAATGAAATTGTAATTTCAAAATTTACCTTTTAGATTGATTTTTTATAATTTTGTAGAAAATTAACTTTACAATTAAAATTTGAAACTACAATCTGGCAGGACACTAAGCGTGGTGGAAGAGTGGGTGAGATGGAGTTCTACATTGCTACCCACAAGAAGAAAAATAATGAAATAACTAATGTTGGTGCTTTAACTGTCTTTGTAATTCAAATACCTAAATCTTTGAGTTTAAGATATCTACAAGTTGCATAAATTGTTATGTATGCCTTTCTTAAACACATGATTTTTTAAATAAGTAGAGGTGATTGATTGATGAGGTTGGTAAATGGCTACTATAAATATCACTTAATGTCATGTATCTTTTGGTGTAGTACTTGAAATATACTCTTTCACCATCATTGTTGAATACATTCTTCTATTTACAATATGTTTAGCATCTACTCTAGTGTATATGTGGATACAAGTCAATTTTCTATAGCAAGTGATTGTTTTGCAATCTTTTAACTGGAATCCTATTTTGAGCTTTAGCCATTAGAGTGGATATACTCTTAATCTTGTCTATTAAATTCATATAATTTTAGAATGGCTAGAGTTATATCCATTCCATCTAATTTCCTACTTAACCTTTTCATGATGAAACTTCATAGTAATCTATATTTACATATTTTGGATGTAAAAACTTGTGATTTTAGTGTTTCAAACATTAGAGATAATTTTAATGTTTTGAAGTTTACAAAGAGTATTTTTTGTCTCTATATCCTCGTAATGCTTTGGACTTGCTTGTCTATTACTATCTATCATTTTGTATGGTCAGGAAAAATGTGACACATTGATGAAGGAAAGGGCTTGCTCATCTCAAGAGGATAATATCACACTACAAAATGCTATTATTCATGAGATGTTGGGCCTGGAGCACCTTGGCCTTGTTAGGGGGCAAGGGAACGGAACTACCCCATCAAGAATATTTGGCTCCAAGAAGCATGTAACATCTAGTAATGTATGGCAATTGGAGGCTAAACTTGAGACTTTAAGGAATCGTGATGTGGAATAAGAGCCTGAACTTGAGAACTTGAGGAATCGTGACATGGAGCGAGAGGTAAAGTACTAGAAAATGTTAGAGGAGCTCATGTGCAACACGTAAACTTTTAATTGGCTACATGCATTACAGATAATACATTAAAGATAGGAAATACTTCTCACCTCTTCTTTTCTCTACATAATTATCTCTACATGCAATAAGAAGACTTGATGATTGTCAATTTACTTTTATAAACAAACTATAAAGAGTCGTTATCATCAAGTGTGAAGGATAGAAAAGGAAAGGGAAATAATAATCCTTTTGCATATATAGAGGGTGTAAAGCAAACTTTTCCTATTAAACTTTGTGACAAGTCATTTAGTGATTTATTTGTTGATCTATCGTCATATTTTGTAATAAATTCCACTATTTTGCATGTGAATTACATAGACCAAAGTGATTAAGTAATTCTTTTTATAAATTATTTGATCCAGTCTCGTTCAAGGAAAGAAAAGATTTTATGGAGGCCTACAAGACCAATTTACAGAAGATTCTAAACAATTGAAGTTGAAGATGAGTCATAATTTGAGTTGGGCTAATTTAATGGAGAAGTATTGGGCTCAAATATATGGATCAAGGATCAATTTCTCATAGAAAATAAGGAACTTTGGCATTTCTTGCAAATAAAGTCATTGGTGAATAAATATGGCATGTGACCTTAGTGTTAATTTTTTGGAAAGTTTTTCCTGTTAGATCAGTTTTTGTATTTTGCTCATAACTCCAACTATAGAGGTCAAAATCACATGATTCTTGGGCCATTGTACTGCTAAGAGGAAATGCTATAATTTTTATGAAGACATCTTTCCAAATTCAAGGGGGATCAAGGTGAAAAATCAATCACAACAAGTTTGGAAAATTCCCGTCACATACTAGAGACATTTCGGTATTTTGGGCATAACTTGGGCTACAGAGGTCCAAATAAGGTGATTCTTGCTGTTATGGAAAGCTAATTCATAGGGTTACAACTTTTCTTATTTAAGCTCAGCCATATCTGCCTTTATAATGGTCAACAATGTCAGTCAAAGGAGAGCATAAAAACTGACAGCAGTTTCCTAATCCAAGTGAGATTTGAAAAGGAATTTAATACCATTATAAATACCCACAATACACAACAGAAAAAGAGGACTCCAACCTAAGAATTTGCAGAAGATTAAATTGATGAAAAAGTTGGGGAGCAGCTCTTAAAGAGAATTGGAGGCAAAGAACTTCATTAACTTATTTGTTTAAGAATAATACGATGAGTTTTTCCGTTCTCAATTTCTTTTAAATTTTTGCTTTGAAATTAATTATGAACTAAATCCCCATGATTCGGGGTGATAGTTAATGATTATTTTTATTCATGTTTCAGATTATTTGGGATTTATTTGATTATTCGTACTTGTGCTTTATTGCTATTAAATTCTTGGTTAATCATTATTATGCTTGTAGCTAATTTTCGTTAGTCGAGAATTTATACCTTTTGCCATATAAGAATCTTATAGGTTCTTTTGGATACGAATATAGATCGATTAACAGAACTAGATTTAATTAGTTGTTTCAAGACTGAGATAGGTTATGCCACTGAGATAGCCTATGCCTTTGTAGTCTCAATTATTTTTTTAGGATCTGTGAGAATAATTAATTAAAGAAAAATGAGAGATAATTTATGCCATTGAGATAGATTATGCATCAATAGCTTTAGTTAATTAATCTAGGTGAATTAGAGTTTGTAGCCTGATCCCTCGTGCTTAATTGGAAATCTTGAAGTTGACAAACATGAATAAGATAATTTTCTAGTTATCACCCTATATCGTGTTGTTCCATAAGTTTAATTCTCGCAATTTTTGGAGTTGAGTTTCGTGATTTTCTTTTAATTATTTTATTTTATTAATTTTCTCTTTGATTTATTTTGATTTAAAAATTGTCACTCTCGTAGGGTTTAGTTTAGTCATTTTAAATTCTTAGTTTTTAGTTTTAGGTTTTTTTTCCTTCTAAATTCCTGACAACAATCTCGATTCCCCGTAGTTCGACCCTCTAGTCACGTTAGCGTGATAAAGAGAAAAATTTTTATATTTTGTCGTTGACTATTTCAATTGATTTTATTTGGCCATATAACGATGTGGTAATTTGTCATCCTTGAATCTCATTATAACATCCCATGTCCTCCTCTACTTGTGTTCTAGTAATGATTAGTAGTTACAATTGGTATCAGAGTGATAATTAATTGACTTGGAGTTAAAAATTTTGTACGAAGTGTTACATTGTGCAAACACAATTGGAAGAGGTGCAAACTGTCCTCGGAAACGTACATGCTTAGGCTAGTTGATATTTACCTTATATGACAGGCCAAAATTTATAAATTGTTAACCTGATCATATTTTGCTTATATGATAGGAAAATCAGGTACTTATATGGCAAGTGAAGAATATTTAAGCAATGAAAACACCTAGTCTTTTTCTTGTAATCTATTTTTATACTTAATAAAATAGTTGAGTACTAAACAATTATGCTTCAAAGCATCAGTGTGTGAAGATTAGTGCAATTGCATCATTCTACGAAGTGTCTTGGATGCTACTTGCTTAAAAGCATTAGTCTATGAAGACTAGTGCAATGCATAAGCAAGATCTAAGAATGTGCAAAGTCTCAATGTTTTTCATTGATCAATAGTAATGATATGAATGCAATTTATCTATAGAATTTAGGATTTAGAAAGTATTTCTACTTCATAGTACTAGTTTATTATGCTGCTTTAGATCAATTGCATTATTGATTATAGATCTCTTTAGAAGCTAGAGTTGTACTACCAAATAGAAATTCACACAGATTGTAAGATTTCATTCTTTCAATGGGCAATTTGTTCTGAACTTCTTTAGTTCTATGCAAATTTATTTATTTTTTCCTTCGCCACATTATGTACTTATTTGCTTGGATGACTTTGGAACTTCTTTTGAGGAAGGACTTGCACCGAGGAGTAATAATGCATGTTTTGGTATGGAAAATAATGTATATTGAGATTTTTCAGATTGTTGAGGAAAAGATTTCTAAATAGATATCTAACTTACACATACATTTGTGGGACGAGGATACTAGTTTTGAGAGTAAATCAAATTGACTATGGGGCATACTTTCGGATCAGTCGTGTTGCATACTAGCAATATTAGTTGTGAGAGTAAACTTGATTAAAAATGGGAATACTTTGCAATGACTTTCTTTTCCTACTAGATATGCTACTGATTTTCTATTCCTTATCAAATCAACACCTAGATTTATTCACTGTTTAGTAGTATATCGCGTTTGGTTAACGAGATCATTGTTTATGATACTCCTTTCCATAATCCCCCTGAGTTTTTGGAAAAGCATGTAGTCCAGAAGTGCTAATATTATGTCAAGGCTTCTGTGTATGTAATATGAGTATGTTCTCCATTGTTGCTATTCAGTTGATTCTTCATTGCTTATGACATAAGGAATATAATGCTAATTTTCAAGCTTAAATTATGAAGAAATATTTATAATCTGTTCTCCTTTCATTTGAGGGAATCTTACTTGTATGCTTTATAGATTTATATTAACGTGCCACAATTGGATATTGGCAATATCTTAAATTTAAGATTCTTGAGTGATGGATTAAATTTGTTTTTCTTTTTCAATGATATAAGGGATTCTAGTTTGTTTTGATATTTTTAGCATTATTATATCTTAGTTTTGTTAGTGGGAGAAAATGAAAGCTAAAATTTCAACCATAGATGCAAAACAAATATGTTTATTGTAACTCATCACCTTAATGCTAGTAAAAATTGAATAGCTGAAATGAATAAAATGTTGGTATAGTTTAGCATGTGCTCCTACCTGTGATTTTTAAAGAGGTTTAAGAGCATTGTGTTATTTTTACTATCTTATACTCTACCTTAATATATACATAAAAAAATTAACTGTCATTAATAAGGTATTTCCTCTTAATTGCTAGGTGAACAAATTTGCTGATGAAGTTTCATGGTGGTTTAGCATTTGAATTTTTATTGATTATTGAAAAGTAGCTTGTTCATTTCTTCTGTTCTGGACCCTTTTTGTCGATCAATTCGGAAGACGCTCACTGTTTGGTTTCTCTCTTGGACTTTCTTAGGATACTTCTTTATATGGCTATGTTATTTTTTTATTGGACTTCTTTGTTTATCGTAGGCTATTTGGTTTTTTAAGTGTATTTTAGTCTTTATTTATATAGAACTGCTTTATTTATTTAGGAATTTAGAAGTCCTAATTTTATGTGTTTGAGATATGATTTTTAACTATTTTTTATGTTTAACAATATTTTGTTTATAAAAATTGTTGTAGGATTGTCTATCAAAATTATTGTCATGCTACAAAATCTATTAAATAAGCAAAAAACAAAAGAATGGGGAAAGACGGCCTTTAGAAATTGTTCTAGATATATCAAATATAGAAATAAGAAAATAAATAAATACACAATAGGCAACGGTTTAGGTAATGTCGCAATAAAATTATACACAGAAAATAAATAAGAAAATAATTACCAGTAATTGTTAAATTCCAAAAAATTAAATACACAATAGGCGGTGGTTTTGCCCAAACCACTGATGTTAAGAACCATTTCCTCTTATAGACACATGGCGTTTTGACAACAGTTGGGAAGGAGCCTCTATTAGTGGCAATTTTCGATTAACTCATTCAGTCAAACAAACCACCATCTATACATTGCCGATGAGTTGACGACTTTTCATTCAGCAGTTTGGGAAACCACCATGCTTTAATATGCGGCGTTTAAGAACTATTGCCTATGAGTAAAAGAACTGCTGCTTATATGTTAGTTTTTTGTAGTGAGTGTAACTAAAAAAGCACAACTGCTGGCTTCAATTCTGTAGTAACTGTTGGTATGTTTGGGAAATATATGTTTATAAATACTAACTTTTGTTAAAATGCCTAATTTTTTTTTTATTGAAGTAGGAAAGTGTTGCTTTTCTTTTTCAAAGATTAGAATTTTCCTTTTCTTTGGTCAAACCACCTAGATTGTAAGGAAATAGAGAAAAAGTAGATGCTGTCGCTTCTTTTTACCTATTTATTAATAAGTAAAACTCACTTATAATAATTTTTACCAAATATGTAGTATTTTTTCTATTTATAAGCGGGTCAAGGCCAAACACCCTTTTAATCAGACACTAAAAAATTGCTTGAACAATTGTTTTTGGTGTTCACAAATAAGGCCTTTTTCTTTCTCATCATGGGTTAAAAAAATAAAATAAAATCTCTATAATCATGTACATTAATAAAATCTCTATAATCATGTACATTTTGGCCTTTGCATCAAAAGAACAAGCATAAAGAAGTCAAGATCTCGTTATTATCCAACAATCTTTTTAAAAAAAATAAAAAAGAGAGAAGAAAGTCAAGATCTCACCTTGATGTTTGAAATTAGAGTGAAGAACTTCTGACTAAAATTTAAGAAAAAGAAAAGCCATGTGAAGTGGCGGCTTGTCAGCAATTTTACCAAGCTCGAGGAGATCCGGCATCAACGGGTGCAAGCATTAATATCATTTGTCATTGCCAAATGAATACGACCTCTCCACTCTTACCTGTCTAAACAGCGCAAGAAACAAACCGTTTTTGATACATCAATGGGGTTGAAGCATCATAACTGTAAACCACATTCTTCAAGATTTTTGGCCGTTAGATCTTCAACCATTCTCGTAATAAGTCTATTTCTTGCCTCCTTGGTCTACTTTCTTGCTCCACTGAGGTCTTACAGGCCGGAATCATTCTTGTTGGCCGAGGAAGTTAGATTTAGAGGCGATTTACGAGTTGCTAAGTTCGCATGGAATAAGCTTTGCTTTGGACCAACATCTGAGAAACTCAAGCTTGCTGTCTTCTCTAAGACATGGCCTATTGGTGCAGCCCCTGGTGGCATGGAAAGGCATGCTTCTACATTGTATAGTGTTCTTGCATCTAGAGGACATGAAATTCATGTCTTCACAGTGCCTTCAGATCGAAAGCCTCATGAAGATATCCACAAGGGTAATCTTCGTGTGCATTTTGCAGCAAATGATCATGGCTCGCTGAATTGCTCCCGAGCATTTGATATATACAATGATGAGAATGAGGTGGGTGCTTTCCATTATGTGCACACGGAAAGTGTATCTTTGCCTCATTGGCGTGCAAAATTGGTGCCTAAAGTGGCAGTAACATGGCATGGAATATGGTATGAGATTATGCATTCCAAATTGTTCCAAGTGCTGCTTGCCCAGCCTGCGGGGCCTGTAACTGAACTTCAAGATGCAATGCCTCGGCTGATTGATGAGATTAAGTTCTTCTCAAGCTACAAACAGCACATTTGTATTAGTAATAGTGCGGCTGAAGTTCTAGTTAACATCTATCAGCTCCCTCAGAAGAATGTCCATATCATACTTAATGGAGTAGATGAGACCAAATTTGTGTATGATCCAGAGGCAGGCCGAGAATTTCGCAGAAAACACGGGGTACCCCCGAATGTGAGTCTCGTTTTGGGGGTTGCAGGGAGGTTGGTTAGAGATAAAGGACATCCTCTTTTCTATGAAGCATTCTCATCCATCACGAAAAGCCACCCGGGGGTTTTTCTGCTTGTAGCAGGTTCAGGTCCATGGGGTAAAAGATATTCTGAATTAGGCTCAAGTGTAAAGGTTCTTGGAGATTTGGAGCCTTCAGAACTTGCTCATTTTTATAATGCACTTGATCTGTTTGTGAATCCTACTTTAAGGCCTCAGGGGCTTGATCTTACTCTAATGGAAGCAATGCATTGTGGGAAGCCAGTTCTAACCCCAAATTACCCAAGTATAACCACAACTGTGGTGTTGAATGAAGATTATGGCTACACATTTTCACCCAACATAAAGTCCTTCATAGATGTCCTGGAAGCTGCAATAAGAGATGGTCCAAAGATCTTGCAGAGAAAAGGCATGATTTGTAGGCAATACGCACTTTCAATGTTCGCAGCAACTAAAATGGCATTGGCTTATGAGAGGTTCTTCCTCTGCATGAAAAATACCAGATACTGTCACTACCCTCTTCCCACAGACTGTTAAATTGGCTATTACTATTACTTCTGATACTGTTTATACATGAATACTGAACAAAAATGACTCACAATCTCTTTATATATGTACGTGCACTGGTTTGTGCTTTCAACTTTACCTTGTTAATTTGACAATATAAATGAATAAACTTTAATTCGTGCACCGGTTTGTATGTGCTGTCAACCTTACATTTTTAAATTTAAATATATAAATGAATAAATTGTGATTTATTAAATTATAAAAAATAATGAATTAAATTGTATTCTGAATAAACTAATCTGCAATATAATTGAATTAAGGAATTGTTTGGATTGATTTATATAAAAGGTTTTTTCTTTTTTAAATTCTGAATGTAACTCAAAATTTTAGCTTTTGACAGGAGAAGCCCAAATTGGACTTTAAATGGGTTTAAACTTTTTCAAAAGCTAATCTAAATACTTATTGAAGATAAAATTTGATTAAAAAAAATAACTTTTTACAAGAAGAAAGTCAATCTAAAGCGACCATGTAATGGTCTAAGATCATAAATCCCATGTATAACTTAACAAAAGTTTAATGTGTAAAATAGAAAAATAAGTTATATACAAATATTGAGAAATCAAAATGGACAGATCATTATCTAGCATTATATAAATATACAGAATTATGAAGAAGAAATAAATTTAATTAGTAACAAAAGAGTATATGAATATCTGGAAGCGGAATATAATTACAAATAAACTAATATAATATAGCATTAATAACAAAGAAGACCTGGATGCATCACCAACATTTATGAACAAAAAATTAATTCAAGGTTCTCAAAAAGCAATGATGACCCCAAAAAAAAAAAAGGAAAGAAACTTGTTGTGTATACGCTATACCTTTACTAAATGTCTCAAACAAAACGACATTCAAAACCAAATATGAGCATGTTTCATGGCAAATGGCAAATCCAACAGTCACTACAAAAAAATGAGAAAAATAGCGGCAGATTTTTTTCTAGCGTTTTTGAAACCGTCAGGGAAAGTAAAAATGTACCAGTATAAGAAGAGCTGCAATGGTGGTTTTTACGGCTTTCTTAGAGAACGCCGAGAAAGGACTTTTTTTTTTCTGTCAGAAGCAAAAGATTCTTACGTCCACCAATAGCCAAGTTCAAACTCGAAACACCAAACCCCAACATTTTGCTCAGTTACGATGCATCAGTTTGAAGAGCTAGAAACTCATGTCTTGACCATCGGGTTTTCCGACACTTCAACTTTTCTATAGGGTTATCTCCGTGTGGTTAGCCACAAATAAATGTACAGATAGTTTTTATTGTTAAGAATTAGATACCAAAATTTCTTGTGGTCTTCAAAAATAAAGCACACACTCCATATTTCACGAATATGCTAGTTATCATGCCAAAAGTTTTAGGCAAAGACTAAATGAATTAGGATTAAGTAGAAAATCATTCTCTTAATATTCAGAGCGGTCAATCCCATCTTAACATATACATCGACTTCACAACACTTGCCCATACTCAGCAGCCTTTTTTAACCGGATTACAAATTCTAATAGTGCGGTACCAAGGAATAAGGAGTAATCTGCAAGGCGGTCTCAGGAAGGAAGGACTATGGCATTCATGTGCATCAAAAAGTTGTCCTCTAACAATAGAGTACATACCATAGGATGCTCGTAATGGAGTCATGTTTAGTGAGCATATCTTCACACCTTATTGTGGGTTACACAAGTGTCTCCACACCCATTAGTCATGAAGATAACTAACTCATGTGATACACTATAACCTATACTCGATAAAATCAACAGCCTAATATCAATTCTATCATTTTGGTTATGAACCAGGTTTAAGGATGACTAGCCTATCTCTTATTCACATAGCCTCGCTAGGTCATCTTAAGGACTGCATCATGATCTAACAATTAAGAAGAAGATGTACAATATGACGTAAGGCTGAGTGTAAGATATTTCATGTACCAATTAATGCCAAGTCTACAGTAGACGATTGACTTTAGGACACCATTCCCAACAAAAGATAGGCCATTAAAGCTATATATCCCAACTGCAGCATGACAGTGACTCTGGACATGAATAGGCTATTTGTTATCTTTATAGGGCATTGAGTGATGTCCAACGGATATATTCACCGATCGAAAAAATTTATTTGTCTTTATTCTATAGTTGTAATAAATTGCACCGTTATATCTTGCTTACTACTCTCTTTGTGATTTCTAAAATAGATGTTATAAAATATATGCTAACACAGCCTATCCTAAAAGGCCGAATTGGCAAGTGGACCTTGGCTCTCTTAGAGTTCGCGCTTCATTACGTTCCACAAAAATCTATTATGCGATAGGCCTTGGTAGATTTTTTGGCTAACCATCTATGCCTTGATCTTGCTAACCCACTGTTCAATGACGTGGAGGTTGGGATGATCTGCCTTGCCTCTTGGATCCTTTCTTTTTATGGACCTAGAACTGACGTTGCTTTAGAGGTTGGCCTAGTTCTTTGATCCCTTGGGTTCATTTGTGTTAGCATTACAATTTTAATTATATATGTTTTGAGGATGAGTGATCACGTGATTTATATATTTGATATATTTGTGATGAATGATTGATATTTGGGTGACGAATTATGCATGAAGATTGAATGATCAGTATGTGTGATGAGTGTTGTATAAGATAAATGTTTTAGCATAAGTTATTAAGTGGTTGATATGTAATGAAGAATGATGATTGTTAATGCCCTATCACAAGTTTCATTCTTACTACTAAATGACACCTGAATTGAAGATGTAAGATTAATAATGATTCTTGAATTCATATGAGCTATTGATGTGTCTACACCTGCAAGTGCCTGAGTCGTGTGTTGTGAAGCATGCAAGTACAGGGTCGTTCTTCCACAAGGAGGCTACCTTAGTTCTATCTCTATGTGCAAAGATGCCTAAGACTAGCTATGTGCATGTGGGTGCTTTCTTTAGGAAAGAAGAGCTCAAAGGAAAGAAAATTGTGGGTGCAAATATCTTAAGAGGGGGGGTGAATTAAGATATTAATACTAATTTTCGTTTTTTAAAATTTACATAAAATTTACAACTTCTAACAATCAATATATCAAACACAAGATAAGCAAGGTAAGTAGGAATAAAAATAGAAGTGTAAGGAGAAGAGAAACAAACGATTTTAAGGTGGTTCGGCCAAGCCTACGTCCACCGCCCAAGGAAGCTCCCCTTAGGACTTCAAAGATCTCCACTAAGATGCTTCTTCAAAACTTGGTGAAGCACAAACCAAGTTCTTACAACCTCTTTGAAGCCTAACTTTAAAGAACCCAAGAGATTTACTCTATAGGATTTCCCCACACTTTACAAGCTTTAATGAATAAATCTTACAAAGATTACAGCTCTCAAAGTGTATATGTACTCAAGAATAAGAAAAGATTGAATCTGAGATTTTCTTCAAGAAGAAGATGAATAAGCTCTTGAAAGCTCAAATATATTGCAAGAATGGCTCAAAGATGGATTGAATGATGATAAACACTTTAGCACACTTCAATTGATGATTAGAAAGTGTATTGAATGAGTATTTAAAGAGATTTGGGGGTTAGGGTTTATGGTAGGTGAAGAAGGAGTGATTTTTTCAGCAGAACGGTAATAAACGGCTAGTGCATTTATTACAGCACCCGTTCAGCCGGTCGACCGGCTGGGTCGTCCGGCTTACCCTTCTCCTTCTCTGACTAGGCCGGACGCCTTAGCCGGTCGACCGGCTAGGGGGTCCGGCTTTTCCCTTCACCTCTCTGTTTTGGCCGGGCGACCCACCCAGGTCAGCCGGTCGACCGGCTGGGGGGTCCAGCCACTCCAGAATGTGAAGTAAAGCCAGATTTTTGCAAAGTTCATTTAAAGTGCAAATTTCACAACTTCAAATCATTTTGAATAATTTTGTAAACACATGTTGTGAATTGAAACGCCCCAAAAACTCATTTTAACTCTACGTGTGCATTCAAATACATTTGTGCATATGTTATTTCAAATGTTCAAGACTTGAAAATTTTTGCTATGAATAAGAAAAAGATTATGAGCCAAGTCCACACAATATATAGGCATTTCACAAAGAGCAAGAAGAAAAACAAATTCGGTACCCCTTATGGCTTCTCTTCTCCTCCTTATGCCTTCTCATTTTTTCTTCCTTCAAATAAGGCTTTTTGCACATCTTCATATCTTTCAAAACTTCATATTGATATCATCTCATTTTCACAAGAAGCTTTTTAGTCAAATAATGCATATATATATTTTCATCATCAAAATCAATAATGAATATTTAGCTAACAATCTCCCCCTTTTTGATGATGACAAAATTTTTAAGATATGAGACTAAAGTACTCCCCCTTAATATATGCATTTATTTAAAAAGTGCATTTGTGAGAAAATGCTTTGACTATCAAATTTAAACTCATTTGCAAAGACAACCAAGTAAACATAAACTCATTTGCAAGAACAAGTAAACATATCAACAAAGCATACCATTCACCATTTACTTCTCCAAACAGAGCTTATGATGCAAATAGACAATACCATTCACCAAAGCATATATCACCAAAGCATAAATACCACACCATACTTCTCCCCCTTTGGCATCATCAAAATCAATATAAAGGCTGGAAAAGAAATGTGTAAAAGAAATAACTTGGTAACCAAAGTCAAGAATGTAAAGGTCAACTAAAACTAAAAATTGTTTTCAAGTGGAATGAAAAATGTTTTTCAAAAAGAAGAAAATCAGGGTGCGCGATCATGATGATCCTTGAAGTATTCTCTCATGTCTGATTTCATAGCAGCCACTTCTGAATCAATATGTTGCCTCCAAACAGTGAGCTCGTCCCATTGGCTTGTCATAGTAGCCCACATTTTGCCCATACCAGTGTTTAAAGCCTGTAATTGGGACAGAATCTGAGCCATCAAAGAAGGGTCTTCCTATTGTCCCATCGAACTAGAACCAGCACCACGACGAATTTCTCTTCAGCGTTGCTCATCAATGTGCACTTGCTCCCTAGATTCTCTCAACACTCGCCTAAGAGTTGCTTCCTTAGTATTTTCCTCTTCTTCAGAGGTACTAACAACCATAGGTGTGGTTCCTAGTATGCCTATGTTGGGATTACCCTCAATTTCTGGCCCTTCATCTTCTTCAAAGGTGATATCTACCCCACCAAGTATGTCATCAAGGTTTTGTGCAATGGTGCCAAAGACAGGGTCGGTGAAAGTAGTCCCCTTCTTAGTCCTATTTCTAATTGCAGCTTGAGTGCTTTGGGGCAAACTTTTGAAGGTCTCTCTATTTATGGGCTCCATATTTTACCAATAAATGCCCATGAAGTTCATATACAACATATTAAAATTCCAAGCAAACACTTTATATGGAGCATCTGAAGATATGTTGAAATGAGAGAAAATATGCATTAAGGTCATACCATAACTAGGAGTGGTTGTTTTTCCTCCATCCTTTCCACTAATATGTAACATATGTTGAACGATTAGGAAAGGCAAAGCTATCTCCTTTTTCTCCCTAAGGCTATAATAGATATAAGCATCCATGACTAGAATTTTGCCATCATTGATATTTCTAGGGAGAATTACTTCACTCATGATTTTAAGAGCAAGTCTTATATTAACATCAATATCTCTCAATAATGGAAGAATTAAATTGGGATCCTTAGGCCCTACTTTCTCCCACATATATTTTATGACTTCACCAGGGGTGGCGGTTCCCTTAATTCCTTCGGGCCATCCTTGACTATTGTAGTGGCCTTCCCCATAAACAGGTATATGAAATATTTCATGTAAAGTTTTCTCCTTATGCACAAATTTTACCCCACAGATTGTAGAAGATAATTCAAGTTTTGGGCTTTTACAATGTATCTCAAGATTTTCATAAAACTCAATTACTAATTTATCTTGCACATCATAATGCAAATGTAGAAATGTAGACCATCTATCAAATAACGGCAAGATATCGGTGCCAGCAAAGTCAGAGTCTATGATATATTTACCGTATAAAATTGATTGCTTGCCTTGAATCTTGGATACCAGAGGTGGTGGTGGTGGAAGAGATTGAGTTCTTGGCCTTTTCCCTTTTCTCCCACGTGCTTGACTTCTTCCCCTTGGATTCACCATGACTTCGAGTTGTTTTTGCAAGAATAGTTGGTGAAAAACTTTGTTTTTGAAGTGGGCAAGCAAATGTTAGGAAGAAATTTGGAAGAAAATGGTTGAAAATTGAAGATTTTGAGATGGGTTTTGGAGAGTTTTGGCTAAGGTTTAAAAAATTTGATAGAATGTGGTGAATTTGGGGTGAAAAAACCCCCAATTTTTAACCCTGTCCGCGTTCAGTCGGTCGACCGGCTAGTCGCGAGGGTCGACCGGCTGGATCAAAGAGCATATTAAAAAGTTGTGTTTTAGCCAGACGCCTAAGGCCTTAATCGGTCGACCGGCTTGGTCGCCCGGCTGGGTCAAAAGGTGCACAAATTTCTTATTTTTCATACCCAAGCCACATAAACACACATATATATGCCATTTAACCACATTTGATCATTCCAATTTCTCTCCTAATCTTGCAAAATTGATCCCCATGCAAAGGTTTAGTGAAAATATTAGCAACTTGATGTAAAGTATCAACAAATTCAAGAATTATATCACCTTTTTGTACATGATCTCTAATGAAATAGTGCCTAATCTCAATATGCTTAGTTCTTGAGTGTTGAATTGGGTTTTTAGTAAGATTAATTGTACTAGTATTATCACAATATATAGGAATATGATCGTACTTCAATCCATAATCAAGTAAATTTTGTTTCATCCACAATATTTTAGCCACACAACTACCAACTGCAATATATTCAGCTTCGGTGGTAGAAATAGCAATGCTATTTTGTTTCCTATAAGACCAAGATACTAAGGTATGTCCTAGGAATTGGCATGTTCCACTAGTGCTCTTACGATCTACTTTGCAACCAGCATAGTCAGCATCAAAAAAACCATATAGATCAAATGACGTTCCTTTAGCATACCAAAGCCCTAAATTAATTGTTCCTTTAAGATATCTAATTATTCTTTTTACAGCTGTTAAGTGAATTTCCTTAGGATTGGATTGAAATCTAGCACATAAGCACACTGAGAACATGATATCAGGTCTAGAGGCAATTAAATATAATAGGCTACCGATCATACCTCTATATTTCTTCTCGTTTACTAATTTACCTTTCTCATTTTTATCTAGCTTTGTTGAGGGGCTCATGGGAGTTCCAATCTCCTTTCTATCTTCAAGTCCAAATTTCCTAATGATTTCTTTGGTGTATTTGGTTTGATTTATGAAGATCCCCTCTTTTGCTTGTTTGATTTGGAGTCCGAGGAAGAAAGTTAATTTTTTCATCATGCTCATCTCAAATTCCTTGTGCATGCACTTTGAAAAATTCTCACACAAGGAAACATTAGTAGCACCAAAAATTATATCATCTACATAGATTTGGACAAGTAGAATGTCATCGTCTTTTCTTTTGATAAATAGGGTTGAATCAAGTTTTCCTCTTTCAAAATTGTTTTCTATCAAAAATCCACTAAGTCTTTCATACCAAGCTCTAGGAGCTTGCTTAAAGCCATATAAAGCCTTTTCTAGTTTAAAAACATGATTAGGAAAGCATGAATCTTCAAAATCGGAGGGTTGTTCAACATAAACTTCTTCTTCAATGAATCCATTTAAAAATTCACTTTTCACATCCATTTGATAAAGCTTAAAGTCCATGTGACATGCAAATGCAAGTAACATATGAATGGATTCAAGTCTAGCTACAGGAGCATAAGTTTCATCATAATCAATTCCTTCTTCTTGATTGTATCCTTGTGCAACTAGTCTAGCCTTATTCCTAGTCACTATTCCAGCTTCATCTAGTTTGTTTCTGAATACCCATTTGGTTCCTATTACCGGTCTATCTTTAGGTCTTTCAACCAGCTTCCAAACTTTATTTCTCTCAAATTGATTGAGTTCTTCTTGCATTGCCATTATCCAATTTTCATCTAGTAGAGCTTCTTTTACATTTTTGGGTTCAATATGAGAAATAAATGCATGATGCTCACAAAAAATACTAATATTACGCCTAGTTCTTACACCTTCATTTGGATCACCGAGAATAAGATCTTGAGGCTGGTTTCTCACGAACTTCCAACTCTTTGGCAGATCTTCATGAAGTTCTTTTGTTTCATCATCTTTGTTTGAGCAATGTTTGATTTCCTCATTTGCTTGAGATCTCCTTTCTTGAAGTTCTTCTTCTTGCTTTGTTGGTTTTTCTTTGGCTTTTGAAGTTGGATCTTCAAGCGTTGTCTTTTCCAAAAGATAACCTACGTCATCAATTTCCTTTCTCGGCTCAAATGGATTAGTCTCATCAAATGTAACATGTATTGATTCTTCTACAACAAGAGTTCTCTTATTATATACCCTATATGCTTTGCTCATTGTGGAATAACCTAAGAATATTCCTTTATCGGATTTAGCATCAAATTTTCTTAAGTGGTCCTTAGTGTTTAGAATAAAACATTTACAACCAAATACCTTGAAGTATGATATTTTAGGTGTTTTGCCATGCCATAGTTCATATGGAGTTTTGTTTAAAATAGGTCTAATCAATACTCTATTTTGCACATAGCATGCAGTATTTATGGCTTCACTCCAAAAATATGTTGGCAAGTTGTGTTCTTTTAGCATAGTCTTTGCCATTTCTTGTAATGTACGATTCTTTCTCTCTACTACCCCATTTTGTTGAGGAGTACGAGGGGCCAAAAAGTTATGCTCAATGCCATGTTCATCACAAAAGTTCATGAAAGGAGTATTCACATATTCGGTGCCATTATCACTACGGATGCAAGTTATAAAATAGCCTTTCTCATTTTGCACTTTTCTACACAATCTTGCAAATTCATTGAAGGCATCATTTTTATGTGCAAGAAACATGACCCATGTAAATCTAGTGTAATCATCAACTACAACAAATGTATACCTAGATCCTCCTAAGCTTGCCACATCAATGGGTCCAAACAAATCCATATGTAGTAGTTGTAATGCTCTATTTGTTGAAACTTTATTTAGAGATTTGAAGGATGTCTTATGTTGTTTTCCTAGTTGGCAAGCATCACAGATTTTATCTTTTTCAAATTTAGCTTTGGTAGGTCTCTAACTAGATCATGCTTTGACAAATCATTCAATAAGCTCATGCTAGCATGTGCTAATCTTCTATGCCATAACCAAGCATTTTCATGCACAACAGATAAACATTAAACATGTTGACATATAAGTTGATCAATTTCAACAGTGTAAACATTTTCATTTCTCTTAGCTACAAATAACACATTTTCATTTCCACATTCATACACAAGGCATTTAGACGATTGAAAAACGACTTTATGACCTTTGTCACATAATTGACTAATGCTAAGTAGATTAAATTTTAGACCTTCTACTAGTAGGATATTATGTATAACAAGAGAATTTTCATTACCAATGCTTCCTTTTCCAATAATTTTTCCTTTGCCATTGTCCCTAAAGGTAACATCTCCTCCTTTTGTCCTTTTTAGTTTGTAGAAAAGTGAAGAGTTCCCCGTCATGTGCTTGGAACAACCACTATCCAAGATCCATTTTATTTTGCTTGAATTGCTTTCATTGCATACCTACACACATGAAATTCAAATGCAATTCTTTATTTTGGGGTCCCCAACACCTTGGGTTCTTGGCGTTAGTTTACTTTTTGTTTTTGACCACCCATTTAGGTCTTTGCCAATACGGAACATGTGATCCCTTATCACAAATTTTCTTGTATTAACAATGAGTAGATACATGTCATTTCTTTTCACAATAGGTACAAATAACATTTGACTTTGGTGGAGAAGAGGATGTAGAGGTAAAAGCTTTGACAAAATAGGTTTTGAAATATTTTTGATTAATACTAGGTTTGTATCAACACCACTCTTATCAATAGACATTTTTTGACTTCCTAGAAGTTTTTCAAAATTTTCTTTGCCATTAGTAAATTTTTGAATAATTCCATTCAAATCCGTATTTTTCTTTTTCAAATCTTTAACCTCTTTTTCAATTTTTATAAAATCCTCAGCATATGAATCATTTTCTTTTTCTAAGATATCTACTTTTTCAATAAGAGAGGCATTTTTCTTTTCCAAGATTTCCTTTTCATTAAGAACAAGTTTTAAACTTTTATGCATTTGCTTGTTTTTTGCCAAAGCTAAGGATAAATCATCATGTAATTTAGCAAATGCATCTTTTTATTCATCAAAACTACATTCTTCTTTCTCTTCTTCACTAGATGAATAATAAATAGATAAAGATGGTGAAGATAGTACCTCATCCTCATTAGCCATGAGGCAAAAGTTGGCTACCTCATGATGCTCTTCCTCATCTTCTTCGGTTTCGAAGAAGTCCCATGTGGCCTTGAACGCCTTTCCTTCCTTCTTCTTTGAGAGCTTAGGACAATTTGCTTTTATATGTCCCGGCTTGTTGCAATTAAAGCATTTTAGCTCATTTTTTGCATCTTTTATCTTTTTGAACTCCTTGCCTTCTTTTCCTTTCTTCTTCCAATTTGTGTTGCTTGAAGAAGCCCCTTTCCTCATCTTTCTATATTTCATAAACCTTTTGAAATTTTGGGCTAGAAGTGCAATTTCTTCATCTTCCGGGTCCTTATCATCTTCTTCATCATCACTTGATGGATATTTTGATGCAACGAGAGCAATGGACTTCTTTGCTTTCCTTTCTTCTTCTTCATGATCTTTTATCTCAAGCTCATGAGTCATGAGTGACCCAATAAGCTCATTGAGCTCCAATGTATTCAAGTCCTTTGCTTCCTTTATTGCCGTGACTTTAGGTTGCCATGATGATGGCAAGCTCCTTAGCACTTTCCTTACCTTCTCTACATTTGAATAATCTTTACCAAGAGCTTTCAAACCATTAGTGATTTCAACAAATCTAGAAAACATTTGTTCAACATTTTCATTTGGAAGCATCTTGAATAATTCATATCTATGTACAAGCATAGCAATCCTAGATTCTTTCACTTGGCTAGTTCCTTCATAAGTTACTTCTAATTGATCCCAAAGTTCTTTAGCAGAAGTGCAACCCATTACCCTAGCAAATTCGATGGCATTCATAGCATTAAATAAATAATGTAATGCTTTTTGATTTAACTCAAATAATTTAATATCTTCATCATTCCATTCATTTTCTGGTTTGGGTATTCTCCTATCACCTTCTAATTTTGTAGGTAAGGTAGGCCCATTTCCTATGATTTTCTAGGCTTTATAGTCATGTGATTGTATGAACACTTTTATTCTCATTTTCCAAAATGCATAATTTGTTCCATCAAAAGGGGGTACTTGTTTGATAGAAATTCCCTCCATATTTGCTAGAAATTCTACTAGTTGTTAGACTATATGTAGAACCCTAGCTCTGATACCAATTGTGGGTGCAAATATCTTAAGGGGGGGGGGTGAATTAAGATATTAATACTAATTTTCATTTTTTAAAATTTACAGAAAATTTATAACTTCTAACAATCATTATATCAAACACAAGATAAGTAAGGTAAGTAAGAATAAAAATAGAAGTGTAAGGAGAAAAGAAACAAATGATTTTAAGATGGTTCGGCCAAGCCTACGTCCACCGCCCAAGGAAGCTCCCCTTAGGACTTCAAAAATCTCCACTAAGATGCTTCTTCAAAACTTGGTGAAGCACAAACCAAGTTCTTACAACCTCTTTGAAGCCTAACTTCAAAGAACCCAAGAGATTTACTCTATAGGATTTCCCCACACTTTACAAGCTTTAATGAATAAATCTTACAAAGATTACAACTCTCAAAGTGTGTATGTACTAAAGAATAAGAAAAGATTGAATATGAGATTTTTTCTTCAAGAAGAAGATGAATAAGCTCATGAAAGCTTAAATATATTGCAAGAATGGCTCAAAGATGGATTGAATGATGATAAACACTTTAGCACACTTCAATTGATAATTAGAAAGTGTATTGAATGAGTATTTCAAGAGATTTGGGGGTTAGGGTTTATGGTAGGTGAAGAAGGAGTGATTTTTTCAGCAAAACAGTAATAAACGGCTAGTGCATTTATTACGGCACCCGTTCAGCCGGTCGACCGGCTGGGTCGTCTGGCTTTCCCTTCTCCTTGTCTAACTAGGCCGGACGCCTTAGCCGGTCGACCGGTTAGGGGGTCCGGCTTTTCCCTTCACCTCTCTGTTTTGGCCGGGCGACCCACCCAAGTCAGCCGGTTGACCGGCTGGGGGGTTCGGCCACTCCAGAATGTGAAGTAAAGCTAGATTTTTGCAAAGTTCATTTAAAGTGCAAATTTCACAACTTCAAATCATTTTGAATAATTTTGTAAACACATGTTGTTAATTGAAACGCCCCAAAAACTCATTTTAACTCTACGTGTGCATTCAAATACATTTGTGCAAATGTTATTTCAAATGTGCAAGACTTGAAAATTTTTGCTATAAATAAGAAAAAGATTATGAGCCAAGTCCACACAATATATAGGCATTTCACAAAAAGAGCAAGAAGAAAACAAATCCGGTACCCCTTATGGCTTCTCTTCTCCTCCTTATGCCTTCTCATCTTTTCTTCCTTCAAATAAGGCTTTTTGCACATCTTCATATCTTTCAAAACTTCATATTGATATCATCTCATTTTCACTAGAAGCTTTTTAGTCAAATAATGCATATATATATTTTCATCATCAAAATCAATAATGAATATTTAGCTAACAAAAATAGACCTAAACTATGGAGGAACTAAGGTGCCAAGCTAAGGAAAGAAAGCTCTACAAGATGGAAGGGGATTCAGGGTAGTTTTGTTGCAACTAGACTCGTGCTATACTAACGGTTCGGTTTATCTATGGCTTAATTGCTCTCTTTGGTGTTGATTAATGTCCTACTCAAGACTAACCTATTAATATTATTTCAGACTAGAGGTTAGACTCTTGGAACATTAACTAGTGCTAGTGGGTACCTTTTTGGTATTGTTTCAAACTAGAGGTATACTCCTATCACACAAGTCATTAATTAGGCATATTAATCAACATACATAGTTGCAAATAGGGCCCATGCCGTTAGTATAGATTAAGCTAAGGTGATGCCACTACTGATGGCATTTAAGCATGAAATAATACATGCAATTGCACTTAGGCATTTTATTGAACACATAGACATATTCGATTATCAACACATAGACATATTGATTCATGCCATTAATCAATGTAAAGAAGCATATATTAAAAGTCGAAGATATACACAAATCTTTTATTCAAAGCCCTAATCTAATATACAACATCAATCAACCCTAGATCTAACTCAAATACAAAGCATATTTACAAGAATAAGAAAAGGAATCAACACTAGATCTAACTCAAATACAGAGCATATTTACAAGAATAAGAAAAGGAATAAGAAACTTTTCTTCAAACCCTTGGTCAAATCCAAAGCAAAACCCTTCAATCTATTGCTACAAGCTTCAATCCTTGCTTGGTTTTACATGAGATGGTGGTTTTGGGTGTTTGGTGAAGTGGGAAAAGGGTTAAGGTTTATTATGGTTTTAAGAAAAAAAAAGTTCCTCTGCTAAAAATAACCTAAAACGAGCTATTTATACATTTTTCAGCGCGAGTACCGAGGGACTAGCTAGTTGGTAACAAGGGGGATCAATCGGTTCCTTCTCATGCTCTTTGATCAACCAGCTGACCCTACCGATCAACTGGTATGCTCAACTAGTACAGACCTCTATTCTCTAGTTTTAGGGTTAGCTAGATTTCTTTGTAGCCTGGTCGGTAGCTCTATTTGATCTTCAATCTTCAATTTTTGTTCTTTCGACCTTCAATATTTAGCTCGTTTCTTTATCGTTTAAGCTTGGCCCATCCTAAAACTCAATTAAAACACAAGATATAACACTTAGTATAATATTTATGTGTCTAAATATATTATGTACAAATATTAACAATTGTGTATAAACTCGATACTAATTACACTTAATTATGCTCTAGAACACCCTCAAATGTACATGTAAAAACTATGTACAAACATGCATAAATGACACATATCAACACCTCTAAACCTTCCCTTTGCTTGTCCCCAAGCAAGCCTGAACCAAGTCTATCCTGATGTTTTTCAAAGAGTTGTTGGTTGTATTGACTTGCTATTCATTCACCTCCAAGGGGTATGAGTGGTGATTCCTTTTGTGTAAGGGCTTCCCTAGCTTTTTTCATAGTCTCCCTCAATCACAAGGGATCTCGTACCCTTTGGGAACTTACCAAGTATCTAAAACTACCACAAACTTAGGATTCCAACTCACGCACTCCGGATGTGAATACTTTGTGCCCTATCAATTAATGTGGCCTCTCAACATGCACTTAGCCCCAAAGATATAAGGAAGAGAAGAATACATCACAATGGCTCACAATTGACGTAAGAACCTTATTCACAACACAACGAAAAAACCAAAAAAAAAAAAAAACTTATGTCAAATTGAAATTGTGTTACTTGACACTTATTCAATGTACTTCATTTTTCGTCTTTTTGTTGCCTTTTTGGCTTTTTCTCATTTTTCACTTTTTTTTCATTTTTGCATTTTTTTCCATTTCTTTTTTGCATTTTTTTTCAATAAATAGCATAGAACGAAAAGAAAAGAAAAAGAAGAGGCTATGGCACACTAGAGAACCAATCAAGGAAATGGCACTTATATCAACAACCCTTAAAAACACTTTTTCTAATCAAGTTATGGGAAAACTACAAGGTGCATTCTTAGAAGTGCTCACTCCCAATAGTTTTCAAAAGGATTCTCTTCAAAATCTAAGTCATACCTCACACTCCATTCACTCCCCATAATACACCCTCATTTTCTCTAATCAAGTAGATCAGTAGCAAAAGCCAACTCTCCAACCAACATGGAGATAAATAATTCAAAACATGCAAAAAAATAAAAAAAATTGAACACATTTTGAGCAAAAACAACGCGTGGTATGGAAATCTACCCCAAACATGATATAAGCAATAAAGGAACTAGCATACCCCCAAAACTAAACTTTGCTTATCCTCAAGCAAATAGCATTAAGCACAATAAGCAAGCACATAAAACCCATATACAGAATGTGGAAGGGACAGATAGGGACAAGTAAAGAATGAAGAGATACAACCTTGTTCATATATAGTCCATAAATGCCAAAGACAATCTATTCATCTACTAGTCTCCCTCTTTTGTGGAAAATATGAATGCTCAAAAAGCAAAGAAGAGATTAGTAGATAATACTATGCAAGCTCACATTGACATATGAAATGATAAACAAGGATGTATGCAAGGGGTGTATGATTGATGCACAAATGATGGAAAGGAGCAATAATAAGTAAGGAAGCAAAAATCTAACCTACTAAGAATGATAGCTAAGAAAAGAAAGCCTAAACTATCTAAAGGAAAAATAAACAAAAGCAATCTAATTTACCATATACAAAGTAAGAATAAGTTCAAGAAAACTAATCTATTATATACAAAACCAAAAAGAAGTAGATACAAGAAGAACAGGGAAATATAAGCAAGCCTAGGGTGCCTCCTAGTAGCGCTGGATTTAATACCCCCATTTGGGGGCCAATGTTAAAGTAAAACATGTTTAAAGTTACATGGCACAAATTTCCGGATAATCATCAAAGCACAGAACGTAGAAGGAAAGGGATCATGCAATAAATGATAGGGGAAAGAATGAACAATGCAAGCCTTTTCCAAAATTTCCCTCCCCAAAGCATGAAAAATAGATGTACGCTCAAATGTGGTAGGTGCCATATGCAAACGTGAAAGATCATGCCCCGCTTTCTCACTAATTAACCACCCCATGGCCTTCTTCTCATTATCTAAGACTAAGAACACACCCTCCTATAGGTAACGAGTAAATCTAATGCATGCAAAATGGGTGATGTGTGTTCTAGTTTGAGGTGAAAGTGTTCTATGCAAGAACGCACAAATGTGAGCTCCAAGAAAGGGAAAACTCGATGGAATGAGAATGGGGAGTTTGGGCAACATCCAGAGAAGGAAGGCTAATTGAAAGAGACGTTGAAGGACTAGACTCTTTCTCTTTATGAGATATGACATCATCAAACAATGGTCGCTCTAGCTCCTCACAAGGGGTAGACATGTATAGAGGAGGTAAAAAAGACTTGAACAACTCATCATGTAAACAAGTAAGTGCAATGGGAGTGTGCGCATTCATATCTCTCTTTAAAAGGCATCAAAGTTGAATTGAGCAATAATAACATCAAGTTTATCCTCCAAACATGGTTGATATATGGGAAGAGAGGGAAAAATAAGGTTACATGACTTAATGGGGGGGTAGTGAAAGCACAGGAGGATAGTGCACCACTTCTTCCAATACATGCCCATAATTATCATCAAGAACCAAAGTACCATTAAGCTCATCTTCTTCCTTACTATAAGATGTAAACTTTCCATCCACTTCTCTCTCTATATGTTCCTCCTAAACATCATCTTTTTCATCACTATTCTCTTCATTTATAGGTTTCACTCCCACCCCTTTAACCCAGTCTAAAGGTATGTTAATACTCTCTCTCATGGGCTGTTCATTCTTAACTTCTCTATTCAAGTAAGTGACCATTTTGGATACCTGATTGGTCATCTCCTTTAGTTCATTTAATATCTCATGGTTGGAATGAATTAGGGATTGGAGATATTCTAACTTTTCTTTATATCAGAGAGACTAAGAGAAGAGAATTCACCCAAATGGAAATGGTAATTGTTTTGAAAATCATTTTGAGCATAACCATCAAAAAACTCAGGGAAAGAATAAGTGGGAAAAGATGGTATGGGAGGGGAATGTTCATAACTAAAAGGAGTATAGGATGAAGAGGCATTTTGATCCGAAGACAAAGGTGCATGATATGGCTCCCTATAATCATAATAACTAGATATAGATGCATGAATGGATGTATGACTATAAGGATCATACCTTAGGTTAGCCCAAGATTGGGGATTTTGATATGCAATTGGATAACATGTAGTATGATGCTTACAACTACCACATAGAACACAAGCATTTAGAGCAAATACGAGGGCGAGGAAAAGGATACAAGTGACCACCAAGAAGCATTGGATCTATCTATACTCAACTAACACAAGTAAGCCTCTTTTTAATTCAAATTTTTTTTCAATATTTTTTATTTTTTTTTGGATTTTCAAAAATTTTCAATTTTTTTGTGTTTTTACAAACAAGGAAAGCAACTAAAGATAGAACAACACACAAGGAACTAATCATAAACACAAAAGCACACAAAGAACCAATATCATGCCTCCATAGCAACAGCACCAATAACTTGATGTGTCTACACCCGTAAGTACATGGGTCATGTGTAGTGAAACGTGCAAGTACAGGGTCGTTCTTCCATAGGAAGGCTACCTTTGTTCGGTCTCTACGTGCAAAGGAGCCTAAGACTAGCTATGTGCATGTGGGTGCTTTCTTTAGGAAAGAGTGAAGCTTAGGAAAGGAAAATAAACCTAAACTATGGAGGAACTGGGGTGCCAAGCTAAGGAAAGAAAGGTCAAATGCTCTCTGGTGTTGATAAGTGTCTTACTCGAGACTAACTTATTAGTATTGTTTTAGACTAGAGGTTAGACTCTTAGAGCATTGACTAATGCTAGTGGTACCCTTTTAGTATTGTTTTAGACTAGAGGTATACTCCTACCACACAAGTCATTAATTGAGCATATTAATCAACACACATAGTTGCAAATAGGGCTTGTGCGGTTAGCCTAGATTAAGCCTAAGGTGACACCGTTACCGATGGCATTTAAGCACAAAATAATACATGCAACTTCACCTACCCATTTTATTGAACACATAGACATACTCAATTATTAACACATAGACATATTGATTCATGTCATTAATCAATGTAAATAAGCATATATTAAAAGTCAAAGATATACACAAATCCTTTATTCAAAGACTTAATCTAATATACAACATCAATCAACCCTAGATCTAACTCAAATACAAAGCATATGTACAAGAATAAGAAAAGGAATAAGAAACTCCCCTTCAATCTATTGCTATAAGCTTTAATCCTTGCTTGGTTTGGTGTAAGATGGTAGTTTTGGGTGTTTGGTGAAGTGGGAAAAAGGTTAAGGTTTATTAGGGTTTTAAGAAAATAAAGTTTCTTTGCTAAAAATGACCTAAAATGGGCTGCTTATAGACTTTTTAGCGCAAGTACCAGGGGACCCTACCGGCTAGCCGGTAACAAAAAGGGGTCGACCAATTCCTTCTCATGCCCTCTAGATCAACTGGCTAACCATACCAGTCAACCGGTATGCTTGACGGATACAGACTTTTGTTCTCCAGTTTTACCGGCTAACCCACTTTCAGCCCACCCAGTAGCTTTATTTGATTTTCAATCTTCAATCTTCAATCTTTATTCTCTGGACCTTCAATATTTAACTCCTTTCTTCCTCGTTTAAGCTCAACCCATCCCAAGACTCATCTAAAACTCAAGATATAACACTTAGTATGGTATTTATACATCTAAATATATTATGAACAAATATTAACAATTGTGTATAAACTCTAAACTCAATTATGCTTTAGAACACCATCAAATGTGCATGCAAAAACTATGTACAAACACGCACAAATGACACATATGAGTTATCACTGTTACTAATATGTTGGATGAATTCTTGAGCCTTCGAAGAATGTATAAGCCTTGGAAGACGATTATTAGTCACCTCTAGCTGAAGTTAATATGCTCTAGTGTTCAACCTTTAAAGACTTGAAAAGGTATAGTGACATAAGGATGGAGACAAAGACATAATGGGTGTGGATGTAGACGTAATTTTGTAAGGTTGCCTTACTTGTGTGCTTCTATCATGGTTTAGCTTGTGAATTTGATATTGTATGCTCTAAAAAGTTCTCCAAAAACATATCGTGTTTTTCATTATGTGTTTAGAATAAGAAGGCTTTTATAGACTTGTCTTTTTAAAAACCAAAGTATGAACTAAACTTGATGTGTTTTAAACCCACAAGTGCATAGGTCATGTGTAATGAAGTGTACAAGTACGGGGTTGTTCTTCCACAAGGAGGCTAACTATGAGTGGTTTTAAGGTATGTATGTCCTAAAAAGCTACGCTAAGTTTTAAACTACAAATTTTTGGATTTTAGAGTGAAGGGAGTTCAGGAATGAAATCTAGACTAAGGACAAAGAAACTAAAGTGTATGTGTGTGTATGTGTGCAAGGTGGTAGAAACAAGCTATCTAAGGGAAACAAGCAATGGAAATGGGAAGGTAATCTACACTTCCTTCTGGAAAATTAATACACTATTGATTAAGGCTTTTTAATGGGTTTGAAGATTGCTTCTACGTCTGGAGTCTTAAACAACCACCTTATTATCCGTTAGGCCTCAGTGCAAGTCGATCCCTAGGTGGATCCCCCTAGAGTATAACGTGGTCTTTATGACCATTTTGAGCTAGCTACTTAAGGTTCTAGGTGATGTAGATTAAGTCTACCTTTGTGTCTAAACCATTGGCTAGATTTAAAGCCAAGGCCTAGTCCATCTAAGGTCGATTAAACTTAGTCAGAATCCTATTAGCTAGATTTAAAGCTAAAGGAAACTCAACTAAGTCTAATCATTCTTAAGCGCCATCAATCATGCATCACAATAGTGGGTCAAAGCTTTAAAACACAAATCTATACATGTTCTCAATCATGGCATTTGCTTGACACATAGACATGTTTAGATTGCACATATAAACAATTAAGAGCCAACATGTATGTAAATTGAGCATACTAAATTATTAAGGCATGTAAACACACACATAAACATGAGTGATTATAGCCAATCTTCATAGATGCTCAACACAAACACATAGACATGCTTGGATAAGGCTTAAACAAGCAATTAATAGCTAGCATACCACAAGATAATATATGCTATTTCATTGTGACATATCATCAAACACTTAGACATGTATAGAAGATAGTCATTAAATTATGAGAATAAGGCTTATATTAATCCATCAAAAACTCATAATCAAAGTGTAACAAGTTATCCCATAATACAAATGTTAATCTCCCTATAAATCTCTACTCAATCATAGAAGAAACTAACAAGAAAAGGAGAAAGAGAATCTTCCCTTCCATCCTTATCTCATTCTTTACAAATCTTGCATCAATCTTTAAATACAAGTGTTTGATCCCAAAGATTAGCTTGATTCTAGGTATGGATGTATGTGAAAGGTGTATGAGAGTGATGGATGGCTAGAGTTTAGTGGATTTTAGTGAGTATGGAAAATGGGGTTAAAGATACACAAAAATACCTCAAAATGGCCTTAAATAGGCCTCTTTCACTGCAAAAGTTGGTCTTAGGGTCGGTTATCCAACCTAGAACATGGTGAGGTTGACCTAAAATGATGCATTCTAGACCAAGTCAGAAGGCCAGGTTGGGCACTGACCTTAGTTGACAGGGAGACCAACCATCGGCTGAAAACTCCAAATAGTTCCTGTTGTGATTGATTTCACCCGGTTGCTTCGTTCTTCGTCCAGGAGTTTTCAAATGTCCTTTTCTTCGTGTTTTCTCCTCTAAATCAACCCTTTCTTTGCTTTATCTTTTTAACATCATCATTTTAAGCCTTAAACATCTCTTTAAATCTCACCTAAAATAGAAGATAAGTGCACTTTAGTGTAATGTTTACTCTTTGAACTCAACTATGAACACTTAAAGCTTAATATGCACAAATATGACATATGGCTACAGTAATGCACTTTATATAGTACAAAACACCTAAAAACAAGTAAATAAATGCAATTCCAAAGCACATACAAAACCACCACATCAAAAATGTTTTTTGGAACAATTGAAGAAACACTACCATGAGAGGTCTATCGGGTGACAGATGGCATTTTACCTCACTTGACAATAAGTTTTTGGCAAAATATTCAATCCTGCCCAATGACCAACGTGAGCTATTTCAAAAATTCTGATTTTAAAAACTTGTCGTTGCTAATTTATTTCATTCCATATTAAGTCTACAACATTTCAAAAGTAGTTTAGGTCAAAATATTTTTGTGTCTAGCAACTACTTTTGGTATTGAGCATATATATATATGTATATATATATATATATATATATATATATATATCATTTCATCCAAGCTTAACAATGAAAGAGAGAAGAAATACATAAGAATTACATTAAAAAAGCTATTTTGTGCCTTCATCGGTAAAAAGACAATCATAGGTTTTATGTTGTAAAATCTCATACTAGCTTGTGCTTTATTCTTATTGAGATTTCTCTTGTAAATCTTTTTTCAAACACTTTATAAGTTGGGATATCGGGTAGTATAGTATTGAGTTGGATGACTTCGAAATCATTTGAAATTGAGATTCTTGATTCAAGGAGAATCAAAGCATTATACATTGGTTTTTAATCTTAGCCAACTTGTGAAAAGTTCAAGGTTTTTAGTGGAGTAGTTAAAAATCTCAAGTGGGATGCTTAGTGAGTAGATGTACACTTGATAGCCAAACCATTATAAATCATTATGTTCATTGATTTATTGCTTCTAATCTACATTTTGATTTGGAGCAACTATCTTTACCACAACATGCTATTCCATAAAAAGACAAAAGGTTTAGAGTAAATAAGCTTTATTCACCCCTTTCCCCTAGAGCTAGTTTGCCACCCATAGTTTGTTTAAATAATCAAGCTGAGTATGAATTGCTAATTATTGTATTGGGGATCTAATTAGAAATGGGGTAACTGCAATCAAGATAATTGGTGATCTCAACTTGTGGTTAGGCAGTTGACAGGTGAATACAAATACAACAATTTGGTGTTAGTCAAATAATATGCAAGGGCCATGTACTTGCTAAAGGCATTTTCAGATGTAACACTAAAGGGTATCCCAAGGTCTCATAATGAAGTGACAAATAGATTACCCTGGCTTGCATTTGGTGTATGAATTATTAAACAAAATGGTTAGATGTCGCATAGTGATGCATAAAAGGGAACCTCCCTTAATGATGGAGAGGCTAGAGGTGAAAGTACGCCTTATAGAGATTGGTTGAGATGATTGGAGGCTCTCAATAGCCCAATATCTTAATAACCTACATAGGCAAGTAGACCACAAGACACAACTAAGAGCACTAGGTTATGTCTTGTTAGCTGATAAGTACTATTAGCATAGTCTCAATGGACTCTTGTTTGAGGTACTTAGGAAAGGAAGAGGCTTTGTGAGCAATAACTAAAGTCCATGAGGGAATATATGGAGCAAACTAATATGGCCTCCAAATGCAATGAGCCTTATGGCAACACTGTTATTACTAGCCATCTATAATAGATGACACGATCAAATATGTAAATGGTATTAGTAGTACTAGAAGCATGGTCTAATTCAAAAGGTCCTAGATATGGGATTACACCCTGCCATCAAGCCTTGGCCATTCAGGTTGGGCGATTGATCTAATTGGGAAGATTTGGTCAGCTTCTTCAAAAGGTTATATGTTTATCATTCTGGCCATTAGCTATTTCTCCAAATAGTAGAAATAGCCTCCTTAAGGCAAGTAAGCTAGGATGATGTGATTGAGTTTCTTAAGAAGCAGATTCTACACATGTTTGGCATACTTGAGATGGTAACGGCGATCAAAAGACAATGTTCACTAAGGAAAGAGTGGACATAGGTTTCTCTATTACTAATTCAACCCCGTATTTTTGCCTAGAGTAATGGCCAAACTGAGGCCTCAAATAAGATTATTAAATTGATCATTGAAAAGATGGTGGGGAAGCATCCCTGGTGGTGGCTTACTTGCCTTAAGATTATCAAAGACATTGTGAGCCTATCATGCATCAAAACAAACAAGTGTTTCAATCTTGCCATATATTTGGATGTGGTGGACTATAAAAATGCTATGCTAGTTGAACTGGAAGATTCAGATGAAGTAAGGCTCACAACCTTAGATCACATAGTGGTGTAGAAGAAAAGATGGCCAGAGCCTGTAACAAATGGGTAAAGGGAAACTCTTTTGGTCAAAGAGACTCTAGTATATATGTGTAATATATTATGTAAAGGTCCAATCATGAAGTCCAATGACTTGGGTGCGTAGTGAGGTTGGACGCATAATGAGTCCAAGTCTAGTTTTGGATACATCATAATGATGTCCATAGCCAGATGGTAGTGTTGGGCACTTTACTGGGATAAGGCTAGAGTAAGCTAGTCTCCCGATAGGGGTGATCTACCTAGGTTATTAGAGAGTCTTTCAAGACTTTGCTTTTAGTAAGTGTGTTAACATTAGACAGGACTACCATGATTATATTTCTAGAACTGTTCAATCATATATAATGGACAAGATCCTCATTGCTTCTGAGTGATTGATGCTCTTAATCATGAGTATATATGGATCAACTGGTAAAGTTAGGGTGTAGCACTCTGATGTACCATAAGAAAAGGTCTTGAATAATAAGATTGTCTACCTTGTATGTTGATGTTATGTTCTAAACAATCAGGACATACATATGCAACAGTATAGTCTATGTGCCCCCTTAGATTTGCTTTATTGGTCATCATAAATCCAGATCTAGTGATATTACCCTTCAGGGGTGTATAGGTCACTTGGCTTCTGGGTTGCTCACTAGATCAAGAGATCTATGACCAAGTGGTGATCACTTTTTAGACTAGAGGCTCCAAGGCTCCAGATGTAGTCTTGGAGATGATGGTGTTATTTGATCGGCCTTGATTATGAGTAGACATAGAGGGTATTTTGGTTATTTTGCTCAATCGGTCAAAGAGAGTGATTACTTGTTGTGACATGTTTCTGCTTAGCCAGCGATTATCTTGGATTGTGGCTTTGGTATTCTGGTGGAAATAGATCGAGGTCAAATGGCCTTCATGTCACCAAAGTAGTGGCAAGGGCATTTTGGTCATTTTGGGTGCCAAGGGTAAGAATGTCTTTTGGTCCCTTCACTAGTCATTTTTTCGATGGATGTAATTAATTGAGATCATCTAATTATGTGAATGTTTTATTGAGATATAAATTTAATAAACAAGGAAAAAGGATTTTACCCAAGTTTTTTTCCTTATTAAATTTACATGCATCTCAATAGGACAAGTGTCTCCCAAGGAATTAGATCTTATGGGGTACGAGTGAGAAAAAAATATCTTGGATACCTTATCCGTACGACATATTCCATTTCTAGAAAAGGTATAGTGGAAAACTTAATTGTTTCTAGGAACTTACCCAATTAGGTTATTGTGCACTATAAATAGTAAGCTAACAACAATACACCCTTGAGTCTCTTTGCCTCTTTCATAAAAGTGCGCAAGAATTTTCACATAGTACACCAAGAGCACACATTACTCTATAGATCTTCAATTATAGCTTTCCTAACTGCTTGCCTAATACATAGCATCGCACATCCTAGCTTTGGAAATATGATTATAGTGAAGAAGGCTAATTGGGATGCTATTTTGGTGGAGTTGTTACAAAGCAAAGAGACTACTCACTTGGAGCTTCAACTTTTTGAAGGTATATCACTTCATCTTCTTGCTTGTATGTTTAATCATGTTGTGCTTATGTGTGCAAATAGCTTTTTATTGCTTGTTCTGCCGCTATATTAGATATGTTCTTTAATATTTTCTTAAAAGCATGATGATCTATTGTCTATGGTGTAGTAATCCCAATCCTAACAATTGGTATTAGAGCTTAGGCTCTCTTTGCACATTTTAAGCCAAGAACATGATAATATGTAGATTGAAGAGAAATAGTCTTGTGGGTGGCAAGACTTATGTGATTCCATGTTGGATTTGCTATGGGCTAACCTTTGTGGTTGCAACTTTTATGTTATATTGGTCCTAGTCAATGGTTCGAAGTATGGATTTATTTTCTTGCATAGAAAGCTATTGTAGCTTCAATTTGAGAGAAGCATAGGAATGGGAAAATGGCTTGCATTTTGTGGCCAACATTTATATTTCTTGCCATTGATGAATCTTGTATAGGTTGTTTTTCTATGTAATCCTTGTAATGTAATGATTCAGAGCTGAAAAAAGCTGTACAGCACGAAATTAGAGCTTTTTGGAAGAACAGGTCGATCTAGCTGGTTGATTGGTAGGAGTCCTAGCCCAGTTGGTAACACTTAGTAGCTTTAAGGAAGAACTGGTTAACCTTACATGTCAAGTGATACAGTCAGTCGGTAGAAGCAAAAGGTCTCTAGAAGTACTAGTCAACCTAGTCAGTTAATCGGTAAGAGGCATCAATTGACCGATGGAGGTAGACTACAACTCTTTGAAGTGTTTTGGCATTCCAATTGCTTTGGGCTCTATGATTATGACTTATTTATAGGGAGCCATTAATTAGGGGCCATTTAATTTTGGTATGGATGTTTATTTTGCAATATTTATATACATGTTTAATTGTATGTATGGTTATTGTGATCTATCACATAACAATATGTCCACCCAAGTAGGGTTTAAATTTGGCTAACCCTTGGATCTTGTTTCAGCTTGAGTTTGATAAGTTTCTCGATATTACTTAGACTAATTAGTTTGGTAATTAGAGATCCTAAAGAAGCAATGCATGCAATTGGCATTTGCCTGTTTTTCCCTTGCTAATTAGTTAATGGACTTATCAAGATAACTAAAACCATGCCTATCTATGGATTCTAATCTAGAAATAGGTCCAATCCATTTATGGTATTGAACGTGTTTTAGTAACACAAGATGGAATACATCAATTCCTAAGGCTGTTAGGATCTAAAAAGGAAAACCAAGACAAATGAAGGATAAGAAAAACCCTAAAAGTTAAAATATTGAGTGGGAAAGGGGAATGGAAAACGCCACGGCCTTCCATATCTAGTTCACACTAAGAGAGTATGGTACTTACCTCCTTGTCGTAAAGTGTTACTCAGCTCAAAGTTAGCAAGGTAAACTTAATGTGTTTATTCATAAGGACGTTGGTAAGGTTCGGCCACCCTGTTGGTAGAGTTCATCATCATAGATTGCTTATGGTATGTGGATGAGAGTCACTACCCTGTCGGAGGGCTCAAATCTAGACATAGCGGGGAATGAACATCAAAGAATGGTTGTTCACACTCTACTTGAATCATAAGTTCAACCACCCCATTGATAGAGGCCCCTAGGCGATTCGAAAGGCCAAACCAACAGTGTTTGGACATTGTTAGATAGTGTCTATCTAGATAAGTAGTGTCCAAATGGGCTTAAACCTAACTCAACTGTTCACTAGTTTGACCCTCCTGTTGGTAGAGTTCGAGTGATAGGGTTAAAACACTATTACATTACTGTTGTTTGAGGGTTAAACTGCATAATGGCAAACGGTGTAGAAAGTGCAATGTATGTTTTTCTGCTATTACATGCATTATACACGTATATCTAGTTTATGTTGCTCAATATTGGTTGTGATCTATTGTTCGACATCCAATATGACTTCTTTCAGTTTACTAGCTACAATTCTGAGGGAGCATATGTAGGATCGATATTATTAAGTGTGGGGTATCCTAGTCCATATTTTCTAAATTATAACTAAGAAAACATGCTAGGAAAATAAAATAACCACATTACACACACAAGAACATGCTCAAGAACATATAGAATATAACTAATGCTTGCAAAAATATATAAAGCTAACCTCTTGAAGCGTGGGGCCTTTGATGAAGCTAAAACCGATTACAAGCTTTGTTCCCGTTCACGAACAAGGCTACAAAAATTTGCTATAAGAGTGTCACAATAAGCAACTCCCTAGTCTTCTTCCCTATGATGAAAGAGACTTATCTTGAGAGAATAGCCTCTTGTGTGGGAAGAAGCAAAGTAATATGCTCTTGAAAAACTAGAGCAAAAATCACACAATAAGTGTGTACTATGTGTTGTTGTATTTTCTTGCCAAAAAGGAAGAAATCAACTACAAAGTGGAATGCATAAAAGGTGTAGGGTCTTGTCTATTTATAGAGAGAACCTTGGCATCTAAAGTTGCTAAACTTTCAATGTGGGAGAAAATTTCCATGTAGTATTTCCTTTTTGAAACTTGTCAATCTTGTCTTGGAAGACTTGTGCAAGTTGTCCACTTGTTTTTGTAGTATTTTGCAAGTTGTCCACTTGTCTTGGAAGACTTAGGCCAAGCCCATTATCCAAGTCCAACACATAGTCCATAATCCATGTGGAGGCCCAAGCCCAATAGGAAACCATTTTAGCCCAATTAGGTTATCTTGGACTCTAAAGAAAGCCCAAACCCAATTTCAAGCTTTGGCCCAATAAGGTTACTACCACAATATGGAATTTGCTCTTTCAAGATTACTCTCTCAAAGTCATTTCAACTAGGGAAGGGACCAAGAAGACATAATTATCATTGGCTTCCAAAAATAATTAAAAATATCCTTGCCCGATCTAGGCGACATAATAATTATTTTTAACTTCGATCTATTCCACCATAAGATCAAAGTTGCACTCCAAGAATAATTGTCATTACCCAAAAGCTTATCACAAAAGAATGTGAACTTTGTCTTTGACCTACTAAATAACTGACCATAATGCCCCTCTATGTATACCCACAGCTAAGATCGGTCCTTTGGCCCGTGTACTATCACCTCCTTAGCTGTATCTTTTCCGTTGGGTTTCTTGTCCTATTGCCAACCATCCTTGGTCATGGAATCTCTTGATCTCGGAGCGACCCTCAAGCCATATGACCGACACACCTATAAAGGTAGTATCACTAGATCTAGATTCGGATGATAAATTTGGACAATCCCAAAGGGGGCACATAGATGCCATTTTGCATATGCATGTTCTAATTAATTAGAACTTTACACTCAATGCACAAGGCTGTTGATCCTAATAAAATAAGATCCCACCCACAGTGAATCAAAGTACTAAACCCTAACTTCATTAGTTCATCCACATATACTCAAGATTAAGAGCAATGATCATTTAGTAGCAGTGAGTGTCTTGTTTTCTTTCTTTGATAGTACGTCGCTAGAAAACATACTCACAATGGTCCTATCCAATACGTGACACACGTACTATTGAGACAAATCTAGAAAGTCCTCCAATGACCTAGGTAGATCACCCTCAAAGAGGAGACTTACTCAATATAACCTTATCAAAGTAGAGTGCCCAACACTGCTATTTGGTTATGGATTCAATTTATGACATGACTAAATCTAGACTTGAACCTACTGTGCGTCCAGCCTCACTGCGCACCCAAGTCATTAGTGCAAGTCAAAGGACCTTCATACATGCATCAATAAAACATAACAGAGATTATATGTAAGAAACTCATAATGCCATTTAACAAAAATATGATTATACATTGTTTCATATCCAAAATGTCATGTACAAGTGAGCTTTAGGGCATACTAATCCTAGCAGCATAAATTCATTGGTCTAAATTTTATGGATTGGAAAAGGAATCTAGACATAGTACTTACCGCCAAGGAATACAAGTATGTCTTGACTACTCCTTGTCCTGTTATAAGGGCAAACTCTTTTGATGCTGTACGTGATGTTAAGTAGAAATGGTAGAAGACCAATAATATGGCCAAGTGCTATATGTTGGCCTCTACATCAGATGTTCTGCAGAACAAGCATTAAAATATGGCAACTACTAGAGAGATCAGGACTTCACTGTCTTTTATGTTTGTTGACCAGAGCAAGCCTATTACGCAAGTTGCTATGCGAGAGCTTATGACCATTGGGATGGCAGAGGGTGCACTTGTCAGAGAGCATGTGCTCAAGATGATAGAATGCCTCAATACTATCGAGATTCTAAGTGTAAACAATGATGAGCAATCGCAGGTAGACATGATCTTAGAGACCCTTTCCACCATTATTCAATCAGTTCAAGCTCAACTATAACATGGGTAAGTTGAACATGAATTTGACAAATTTGATGAAGGAGTTCTAAGCAACGGAGGTTATCATGAAGCCTTCAAGTCATGTACATGGCTCTTAGGCTTTCATTTCTGGACATCACCCGAAAGGGAAGAAGAAGCCTAAGATGAAAGGGAAGCAACAACGTGACCAAAAGAAGAAGAAGAGGACCCTTGGGCCAAAGCAGGAAGCAGGTGTTGGGAAGCCCAAAGGGAAGTTCTTCAAATATGGTGAGAAGGGCCACTAGAAGAAAAACTGTCCCAAGTACCAAGCCATTGGGCAGGAAGGTACATCTCTCATACCTTACATTAAAACTAGTTTAGTGATGGATTCTACTAATTCTTGGATTGTAGATTTAGGAGCCACTAATCATATTTGTAATTCTTTGCATAGATTTCAAGTCATGTGGAAGCTGAGTAGAGGGGAGTTTGCTCTTAAAGTTGGCATAGGAGTGAAAGTTTAGGCTGCTATAGTTAATCGAGTTCATTTGTTGTTCTCTTATAGTAGGGTTTTAGTTTTCAACAATGTTTATTATATTCCTGACATTCACAAAAACCTAGTTTTCGTTTCACAGATATTGATGGATGGTTTTTTAGTATGTTTCCATTCTGATGTTGATATTAGTAGAGACGGGAATCTTATTTGTTCTGATAGATTACATAATGGTTTGTTCTATTTACACCCTACTTGTGTTGCAACACATAACACTGAAAGAGTAAAATCCCTTAAAAGAAAGTGTCCTCTAACCAATGATACTTATCTTTGACATTTTCATTTGGGACATATAAGTCAAAAACACATTAAGAGGTTAGTCAAGGATAGGCCTCTTAGTTCATTGGATCCCAATGATCTATCTCAATATGTTTCCCTATTAGGATTAATATGCCCTAAAACTCACTTGTACATAACATTTTGGATGTTAAACAATGAATAATCATTTTTGTTAAATGGGATTATGAGTTTCTTACATAATCTTTGTTATAGCTTATTAATGCATGTATAAAGGTCCTTTGACTTGAACTAATGACTTGGATGCGCAGTGAGACTGGATGCATAGTAGGTTCAAGTCTAGATTTAGTCACATCATAAATTGAGTCTGTAACCAAATGGTAGTGTTGGGCACTTTACCGGGATAAGTTTATATTGAGCAAGTCTCCTCTTTGATGATAATCTACCTAGGTCATTGGAAGACTTTCCAGATTTGTCTCAATAGTATGTGTGTCATGTATTGGACAGGACCATTGTGAGTATGTTTTCTAGAGATGTATTATCAAAGAAAGAAAACAAGACACTCATTGCTACTAAATGATCATTGCTCTTAATCTTGAGTATATGTGGATAAACTAATGAAGTTAGTGTTTGGTACTTTGATTCACTATGGGTGAGATCTTACTTTTTTAAGATCAACAACCTTGTGCATTAAGTGCTAAGTTCTAATTAATTGGAACATGTATATGAAATATGAAATCTATGTGCCCCCTTTGGGATTGTCCAAATTTATCATCCAAATCTAGATCTAGTGACACTACTTTTATAGGTGTATTGGTCATATGGCATGAGGGTCGCTTCCGAGATCAAGAGATTTCATGACCAAGGATGGTTGGTAATAGGACAAGAAACCCAACAGAAAATGATACAGCTAAGGAGGTGATAGTACACAGGCCAAATGATCGGTCTTAGCTGTGGGTAAACATAGAGGGGCATTATGGTCGGTTATTTAGTAGGTCAAAAACAAAGTTCACATTCTTTTGTGATAAGCTTCTAGGTAATAGCAATTATGCTTTAAGTGCAATTTTGATCTTATGGTGGAATAGATTGGAGTTAAAAATAATTATTATGTCACCTATATCGGGCAAGAACATTCTTAATTATTTTTGGAAGCCAAGGTTAATTGTGTCTTCTTGGTCCCTTTCTTATTTGAAATAAATTTGAGAGAGTATCTTGAAAGAGCAAATTCCATATTGTTATAGTAGCCTTATTAGGCCAAAGCTTGGAATTGGGTTTGGGCTTTCTTTGGAGTCCAAGATAACCTAATTGGCTAAGATGGGTTCCTATTGGGCTTGTGCCTACACATGGATTACGAACTCTGTGTTAGGCTTGGATGATAGGCTTGGCCCAAATCTTTCAAGGCAAGTGGACAACTTCCAAAAGACTACAAAAACAAGTGGACAACTTGCATAAGTCTTCCAAGACAAGTAGACAACTTGCATAAAGGAAATCAATACATGGAAATTTTCTCCCATATGAAAAGATTAGCAACTTGGGGTTCCAAGGTTCTCTCTATAAATAGACAAGACCCTACACCTTTTATGTAATTCACTTTGTAGTTAATTTCTTCCTCTTTGGTAAGAAAATACTACAACACATAGTACACACTTACTATGTGATTTTTGCTCTAGTTTTCAAGAGCATATTACTTTACTTCTTCCCATACAAGAGTCTATTCTCTCAAGATAAGTCTCTTCAATCATAAGGAAGAAGACTAGGGAGTTGCCTATTGCGACACCTTTATAGTAAATTTTTTGTGTCCTTGTTCGTGAGTAAAAGCAAAGTGCGTAATGGTTATAGCTTTATTAAAGGCCCCATGCTTCAAGAGATTAGCTTTACATATTTTGCAAATACTAGTTATGTTCTATATGTTCTTAAGCACATTCTTTTTGTGTTATGTGGATATATTGTTTTCCTAGCATATTTTCTTAGTTAAATTTTTGAAAATATGGACTAGGATACACCACACTTAATAATATCGATCCTACATCCCTATCTTAAGGGGAAGATGACCAAAAGGTTGTTCTCTTCTAGTGGATGGTGGGTTGAAGAATTATTGGATTTGATGCATATTGATGTATGCGGTCCTATGAGTACACCAGCTTATGGAGGTTATGAGTTCATTACATTTATGGGTGATTACTTTAGATATGGTTATGTTTAGTTGATATGACGTAAGTTTGTATCCTTTGAGAAATTCAAGGAATTTAAGGCTGAGGTGGAGCAAAATTAGACAAATAGATTAAAGCTATTTAGTCTTATTGTGGTGACGAATACCTCTTAGGTGAATTTAGGGATTATCTCACACAACAAGGGATTATGGCACAGTTGACTGCACCAGGCACTCCCCAACAAAATGGTATGGTGGAAAGAAGAAACCATACTCTTTTAGACAAGGTAAAGTTGATGATGTCTCTTGCATTGATGCCTTTACCTTTTGAGTGTATGCCCTTGATACAATGGTTTATATTCTGAATATGGTGCCATCTAAGTCAATGCCTAGGACATCCCATGAAATGTGGATGAGACACAAGCCTACTTTGAGTCATTTACACATTTGGGGATGTCCAACTTATGTGCTAAGTAGCTCTATTACAAAATTGGAACCTAAATTAGAACTATGCTATTTCATTAGGTATCCTAGGGGAACCAGAGGTGGGATCTTCTATAATCCTAAGGATAGAAGGTGCTTATGGCACAAATTTAGATACATGGAGGATGACTTAGTGATCCAAAAAACACCAGAATTTGGTGTTACTCTTGAGGAGATTTCTGATAAGTCTCCAGATACACCTACTAAGATGGAAAACGAAAGGCAACCAATTGCTACTAATACACCAGAGCCTTGCCATAGTGGGAGGATTCCGAGATAGCTTAATAGATACTATAAGGAGTACTTTGAGACTTCCAAAGAGAATCAAGTTGAGGATCCCACTAGTTATGATGAAGCAGTTTTCGATATAAATACTAACCAGTGGTACAAGGCCAAGGATTCTGAATTAGAGTCTATGTACTTTAACGATGTCTAGGAGCTTGTAAAAGCACCTAAAGAGGTAAAATCCATAGGGTGCAAGTTGGTCTACAGGAGGAAGAGAGGAGTTGATGGAAAGGTTGAAACCTTCAAAGCTAGATTGGTAGCCAAGGATTATACTCAAAAAGAATGTATTGATTACAAAGAAATCTTTTCATCAGTAGCCATGCTTAAGTCGATTAGAATACTCCTTGCCATCACTTGTCATTATGAGTACGAGTTATGGAAAATGGACTTCAAGACAATTTTTCTTAATGAAAAGCTTTATGAGACCATGTATATAACGTAGCTAGATGGATACATTACAGTAGGCCAAGAACATATGGTGTACAAGCTGAAGAAGTCTATTTATAGGCTTAAGCCTAGGGCATGGAATAAAAAGTTTGATTATGCAGTCAAGTCCTTTGGGTTTAAGCAAAACATTGATGAACCATGTATGTACAAGAGGTGCAACGAAAATGCTGTGGCTTTCCTAGTTCAGTATGTGGATGACATCTTATTGATTAGGATTGATGTATAGATGCTGTCATTCATAAAGGTTTGGTTGTCTTCTTAGTTTCACATGAAAGATATAGAAGGAGCAAGCTCTTGGGATCAAGATCATACAAGATCGGAAGAACAAGAGGCTTGCGGTCTCCCAAGCTACCTACATAGAGAAGATATTGGTGAGGTGCAACATGGAAAACTCCAAGAAAGGTCTCTTGTCTTATAGACATGGAGTTACTCTATCACAGGACCTATGTCCTAGAACATCTGAGAAGATACAGAAGTTGAAGAAGGTTCCTTATACTTTAGTAGTTGGAAGCCTTATATAAGCCATGATGTGCACTAGGCTAGATATTTGTTATGCAGTTGGCATGGTTAGCAAATATCAGTCAAACCCTGGACCAAATCACTACACTACGATAAAGCAAATATTTAAGTTCCTACGGAGAACTAAGGAATTTGTGCTAGAATACTGGGTAGATGATCTAGTACCATTCGCTTATACGAACTTAGACTTCTAGTCAAACAGAGATTCCACGAGGTCTACTTCTACTTTATTTTTACTTTGTCTGGAGGTGCAATTTCATGGAAAAGTGTGAAGCAAAAATGCATCACAGACTCAACCATGGAAGCAAAGTACGTAGTAGCGTCTAAGGCTGCGAAGGAAATTGCGTGGTTGAAGAAGTTTCTTACTGACCTACAAGTTGTCCTAGCTGTATAACGACCCATTGTTTTGTATTGTGACAATATAGCTGCTATTGTAGAGTCCAAAAAGCCCAGAAATCACAGCAGGGGAAGGCATATTGAGAAGAAGTACTACTTAATTTAAGAGGTCATTCGAAAAAGTGACATAGTGGTGGAAAAGATCGCTTCAGTTGAGAACTTAGCAGACACATTCATAAAGACTCTTTTAAAGAGAGTGTTTACCATAGAAAGAGTATTTACCACACATGTAAAGCTTATAGGTGTTAGGTTCACAAGCAGTGATCTTTAGTGCAAGTGGGATATCATTGGGAATATATGCCCTAAAGAGAACTTGTACACAGATATTCAAACTAGACATTTGATCATTGTTTATATTTATAAGCACTTTTTACATATATTATCTCTAGTATATATGTGTAATACATTACGTAAAGGTCCAAATGATGTAGTCTAATGACTTGGGTGCATAGTCAGGCTGGACACACAGTAGGTCCAACTCTAGTTTTAGATACGTAATAAAGACGTCCATGGCCAGATGGTAGTGTGTGGCACTCTACTAGGATAAAGCTATAGTAGGCCAGTCTCCTAATAGGGGTGATCTATTTAGGTCATTGAAGGGTCTGTTTGGACTTCGCTTCTACTGTGTGTGTCACGCATTGGACGGGACTACCATGAGTATGTCTTTCGAAACCGTGCCATCATATATCGAGGGCAAGATACAAACTGCTTCTGAGTGACTGATGCTGTTAATCTAGAGCATATGTGGATAAACTAGTGAAGTTAGGGTGCGGCACTTTGATGTAACATAGGGAGAGGTCTTCAACGATAAATTGTCTACCTCTTATGTTAGTTGTTGGGTTCTAATCAATCAGAACATACATGTGCAATAGTAGAGTCTATGAAACCCCTTGGATTTGTCTTATTGGTCATCATAAATCTAGATCTAGTAATATTATCCTTTAGGGATATATTAGTCATTTGGCTTATGGTTCGCTCCCTAGATCAAGAGATCTATGACCAGGTGGTAGTCACTTTTTGGACTAGAGATTCCAAGGCTCCAAATGTAGTCTTAGAGGTGATGGGGCCTTTTGACCGATCTTGACTACGGGTGGACATAGAGGGGTATTTTGATCATTTCGCTTGGTTGATCAAAGACAATGGTTACTTGTTATGACCTGTTTCTGCTTAGCCAGTGATTATCCTTAGAGTGCGACTTTGGTCTTCTGGTGGAAATAGACCAAGGTCAAAATGACCTTCATGTCACCAAAGTAGTGGCAATGGCATTTTGGTCATTTTGGCAGCCAAGTGTAATTATGTCTTTTGGTCCCTTCACTAGTCATATTTCCAATGGATGTAATTAATTGAAATCATCTAATTAAGGGACACTTTATTGAGATATAAATTTAGTAGAGAATGAAAAAGGATTTTATCCAAGTTTTTTTTCCTTATTAAATTTATAGGCATATCAATAAGACAAGTAGGTCCAATGGAATTAGATATTATGGAGTAGGAGAGAGAAAATGATATTTTAAATATCTTATCCATAAGGCATATTCTATTTCTAGAAAAGGTATAGTTGGAACTTAATAGTTTCTAGGAACTTACCCAATTAGGGATATTGTGAACTATAAGTAGTGAGCTAACAATAATACACCTTTGACTCTCTTTGCCTCTTTCATAACGATGTGCAAGAATTTTCACCTAGTACACCAAGAACACACACTACTCCATAAATCTTCAATTATAGTTCTCCTAAGTGCTTGCTCACTACATAGCATCACACATCCTAGATTTGGAAATGTGATTACAGTGAAGAAGGCTAATTGGGAGGCTATTTTGGTGGAGATTTTACAAAGCAAAGAGACCACCCACTTGGATCTTCAACTTCTTGAAGGTATATTACTTTATCTTCTTGCTTATATGTTTAATTATGTTGTGCTTATATGTGTAAATAACTTTTTATTACTTGTTATGCCACCATATTAGATATGTTCTTTAATTTTTTTTTAAAGCATGATAATCGATAGACTATGGTGTAGCAATCCCGATCTTAGCAACTAGGAGGGTCTTTTCATTATGGATCAAATTTTCTTGAGCACCTATAGACTTAGCAATCTTGATGATAAGCTTCACTTGTGGGCAACTAATGGCAAGTTCTTCAAGCCATATTATACAAACTCGTGGGAAGTAGTGAGATGACAAGCCTTGAGAAATAAGTCTCTAATCTACATTTTATTTACTCCTCCACAATAAATAATTCTTTCCTTAGTTCTTTTGTCCCTCTAAGTGTTCTTTCTTCATTCAAGACTTACTCTCAAAAGGAAAATTGCAACAGGAAAATAGATACAATACATAAACATCAAGGAAGAAAAGCTACAAACAAGAATTCAAGTTTAAAGAGAGACAAGTTCAAGCTCAAGGCCAGTAATCCTTAAAATATAAAGGACTAACAAGCTACCATTGATCAAAGAAGCACAAAAAGAACTATTCTAGGCATGACTGAAGGCCAATAGGCCCTTAGAACCTCTAGAAAAATTTTAAAGGGTTGAACATTATATTATGCGCTTGATTACCCAAACTTTCTAAAAGATAACTTGATTTTATATATAAAAAATTGCTTTCACATAAAAATGATAAATGATTTTTTATATTTAAATTACTCAATTAGTTAATTTTTGTTTAGATATACTACTTTTTTTTTACTAAATAGTATTTTTATACTTTCTTATAATTAACATATTTAATATTTGATATTCTTAATTAAGTTTGGCCCACCCAACTTTCAGTTTATGGCTCCATCTTGCCTTTTTTTTATTAGCAACTACAATTAAAATTGGTTCTAAAACATTTTGTTAGTTGCAAATAGGTCCTTAATTAAATTTAGGGGTCGATTTTGTATCTTAGTCAATAATTTTATTGCAAATAAAGAGCACTTTTTCTAATAGTGTTAATCGTTGGTACATCCAAGCTAAACGAGGCAATAGGGATGTCAACTACAGTTACATGTTAAAAAATCTATGTTCTAGAGGACATTCCTTAAAGGGTTGTTCAAAAGCTAAATAAAAGATTTTAACCATCATAGTGAAGATGGGTAAGTATACTAATTCATCAAAAAGGATTGTATTGCAAGAAAAGAGATGACATACTAATAAGTTCAATCAAGATGGGGTTTCACACCAAATTAGCAAATTAGGAAAAAGTGTTGACTACTTATTATTTATTTTTCCTATTGCTTGAAACAGATATCGAGGCACTTGGAGCATAATGGTTTTTTTCTTTTTCTTTTCTATAGTTAAAATACAATAAAGAGTTTAAAAATATATATATTGTAACTCTTTAACATACTTGGTATATCATAATTAATTTACTTGAGTGTCTCCCTACAAGAACAAGTGAAATGCAGAAAGATGCATATTATTAAAAAAAAAAAGAAATACAAACAAATACATAGTACTTTAGGCTTATGAGAAACAAGGATAGCAGTAGTAGTAGTAACACTAAATTATATTTGAAAATAAAGTATAGTAGAGAGACAAGGCTGAGAATATGCCATGTACAATAATCTAACAAAGCTAGAAAAAGGTGAGTTGGGAAACTAAAAATTGGAGGAAGGGATGATGATGTTGTTTCTTTTAAGTGAAGCATTAAAGAAAGAGAGAGAAAAGAAAGGGAACAAAGGGCTATAAGTTGTCATTTTCAGTATAAGGAGGTAGTAGAGGTATTTTGCAGGATTTATTGCTCCTCTTATCTATCAAACCATTCCTACATACACCACTATCAAGCAACAACAAATAGTTCAAACCTTGATTCAACAAATAAGGTAAAAAGAAAAAGAAGAAAAACACAAAAATCTAGAGAAAGAAAATGAGACATAAATACAGACATTGTAAAGACAAAGAGGGTAGTGCTAAACTTAAAACCTTTTTCAAGAAGACATGAATAGAGTTCACTGTTTAGATACAACAGAAGTTATCCCTTGATAGGTAGTAAATGCCAAGAAATGTCTCAAGAGTGCACACCTACATTTGAGATTTACTTCTTGAAGTTCAGCTTATAGCCCAAGACTGTTTCCACCCCGGCAAAAAGAGGGGATGAACTTATAAATACATATCTTTTGTGTATGTATATGTATATACGCCATGTAGGTTGTAAAAAAACTAGCAGTAGTAGAGTAGAGAGAAAGAAGAGAGAGTGATTGTTATAAGATCACAAAAATCTTTAATCTCTTTTGTGACCAAACATTGCCATCTTTGCCAATGGCTTTAAGACTTCTTATAGGATCCTTCTTTCACACAGTTCCATCTTTACCCAAAAAATTAAAAAAGATTAAAAAAATAAAAGAGAACCCAGAAAAAAAATATTTAAAAAAATTGAATCGATGCCATCTTAATTTTTTAGTCTACTTTTTTCATTAGGTATTTGCAAAATTAACATATTGCTTTACACTGTGTAGGTTGATTTATTGTAGATTACAGAATAGATAGAGCAAGCTATGACAAAAGCTATGTAGAAAAGCAGAATAGATATAGTTTAGGCTAAACAAGTGCTAGCTTAGTCTTTAGAGTATAGTTTTTGATTTTTTTTTCTCTTTTAGTTAAGGTGATGGAATTTGGGAGGTTAAGTAGTAGGGCCTTTTGGGGGAGAGGCAGTAGAAGCAAAAGCAACAATAGTAGTACAATTAGATTTAAGCAAAGAATTAGAAAAAATTAAGGAAACTGTCCACTAGGAAAAGGTGCACTCCTTCAAAAGCTAAAATAGGAAAAGCAAAACAAGGGTCTAAATCTAGATCCTGAAAGAAATCGTCATCAACATTATCATTACCAAAACCAAAGTCAAATGCCTACCTCAAGACATGTAAAAGAAGAGGGTGAGGATCAAGAAGACCAACACCAAGACCAATCAAGAAAAGAACAAGCCTTCTACTGATACTTTCCCTACCTTATTCAACCATCCCAAGAGCTAAACCTACCTCAATAGAAACTACTTTATACATGACTATATACCTAAGAACAAGCACAAGCTACTCAAATTACATTGGTAGAAATAGCAGCACCTGCAGCAAGACAACCTCAGCCCTAACAACAACCATTGAAGAAGTGTTCGTATTTTCCTTCTTTCTCATCTCGAAAGCCAAAGATCGAACGTGTACGATTGGGAAACACAATAGGAGAGACGTGCCACCACCAACACCACTATCACCAAACATGATCTGGTTAAGCCTAAGAAGCAATGTAGAACAGATTGTAGAAATGTAAGGCGGCCACATTATAAGGTCCACTGGCAGCAAAAACCACCACAGCAAAGTCTAAAATGTCCAAGATAGCCTCAACTATGACTGGCCTAGCAAAGCCATAGATTGGCTTATGAAAAAGGCCAAGGTAGCCATAGATTAGCTTGTAAAATTACCCACTTTGAAACCCACTATTGGTTTAGCAACAAATTTGGACTTTGGGCAAGACCAAACCTAACAATAGTGTGGAGATAACCATCAAGATTCAGCTCATAATCAATATCAAGAACTCAATATGGTAGATACCACAATTGGTCTTTCCGATAAAAGGCCATCAACAATGCTAGAAAATGAAGGTAAAGGACAAAGATAAATTGTAGTAGTACCAATAAGAACGTAAGTGGGAGCTCGATAAGCTTTTTGCCTTCATCATTGGACTCAAATTCTACTATTGACACTATCAAATCCTTCTTCCCAAAGGAAGCTTATACTGAAGCAAACACTTTACTATGCAATTCTAAAGTTCCCATCGCTTGATTTGCTATCAAGAACCAGTAGTCAAAGCCAAGATTTGAGGATTTCTTTATAGTCTTTTCAAGATCCAATTTTGCTATACTACCAGCACTAATAGGCTCAACATTAGAATCCTATTAGCCATAGTGAGCAAGAACTAATTCATGCTAAAGCACAAGTAGCATTTTTTACTAGAACCACATGCATTCAACTAAGCTTTAGTGGTTCAGGTTGGTCTGACCACCATTAGTAGTCTTCTAAATTAGGCCGACTCTATAGGTTTGCTACCTAAAATGCTGATAGTGACACCAGCAGCATTAATGGTAAGGTAGCAACAAAAAGAGGATATTTGTTTAACTCAGTACTGAGACTTTCATTGCTGCAATCGCTTTTTGACCAAAACCACTTTTTCTTCTTAGAGAGGACCCCTTTAGTCCATTAACACACCTTCCTTTAGTGCTTGGATGGATCCATTACCAATAACTAGTGCCATTACTAAGCATAGCTAGTACCCCCAATACCATCAAGCAACACTAGTTAATTATCCGCCACCCATACTTGGCATTAGATTTGCCCGTATTATAAGTTGCTTTTCAAGTTTTTGCATTCCAACATAGATCCCAAAGAGATAAAGAAGAGCACAATAGCATTTTCTAGCAAGCAATCCTCTACTTCCTCCAATTCTTTCCATTGAATTATATCCGTTTAATTGATGATTTCTCTCTTCTTTTTACCAGGTGATATTTTCGTTGCTTATACCATTAGTAAATTCAAATAGACAAGGCTTTGGTGAAATTATTCTACTATTAAGTTGAGCTGAGTTTTACAGGATTAAAAAATGAATGTGATCAAGAAGTTTGAGTTTCTGATTACTTTGCTGATCAAGCATATGAAGCCAAGAAAAGAGAGATTGCAGTTAGTTATTTTCAACAGTTACTATAAGAAAGATTGGGTATTGTCATAGTCAGGTTTTCCTTTCCTGGATTTATGGTTTTACCATAATCATTCAATGTTCTTGGTTAATTTTGTATTAGAGTGAGCTTGATAGCTCAACTTTGTTATAAGCCATTCAGGCTTGATTTCTATTTTTAGTGCCAGACTTGTGTTTCATGTGTTCTTGATATATTTTTTTCTTTTCCTTTTTGATGACTTGGCACTTCTAGAATAAAACTAGTTTGATTTGATGAATATTCTCACATTTTTCACTTATCACATATGGGATGTGAAATCAGGAACCATTTTTCTATCAAGGAAATTCAACCTTGATGGAAATAAGTAGAGAAACAAACATAGGGCTAGTTCATATGTCAGGCTTTAAAGATTGTTAATTTTTTATTATGGTTGAGAGAACAAGTCTTTATTGGGGAGTAATTGCTTGTTGCTTTACTGCTTTCTAGGGCAACAATTCATATTGGCTAATAGTTAGAACTGTAGGATTGATAATATTACATGTGATCTAACCTAGTCTATATTTTCAAAAATTCTACCATGGAAACATGCTAGGAAAGCAAAAAGAACCACATAACACATACAAGAACATGCTTAAGGACATGTAGAACATAACTAGTATTGCATAGTATGTAAAAAACTAATCTCTTGAAGCGTGGGGCCTTCAGTGAAGCTATCACCATCATGAACTTAGATCCCAATCACGAACAAGGCCACCGAAGAATTTAACTAGAAGGATTTTTCCATAGGCGACTCCCTAGTCTTCTTCTCTATGATTGAAGAGACTTATTTTGAGAGAATAGCCTCTTGTGTGGAAAGAAGCAAAATAATATGCTCTTGAAAATCTAGAGCGAGAATCACACAATTTGTGTATCCTATGTGTTATAGTATTCTCTTGCCAAAATAAAGAAAAGGTCGACTACAAAGATGGATGATTAAATGTGTGGGGTCTTGCTTATTTATAGAGAAAACCTTAGCACCCCCAAGTTGCTAATCTTTCCATGTGGGAGAAAATTTCCCATGTAGTAATTCCTTAGGCAACTTGTCCACTTACCTTGGAAGATTTGGGCCAAGCCTACCATCCAAGCCTAACACATAGTCCATAACCCAAGTAGAGGCCCAGCCCAATGGCAAACCAACCTAGCCCAATTAGGTTATCTTGGACTCTAAAGAAAGCCCAAACCCAATTCCAAGCTTTGGCCCAATAAGGCTACTACCACACTATGAAATTTACTCTTTCAAGATTACTCTCTTAAAGTCTTTTAACTAGGAAAGGGACCAAGAAGACACAATTAACCTTGGCTTCCAGAAATAATCAAAATGTCCTTGCCCAATCTAAGCAACATAATAGCCATTATTTAACTCTGATTTCTTCTACCATAAGATCAAAATTGCACTTCTAGGATAATTACTGTTACCTAGAAGCTTATCACAAAAGAATGTGAACTTTGTTTTTGACCTACTAAATAACCAACCATAATGCCCCTTTATGTATATCCATAGCTAAGGCCGGTCCTTTGGCCCCAGTACTATCACCTCCTTAGCTGCATATTCTCCATCGTCTCTTTTCCTATTAACAACCATTAATGATCTCGGGAGTGACCCTCAAGCCAAATGACCAATACACCTATAAAGGTAGTATCCCTAGATCTAGATTTAGATGATCAACCGGACAATCCCAAGAGGGCGCACAGATTCCATATTACATATGCATGTTCCGATTAATTAGAACTTGGTACTCAAAGCACAAGGCTATTGATATTAATAAAGTAATATCTCACCCACTGTGAACCAAGTACCAAACTTTAACTTTGTTAATTCATCTACATATGCTCAAGATTAAGAACATTGGTCATTTAGTAGCTGTGAGTATCTTGTTTTCTTTCTTTGATAGTATATCTCTAGAAAAATATGCTCACAATGGTCCTTTCCAATACGTGACACACATACTAGAGAGACAAGTCCGAAAAACCCTCTAATGACCTAGGTAGATCACCCTTAATGTGGAGACTTGCTCAATATTACCTTATCCTGGTAGAGTGCCCAACACTACCATATGGTTATGGACTTAGTTTATGACTGACTAAATCTAGACTTGGACCTACTATGTGTTCAGTCTCACTACGCACCCAAGTCATTAGTTCAAGTTAAAGGACCTTTATACATGCATCAATAAAACATACCAAAGATAATATGCAAATAAACCCACAATCCATTTAACAAAATGATTATACGTTGTTTACTGTCCAAAATGTCATATACAAGTAAGCTTTAGGGGATACTAATTCCAACAAGAATAAACCCACAGAAGAATCGAAAGTATACCTTATCTTTTTCCATCTCTATCACTACTCTAACTTCTGGTAGCACTGAAAATGAAGCCATTTTTCATAAACATTAAGGAAGGGTTTACAAGTAGAAGACTAGTAGTTGATTTGAACAGTCCAATCTACTTCAAAGTTTTCATCAATTAATGAATCCTAGGTTGGCCAATTTTAAACCCTAATGAGTATACATGTTTCTAGGTGATAATCATGTTTATGCTTATGTAATTATGATCAAAACATATATGAATGTAATATAAACATCCACTAAAACATGTTAGAACCCCTCTTTGATGGCTCCCTATAATTCTTAGTGCAAAATCACAAAATAGCAGCATTTCCTAGATATTTTGCCTCTACCTTCTTTTGAACTTTTCTCTTAGTTGGGGAATTGCACAAGAAAATACTTTGCTTAACCTAATACAAACTTACACCTGTAAAAGAAGCATTTCAAGGATATCGAAAACATGCTATGCTCCTTTTAAGTGAACCTACAAGCAACCACAACGATCTATACATGAAATTGCTTACGGCAGAGCATTGTTGACCATACACAATGTTCTATCATACATACATATGAACCATCAAAGGGGTTTTCATATCACTTGCACATACAAGCGTAAAACCACAAGTGTATGCAACATAAGATTTTCTGATCTTGCCTCCCATAAGATAACTAACATACTTGTGCAAATACAATGTCTTTTCCTAGCCTAAGGATGTTGTGTCTGAGCCTAAGCTCTGATACCATTTGTTGGATCAATAGTTTTACAATGTGCTCTATCCTAGTCCATATTTTCAAAAATTCTACTAAGAAAACATACTAGGAAAGCAAAAATAACCACATAACACACACAAGAACATGCTCAAGAACACATAAAACATAACTAGTATTTACAAAATATGTAAAACTAAACACTTGAAGTGTGGGGCCTTTCATGAAGCTATAACTGTCTTGAGCTTTGTTTTAACTCACGAACAAGGCCACCAAAAATTTTAACTAAAAGGGTGTCGCTAATAAACTCAAGGCAACTCCTTAGTCTTCATCCCTATGATTGAAGAGACTTATCTTAAGAGAATAGCCTCTTGCATGGAAAGAAGAAAAAATAATAATATGCTCTTGAAAATCTATCACAAAAATCACAAAATAAGTGTGCACTATGTGTTGTAGTATTCTCTTGCCAAAATAGAAGAGATCAACTACAAAAATTGATATAGAAATAGTTTAAGGTCTTGCCTATTTATATGAAAAATTTGCACCAAAACCTTGTAAACTTTCCATGTGGGAAACTTTTTCCTTGTACCAAATATTTGTCACATGTCTTGGAAGTTACTTGTATGATTTGAATTCTTATGCAAGTTGTAGTTACTTGTACCATTTGAATTCTCTTGTAGTAACTTTCTGACACATGTCTATGAAGACTTGGGTCAATCCTACAATCCAAGCCCAACACATAGTTCATAATTCATGTGGAGAACCAACCCCACTAAGAAACCATCAAAGCCCAATTAGGTTATCTTGAGCCCTAAAGAAGCCCAAGCCCAATTCCAAGCTTTGGCCCAAATAGGCTATTACCACAATATGGAATTTTTCTTTCAAGACTCTCTCTCAAAGTCATTCAACTAGGGAAAGGACCAAGAACACACAATTAACCTTGGCTTCCAAAAATGACCAAAAATGTTCTTGTCAAATCTAGGCGACATAATGACCACTTTTAACTCCGATCTATTCCACTGTAAGATTATAGTTGCACTTTAAGGATAATTGCTGTTACCTAGAAGCTTATGACAAAACAATGTGAACTTTGACTTTGACCTACTAAATAACTGATCATAATGCCCCTCAATGTATACCTACAGCTAAGGCCAATCCTTTGGCCCTTGTACTATCACCTCTTTAGCTGTATCTCCTCTATTAGTTCTCTTATCCTATTAACAACCATCCTTGGTCATGGATCGATCTTGCGAGCAACCCTCAAGCCAAATGATCAATGCACCTATAAAGGTAGTATAACTAGATCTAGGTTCAGATGATCAACCGGACAATCCCAAGGGGATACATAGACACATTCCAACTAATTAGAACGTGGCACTCAATGCACCAGGCTGTTAATCCTAATAAAACAAGATCTCACTCATAGTGAATCAAAGCACCAAACACTAACTTCGTTAGTTCATCCACATTTGCTCAAGATTAAGAGTAATGGTTATTCAATAGTAATGAGTATCTTGTTTTCTTTCTTTTGATAGTACATCTATAGAAAACATACTCACAATAGGCCTGTCCAATGGGTGACACACACATACAATTGAGAGCCAAGTTCAAAAAGTCTTCCATTGACCTAAGTAGATCACCCTCAACGAGGAGATTTGCTCGCTATAACCCGATCTTGGTAGAATGCTCAACACTACAATTCAGTTATGGGCTTCTTTATTCAAGTAAAAGGACCTTTATATGTGCATCAATAATACATACCAGATATAATATGTAATAAACTCGTAATGCCATGAATAAAATGATTATACATTATTCAAAATCCAAAATGTCATATACAAGTGAGCTTTTGGGCATACTAATCTCAACACTCGGATTCTATAGTCATTGGGAATTTTGTTACGAAACTTGATACTCTCTAGAACCATATTATCAGTGAGCAGCACATGAGACTAGCAATTGAAAGGAATCTTGTGGCCACCACCAATAGTTGTAGAAACACTAGCAACTTTGGGTACGTTTGCAGTTTTGAAAGCATTTTCTCCATCAACGGTGACTTCGTTACTAGTGGTCCTTTATGGTGGATGATATCGCTAATTGAGCACAAGCCTAAATAGTCCGTAAGCGCACGGGTCGTGTGTAGTACGGTGTGTGCGAGTGCGGGGTCGAATCCACGGGGAGGCCTAATGTGTATGGTGTTCTAAGCTAAGTGCGTCCTAAAGAGCTACTTGTTGGGGTCCTAACTACAATGTTTTTGGTGTTTTTGGTTTGAGGGGAGCTCGGGAAAAGTAAACCTAATCTAAGAACAAGGAAATAAAAAGGTAGCGCGTATGTGTGTGATGGGGGAATCAAGCGATCTAAAGGGATTCGAACGTTGGAAATGGGAGACTAAGGTGATTACATCTTGTTTATAGTGATTACTACGCCTTTCTAGGGTTACTTGATGGATTATACTATGTGCTCTAATCTAGACCTATAATTAGCCTCCTAATTGGTACTCTAAGCCTCAGTGCGGGTCCGTCCTAGGTGGCGATGCCTAGCAGTACGGCGTGGTCTTTATGACTTAGGAATTAGGGCTAGCCAATAAGATTCTAGGTGAGTGTAGATCGATCTAACCCTAGCACTTAGTCCTCTAATTAATTCCCCAATCTGGCCCTAGGACTCGGTGCAAATCCGTCCCTAAGCTTCTCCTCACTCAGAGCTACGGCGTGGTCCTGATGAACCTAGGGTGTTAGGGTGGACTAACTAGGCTTCCTAAGTGAACTAAGGTCATCTAAACCTATCCGGACTCCTATTGGCTGGATTTAAAGCCAAAGGGGACTCGACCTAGGCTAGATACTAGTTGTGTACCATCGATCGCATCACAATTAGCAGAAATTGACATTAAAGCGTATGGCAAACACATCTAGGGCATGGAATTTGAGAATACACCGGTATATTCTGCTACTAAACACATAGACATGTTTAGATTACACCAATTTAAGCACTAGCACCCGACATGCATGCAATAGAAGCTAGTTATGCTATTAAGTATGCTAACACACACATAGACATGTATAGAGTCATACCCACTTCATGTAGTCACCACACAAACACATAGACATGTTAGCATAATGATTTAGAAATGGTTAGTAGCACAATAGACTTCAATATATATATGCTACATCATTGAGGCATTTCAACAAACACATAGACATGTATGTAAAATAGCCATTGAAACCATAAGCATAAGGCATATATACATAAATCCATCAAGTTTCCATTAATATAAAGTAGTAATCAATCCATAAATACAAGATATAATCACCCTACATAGCTCTAATTAAACATAATTAGACTTAGGATAAAAGAGAAATACCCTTCTATCCATAGCCAAGCTTTACAAACCATGAGCTATGCCCCAAATCCTAGTGTTTGATCCTCTTAGATCCTTGATTCCAAGTGTTAAATGTGTTTAGAAGTGAGTGTGTGAGGTGATTTTTTGGTGGATTTTGGGTTTTGGAAAATGGGTGTTTGATTTGGGTGTTGTTCCTCTCAAAAAGGGCTAAAAAGTGGCTTAAATGGAGCTGTTAACGCGTCCAGCCGGGGGCCCAGCCGGTCGCCTGGCTTTGGGCCTAAGTCGTCCGGCCAAAATTGGCCCAGGTTCTGATCTGGCCGGTCGACCTGATTGGTCGTCCGGCCTAGACAGAGGCAAACCAGTCTTGATAGTAAAATGGTCATATCTTGCTCGTTTTAGCTCCGATTCGCGCACCATTTTTTTTCTATGGCTTCGTATCGTCGTGGGAGATCTCCCAAGCCATATTTTGCAACCTAAAACATATCCAAAATTTGTCCATGTCCTTTTTAGGTTGCAAGATCCGAATTTGGCTCACGTTGCGCTCGGTTTCGCCTCGGTCGCTCCTTCTTTCGCCCGGCCACTTCCAAAAGCACATTTCTTCATTACTTTGCGTCCAAAACACCCTTGGCTTTGTTCCACACTTCAAGCACCCTCAATTTATCTCCAATTATCTTCCCAGATCACACCTTAAATAAGCAACAAACGTACATTAATGTAGCATTTAAGTCCTAACTTCAACTATGAACGTGTAGACCCTAATATGCACAAGTATGACCTAAATGCTATATTAATACATTAAATGAAGCTCAAAACACCTCAAAACAAGTATATACATGCGATACATAAACACACAAAACAAACACATCAGTGGAGTAGCAATATTCTTATCGAAAGTAACACCAACCTCCCTACTTTGAACGCATTGCTATTTTCGCAGCCCAATCAACAAAAGGTGATACGCTATTTGAACACAAGCCTAAATAGCCTGCAAGCACATAGGTCGTGTGTAGTACAGTGTGTGTAAGTGCAGGGTCAAATCCATAAAGAGGCCTAACATGTATGTTGTCCTAAGCTATACACGTCCTAAAAGCTACATGTTGAGTCCCTAAACTGTGATGCTTTTGGGGTTTTTGGTTTAAAGAGAGCTCAGAAAAGAAAAACTTAATCTAAAGGTGAGAAAATAAAAGATATATGTGTGTGTGACGGAGGAATCAAATGATTTAAAGGGATGCAAATATCAGAAATGGGGAACTAGGGTGATTACGTCCTATTTATGGGTGATTACTACGTCTTTCTAGGATTACTTAATGGATTATACTAAGTGCTCTAATCTAGACCTATAATTCGCCTTCTAACTGGTACCCTAAGCCTCAATGCGGGTCCATCCCTAGGTGGCGATGCCTAGTAGTATGATGTGGTCTTTATGACTTAGGAATTAGGGCTAGCCAATAAGGTTCTAGGTAAGTGTAGATTGATCTAACCTTAGCACTTAGTCCACTATTTAGTTCCCCAATCTGACCCTAGGACTTGGTATGAGTCCTTCCCTAAGCTTTGCCACACTTAGAGCTATGGTGTGGTCCTTATGAACCTAAGGTGTTAGGGTGGACTAACTAGCCTTTCTAAGTGAACTAAGGTCAACCAAACCTATTTGGACTCCTATTGGCTAGATTTAAAGCCAAAAGGGATTTCACCTAGACTAGTTACTAGTTGTGCACCATCCATCGCATCATAATAGAGGAAATTGACATTAAAGTGCAAAGCTTACACATCTAGGGCATGGCATTTGAGAATACTTTGGAATATTCTACTACTAAAGACATACATGCTTAGATTACACCAATTTAAGCTATAGCACCTAATATTTATGCAATAGAAGCTATTCAAGTCATTAAGTATGCAAACACACACATAGACATTTATATAAGCATACTTGATTGTCATCTTTTGAGTGCAAACTCTAAAGACCCGCAAGCACACGGATCAATGCAGTGTAGTGTGTACGAGGACAGGTGCCGAAGCACGGGGAGGCTATGTTGTGGGATGGATTCTACATGTAAGTGTCCTAGAGAATGCCTAAAAAGAAACCTAAACTAACTATTTTTTTGGATTTTGGATGGTCGGGAGCTCTAGCTAAAGCAAATTATGAAGGAATTTTGCAAAACTTTTTCACAAATTCTTCCACGTTTAGGCTCTTGTAAATTAAAAAATTCACAAAGAACATGATTAGTACCTAGATATTCGTGACACGAATATGTGTTTTGGACGAGTAGCCTTGCGGAAGCTTGATCTTTCTCCTCTTCGTACGCAGCCAAGAAATAGTGACGGAGGCTAGGGTTTTTTAAGGGAGGAGGAACATTTTTCTTTGTAGGAAAAACTGGTAACCCTTAATGAAAATACATACAATACCTCTCCTTTTATAGAGAAAAAAGAGTTGGGCCTTCACACGTCTTAGGCTCACTTCCTCCAACCCAATTGGGCCCAAATCTTTTAACCTAATTAGGAATTAAATCTCTATTTAATTCTTAACCCATTTAGCCCAATACTTAATTCATGCCACATTTTCTGTGCTAGCAAAAAATAGATGAAATTCAATCCATGACCTTCCTAATAATTAATATTAAATATTTAATTTCTAATAAAATATTCAAATACATTAATTATTAATTCCTTTATTTAATTCACAATTAAATAATGAAATATTTAATTCTCAATTAAATATATTAGATCAATCCATTAATAAAATTCTTGACCTTTTTTGTAGGTTCAAATTTAAGCCAGTAATACAAGGACAATCTCTGTACTAATCAGAGATACCGTCTAGCAATAGTTCCCGATATCCGAATAAGCTGAAAAATTGCAAGACAACTATCAAAGAACCTAGGCACTATGGCATATCCCCTATGACCCTCGATATTTTGAAATAACCCTAGGAGTATGGTCAACTGTCAAATTCAACATGACTTATCACGACATGTCTCAATGACACATCATGCAGAAAGCTTGGGCCAAAGACTTAACAAGTTAGGATTAGGTGGAACATCATTCTCCCAATACCCGGAGCAGGTCAATCCTATCTTGTCCTACACATTGGCTTCATGACACTTGCTCGTACCCAGTAATGCTTCGTCACCAAATTGGAAATTCGGGTAGTCTGGCACCAAAGTGTGAGGAATAATTCGCAAGCATCTATGGCAGTCTCAGGTTGAAGGGAATACTAAAACCATGTGCACCACAAGTAATCCTTTGACAGTATAGTATGTACCATAGGATGCTTGTAAGCGAGTCATGTTCAGTAAACGTGTCTCTACATGCTACTTGTGTGTCACACCGGTGTCTCAACACCCATTGGTCATGAGAAAGAGCAACCCATGTGACAAATAATAACCTCAACTCGAAGGAATTGATGTCCTACTACCAATTCCATCATTTGGTTACAAACAGATTTTGAGAACAACCAGACCATGCCTCATTCATATGATCCCACACAACTGTTCTAAGGAACTACATATGATCAAAATAAGAGAAGATAGGGCGATATGATGTAATGGCCAAATATTATTAAGATAACTTGTATGTAAACAATTCTAGAAATAACAATAGATAACTGACTTTAGGACATTATTCTTAACAAATTAAACTACACTAAAGAAAGTAGAAAGGGGAGAGACAAGCTAATCTAAAGGGAACTAACAAATGCAAAGGTGTTAGGGTGACTTCAACTTATGAATGGGTGATTTTATACTCAGATGTTATGGGATTAAAGGATAATGGCTTACTTTAGTAATTGCTCTTAAATAGGTTGCTAAATTAGTGTCCTAATTTTCACCTAGGACTCAATGCGAGTTCATCCCTAGACGGCACCTCCTAGAGCTATGACGTGGTCCTTATGACCTAGGGCCTTAAGACTGACCAATTAGCTTCCTAGGTGATTTAGAATGAACCTACCCTAGTACCTAAACCATTGGCTGGATTTAAAGCCAAGACCTAGTGTCGCTAAGATCAACTAAACTTGTCCTAAAACCTATTGGCTGAATTTAAACCCAAAGGAGACTCGGCCTAGCCTAGCCCTAAATTACTTGCCATCATTCTAAGGTCACTACAGCGGGATTTGACTTGTTAGCACATTCATATATGTTCTTGGCCAAGGTGTTCATGAATAATGGGATTTATTCAACTGCCAAACATCATCATGCTCGAATTACACCATTAGAAGCAATTAACAACCAACATGTATTCATTATTGAAGTCATATTCACTACTAGGCATGCAAATATACACTTAAACATGAATATATGCATTACCCACTTCATAGCATCCACAAATAAACTCATAGACATGATTATAGCATGGATTAAATGTGTTTAGTAACAAATAGACTTCAATTTATACACATGCTATTCATCTAGGCATTTATCAAACACTTAGACTTGAATGAGAAAATAACCATTTGAACAAGAAAATCAAAACATGCATATATTCAACCATCAAATCCCATATCATAAGAGTATAGAGTTAACCCATTACACAAGCTAAATCATCCTACACAAGTTTACTCAATCATAATAAGAGATACAATGAAAGAGAGATTATGAAGCTTCCCTTTCATCCTAGTTAATCTTATACAAAGCTCTTAAGCAAACTTGAATCCAAATGTCTTAAAGCCACTAAATCCACTTGCTTCTAGGTGATAAAATGTGTGATTGTGAGTGTGTGAGAGGTGGTGAGACTAGGGTTGTTTGTGTATATGTGATGGGTGTGTGTTGGGTCTTTGAAAATCTCTCTCTTTTTTAAGTCTAAAAATCAGGTTTTTATATCAGCATTTATGCTCTATCGGTCGACCAGCTTCTCCTCTTAACTTGACCAACTTTTTGGTATTGCTCTCTGGACCAACTAGTTGACTGGCTCTGGAGGGGTAGTCGTTTGGCTATTTTGGGCATCTCTCTGGAGTGGCCGGTCGACCGACTCCTCTTTCTAGGTTGTTCGTCTAACTTTCTTCCTCCATCCTTTGTCTTTTTGGCCTCCGGTCTTCTCTCTTTGGCCCGTACATCTCCCATCTTCATCGCCCATCAACGTCCAATCTCGATCTTAACCCAAAGTTCACCTAAATCACTAAAAACAAGCAATTAGTGTAGCAATTTGTCTCTTAAACTCAATATGTACAATTTTTTAAACTTAAGCGTATTTTTATCATCAGCACTACACTGATGCATCTTTGTGAAGACTTAAGACCTCTTAATCATGGGCAAATAACAATGCAAACACACACAAAAGCACAATACATCAACACCCTCAAACCTTCTCCCTGCTTGTCCCTAAGCAAGCCCAATCTTAAGTTTATTTCTAAAGTCAATGCAAAGGGTTACCTAAGGGATTGACTATCTATCAAAGCTAGTCTAAGAAGCATGAAGGGGGCATTCCTATTGCAAAGAGATCCCTAAGCCTCTTTGGAGCTTCCCCCCACTCATAAAAGGCCTCGATCCTTGTGAGAATTTCCCAAGCAGCCAAGCCACTACGCACGTAGGATTCTAACTCACACACCCAGGATATTGATATTTTGCACCCCCATAACTATCATGGCCTCCCAAACATGCATAAAGCCTCAAAGACAAGAAGAGAGACTATACAAAAGAAATGGCTCATAAAAATCCATAGTCACATATCTCCAAAGATGATAACATGTGCTAAGTTAACATTTTGTCACTTATTCACAAAACTTTTTGGTGCCTTTGGCTTTTTCTCTTTTCTTCTCTTTTTTTTTTGTGATATTTTTGCACCTCTTTGCCTTTTTCAATTTTTTTCTTGGATTTTTCAGGCTTTGCATTGCATTTACACAAAAACAAAGGAAAAGAAATGCTTAGACACATCAAAAAGAACCAATCAAGAAAGGGGCACTCACATCAACAACCCTTTTTCAACATTCTTTCCTACTAAGCTACGGGGTGGCTGCGAAGGTCATTCTTTAAAGGTCCCTCACTCTCTACAACTTTGAAGGGCATCCCGTTCAAGACTTAGCTGTCAAACCACTCTATTCATTTCCTCACAACGCATCTCATATTCACAAATCAATAGAGTCAATCACAATAGCCAACTCGAATTCTCAACAAAGAAATAAATGACTCTACATGCATTGAAATTGAAAAATTTTCACCATTTTTCATCACATAATGCAATCAACTCATAAGGGGCCTCGTACATTGTGGGAATTTCCCAAGTAGCCAAGCCACAACGCACCTACGATTCTAACTCACATACCCAGGATATTGATATTTTGTGCCCCATCAACTATCATTGCCTCCCCAACGTGCACAAAGCCTCAAAGACAAGAAGAGAGGATATACAAACACAGTGGCTTATAAAAATCCTTATTCAATTATCTCCAAAGATGATAACATGTGCTAAGTTAACATTGCGTCACTTATTCACAAAAGTTTATTGTGCCTTTGCTTTTTCTGTTTTCTTCTCTTTTCTCTTTTTCTTTTGACATTTTTTAACCTTTTTGCCTTTTACAAATTTTTTCTTGGATTTTTCATGCTTTGCATTGCATTTACCCACAAACAAAGGAAAAGAAATGCTTAGGGACATCAAAAAGAACTAATCAAGAAAGGGGCACTCACATCAGCAACCATTTTTCAACATTCTTTCCCACTAAGCTATGGGGTGGCTACAAGGGTCATTCTTTAAAGGTCCCTCGCTCGCTACAACTTTGAAGGGCATCCCCTCCAACACTTAGATTTCAAACCACTCTATTCATTTCCTCACAATGCATCTCATATTTACAAATCAATAGAGTCAATCACAATTGCCAACTCGAATTCTCAACAAAGAAATAAAATACTCTACATGCATTGAAATTGAAAATTTGTCACCATTTTTCATCACATAATGCAACTACTCATAACAGGTCTCGTTCCTTGCGGGAATTTCTCTAGTAGCGAAGCGACAACGCACCTAGGTTTCTAACTCACACATCCAAGATGTTGATATTTTGCGCCCCCTCAACCATCATGGCCTGCCCAACATGCACAAAGCCTCAAAGACAAGAAGAGAGGATATACAAACATAGTGGCTTATAAAAAGCCTTATTCACTTATCTACAAAGATGGTAACATGTGCTAAGTTAACATTGTGTCACTTATTCACTAAAGTTTTTGGTGCCTTTGGCTTTTTGTCTTTTCTTCTCTTTTTTCTTTTTCTTTTGATATTTTTGCACCTTTTTGCCTTTTACAAATTTTTTCTTGGATTTTTCTTGCTTTGCATTGCATTTACCCACAAACAAAGGAAAAGAAATGCTTAGGGACATCAAAAAGAACTAATCAAGAAAGGGGCACTCACATCAGCAACCCTTTTTCAACATTCTTTCCTACTAAGCTATGGGGTGGCTACAAGGGTCATTCTTTAAAGGTCCCTCGCTCGCTACAACTTTGAAGGGCATCCCCTCCAAGACTTAGCTTTCAAACCACTATATTCATTTCCTCACAATGCATCTCATATTCACAAATCAATATAGTCAATCGCAATAGCCAACTCAAATTCTCAACAAAGAAATAAATGACTCTACATGCATTGAAATTGAAAATTTGTCACCATTTTTCATCACATAATGCAACTACTCATAACAGGCCGCGTTCCTTGCGAGAATTTCTCAAGTAGCGAAGAGACAACGCACCTAGGATTCTAACTCACACACCCAGGATGTTGATATTTTGTGCCCCCTCAACTACCATTGCCTCCCCAACATGCACAAAGCTCCAAAGACAAGAAGAGAGGATATACAAACACAGTGGCTTATAAAAACCTTATTCACTTATCTCCAAAGATGATAACATGTGCTAAGTTAACATTGTGTCACTTATTCACTAAAGTTTTTGGGGCCTTTGGCTTTTTCTCTTTTCTTCTCTTTTTTCTTTTTCTTTTGATATTTTTGCACCTTTTCACCTTTTACAAATTTTTTCTTGGAATTTTCATGCTTTGCATTGCAAATACCCAAAAACAAAGGAGAAGAAATGCTTAGGCACATCAAAAAGAACTAATCAAGAAAGGGGCACTCACATCAACAACCCTTTTTCAACTTTCTTTCCTACTAAGCTATGGGGTGGCTACAAGGGTCATTCTTTAAAGGTCCCTCGCTCGCTACAACTTTGAAGGGCATCCCCTCCAAGACTTAGCTTTCAAACCACTCTATTCATTTCCACGCAATGCATCTCATATTCACAAATCAATAAAGTCAATCACAATAGCCAACTCGACTTCTCAACAAAGAAATAAATGACTCTAGATGCATCAAAATTGAAAAATTTTCACCATTTTTCATCACATAATGCAATCTACTCATCAGGGGCCTCGTACCTTGTGGGAATATCCCAAGTAGCCAAGCCACAACGCACCTGGGATTCTAACTCACATACCCAGGATGTTGATATTTTGTGTCCCCTCAACTATCATTGCCTCCCCAACGTGCACAAAGCCTCAAAGACAAGAAGAGAGGATATACAAACACAGTGGCTTATAAAAAGCCTTATTCCCTTATCTTCAAAGATGATTACTTGTGCTAAGTTAACATTGTGTCACTTATCCACAAAAGTTTGTTGTGCCGTTGGCTTTTTCTCTTTTCTTCTCTTTTTTCTTTTTCTTTTGACATTTCTGCACCTTTTTGCCTTTTACAAATTTTTTCTTGGATTTTTCTTGCTTTGCATTGCATTTACCCACAAACAAAGGAAAGGAAATGCTTAGGCACATCAAAAAGAACTAATCAAGAAAGGGGCACTCACATAAGCAACCATTTTTCAACTTTCTTTCCTACTAAGCTATGGGGTGGCTACAAGGATCATTCTTTAAAGGTCCCTCGCTCGCTACAACTTTGAAGGGCATCCCCTCCAAGACTTAGCTTTCAAACCACTCTATTCATTTCGTCACAATGCATCTCATATTCACAAATCAATAGTGTCAATCGCAATAGGCAACTCGAATTCTCAACAAAGAAATAAATGACTCTTAATGCATTGAAATTGAAAATTTGTCACCATTTTTCATCACATAATGCAACTACTCATAACAGGCCTCGTTCGTTGCGAGAAGTTCTCAAGTAGCGAAGCGACAACGCACCTAGTATTCTAACTCACACATCCAGGATGTTGATATTTTGCGCCCCTTTAACTATCATGGCCTGCCCAACATGCACAAAGCCTCAAAGACAAGAAGAGAGGATATACAAACACAATGGCTTATAAAAAGCCTTATTCACTTATCTCCAAAGATTATAACATGTGCTAAGTTAACATTGTGTCACTTATTCACTAAAGTTTTTGGTGCCTTGGCTTTTTCTCTTTTCTTCTCTTTTTTCTTTTTCTTTTGATATTTTTGCACCTTTTTGCCTTTTACAAATTTTTTCTTGAATTTTTCATGCTTTGCATTGCAAATACCCAAAAACAAAGGAAAAGAAATGCTTAGGCATATCAAAAAGAACTAATCAAGAAAGGGGCACTCACATCAGCAACCCAATTTCAACTTTCTTTCCTACTAAGCTATGGGGTGGCTACGAAGGCTATTCTTTAAAGGTCCCTCACTCTCTACAACTTTGAAAGGCAACCCGTCCAAGACTTAGCTGTCAAACCACTCTATTCATTTCCTCACAACGCATCTCATATTCACAAATCAATAGAGTCAATCACAATAGCCAACTCAAATTCTCAACAAAGAAATAAATGACTATACAGGCATTGAAATTGAAAAATTTTCACCATTTTTCATCACATAATGCAATCAACTCATAAGGGGCCTCGTACATTATGGGAATTTCCAAAGTAGCCAAGCCACAACGCACATAGGATTCTAACTCACACACCCAGGATGTTGATATTTTGTGCCCCCTCAACTATCATTGCCTCCCCAATGTGCACAAAGCCTCAAAGACAAGAAGAGAGGATATACAAACACAGTGGCTTATAAAAAGCCTTATTCAATTATCTCTAAAGATGATAACATGGCCTAAGTTAACATTGCGTCACTTATTCACTAAAGTTTTTGGTGCCTTTGGCTTTTTCTCTTTTCTCTTTTTCTTTTGAAATTTTTGCACATTTTTGCCTTTTACAAATTTATTCTTGGATTTTTCTTGCTTTGCATTGCATTTACCCACAAACAAAGGAAAAGAAATGCTTAGGGACATAAAAAAATAACTAATCAAGAAAGGGGCACTCACATCAGCAACCTTTTTTCAACATTCTTTCCTACTAAGCTATGGGGTGGCTACAAGGGTCATTCTTTAAAGGTCCCTCGCTCGCTACAACTTTGAAGGGCATCCCCTCCAAGACTTAGCTTTCAAACCACTATATTCATTTCCTCACAATGCATCTCATATTCACAAATCAATATAGTCAATCGCAATAGCCAACTAAAATTCTCAACAAAGAAATAAATGACTCTACATGCATTGAAATTGAAAATTTGTCACCATTTTTCATCACATAATGCAACTACTCATAACGGGCCTCGTTCTTTGCGGGAATTTCTCACATAGCGAAGCGACAACGCACCTAGGATTCTAACTCACACACCCAGGATGTTGATATTTTGTGCCCCCTCAACTACCATTTCCTCCCCAACATGCACAAAGCCTCAAAGACAAGAAGAGAGGATATACAAACACAGTGGCTTATAAAAAGCCTTATTCACTTATCTCCAGAGATGATAACATGTGCTAAGCTAACATTGTGTCACTTATTCACTAAAGTGTTTGTTGCATTTGGCTTTTTCTCTTTTCTTCTCTTTTTTCTTTTTCTTCTGATATTTTTGAACCATTTTGCCTTTTACAAATTTTTTCCTGGATTTTTCATGCTTTTCATTGCAAATACCCAAAAACAAAGGAGAAGAAATGCATAGGCACATCAAAAAGAACTAATCAAGAAAGGGGCACTCCCATCAGCAACCCCTTTTCAACTTTCTTTTCTACTAAGCTGTGGGGTGGCTACAAGGGTCATTCTTTAAAGGTCCCTCGCTCACTACAACTTTGAAGGGCATCACCTCCAAGACTTAGCTTTCAAACCATTATATTCATTACCACACAATGCATCTCACATTCACAAATCAATAGAGTCAATCACAATAGCCAACTCGACTTCTCAACAAAGAAATAAATGACTCAACATGCATTGAAATTGAAAAATTTTCACCATTTTTCATCACATAATGCAATCTACTCATAAGGGGCCTCGTACCTTGTGGGAATTTCCCAAGTAGCCAAGCCACAACGCACCTGGGATTCTAACTCACACACCCAAGATGTTGATATTTTGTGTCCCCTCAACTATCATTGCCTCCCCAACGTGCACAAAGCCTCAAAGACAAGAAGAACGGATATACAAACACAGTGGCTTACAAAAAGCCTTATTCACTTATCTTCAAAGATGATTACACGTGCTAAGTTAACATTGTGTCTCTTATTCACAAAAGTTTGTTGTGCCGTTGGCTTTTTCTCTTTTCTTCTCTTTTTTCTTTTTCTTTTGACATTTCTGCACCTTTTTGCCTTTTACAATTTTTTTCTAGGATTTTTCATGCTTTGCATTGCATTTACCCACAAACAAAGGAAAAGAAATGCTTAGGGACATCCAAAAGAGCTAATCAAGAAAGGGGCACTCACATCAGCAACCCTTTTTCAACATTCTTTCCTACTAAGCTATGGGGTGGCTACAAGGGTCATTCTTTAAAGGTCCCTCGCTCGCTACAACTTTGAAGGGCATCCCCTCCAAGACTTAGGTGTCAAACCACTCTATTCATTTCCTCACAATGCATCTCATATTCACAAATCAATAGAGTCAATCACAATAACCAACTCGAATTCTCAACAAAGAAATAAATGACTCTACATGCATTGAAATTGAAAAATTTTCACCATTTTTCATCACATAATGCAATCAACTCATAAGGGGCCTTGTACATTGTGGGAATTTCCCAAGTAGCCAAGCCACAACGCACCTAGGATTCTAACTCACACACCCAGGATGTTGATATTTTGTGCCCCCTCAACAATCATTGCCTCCCCAACGTGCACAAAGCCTCAAAGACAAGAAGAGAGGATATACAAACACAGTGGCGTATAAAAAGCCTTATTCAATTATCTCCAAAGATGATAACATGTGCTAAGTTAACATTGCGTCACTTATTCACAAAATTTTATTGTGCCTTTGGCTTTTTCTCTTTTCTTCTCTTTTCTCTTTTTCTTTTGACATTTTTGCACCTTTTTGCCTTTTACAAATTTTTTCTTGGATTTTTCGTGCTTTGCATCGCATTTACCCACAAACAAAGGAAAAGAAATGCTTAGGGACATCAAAAAGAACTAGTCAAGAAAGGGGCACTCACATCAACAACCCTTTTTCAACATTCTTTCCTACTAAGCTATGGGGTGGCTACAAGGGTCATTCTTTAAAGGTCCCTCGCTCGGTACAACTTTGAAGGGCATCCCCTCCAAGACTTAGCTTTCAAACCACTCTATTCATTTCCTCACAATGCATCTCATATTCACAAATCAACAGAGTCAATCGCAATAGGCAACTCGAATTCTCAACAAAGAAATAAATGACTCTACAAGCATTGAAAATGAAAATTTGTCACCATTTTTAATCACATAATGCAACTACTCATCACAGGCCTCGTTCCTTGCGGGAATTTCTCAAGTAGCGAAGTGACAACGCACCTAGGATTCTAACTCACACATCCAGGATGTTGATATTTTGCGCCTCCTCAACTATAATGGCCTGCCCAACTTGCACAAAGCCTCAAAGACAAGAAGAGAGGATATACAAACACATTGGCTTATAAAAAGCCTTATTCACTTATCTCCAAAGATGATAACATGTGCTTAGTTAACATTGTGCCACTTATTCACTAAAGTTTTTGGTGCCTTTGGCTTTTTCTCTTTTCGTCTCTTTTTTCTTTTTCTTTTGATATTTTTGCACCTTTTTGCCTTTTAAATTTTTTCTTGGATTTTTCATGCTTTGCGTTGCAATTACCCAAAAACAAAGGAAAAGAAATGCTCAGGCACATCGAAAAGAACTAATCAAGAAAGGGGCACTCACATCAGCAACCCTTTTTCAACATTCTTTCCTACTAAGCTATGGGGTGGCTACAAGGGTCATTCTTTAAAGGTCCCTCACTCTCTACAACTTTGAAGGGCATCCCCTCCAACACTTAGCTTTCAAACCACTCTATTCATTTCCACACAATGCATCTCATATTCACATATCAATAGAGTCAATCACAATAGCCAACTCAATTTCTCAACAAAGAAATAAATTACTCTACATGCATTGAAATTGAAAAATTTTCACCATTTTTCATCACATAATGCAATCTACTCATAAGGGGCCTCGTACCTTGGGGGAATTTCCCAAGTAGCCAAGCCACAACGCCCCTGGGATTCTAACTCACACACCCAGGATTTTGATATTTTGTGTCCCCTCAAGTATCATTGCCTCCCCAACGTGCACAATGCCTCAAAGACAAGAAGAGAGGATATACAAACACAGTAGCTTATAAAAATCCTTATTCAATTATCTCCAAAGATGATAACAAGTGCTAAGTTAACATTGCGTCACTTATTCACAAAAGTTTATTGTGCCTTTGCTTTTTCTGTTTTCTTCTCTTTTCTCTTTTTCTTTTGACATTTTTGAACCTTTTTGCCTTTTACAAATTTTTTCTTGGATTTTTCATGCTTTGCATTGCATTTACCCACAAACAAAGGAAAAGAAATGCTTAGGGACATCAAAAAGAACTAATCAACAAAGGGGCACTCACATCAGCAACCCTTTTTCAACATTCTTTCCCACTAAGCTATGGGGTGGCTGCAAGGGCCATTCTTTAAAGGTCCCTCGCTCGCTACAACTTTGAAGGGCATCCCCTCCAAGGCTTAGCTTTCAAACCACTCTATTCATATCCTCACAATGCATTTCATATTCACAATTCAATAGAGTCAATCGCAATAGGCAACTCGAATTCTCAACAAAGAAATAAATGACTCTACATGCATTGAAATTGAAAATTTGTCACCATTTTTCATCACATAATGCAACTGCTCATAACAGGCCTCGTTCCTTGCGGGAATTTCTCAAGTAGCGAAGCGACAATGCACCTAGGATTCTAACTCACACACCCAGGATGTTGATATTTTGTGCCCCCTCAACTACCATTGCCTCCCCAACATGCACAAAGCCCCAAAGACAAGAAGAGAGGATATACAAGCACAGTGGCTTATAAAACGCCTTATTCACTTATCTGCAAAGATGATTACATGTGCTAAGTTAACATTGTGTCACTTATTCACAAAAGTTTATTGTGCCGTTGGCTTTTTCTCTTTTCTTCTCTTTTTTCTTTTTCTTTTGACATTTCTACACCTTTTTGCCTTTTACAAATTTTTTCTTGGATTTTTCTTGCTTTGCATTGCATTTACCCACAAACAAAGGAAAAGAAATGCTTAGGGACATCAAAAAGAACTAATCAAGAAAGGGGCACTCACATCAGCAACTCTTTTTCAACATTCTTTCCTACTAAGCTATGGGGTGGCTACAAGGGTCATTCTTTAAAGGTCCTCGCGCTACAACTTTGAAGGGCATCCCCTCCAAGACTTAGCTTTCAAACCACTCTATTCATTTCCTCACAATGCATCTCATATTCACAAATCAATAAAGTCAATCGCAATAGCCAACTCGAATTCTCAACAAAGAAATAAATGACTCTACATTCATTGAAATTGAAAATTTGTCACCATTTTTCATCACATAATGCAACTACTAATAACAGGCCTCGTTCCTTGCGGGAATTTCTCAAGTAGTGAAGTGACAACGCACCTAGGATTCTAACTCACACACCCAGGATGTTGATATTTTGTGCCCCCTCAACTACCATTGCCTCCCCAACATGCACAAAGCCTCAAAGACAAGAAGAGAGGATATACAAACACAGTGGCTTATAAAAAGCCTTATTCACTTATCTCCAGAGATGATAACATGTGCTAAGCTAACATTGTGTCACTTATTCACTAAAGTTTTTGGTGCCTTTGGCTTTTTCTCTTTTCTTCTCTTTTTTATTTTTCTTTTGATATTTTTGCACCTTTTTGCCTTTTTCAAATTTCTTCTTGGATTTTTCATGCTTTGCATTGCATTTACATAAAAACAAAGGAAAAGTAATGCTTAGACACATCAAAAAGAACCAATCAAGAAAAGGGCACTCGTATCAACAACCCTTTTTCAACATTCTTTCCTACTAATCTATGGGGTGGCTACGAAGGTCATTCTTTAAAGGTCCCTCACTCTCTACAACTTTGAAGGGGATCCCGTCCAAGACTTAGCTGTCAAACCATTCTATTCATTTCCTCACAACACATCTCATATTCACAAATCAATAGAGTCAATCACAATAGCCAACTCAATTTCTCAACAAAGAAATAAATTACTCTACATGCATTGAAATTGAAAAATTTTCACCATTTTTCATCACATAATGCAATCTACTCATAAGGGGCCTCGTACCTTGGGGGAATTTCCCAAGTAGCCAAGCCACAACGCCCCTGGGATTCTAACTCACACACCCAGGATTTTGATATTTTGTGTCCCCTCAAGTATCATTGCCTCCCCAACGTGCACAATGCCTCAAAGACAAGAAGAGAGGATATACAAACACAGTAGCTTATAAAAATCCTTATTCAATTATCTCCAAAGATGATAACAAGTGCTAAGTTAACATTGCGTCACTTATTCACAAAAGTTTATTGTGCCTTTGCTTTTTCTGTTTTCTTCTCTTTTCTCTTTTTCTTTTGACATTTTTGAACCTTTTTGCCTTTTAGAAATCTTTTCTTGGATTTTTCATGCTTTGCATTGCATTTACCCACAAACAAAGGAAAAGAAATGCTTAGGGACATCAAAAAGAACTAATCAACAAAGGGGCACTCACATCAGCAACCCTTTTTCAACATTCTTTCCCACTAAGCTATGGGGTGGCTGCAAGGGCCATTCTTTAAAGGTCCCTCGCTCGCTACAACTTTGAAGGGCATCCCCTCCAAGACTTAGCTTTCAAACCACTCTATTCATTTCCACGCAATGCATCTCATATTCACAAATCAATAAAGTCAATCACAATAGCCAACTCGACTTCTCAACAAAGAAATAAATGACTCTAGATGCATCAAAATTGAAAAATTTTCACCATTTTTCATCACATAATGCAATCTACTCATCAGGGGCCTCGTACCTTGTGGGAATTTCCCAAGTAGCCAAGCCACAACGCACCTGGGATTCTAACTCACATACCCAGGATGTTGATATTTTGTGTCCCCTCAACTATCATTGCCTCCCCAACGTGCACAAAGCCCCAAAGACAAGAAGAGAGGATATACAAGCACAGTGGCTTATAAAACGCCTTATTCACTTATCTGCAAAGATGATTACATGTGCTAAGTTAACATTGTGTCACTTATTCACAAAAGTTTATTGTGCCGTTGGCTTTTTCTCTTTTCTTCTCTTTTTTCTTTTTCTTTTGACATTTCTACACCTTTTTGCCTTTTACAAATTTTTTCTTGGATTTTTCTTGCTTTGCATTGCATTTACCCACAAACAAAGGAAAAGAAATGCTTAGGGACATCAAAAAGAACTAATCAAGAAAGGGGCACTCACATCAGCAACTCTTTTTCAACATTCTTTCCTACTAAGCTATGGGGTGGCTACAAGGGTCATTCTTTAAAGGTCCCTCGCTCGCTACAACTTTGAAGGGCATCCCCTCCAAGACTTAGCTTTCAAACCACTCTATTCATTTCCTCACAATGCATCTCATATTCACAAATCAATAAAGTCAATCGCAATAGCCAACTCGAATTCTCAACAAAGAAATAAATGACTCTACATTCATTGAAATTGAAAATTTGTCACCATTTTTCATCACATAATGCAACTACTAATAACAGGCCTCGTTCCTTGGGAATTTCTCAAGTAGTGAAGTGACAACGCACCTAGGATTCTAACTCACACACCTGTGATGTTGATATTTTGTGCCCCTCAACTACCATTGCCTCCCAACATGCACAAAGCCTCAAAGACAAGAAGAGAGGATATACAAACACGTGGCTTATAAAAGCCTTATTCACTTATCTCTAGAGATGATAACATGTGCTAAGCTAACATTGTGTCACTTATTCACTAAAGTTTTTGGTGCCTTTGGCTTTTTCTCTTTTCTTCTCTTTTTTATTTTTCTTTTGATATTTTTGCACCTTTTTGCCTTTTTCAAATTTCTTCTTGGATTTTTCATGCTTTGCATTGCATTTACATAAAAACAAAGGAAAAGTAATGCTTAGACACATCAAAAAGAACCAATCAAGAAAAGGGCACTCGTATCAACAACCCTTTTTCAACATTCTTTCCTACTAATCTATGGGGTGGCTACGAAGGTCATTCTTTAAAGGTCCCTCACTCTCTACAACTTTGAAGGGGATCCCGTCCAAGACTTAGCTGTCAAACCATTCTATTCATTTCCTCACAACACATCTCATATTCACAAATCAATAGAGTCAATCACAATAGCCAACTCGAATTCTCAACAAAGAAATAAATGACTCTACATGCATTGAAATTGAAAAAATTTTCACCATTTTTCATCACATAATGCAATCAACTCATAAGGCGCCTCGTACATTGTGGGAATTTGCCAAGTAGCCTAGCCACAACGCACCTAGGATTCTAACTCACACACCCAGGATGTTGATATTTTGTGCCCCCTCAACTATCATTGCCTCCCCAACGTGCACTTATACCGCTATTTGAGCACAAGCCTAAATAGCCCGCAAATGCACGGGACGTGTGTAGTACAGTGTGTGCAAGTGCAGGGTCGAATCCACAGGGTGGCTACCTTAGTTTAGTCTCTATGTGCTCGAGTGCCTTAAACTGGCTACGTGCGTGTGTGTACTTACTTTGGGAAGGAAGGGAGCTCGGAAAAAGGAAAATAACAACTAATCTATGGAGGAACTTAAAGGAGCCAAACTAAGGAAGGAAACACTAATAAAGAAGAAGGGGGCCTAGGGTGATTGCATTGCGCTAGACTTGGGCTATGATAACGAATAAGGTCTATCTAAGGCTCGGGACTTCTATTGCCGTTGTGTTGATCGGGGGTTCTCCTAACCAATACTAGTGGTTTAACCCGTTAGCTGGATTTAAAGCTAAGGGCCAATCCCTCCTAGCCTACGCAATCCGTGCTCAGAACTTATCCTCTTGGCTGGATTTAAAGCCAAGGACTAGCACCTAAACACTACGTGACATTAAAGCTCGATTAACCAACACTAACGTGAGTGAGGGATACTCTAGTCTAGGTTAACTTATCCGCTTGGCTGGATTTAAAGCCAAGGACTAGCACCTAAACTCGAGTAAGCAAAGCATGTAACCTATTAGCTGGATTTAAAGCTAAAGCCTACTCTACTAAGCAAAGCCATGAGATTAAGCACAATCACATCACCCAAATAAGTAGATAAGAGCATTTTAAGCACAAATAACACATGCATATTCACTTAGGCATTTTAACAAACACATAGACATGTTTGATTTCCAATACATAGACATATTGAATCATGCCATAAATTTATGTAAATAAACATGTATTAAGAGCCATAGATCTACACAAATCCATTATTCAAAGCCCTAATCTAATATACAACAACAATCAACCCTAAATCTAGCCTAATCTAGCAACATATTTACAAGAAATAAAGAAAGAACAAGAAGAACTTCCCTAAATTCTTGCTTCCAAATCCGTACAAATCCTTCAAATCTTTGTTTAATGCTTCAATCCTAGCTTGGTGTGGGGTTTAGATGGTGGTTTAAGGTGTTTTATGAAGTGGGTAAAGGGTTAGGGTTTATTAGGATTTAAGAAATAAAAGTTCCTCCTCTGAAAATGAGCTGGAACGAGCTTTTTATGGATTTCTTCAGCCCACACAGCTCTTCTTCTAAGTCGACCGGCTGGATCAGAATGATCTCTTCTTTATTTCTTTTCTTCCTGTCTTCATCCGTTAGCTCATTTCTTCCTCGCATAAGCTTGAACCCTTCCAAAACACTCCTAAAACATGGAATATAACACTTAGTATAGTATTTATGCACCTGAATACATTATGTACAAATATTAACAAATATGCATAAACTTTATACTAAGCGCACTCAATTATACTCTGAACGCTCTTAAATATGCATGCAAAAACTAGATGCAAACATGCACAAATGACACACATCAACACCCCCAAACCTTCCCCTTGCTTGTCCTCAAGCAAGCCTAAATGAAGTCTATCCTCATGCTTTTCAAAGAGTTGCCAATTGCATTGACTTGCTATCTTATCGCATCCAAGGGGTACAAGGGGTCATTCTTTTCATGTAAGGGCTTCCCTAGTCTTTTTCGGATCCTCCCTTTGATCACAAGGGGTCTCACACCTCTTTGGAATGTCACCAAGTAGCTAGAACCACCACAAACTTAGGATTCCAACTCACGCACTCGGGATGTTGATACTTCGTGCTCTATCAACTAACATGGCCTCCCAATATGCACTTAGCCCCAAAGATACAAGAAAGAGAAGATACATCACAATGGCTCACATTGACGTAAGAGCCTTATTCATAACACATGAAAGAACAAAAGAGATACTTGTGTCAAATTGACATTATGTCACTTGACACTTATTCAACATACTTCACTTCTCAATCTTTTTGTTGCCTTTTGGCTTTTCTCTTTTTCTCTTTTTTTTATTTTTTGTTTTTTTTTTTCAATACATAAATAGAACAAAAAGAAAGGAAAAAGAAGAGGCTAAGGCAAACTAAAAGAACCAATCAAGGAATGGGCACTCATATCAACAACCCTTTAAAAACACTTTTTCCAACCAAGTTGTGGGGAAACTACAAGGTGCATTCTTAGAAATACTCACTCCCCACAATTTTCAAAAGGATTCTCTTCAAAGTCTAGGTTATACCCTACACTCCATTTACTCCCCACAATACACCCTTATCTTCTCCAATCAATTAAGTCAATAACAAAAGCCAACTCTCCAACCAACGTGGAGATAAACTAACTCAAAATATGCAAAAAAAATTGAAAAATTTGAACACATTTTAAGCAAAAGTAAGATATGGCAAGCGAATCTATCCCATATATGATATAAACAATAAATGAGCAACCACACCCCCAAACCTAAACTTTGCTTGTCCTCAAGCAAAAATCACAAAACCACAGGACAAGCAATCAACATGAAACACATATGGGGAGTGCGGAGAGGGATAGATAAGGACAAGTAAAAGATGGATAGATACAACCTTGTTTCTATGTAGTCCGCAAATGCCAAAGACAATCCAATGATCTACTAGCCTGTATCTTTTGTGGAAAGCACTAATGCTCAAAAAAACAAAGAAGAGATTAGAAGATATGCTATGCAAGATTACATTGACATTTGAAATGATAAACAAGGATGTAAACACGGGGTAAGGGATTGATGCACAAATGAAGGAAAGGAGCAAGAACAAGTAACGGAGTAAAAATCTAACCTACTAAGAATGAAAATAAACAAAAGAAATCCTAAAATATAAAAAGGTAAGATAAACAAAAGCAATCTAATCTATTATGTACAAAGCAAGAATAAGTACAAGAAAACTAATCTACTATATACAAAGGCAAAGGCAAATAAAGACAAAAAAAACAAGAAAAATATGAACAAGCCTAGGGTGCCTCTTAGTAGCGCTGGATTTAACGCCTCTAGCCGGGCACCAATGTTAGAGTAAAATATGTCTAAAGTTGCATGGCACAAATTGCCGGATAATCATCAAAGCACAGAATGTAGAGGGAAATGGGTCATGCATTAAAGGTTGGGGCAATGAATGCATGGTGCACCCCTTTTCAAGATCCCACCCTAAAATATCAAATGAATGCGCAAGTGTGGAATGAAGCATGCTCAAACGTGAAGAATCATGTCCCGCTTGCTCTATAATTAGCCACCCTAATGCCTTCTTCTCATAATCAAGGGCTAGGAACACACTTTCCCCATAGGTCAAAGATAGGTCTAATGCATGCAACATAGGAAACGTGCTTTCTAACCCTAGATGAAAATGTTCCATGTATGAAGGTACAAACATGAGCTCCAAAAAGGAAGACTCAATGGAATGGGAAATAGGGGTTGGAACGACATTTGAAGAAGAAGGAGCAACGATATAGGAGGTGGATGTACTACACTCTTCTTCTCCACAAGATATAACATGATCAAGCCTAGGTCGTTCTAACTCCTCACGAAGGGTGGATTCGATCTTAATGGGCTCTATTTCCATCAATGAATCATCAAACATCCAAAGAGACCCATAGATCATTCTTCCAAGCACATCAATTCCTTTCTTATGTGTCTTCTTAGAGTTGCTATTCTCTTCAACATCATGATTCTTAACTCCAAGAAACTTATCATCTAAAATCTCCGAAATTGATGTCTTGTCTTCCCTAGTGGATGACTTTAAACCTTCACTAGCTACAGTCTCTTTAAATTCATCAATACATTCATCACTAGTGGGTGTCATCTCACCATCATGCTTTTCATATGGGGTAAATACTAATGGAGGGGGCACTGGGGGCTCAACGAATTCCTCATCATGTATGCATGAATGCTCAAGGGGAGAATGCGCGCTAAACTCCCTAAATGCCGACTCGGAATGCAATTGAGTACTATCGACACAAAACTCAACCTCCATGTGTACGGAATGTGTGGGATGAGGAGAAAGAAAAAGCTCATGTGACTCAATAGGAGACGTTGAAAGCTTAAGAGGATAGGGTACTACTTTCTTTAAAACATAATCATAAGAGTCATCAAGAACCAAGTTATCATTAAGCTCATCTTCATCCTAACTACAAGATGTTATCTCTCCATCAACCTTTCTTTCTAGTTGTCTCTCCCATACATCATCATTTCCACCCTCAGTCACCTCATCGTTAGGTCTCATCTCTATCCCATCAACTCGTTCTAAAGGTATCTCAACATTTTGACTCATGAGTTGCACACTCTCAACCACTCTCTCCAAGGACACACCAAAAGATTTGGTGTCTCGCTTCAAACTCTCAAGTTGTTCTTGGTTAGATTGGAGGAGAGATTGGGATTGCTCAAGCATTTGATCTAGTTGCTCCGAATGTAGACATAACGAAAGTGGGTTCAACCGAGTGAAAAGGGTAGTCATGTTGAAAATCATTTTGCACATAAACTCGGGAGAGTAATGGGTGGAAAAATAAGGTGTTGAAGGTAGACAATCGAAACTAGAAGGTGAATGGAATAAAGAGTCATCTTGACCCCATTGTGAAAATGCATGATGTTGCTCCCTAGAATCATGATAGCTAGATGTAGATGCATGCATGGGCATATGATTGCTAGGGGCATAAGGCATTGCATGCGATTGGGGATAGGGGTGGAAGGTGGGTCAAGCACTAGTAAAGTGAGCACGGCTTCCACAATGATTGCAATAACAAGAATATGCATCCCTATAGTCATGATTACTAAATGAAGATGCATGAGATGTTGCATGACTATAGGGGTCATTAGTAGCACTAACCCTATGTGGGGAATTCTCGTGGGGACAGAAAACTGTAGGATGCATGAAACTTCCACACAAACGACATGCATAAGAGACACTTTCGGGTGGTGGGGAAGAGGATACAAGTGACCACCAAGAAGCATTAGGATCGGTCATATTCAATGAATCACAAGTAAAACCCCCTCACAGTTAAATTTTTTTTAAAATTTTTTTTTCCAAGAAAATGGAAAGCAAGTAAAGATAGTGCACACACAAACAACCAATCACAAACACAAAAGCACACAAAAAACCAATACTGTGCCTCCCCGGCAACAGCACCAAAAACTTGATACCGCTATTTGAGCACAAGCTTAAATAGCCCGCAAGTGCACGGGACGTGTGTAGTACAGTGTGTGCAAGTGCAGGGTCGAATCCACAGGGAGGCTACCTTAGTTTAGTCTCTATGTGCTCGAGTGCCTTAAACTAGCTACGTGCGTGTGTGTACTTACTTTGGGAAGGAAGGGAGCTCGGAAAAAGGAAAATAACAACTAATCTATGGAGGAACTTAAAGGAGCCAAACTAAGGAAGGAAACACTAATAAAGAAGAAGGGGGCCTAGGGTGATTGCATTGCGCTAGACTTGGGCTATGATAACGAATGAGGTCTATCTAAGGCTCGGGACTTCTATTGCCGTTGTGTTGATCGGGGGTTCTCCTAACCAATACTAGTGGTTTAACCCGTTAGCTGGATTTAAAGCTAAGGGCCAATCCCTCCTAGCCTACGCAATCCGTGCTCAGAACTTATCCTCTTGGCTGGATTTAAAGCCAAGGACTATCACCTAAACACTACGTGACATTAAAGCTCGATTAACCAACACTAACGTGAGTGAGGGATACTCTAGTCTAGGTTAACTTATCCGCTTGGCTGGATTTAAAGCCAAGGACTAGCACCTAAACTCGAGTAAGCAAAGCATGTAACCTATTAGCTGGATTTAAAGCTAAAGCCTACTCTACTAAGCAAAGCCATGAGATTAAGCACAATCACATCACCCAAATAAGTAGATAAGAGCATTTTAAGCACAAATAACACATGCATATTCACTTAGGCATTTTAACAAACACATAGACATGTTTGATTTCCAATACATAGACATATTGAATCATGCCATAAATTTATGTAAATAAACATGTATTAAGAGCCAAAGATCTACACAAATCCATTATTCAAAGCCCTAATCTAATATACAACAACTATCAACCCTAAATCTAGCCTAATCTAGCAACATATTTACAAGAAATAAAGAAAGAACAAGAAGAACTTCCCTAAATTCTTGCTTCCAAATCCGTACAAATCCTTCAAATCTTTGTTTAATGCTTCAATCCTAGCTTGGTGTGGGGTTTAGATGGTGGTTTAAGGTGTTTTATGAAGTGGGTAAAGGGTTAGGGTTTATTAGGATTTAAGAAATAAAAGTTCCTCCTCTGAAAATGAGCTGGAACGAGCTTTTTATGGATTTCTTCAGCGCACACAGCTCTTCTTCTAAGTCGACCGGCTGGATCAGAATGATCTCTTCTTTATTTCATTTCTTCCTGTCTTCATCCGTTGGCTCATTTCTTCCTCGCATAAGCTTGAACCCTTCCAAAACACTCCTAAAACATGGAATATAACACTTAGTATAGTATTTATGCACCTGAATACATTATGTACAAATATTAACAAATATGCATAAACTTTATACTAAGCGCACTCAATTATACTCTGAACGCTCTTAAATATGCATGCAAAAACTAGATGCAAACATGCACAAATGACACACATCATGCACAAAGCCTCAAAGACAAGAAGAGAGGATATACAAACACTGTGGCTTATAAAAAGCCTTATTCACTTATCTCCAAAGATGATAATATGTGCTAAGTTAACATTGTGTCACTTATTCACAAAAGTTTATTGTGCCGTTGGCATTTTCTCTTTTCTTCTATTTTTTCTTTTTCTTTTGACATTTTTGCACCTTTTTGCCTTTTACAAATTTTTTCTTGGATTTTTCATGCTTTGCATTGCATTTACCCACAAACAAAGGAAAAGAAATGCTTAGGGATATCAAAAAGAACTAATCAAGAAAGGGGCACTCACATCAGCAACCCTTTTTCAACATTCTTTCCTACTAAGCTTTGGGGTGGCTATAAGGGTCATTCTTTAAAGGTCCCTCGCTCGCTACAACTTTGAAGGGCATCCCCTCCAAGACTTAGCTTTCAAACCACTCTATTCATTTCCTCACAATGCATCTCATATTCACAAACCAATAGAGTCATTCACAATAGCCAACTCGACTTCTTAACGAAGAAATAAATGACTCTACATGCATTGAAATTGAAACATTTTCACCATATTTCATAACATAATGCAATCTACTCATAAGGGGCCTCGTACCTTGTGGGAAGTTCCTAAGTAGCCAAGCAACAACGCCCCTGGGATTCTAACTCACACACCCAGGATGTTGATATTTTGTGTCCCCTCAACTATCATTGCCTCCCCAACGTGCACAAAGCCTCAAAGACAAGAATGGAGGATATACAAACACAGTGGCTTATAAAAAGCCTTATTCACTTATCTTCAAGGATGATAACATGTATTAAGTTAACATTGTGTCACTTATTCACAAAAGTTTTTGATGCCTTTGGCTTTTTCTCTTTTCTTCTCCTTTTTCTTTTCTTTTGACATTTTTGCACCTTTTTGCCTTTTACAAATTTTTTCTTGGATTTTTCATGCTTTGCATTGCATTTACCCACAAACAAAGGAAAAGAAATGCTTAGGGACATCAAAAAGAACTAATCAAGAAAGGGGCACTCACATCAGCAACCCTTTTTCAACATTCTTTCCTACTAAGCTATGGGGTGGCTAGAAGGGTCATTCTTTAAAGGTCCCTCGCTCGCTATAACTTTGAAGGGCATCCCCTCCAAGACTTAGCTTTCAAACCACTATATTCATTTCCTTACAATGCATCTCATATTCACAAACCAATAGAGTCAATCACAATAGCCAACTCGAATTCTCAACAAAGAAATAAATGACTCTACATGCATTGAAATTGAAAATTTGTCACCATTTTTCATCACATAATGCAACTACTCATAACAGGCCTCGTTGCTTGCGGGAATTTCTCAAGTAGCGAAGCGGCAACGCACCTAGCATTCTAACTCACACATCCAGGATCTTGATATTTTGCGCCCCCTCAACTATCATGGACTGCCCAACATGCACAAAGCCTCAAAGACAAGAAGAGAGGATATACAAACACAGTGGCTTGTAAAACCCCTTAGTCACTTATCTTCAAAGATGATAACATTTGCTAAGTTAACATTGTGTCACTTATTCACTAAAGTTTTTGGCACCTTTGGCTTTTTCTCTTTTCTTTTCTTTTTTCTTTTTCTTTTGATATTTTTGCACCTTTTTGCCTTTTACAAATTTTTTCTTGGATTTTTCATGCTTTGCATTGCAATTACCCAAAAACAAAGGAAAAGAAATGCTTAGGCACATCAAAAAGAAATAATCAAGAAAGGGGCACTCACATCAGCAGTGCTTTTTCAACTTTCTTTCCTACAAAGCTCTGGGGTGGCTACAAGGGTCATTCTTTAAAGGTCCCTCACTCTCTACAACTTCGAAGGGCATCCCCTCCAATACTTAGCTTTCAAACCACTTTATTCATTTCCACACAATGCATCTCATATTCACAAATCATTAGAGTCAATCACAATAGCCAACTCGACTTCTTAACAAAGAAATAAATGACTCTACATGCATTGAAATTGAAACATTTTCACCATATTTCATAACATAATGCAATCTACTCATAAGGGGCCTCGTACCTTGTGGGAAGTTCCTAAGTAGCCAAGCAACAACGCCCCTGGGATTCTAACTCACACACCCAGGATGTTGATATTTTGTGTCCCCTCAACTATCATTGCCTCCCCAACGTGCACAAAGCCTCAAAGACAAGAATGGAGGATATACAAACACAGTGGCTTATAAAAAGCCTTATTCACTTATCTTCAAGGATGATAACATGTATTAAGTTAACATTGTGTCACTTATTCACAAAAGTTTTTGATGCCTTTGGCTTTTTCTCTTTTCTTCTCCTTTTTCTTTTTCTTTTGACATTTTTGCACCTTTTTGCCTTTTACAAATTTTTTCTTGGATTTTTCATGCTTTGCATTGCATTTACCCACAAACAAAGGAAAAGAAATGCTTAGGGACATCAAAAAGAACTAATCAAGAAAGGGGCACTCACATCAAGAACCCTTTTCAACATTCTTTCCTACTAAGCTATGGGGTGGCTAGAAGGGTCATTCTTTAAAGGTCCTCGCCGCTATAACTTTGAAGGGCATCCCCTCCAAGACTTAGCTTTCAAACCACTATATTCATTTCCTTACAATGCATCTCATATTCACAAACCAATAGAGTCAATCACAATAGCCAACTCGAATTCTCAACAAAGAAATAAATGACTCTACATGCATTGAAATTGAAAATTTGTCACCATTTTTCATCACATAATGCAACTACTCATAACAGGCCTCGTTGCTTGGGAATTTCTCAAGTAGCTAAGCGGCAACGCACCTAGCATTCTAACTCACACATCCAGGATCTTGATATTTTGCGCCCCCTCAACTATCATGGACTGCCCAACATGCACAAAGCCTCAAAGACAAGAAGAGAGGATATACAAACACAGTGGCTTGTAAAACCCCTTAGTCACTTATCTTCAAAGATGATAACATTTGCTAAGTTAACATTGTGTCACTTATTCACTAAAGTTTTTGGCACCTTTGGCTTTTTCTCTTTTCTTTTCTTTTTTCTTTTTCTTTTGATATTTTTGCACCTTTTTGCCTTTTACAAATTTTTTCTTGGATTTTTCATGCTTTGCATTGCAATTACCCAAAAACAAAGGAAAAGAAATGCTTAGGCACATCAAGAAGAACTAATCAAGAAAGGGGCACTCACATCAGCAACCCTTTTTCAACATTCTTTCCTACTAAGCTATGGGGTGGCTACAAGGGTCATTCTTTAATGGTCCGTCACTCTCTACAACTTTGAAGGGCATCCCCTCCAACACTTAGCTTTCAAACCACTTTATTCATTTCCCCACAATGCATCTCATATTCACAAATCAATAGAGTCAATCACAATAGCCAACTCGACTTCTCAACAAAGAAATAAATGACTCTACATGCATTGAAATTGAAAAATTTTCACCATTTTTCATCACATAATGCAATCAACTCATAAGGGGCCTCGTACATTATGGGAATTTCCCAAGTCGCCAAGCCACAACGCACCTAGGATTCTAACTCACACACCCAGGATGTTGATATTTTGTGCCCCCTCAACTATCATTGCCTCGCCAACGTGCACAAAGCCTCAAAGACAAGAAGAGAGGATATACAAGCACAGTGGCTTATAAAAAGCCTTATTCACTTATCTCCAAGGATGATAACATGTGCTAAGTTAACATTGTGTCACTTATTCACTAAAGTTTTTGGTGCCATTGACTTTTTCTCTTTTCTTCTCTTTTTTCTTTTTTCTTTGATATTTTTGCACCTTTTTGCCTTTTACAAATTTTTTCTTGGATTTTTCATGCTTTGCATTGCAATTACCCAAAAACAAAGGAAAAGAAATGCTTAGGCACATCAAAAAGAACTAATCAAGAAAAGGGGCACTCACATCAGCAACCCTTTTTCAACTTTCTTTCCTACTAAGCTATGGGGTGGCTACAAGGGTCATTCTTTAAAGGTCCCTCACTCTCTACAACTTTGAAGGGCATCCCCTTCAACACTTAGCTTTCAAACCACTCTATTCATTTCCACACAATGCATCTCATTTTCACAAATCAATAGAGTCAATCACAATAGCCAACTCGACTTCTCAACAAAGAAATAAATGACTCTACATGCATTGAAATTGAAAAATTTTCACCATTTTTCATCACATAATGCAATCAACTCATAAGGGGCCTCGTACATTGTGGGAATTTCCCAAGTAGCCAAGCCACAACGCACCTAGGATTCTAACTCACACACCCAGGATGTTGATACTTTGTGCCCCCTCAACTATCATTGCCTCGCCAACGTGCACAAAGCCTCAAAGACAAGAAGAGAGGATATACAAACACAGTGGCTTATAAAAAGCCTTATTCACTTATCTCCAAAGATGATAACTGATGTATGACATTTGTGCATGTTTGCATCTAGTTTTTGCATGCATATTTAAGGGTGTTTAGAGTATAATTGAGTGTGCTTAGTATAAAGTTTATGCATATTTTTTAATATTTGTACATAATGTATTTAGGTACATAAATACTATACTAAGTGTTATATTCCATGTTTTAGGAGTGTTTTGGAAGGGTTCAAGCTGATGCGAGGAAGAAATGAGCTAACGGATGAAGACTGGAAGAAAAGAAATAAGGAAGAGATCATTCTGATCCAGCCGATCGACTTAGAAGAAGAGCCGGTCAACCGTCGAGGTCGACCGACCGCTCCAGAGAATAAAAGATTGAAGCCGGTCGAGTTCCTCAAGAAGCCGGTCGACCGGCTAGGTCGATCGACTAGTCCAGAAAGCATCATGATTGAAGCCGGTCGAGCAAGAAAGAGGAGCCGGTCGACCGGCTAGGTCGACTGGCTGTTCGCTGAAGAGATCCATAAAAAGCTCGTTTCAGCTCATTTTCAGAGGAGGAACTTTTATTTCTTAAAATTCTAATAAACCCTAACCCTTTACCCACTTTATAAAACACCTTAAACCACCATATAAACCCCACACCAAGCTAGGATTGAAGCATTAAACAAAGATTTGAAGGATTTGCATGGATTTGGAAGCAAGAATTTAGGGAAGTTCTTCTTGTTCTTTCTCTATTTCTTGTAAATATGTTGCTAGATTAGGCTAGATTTAGGGTTGATTGTTGTTGTATATTAGAATAGGGCTTTGAATAATGGATTTGTGTAGATCTTTGGCTTTTAATACATGTTTATTTACATAAATTTATGGCATGATTCAATATGTCTATGTATTGGAAATCAAACATGTCTATGTGTTTGTTAAAATGCCTAAATGAATATGCATGTGTTATTTTTGCTTAAAATGCTCTTATCTACTTATTTGGGTGATGTGATTGTGCTTAATCTCATGGCCTTGCTTAGTAGAGTAGGCTTTAGCTTTAAATTCAGCTAATAGGTTACATGCTTTGCTTAGTCGAGTTTAGGTGCTAGTCCTTGGCTTTAAATCCAGCCAAGTGGATAAGTTAACCTAGACTAGAGTACCCCTCACTCACGTTAGTGTTGGTTAATCGAGCTTTAATGTCACGTAGTGTTTAGGTGCTAGTCCTTGGCTTTAAATCCAGCCAAGAGGATAAGTTCTGAGCACGGATTGCGTAGGCTAGGAGGGATTGGCCCTTAGCTTTAAATCCAGCTAACGGGTTAAACCACTAGTATTGGTTAGGAGAACCCCCGATCAACACAACGGCAATAGAAGTCCCGAGCCTTAGATAGACCTCATTCGTTATCATAGCCCAAGTCTAGCGCAATGCAATCACCCTAGGCCCCCTTCTTCTTTATTAGTGTTTTCTTCCTTAGTTTGGCTCCTTTAAGTTCCTCCATAGATTAGTTGTTATTTTCCTTTTTTCGAGCTCCCTTCCTTCCCAAAGTAAGTACACACACGCACGTAGCTAGTTTAAGGCACTCGAGCACATAGAGACTAAACTAAGGTAGCCTCCCTGTGGATTCGACCCTGCACTTGCACACACTGTACTACACACGTCCCGTGCACTTGCGGGCTATTTAGGCTTGTGCTCAAATAGCGGTATCAAGTTTTTGGTGCTGTTGCCGGGGAGGCACGGTATTGGTTCTTTGTGTGCTTTTGTGTTTGCGATTGGTTGTTTGTGTGTGCACTATCTTTACTTGCTTTCCATTTTCTTGAAAAAAAAAAATTTTTAAAAAATTTAACTGTGAAGGGGTTTTACTTGTGATTCATTGAATATGACCGATCCTAATGCTTCTTGGTGGTCACTTGTATCCTCTTCCCCACCACCCAAAAGTGTCTCTTATGCATGTCGTTTGTGTGGAAGTTTCATGCATCCTACAGTTTTCTATCCCCACGAGAATTCCCCACCTAGGGTTAGTGCTACTAATGACCCCTATAGTCATGCAACATCTCATGCATCTTCATTTAGTAATCATGACTATAAGGATGCATATTCTTGTTATTGCAATCATTGTGGAAGCCGTGCTCACTTTACTAGTGCTTGACCCACCTTCCACCCCTATCCCCAATCGCATGCAATGCCCTATGCCCCTAGCAATCATATGCCCATGCATGCATCTACATCTAGCTATCATGATTCTAGGGAGCAACATCATGCATTTTGACAATGGGGTCAAGATGACTCTTTATTCTATTCACCTTCTAGTTTCGATTGTCTACCTTCAACACCTTATTTTTCCACCCATTACTCTCCCGAGTTTATGTGCAAAATGATTTTCAACATGACTACCCTTTTCACTCGGTTGAACCCACTTTCGTTATGTCTACACTTTCGGAGCAACTAGATCAAATGCTTGAGCAATCCCAATCTCTCCCCCAATCTAACCAAGAACAACTTGAGAGTTTGAAGCGAGACACCAAATCTTTTGGTGTGTCCTTGGAGAGAGTGGTTGAGAGTGTGCAACTCATGAGTCAGAATGTTGAGATACCTTTAGAACGAGTTGACGGGATAGAGATGAGACCTAACGATGAGGTGACTGAGGGTGGAAATAATGATGTATGGGAGAGACAACTAGAAAGAAAGGTTGATGGAGAGATAACATCTTGTAGTGAGGATGAAGATGAGCTTAATGATAACTTGGTTCTTGATGACTCTTGTGATTATGTTTTAGAGGAAGTAGTACCCTATCCTCTTAAGCTTTCAACGTCTCCTATTGAGTCACATGAGCTTTTTCTTTCTCCTCATCCCACACATTCCGTACACATGGAGGTTGAGTTTTGTGTCGATAGTACTCAATTGCATTCCGAGTCAGCATTTAGGGAGTTTAGCGCGCATTCTCCCCTTGAGCATTCATGCATACATGATGAGGAATTCGTTGAGTCACCATTGCCCCCTCCATTAGTGTCTACCCTGTATGAAAGGCATGATGGTGAGATGACACCCACTAGTGATGAATGTATTGATGAATTTAAAGAGACTGTAGCTAGTGAAGGTTTAAAGTCATCCACTGGGGAAAACAAGACATCAATTTCGGAGATTTTAGATGATAAGTTTCTTGGAGTTAAGAATCATGATGTTGAAGAGAATTGCAACTCTAAGAAAACACATAAAAAAGGAATTGATGTGCTTGGAAGAATGATCTATGGGTCTCTTTGGATGTTTGATGATTCATTGATGGAAATAGAGCCCATTAAGATCGAATCCACCCTTCGTGAGGAGTTAGAACGACCTAGGCTTGATCATGTTATATCTTGTGGAGAAGAAGAGTGTAGTACATCCACCTCCTATATCGTTGCTCCTTCTTCTCCAAATGTCGTTCCAACCACCATTTCCCATTCCATTGAGTCTTCCTTTTTGGAGCTCACATTTGTGCCTTCATACATGGAACATTTTCATCTAGGGTTAGAAAGCACGTTTCCCATGTTGCATGCATTAGACCCATCTTTGACCTATGGGGAAAGTGTGTTCCTAGCCCTTGATTATGAGAAGAAGGCAATGGGGTGGCTAATTAAAGAGCAAGCGGGACATGATTCTTCACATTTGAGCATGCTTCATTCCACACTTGCGCATTCATTTGATATTTTAGGGTGGGATCTTGAAAAGGGGTGCATCATGCATTCATTGCCCCAACCCTTAGTGTATAACCCTTTTCCTTCTATATTCTGTGCTTTGATGATTATCTGGCAATTTGTGCCACGCAACTTTAAACATATTTTACTCTAACATTGGCGCCTGGCTGGAGGCGTTAAATCCAGCGCTACTAGGAGGCACCCTAGGCTTGTTCATATTTTTCTTGTTTTTCTTGTCTTTATTTTCCTTTGCCTTTGTATATAGTAGATTAGTTTTCTTGTACTTATTCTTCCTTTGTACATAATAGATTAGATTGCTTTTGTTTATCTTACCTTTTTTTATATTTTAGGATTTCTTTTGTTTATTTTCATTCTTAGTGGGTTAGATTTTTACTCCCTTACTTGTTCTTGCTCCTTTTCTTCATTTGTGCATCAATCCCTTACCCCGTGTTTACATCCTTGTTTATCATTTCAAATGTCAATGTGAGCTTGCATAGCATATCTTCTAATCTCTTCTTTGTTTTTTGAGCATTAGTGCTTTCCACAAAACATAGAGGCTAGTAGATCATTGGATTGTCTTTGGCATTTACGGACTACATGGAAACAAGGTTGTATCTATCCATCTTTTACTTGTCCTTATCTATCCCTCTCCGCATTCCCCATATGTATTTCTTATTGATTGCTTGTCATGTGGTTTTGTGATTTTTGCTTGAGGACAAGCAAAGTTTAGGTTTGGGGGTGTGGTTATTCATTTATTGTTTATATCATATTTGGGATAGATTTGCTTGCCATATCTTATTTTTTGCTTAAATGTGTTCAAATTTTTCATTTTTTTGCATATTTTGAGTTAGTTTATCTCTATGTTGGTTGGAGAGTTGGCTTTTGTTATTGACTTATTTGATTGGAGAAGATAATGGTGTATTGTGAGGAGTAAATGGAGTGTAGGATATAACCTAGACTTTGAAGAGAATCCTTTTGAAAACTGTGGGGAGTGAGTATTTCTAAGAATGCAACTTGTAGTTTCCCCACAACTTGGTTGGAAAAAGTGTTTTTAAAGGGTTGTTAATATAAGTGCCCATTCCTTGATTGGTTCTTTTAGTTTGCCTTAGCCTCTTCTTTTTCCTTTCTTTTTGTTCTATTTATGTATTGAAAAAAAAACAAAAAAAAAGAGAAAAAGAGAAAAGCCAAAAGGCAACAAAAAGATTGAAAAGTGAAGTATGTTGAATAAGTGTCAAGTGACATAATGTCAATTTGACACAAGTATCTCTTTTGTTCTTTCATGTGTTATGAATAAGGCTCTTACGTCAATGTGAGCCTTTGTGATGTATCTTCTCTTTCTTGTATCTTTGGGGCTAAGTGCATATTGGGAGGCCATGTTAGTTGATAGAGCACGAAGTATCAACATCCCGAGTGCGTGAGTTGGAATCCTAAGTTTGTGGTGGGTCTAGCTACTTGGTGACATTCCCAAGAGGTGTGAGACCCTTGTGATCAAAGGAGGATCCGAAAAGACTAGGGAAGCCCTTACATGAAAAGAATGACCCCTTGTACCCCTTGGATGCGAAAAGATAGCAAGTCAATGCAATTGGCAACTCTTTGAAAAGCATGAGGATAGACTTCATTTAGGCTTGCTTGAGGACAAGCAAGGGGAAGGTTTGGGGGTGTTGATGTGTGTCATTTGTGCATGTTTGCATCTAGTTTTTGCATGCATATTTAAGGGTGTTTAGAGTATAATTGAGTGCGCTTAGTATAAAGTTTATGCATATTTGTTAATATTTGTACATAATGTATTTAGGTGCATAAATACTATACTAAGTGTTATATTCCATGTTTTAGGAGTGTTTTGGAAGGGTTCAAGCTTATGTGAGGAAGAAATGAGCTAACGGATGAAGACCGGAAGAAAAGAAATAAAGAAGAGATCATTCTGATCCAGCCAGTCGGGTCGACCAGCCGCTCCAGAGAATAAAAGATTGAAGCCGGTCGAGTTCCTCAAGAACCCGGTCGACCGGCTAGGTCAGCCGGCCAGTCCAGAGAGCATCATGATTGAAGTCGATCGAGCAAGAAAGAGGAGCCGGTCGACTGGCTAGGTCGACCGGCTGTGCACTGAAGAAATCCATAAAAAGCTCGTTTCAGCTCATTTTCAGAGGAGGAACTTTTATTTCTTAAAATCCTAATAAACCCTAACCCTTTACCCACTTCATAAAACACCTTAAACCACCATCTAAACCCTACACCAAGCTAGGATTGAAGCATTAAACAAAGATTTGAAGGATTTGGAAGCAAGAATTTAGGGAAGTTCTTCTTGCTCTTTCTCTATTTCTTGTAAATATGTTGCTAGATTAGGCTAGATTTAGGGTTGATTGTTGTTGTATATTAGATTAGGGCTTTGAATAATGGATTTGTGTAGATCTTTGGCTTTTAATACATGTTTATTTACAGAAATTTATGGCATGATTCAATATGTCTATGTATTGGAAATCAAACATGTCTATGTGTTTGTTAAAATGCCGAAGTGAATATGCATGTGTTATTTGTGCTTAAAATGCTCTTATCTACTTATTTGGGTGATGTGATTGTGCTTAATGTCATGGCCTTGCTTAGTAGAGTAGGCTTTAGCTTTAAATCCAGCTAATAGGTTACATGCTTTGCTTAGTCGAGTTTAGGTGCTAGTCCTTGGCTTTAAATCCAGCCAAGTGGATAAGTTAACCTAGACTAGAGCATCCCTCACCCACGTTAGTGTTGGTTAATTGAGCCTTAATGTCACGTAGTGTTTAGGTGCTAGTCCTTGGCTTTAAATCCAGCCAAGAGGATAAGTTCTAAGCACGGATTGCGTAGGCTAGGAGGGATTGGCCCTTAGATTGAAATCCAGCTAACGGGTTGAACCACTAGTATTCGTTAAGAAAGTCCCCGATCAACACAACGGCAATAGAAGTCCCGAGCCTTAGATAGACCTCATCTGTTATCATAGCCCAAGTCTTGTTGCAATGCAATCGCCCTAGGTCCCCTTCTTCTTTATTAGTGTTTCCTTCCTTAGTTTGGCTCCTATAAGTTCCTCCATAGATTAGTTTTTATTTTCCTTTTTCCGAGCTCCCTTCCATCCCAAAGTAAGTACACACACGCACGTAGCTAGTTTAAGACACTCGAGCACATAGAGACTAAACTAAGGTAGCCTCCCGGTGGATTCGACCCCGCACTTGCACACACTGTACTACACACGTCCCGTGCACTTGCGGGCTATTTAGGCTTGTGCTCAAATAGCGGTATCAATAACATGTTCTAAGTTAACATTGTGTCACTTATTCACAAAAGTTTATTGTGCCTTTGGCTTTTTCTCTTTTCTTCTCTTTTCTCATTTTCTTTTGACATTTTTGCACCTTTTTGCCTTTTTCAAATTTTTTCTTGGATTTTTCATGCTTTGCATTGCATTTACCCACAAACAAAGGAAAAGAAATGCTTAGGGACATCAAAAAGAACTAATCAAGAAAGGGGCACTTACATCAGCAACCCTTTTTCAACATTCTTTCCTACTAAGCTATGGAGTGGCTACAAGGGTCATTCTTTAAAGGTCCCTCGCTCTCTACAACTTTGAAGGGCATCCCCACCAAGACTTAGCTTTCAAACCACTCTATTAATTCCTCACAATGCATCCCATTTTCACAAATCAATAGAGTCAATCACAATAGCCAGCTCGAATTCTCAACAAAGAAATAAATGACTCTACATGCTTTGAATTTGAAAAATTTTTGCCATTTTTCATCACATAATGCAATCCACTCATAAGGGGCCTCGTACCTTGTGGGAATTTCCCAAGTAGCGAAGCCACAACGCACCAAGGATTCTAACTCACACACCCAGGATGTTGATATTTTGTGTCCCCTCAACTATTATTGCCTCCCCAACGTGCACAAAGCCTCAAAGACAAGAAGAAAGGATACACAAGCACAGTGGCCTGTAAAAAGCCTTATTCACTTATCTCCAAAGATGATAACATGTGCTAAGTTAACATTGTGTCACTTATTCACAAAAGTTTTTTGTGCCTTTGGCTTTTTCTCTTTTCTTCTCTTTTTTCATTTTCTTTTGAAATTTTTGCACCTTTTTCCCTTTTTCAAATCTTTTCTTGGATTTTTCACGCTTTGCATTGCATTTAACCAAAAACAAAGGAAAAGAAATGCTTAGACACATCAAAAAGAACTAATCAAGAAAAGGGCACTCACATCAGCAACCTTTTTTCAACATTCTTTCCAACTAATCTTTGGGGTGGCTACAAGGATCATTCTTTAAAGGTCCCTCGCTTTCTACAACTTTGAAGGGCATCCCCTACAAGACTTAGCTTTCAAATCACTCTCTTCATTTCCTCACAATGCATCTCATATTCACAAATCAATAGAGTCAATCACAATAGCCAACTCGAATTCTTAACAAAGAAATAAATGACTCTACCTACATTTAAATTGAAAATTTGTCACCATTTTTCATCACATAATGCAACTACCTATAAGAGGCCTCGTTCCTTGTGGGAATTTCTCAAGTAGCGAGGAGACAACGCACCTAGGATTCTAACTCACACATCCAAGATGTTGATATTTCGCACCCCCTCAACTATCATGGCCTCCCGAACCTACACAAAGCCTCAACGACATAAAGAGAGGATATACAAACACAATGGCTTATCAAAAGCCTTATTCACTTATCGCCAAAGATGATAACATGTGCTAAGTTAACATTGTGTCATTCACCAAAGTTTTTGGTGCCTTTGGCTTTTTCTCTTTTCTTCTCTTTTTTCTTTTTCTTTTGAAATTTTTGCACCTTTTTGCCTTTTTCAAATTTTTTCTTGGATTTTTCATGCTTTGCATTGCATTTAACCAAAAACAAAGGAAAAGAAATGCTTAGGCACATCAAAAAGAACAAATCAAGAAAGGGGCACTCACATCAGCAACCCTTTTTCAACATTCTTTTCTACTAAGCTATGAGGTGGATACATGGGTCAATCTTTAAAGGCCCCTCCCTCTCTACAACTTTGAAGGGCATCCCCTCCAGCACTTAGCTTTCAAACCACTCTGTTCATTTCCACACAATGCATCTCATATTCATAAATCAATAGAGTCAATCACAATAGCCAACTCAAATTCTCAACAAAGAAATAAATGACTCTACATGCATTGAAATTGAAAATTTGTCACCATTTTTCAGCACATAATGCAACTACTCATAAGAGGCCTCGTTCCTTGTGGGAATTTCTCAAGTACCAAAGCGACAACGCACCTAGGATTCTAACTCACACATCCAGGATATTGATATTTCGCGCCCCCTCAACTACCACGGCCTACCTATCTTGCACAAAGCCTCAACGACAAGAAGAGAGGATATACAAACACAGTGGCTTATAAAAAGCCTTATTCACCTATCTCCAAAGATGATAACATGTGCTAAGTTAACATTGTGTCACTTATTCACTAAAGTTTTTTGTGCCATCGGCTTTTTCTCTTTTCTCCTCTTTTTTCTTTTTCTTTTGACATTTTTGCACCTTTTTGCCTTTTTCAAATTTTTTATTGGATTTTTCATGCTTTGCATTGCATTTAACCAAAAAGAAAGGAAAAGAAATGCTTAGGCACATCGAAAAGAACTAATCAAGAAAGGGGCACTCACATCAGCAACCCTTTTTAAACATTCTTTTCGACTAAGCTATGGGGTGGCTACAAGGGTCATTCTTTAAAGGTCGCTCGCTCTCTACAACTTTGAAGGGCATACCCTCCAACACTTAGCTTTCAAACCACTCTATTCATTTCCTCACAATGCATCTCATATTCACAAATCAATAGAGTCAATCACAATGGCCAGCTCAAATTCTCAATAAAGAAATAAATGACTCGACATGCATTGAAATTGAATTTTGTCAGCATTTTTCATCACATAATGCAACTACTCATAAGAGGCCTCGTTCCTTGTTGGAATTTCTCCAGTAGCGAAGCGACAACGCACCCAGTATTGTAACTCACACATCCAGGATGTTGAAATTTCGCGCCCCCTCAACTATCATGGCCTCCCCAACATGCACAAAGGCTCAACGACAAGAAGAGAGGATATACAAACACAATGACTTATAAAAAGCCTTATTCACTTATCTCCAAAGATGATAACATGTGCTAAGTTAACATTGTGTCACTTATTCACAAAAGTTTTTGGTGCCTTTGGCTTTTTCTCTTTTCTTCTCTTTTTTCTTTTTCTTTTGATATTTTTGTACCTTTTTGCCTTTTTCAAATCTTTTCTTGGATTGTTCATGCTTTGCATTGCATTTAACCAAAAACAAAGGAAAACAAATGTTTAGGCACATCTAAAAGAACTAATCAAGAAAGGGGTACTCACATCAGCAACCCTTTTCAACATTCTTTCCTACTAAGCTATGGTGTTGGCTACAAGTGTCATTCCTTAAAGGTCCCTTGCTCTATACATCTTTGAAGGGCATCTCTTCCAAGGCTTAGCTTTCAAAACCACTGTATTCATTTCCTCAAAATGCATCTCATATTCACATATCAATAGAGTCAATCACAATAGCCAACATGAATTCTCAACAAAGAAATAAATGATTCTACATGCATTGAAATTGAAAATTTTTCACCATTTTTCATCCCATCATGCAATCTACTCATAAAGGGCCTTGTACCTTGTGGGAATTTCCAAAGTAGCCAAACCACAACGCACCTAGGATTCTAACTCACACACCCAGGATGTTGATATTTTGTGTCCCCTCAACTATCATTGTCTGCCCAACGTGCACAAAGCCTCAAAGACAAGAAGAGAGGATATACAAACACAATGGCCTATAAAAAGCCTTATTCACTTATCTCCAAAGTTGATAACATGTGCTAAGATAACATTGTGTCACTTATTGATAAAAATTTTTTGTGCCTTTGGCTTTTTCTCTTTTCTTATCTTTTTTCTTTTTCTTTTGATATTTTTGCACCTTTTTGCCTTTTTCAAATTTTTTATTGGATTTTTCATGCTTTGCATTTCATTTAACCAAAACAAAGGAAAAGAAATGCTTAGGCACATCAAAAAGAACTAATCAAGAACGGGGCACTCACATCAGCAACCCTTTTTCAACATTCTTTCCAACTAAGCTATGGGGTGGCTACAAGGGTCATTCTTTAAAGGTCCCTCACTCTCTACAACTTTGAAGGGCATCCCCTCCAAGACTTTGTTTTCAAACCACTCTACTCATTTTCTTACAATGCATCTCATATTCACAAATCAATAGAGTCAATCACAATGGCCAACTCGAATTCTCAACAAAGAAATAAATGACTCTATATACATTGAAATTGAAAATTTGTCACCATTTTTCAGCACATAATGCAACTACTCATAAGAGGCCGCGTTCCTTGTGGGAATTTCTCAAGTAGCGAAGCGACAACGCACCTAGGATTCTAACTCACACATTCAGCATGTTGACATTTCGCGCCCCCTCAACTATCATGGCCTACCCGATATGCACAAAGCCTCAACGACAAGAAAAGAGGATATACAAACACAATGGCTTATAAAAAGCCATATTCACGTATCTCCAAAGATGATAACATGTGCTAAGTTAACATTGTGTCACTTATTCACTAAAGTTTTTTGTGCCTTTGGCTTTTTCTCTTTTCTTCTCTTTTTTATATTTCTTTTAATATTTTTGCACCTTTTTGCCTTTTTCAAATTTTTTCTTGGATTTTTCATGCTTTGCATTGCATTTACCCAAAAAGAAAGAAAATGAAATGCTTAGGCAGATCAAAAAGAACTAATCAAGAAAGGGGCACTCACATCAGCAACCCTTTTTCGACATTCCTTCCTACTAAGCTATGGGGTGGCTACAAGGGTCATTCTTTAAAGGTCCCTCGCTCTCTACAACTTCGAAGGGCATCCCCTCTAACACTTAGCTTTCAAACCACTCTATTCATTTCCTCACAATGCGTCTCATATGCACAAATCAATAGAGTCAATCACAATAGCCAACTCGAATTCTCAACAAAGAAATAAAGGACTCTACATGCATTGAAATTGAAAAATTTTCACTGTTTTTCATCACATAATGCAATCTACTCATAAGGGGCCTCGTACCTTGTTGGAATTTCCCAAGTAGCCAAGCAACAACGCACCTTGGATTCTACCTAACACACCTAGGATGTTGATATTTTGTGCCCCTTCAACTATCATTGCCTCCCGAACGTGCACAAAGCCTCAAAGACAAGAAGAGAGGATACACAAACACAATGGCTTATAAAAAGCCGTATTCACTTATCTCCAAAGAAGATAACATGTGCTAAGTTAACATTATGTCACTTATTCACAAAACTTTTTGGTTCCTTTGGCGTTTTCTCTTTTCTTCCCTTTTCTCTTTTTCTTTTAATATTTTTGCACTTTTTGCCTTTTTCAAATTTTTTCTTGGATTTTGCCTGCTTTGCATTGCTTTTACCCAAAAAGAAAGAAAAAGAAATGCTAAGGCACATCAAAATGAACTAATCAAGAAAGGGGCACTGACATCAGCAACCCTATTTCAACATTCTTTCCTGCTAAGCTATGGGGTGGCTACAAGGGTCATTCTTTAAAGGTCCCTCGCTCTCTACAACTTTGAAGGGCATCCCCTCCAACACTTAGCTTTCAAACCTCTCTATTCATTTCCTCACAATGCATCTCATATTCACAAATCAATAGAGTCAATCACAATGGCCAACTCGAATTCTCAACAAAGAAATAAATGACTCTACATGCATTGAAATTGAAAATTCGTCACCATTTTTCATCACATAATGCAACTACTCATAAGAGGCCTCGTTCCTTGTGGGAATTTCTCAAGTAGCGAAGCGACAACGCACCTAGGATTCTAACTCACACATCCAAGATGTTGATATTTTGCGCCCCTCAACTATCATGGCCTCCCGAACCTGCACAAAGCTTCAACGACAAGAAGAGAGGATATACAAACACAATGGCTTATAAAAAGCCTTATTCACTTATCTCCAAAGATGATAACATGTGCTAAGTTAACATTGTGTCACTTATTCACAAAAGTTTTTGGTGCCTTTGGCTTTTTCTCTTTTCTTCTCTTTTTTCTTTTTCTTTTGATATTTTTGAACCTTTTTTCCTCTTTCAAATTTTTTCTTGGATTTTTCACGCTTCTCATTGCATTTACCCAAAAACAAAGGAAAAGAAATGCTTAGGCACATCAAAAAGAACTAATCAAGAAAAGGGCACTCACATCAGCAACCCCTTTTCAACATTCTTTCCTACTAAGCTATGGGTTGGCTACAAGGGTCATTCTTTAAAGGTCCCTCGCTCTCTACAACTTTCGAGGGCTTGCCCTCCAACCCTTAGCTGTCAAACCACTCTATTCATTTCCTCAGAATGCATCTCATATTCACAAATCAATAGAGTCAATCGCAATAGCCAACTCGAATTCTCAACAAAGAAATAAATGACTCTACATGCATTGAAATTGAAAATTTGTCACCATTTTTCGTCACATAATGCAATCTACTCATAATTGGCCTCGTACCTTGCTGGAATTTCCCAAGTAGCCAAGCCACAACGAACCTAGGATTCTAACTAACACACCAAGGATGTTGATATTTTGTGTCCCCTCAACTATCATTGCCTCCCCAATGTGAACAATGCCTCAACGACAAGAAGAGAGGATATACAAACACAATGGCTTATAAAAAGCCTTATTCACTTATCTCCAAAGATGATAACATGTGCTAAGTTAACATTGTGTCACTTATTCACTAAAGTTTTTAGTGCCTTTGGCTTTTTCTCTTTTCTTCTCTTTTTTCTTTTTCTTTTAATATTTTTGCACTTTTTGCCTTTTTCAAATTTTTTATTGGATTTTTTATGCTTTGCATTGCATTTACCCAAAAAGAAAGAAAATGAAATGCTTAGGCACATAAAAAAGAACTAATCAAGAAAGGGGCACTCACATCAGCAACCCTTTTTCGACATTCCTTCCTACTAAGCTATGGGGTTGCTACAAGGGTCATTCTTTAAAGGTCCCTCGCCCTCTACAACTTTGGAGGGCATCCCCTCTAACACTTAGCTTTCAAACCACTCTATTCATTTCCTCACAATGCGTCTCATATGCACAAATCAATAGAGTCAATCACAATAGCCAACTCGAATTCTCAGCAAAGAAATAAATGACTCTACATGCATTTAAATTGAAAAATTTTCACCATTTTTCATCATAAAATGCAACTACTCATAAGAGGCCTCGTTCCTTGTGGGAATTTCTCAAGTAGCGAAGAGACAACGCACCAATGATTCTAACTCATGCACCCAGGATGTTGATATTTCGTGCCACTTCAACTATCATGGCGTCCCGAACCTGCACAAAGCCTCAACGACAAGTAGAGAGGATATACAAACACAATGGCTTATAAAAAGCCTTATTCACTTATCTCCAAAGATGATAACATGTGCTAAGTCAACATTGTGTCACTTATTCACAAAAGTTTTTGATGCCTTTGGCTTTTTCTCTTTTCTTCTCTTTTTTCTTTTTCTTTTGATATTTTTGCACCTTTTTGCCTCTTTCAAATTTTTTCTTGGATTTTTCATGCTTCTCATTGCATTTACCCAAAAACAAAGGAAAAGAAATGCTTAGGCACATCAAAAAGAACTAATCAAGAGCGGGGCACTCACATCAGCAACCCTTTTCAACATTCTTTCCTACTATGCTATGGTGTTGGCTACAAGTGTCATTCCTTAAAGGTCCCTTGCTCTCTACATCTTTGAGGGGCATCTTTTCCAAGGCTTAGCTTTCAAAACCACTCTATTCATTTCCTCAAAATGCATCTCATATTCACATATCAATAGAGTCAATCACAATAGCCAACATGAATTCTCAACAAAGAAATAAATGATTCTACATGCATTGAAATTGAAAATTTTTCACCATTTTTCATCCCATCATGCAATCTACTCATAAAGGGCCTTGTACCTTGTGGGAATTTCCAAAGTAGCCAAGCCACAACGCACCTAGGATTCTAACTCACACACCCAGGATGTTGATATTTTGTGTCCCCTCAACTATCATTGTCTGTCCAACGTGCACAAAGCCTCAAAGACAAGAAGAGAGGATATACAAACACAATGGCCTATAAAAAGCCTTATTCACTTATCTCCAAAGTTGATAACATGTGCTAAGATAACATTGTGTCACTTATTGATAAAAAATTTTTGTGCCTTTGGCTTTTTCTCTTTTCTTATCTTTTTTCTTTTTCTTTTGATATTTTTGCACCTTTTTGCCTTTTTCAAATTTTTTCTTGGATTTTTCCTGCTTTGCATTGCATTTACCCAAAAAGAAAGAAAAAGAAATGCTAAGGCACATCAAAATGAACTAATCAAGAAAGGGGCACTCACATCAGCAACCCTTTTTCAACATTCTTTCCTACTAAGCTATGGGGTGGCTACAAGGGTCATTCTTTAAAGGTCCCTCGCTCTCTACAACTTTGAAGGGCATCCCCCTCCAACACTTAGCTTTCAAACCACTCTATTCATTTCCTCACAATGCATCTCAAATTCACAAATCAATAGAGTCAATCACAATGGCCAACTCGAATTCTCACCAAAGAAATAAATGACTCTACATGCATTGAAATTGAAAAATTTGTCCCCATTTTTCATCACATAACGCAACTACTCATAAGAGGCCTCGTTCCTTGTTGGAATTTCTCAAGTAGCAAAGCGACAACGCACCTAGGATTCTAACTCACGCATCCAGGATGTTGATATTTCGCACCCCCTCAACTATAATGGCCTCCCCAACATGCACAAAGCCACAACAACAAGAAAAGAGGATATACAAACACAATGGCTTATAAAAAGCCTTATTCACTTATCTCCAAAGATGATAACATGTGCTAAGTTAACATTGTGTCACTTATTCGCAATAGTTTTTGGTGCCTTTGGCTTTTTCTCTTTTCTTCTCTTTTTTCTTCTTCTTTTCATATTTTTGCACCTTTTTGCCTTTTTCAAATTTTTTCTTGGATTTTTCATGCTTTGCATTGCATTTACCCAAAAACAAAGGAAAAGAAATGCTGAGGAACATCAAAAAGAACTAATCAGGAACGGGGCACTCACATCAGCAACCCTTTTTCAACAGTCTTTCCTACTAAGCTATGGGGTGGCTACAAGAGTCATTCTTTAAAGGTCCCTCGCTCTCTACAACTTTGAAGGGCATCCCCTCCAAGACTTACCATTCAAACCACTCTATTCATTTCCTCACAATGCATCTCATATTCACAAATCAATAGAGTCAATAACAATGGCCAACTCGAATTCTCAACAAAGAAATAAATGACTCTACATGCATTGGAATTGAAAATTTGCCACCATTTTTCATCACATAATGCAACTACTCATAAGAGGCCACGTTCCTTGTGGGAATTTCTCAAGTAGCGAAGCGACAACGCACCAAGGATTCTAATTCACACATCCAGGATGTTGATATTTTGCGCCCCCTCAACTATCATGGCCTCCCGAACCCGCACAAAGCTTCAACGACAAGAAGAGAGGATATACAAACACAATGGCTTATAAAAAGCCTTATTCACTTAACTCCAAAGATGATAACATATGCTAAGTTAACATTGTGTCACTTATTCACAAAAGTTTTTGGTGCCTTTGGCTTTTTCTCTTTTCTTTTCTTTTTTCTTTTTCTTTTGATATTTTTGCACCTTTTTGCCTCTTTCAAATTTTTTCGTGGATTTTTTGTGCTTCTCATTGCATTCACCCAAAAACAAAGGAAAAGAAATGCTTAGGCACATCAAAAAGAACTAATCAAGAAAGGGGCACTCACATCAGCAACCCCTTTTCTACATTCTTTCCTACTAAGCTATGGGTGGCTACAAGGATCATTCTTTGAAGGTCCCTCGCTCTCTACAACTTTGAAGGGCTTACCCTCCAACCCTTGGCTGTCAAACCACTCTATTCATTTCCTCACAATGCATCTCACATTCACAAATCAATAGAGTCAATCACAATGGCCAACTCGAATTCTCAACAAAGAAATAAATGACTCTACATGCATTGAAATTGAAAATTTGTCACCATTTTTCATCACATAATGCAATCTACTCATAAGGGGCCTCGTACCTTGCTCGAATTTCCCAAGTAGCCAAGCCACAACGCACCTAGGATTCTAACTAACACACCCAGGATGTTGATATTTTGTGTCCCCTTAACTATCATTGCCTCCCCAACGTGCACAAAGCCTCAAAGACAAGAAGAGACGATATACAGACACAATGGCATATAAAAAGCCTTATTCACTTATATCCAAAGATGATAACATGTGCTAAGTTAACATTGTGTCACTTATTCACAAAATTTTTGGTTCCTTTGGCTTTTTCTCTTTTCTTCCCTTTTCTCTTTTTCTTTTAATATTTTTGCACTTTTTGCCGTTTTCAATTTTTTCTTGGATTTTTCATGGTTTCATTGCATTTACCCAGAAACAAAGGAAAAGAAATGCTTGGGCGCGTCAAAAGGAACTAATCAAGGAAGGGGCACTCACATCAGCAACCCTTTTTCAACATTCTTTCCCACTAAGCTACGGGATGGCTACAAGGGTCATTCTTTAAAGGTCCCTCGCTCTCTACAACTTTGAAGGGCATCCCCTTCAACACATAGCTTTCAAACCACTGTATTCATTTCCACATAATGCATCTCATATTTACAATCAATAGAGTCAATCACAATAGCCAACTCGAATTCTCAACAAAGAAATAAATGACTCTACATGCATTGAAATTGAAAAATTTTCACCATTTTTCATCACTTTTTGCAATCAACTCATACGGGGCCTCGTACCTTGTGGGAATTTCCCAAGTAGCCAAGCCACAACGCACCTAGGATTCTAACTCACACACCCAGGATGTTGATATTTTGTGTCCCATCAACTATCATTGCCTCACCAACGTGCACAAAGCCTCAAAGACAAGAAGAGAGGATATACAAACACAATGGCTTATAAAAAGCCTTATTCACTTATCTCCAATGATGATAACATGTGCTAAGCTAACATTGTGTCACTTATTCACAAAAGTTTTTGGTGCCTTTGGCTTTTTCTCTATTCTTCTCTTTTTTCTTTTTCTCTAGATATTTTTGCTCCTTTTTACGTTTTTTGAATTTTTTCTTGTATTTTTCATGCTTTGCATTGCATTTACACAAAAACAAAGGAAAAGAAATGCTTAGGCACATCAAAAAGAACTAATCAAGAAAAGGGCACTCACATCAATAACCCTCTTTCATCATTCTTTCCTACTAAGCTATGGGGTGGCTACAAAGGTTATTGTTTAAAGGTCCCTCACTCTCTACAACTTTGAAGGGCATCCCCTCCAACACTTACCTTTCAAACCACTCTATTCATTTCCTCACAATGCATCTCATAATCACAAATCAATAGACTCAATCACAATTGTCAACTCGAATTCTCAACAAAGAATAAATGACTCTACGTGTATTGAAATTGAAAATTTTCCACCATCTTTCATCACAAAATGCAACTACTGATAAGTGGCCTCATTCCTTGTGGGAATTTCCCAAGTAGCCAAGCCACAACGCACCTAGGATTCCAACTCACATACCCAGGATGTTGATTTCGCTCCCCCTCAACTATCATGGCCTCCACAACTTGCACAAAGCCTCAAAGACAAGAAGAGAGGATATACAAACACAATGGCATATAAAAAGCCTTATTCACTTATCTCCAAAGATGATAACATGTGCTAAGATAATATTGTGTCACTTATTCACAAAAATTTTTTTGTGCCTTTGGCTTTTTCTCTTTTCTTCTCTATTTTTTTTTCTTTCGATATTTTTGCACCTTTTTGCCTTTTTCAAATTTTTTCTTGGATTTTTCATGCTTTGCATTGCATTTACCCAAAAACTAAGGAAAAGAAATGCTTAGGAACATCAAAAAGAACTAATCAAGAAAGGGGTAGTCACATCAGCAACCCTTTTTCAACATTCTTTCCTACTAAGCTATGGGGTAGCTACAAGGGTCATTCTTTAAAGGTCCCTTGCTCTCTACATCTTTGTAGGGCATCCCCTCCAACACTTAGCTTTCAAACCACTGTATTCATTTCCTCACAATGCATCTCACATTCACAAATCAATAGAGTCAATCACAACAGCCAACTCGAATTCTCAACAAAGAAATAAAAGACTCTACGTGCATTGAAATTGAAAATTTTCCACCATCTTTCATCACATAATGCAACTACTCATAAGAGGCCTTGTTCCTTTTGGGAATTTCCCAAGTAGCCAAGCCACAATGCACCTACGATTCTAACTCACACACCCAGGATCTTGATATTTCGCGCCCCCTCAACTATCATGGCCTGCCCAACTTGCACAAAGCCTTAAAGACAAGAAGAGAGGATATACAAACACAATCGAATATAAAAAGCCTTATTCACTTATCTCCAAAGATGATAACATGTGCTCAGTTAACATTGTGTCGCTTATTCACAAAACTTTTTGGTGCCTTTCGCTTTTTCTATTTTCTTCCCTTTTTTTTTCTTTTGACATTTTTGCACCTTTTTGCTTTTTTCAAATTTTTTCATGGATTTTCATGCTTTGCATTGCATTTACACAAAAACAAAGGAAAAGAAATGCTTAGGCACATCAAAAAGAACTAATCAATAAAAAGGCACTCACTTTCAACAACCCTCTTTCATCATTCTTTCCTACTAAGCTAAGGGGTGGCTACAAAGGTTATTGTCTAAAGGTCCCTCACTCTCTACAACTTTGTAGGGCATCCCCTCCAAGACTTAGCTTTCAAACCACTCTATTCATTTCCTCAAAATGCGTCTCATATTCACAAATCAATAGAGCCAATCACAATAGCCAACTCGAATTCTCAACAAAGAAATAAATGACTCTACGTGCATTGAAATTGAAAATTTTCACCATCTTTCATCACATAATGCGACTACTAATAAGAGGCCTCATTCCTTTTGGGAATTTCCCAAGTAGCCAAGCCACAATGCACCTACGATTCTAACTCACACACCCAGGATCTTGATATTTCGCGCCCCCTCAACTATCATGGCCTGCCCAACTTGCACAAAGCCTTAAAGACAAGAAGAGAGGATATACAAACACAATCGAATATAAAAAGCCTTATTCACTTATCTCCAAAGATGATAACATGTGCTCAATTAACATTGTGTCGCTTATTCACAAAACTTTTTGGTGCCTTTCGCTTTTTCTATTTTCTTCCCTTTTTTTTTCTTTTGACATTTTTGCACCTTTTTGCTTTTTTCAAATTTTTTCATGGATTTTCATGCTTTGCATTGCATTTACACAAAAACAAAGGAAAAGAAATGCTTAGGCACATCAAAAAGAACTAATCAATAAAAAGGCACTCATATCAACAACCCTTTTTCAACATTATTTCCTACTAAGGTATGGGGTGGCTACAAGGGTCATTCTTTAAAGGTCCCTCCCTTTCTAAAACTTTGAAGGGCATCCCCTCCAACACTTAGCTTTCAAACCACTCTATTCATTTCCTCATAGTGCATCTCATATTCACAAATCAATAGAGTCAATCACAATAGCCAACTCGAATTCTCAACAAAGAAATAAATGACTCAACATACATTGAAATTGAAAATTTTTCACCATTTTTCATCACATAATGCAACTACTCATAAGAGGCCTAGTTCCTTTTGGGAATTTCCTAAGTAGCGAAGCGACAAGGCCCCTAAGATTCTAACTCACACACCCAGGATGTAGATATTTCGCACCCCCTCAACTATCAAGGCCTCCCCAACAGGCACAAAGCCTCAAAGACAAGAATAGAGGATATACAAACACAATGGCTTATAAAAAGCCTTATTCACTTATCTCCAAAGATGATAACATGTGCTAAGTTAACATTGTGTCACTTATTCACAAAACTTTTTGGTGCCTTTGCCTTTTTCACTTTTCTTCTCTTTTTTTTCTTTTGATATTTTTGCACTTTTTGCCTTCTTGAAATTTTTTTTTTGGATTTTTCATGCTTTGCATTGCATTTACACAAAAACAATGGAAAAGAAATGCTTAGGCACATCAAAAAGAACCAATCAAGAAAGGGGCACTCATATCAACAACCCTTTTTCTACATTCTTTCCTACTAAGCTATGGGGTGGCTACAGGGGTCATTCTTTAAAGGTCCCTCGCTCTCTACAACTTTGAAGGGCATCCCCTCCAACACTTAGCTTTCAAACCACTCTATTCATTTCCTCACAATGCATCTCACATTCACAAATCAATAGAGTCAATCACAATAGCCAACTCGAATTCTCAAGAAAGAAATAAAGGACTCTATGTGCATTGAAATTGAAAATTTTCCACCATCTTTCATCACATAATGCAACTACCCATAAGAGGACTATTTCCTTGTGGGAATTTCCCAAGTAGCGAAGCAATAACGCACCTAGGATTCTAACTCACACACCCAGGATATTGATATTTCGCGCCCTCTCTACTATCATGGCCTCCCTAACATGCACAAAGCCTTGAAGACGAGAAGAGAGGATATACATACACAATGGCTTATAAAAAGCCTTATTCACTTATCTCCAAAGATGATAACAAGTGCTAAATTAACATTGTGTCACTTATTCACAAAAGTTTTTGGTGCCTTTGGCTTTTTCTCTTCTCTTCTCTTTTTTTTTCTTTTGATATTTTTGCACCTTTTTGCTTTTGCAAATTTTTTCTTGGATTTTTCATGCTTTGCATTGCATTTGCACAAAAACAAAGGAAAAGAAATGCTTAGGCACATCAAAAAGAACCAATCAAGAAAGGGGCACTCATATCAACAACCCTTTTTCTACATTCTTTCCTACTAAGCTACGGGATGGCTACAAGGGTCATTCTTTAAAGGTCCCTCGCTCTCTACAACTTTGAAGGGCATCCCCTCCAACACTTAGCTTTCAAACCACTCTATTCATTTCCTCACAATGCATCTCATATTCACAAATCAATGGAGTCAATCACAATAGCCAACTCGAATTCTCAACAAAGAAATAAATGACTCAACGTGCATTGAAATTGAAAATTTTCCACCATTTTTCATCACATAATGCAATTTCCTCATAAGGGGCCTCGTTCCTTGTGGGAATTTCCCAAGTAGCCAAGCCATAACGAACCTAGGATTCTAACTCACACACCCAGGATGTTGATATTTCACCCCCCCCCAACTATCATGGCCTCCTCAACATGCACAAAGCCTCAAAGACAAGTAGCGAGAATATACAAACACAGTGGCTTATAAAAAGCCTTATTCACATATCTCCAAAGATGATAACATTTGCTACGTTAACATTATGCCACTTATGCACTTATTCACAAAATTTTTTGTGCCTTGGCTTTTTCTCTTTTCTTCTCTTTTTTTCTTTCTTTTGAAATTTTTGCACTGTTTTGCCTTTTTCAAATTTTTTCTTGGATTTTTCATGCTTTGCATTACTTTTACACAAAAACAAAGGAAAAGAAATGCTTAGGCACATCAAAAAGAACCAATCAAGAAAGAGGTAGTCACATCAACAACCATTTTTCAACACTCTTTCCTACTAAGCTATTGGGTGGCTACAAGGGTCATTCTTTAAAGATCCTCACTCCTTACAACTGTGAATGGCATCCTTTCCAAGACTTAGCTTTCAAACCACTCTATTCATTTCCCCACAATGCATCTCATATTCACAAATCAGTAGAGTCAATCATAATAGCCAACCCAAATTCTCAACAAAGAAATAAATGACGCTACATGCATTGAAATTGAAAAATTTTCACCATTTTTAAGCACATAATGCAATCTACCCTAACCAAGATATATAACAAGAAAACCAAACTCACACATCTCTAAACCTAAACTTTGCTTATCCTCAAGCAAATAAAGCAAAACACATAAACAAGTAAATTGGCATTACAAAGCATGTAAGGGTGGCAGGGATAGGGTAAAAACATGGGGAACAAGTGGAGAAAGGACAGATACAACCTTGAATTTTCTTCAAAGCTTTCCATGTCAATGATAAATCACCGTACTACTAACCCTATTACTCACAATTCACAAACACTCATAAAGAAAACAAGATTAGTAGCATTGCCTATGCATGCTTGCATCGACATGTGCAATAATAAGCAATGGTGATCTTATGGGACAAAGGATCGGGATTCAATATTTTGATGTTAGTGAAAGAAAAAGAAAAAAAAAAAAAAGGAAAGAAAGTGAAATAAATGCCAAATTGCAAAATTGGACCTAGGTTGTCTCCTAGTCGCCTAACCACCTTGCCGTCAGCCAGGCAATCACCAACTCATCTTCATCCTTCATAGATGGGATCTGAAGCATTAAAACTTCCACACGAGCCATGCTCGAATCATATGCATGCTTCAAGCATTGCCTATTCACTATCAACTCTCGGCCATCATGTCCTTGATCGTGACCATTCCGAAAAGGTAGCCATCCAACACTTCATACAGACCATCCCATTTTGCCTTGAGCTTACCTAGAAAGAGTTTCAATCGTGAGTTAAACACCCAAACTTTATCAGAGGGAGAGAATGATTTCTTAATAATATGTTTATCATGAATTCTCTTCATCCTATCCTTATAAAGCTTGGCATTCTCATATGCTTCAAATCTAAGTTCTTCTAAATCCGCTAAGTCTAGCTTCCTTTTCTCACCCATTCTTGCCAAGTCAAAATTTAAGGCCTTGGTGGCCCAAAGCTCTATGCTCAAGTGACAAGCTTTCCCATAAACCAATCTATACGGAGACATGCCAGTGGGAGCCTTAAAGGTGGTACTATAAGTCCACAAATCATCATTTAGCCTAATAGACCAATCTCTTCTATCGGGCTTAACTGTTTTCTCTAAGATGTGCTTAATCTCCCTATTGGACACATCTACTTGTCTACTAGTTTGTGAGTGATAAGGCGTAGCTACCTTGTGGGTCACCAAATATCTTCTCAACAAGGCCTCAAAAGTTCTATGATCAAAATGTAAACCCCCATCACTAATCAAGATCCTAGGGACTCCAAATCTAGAGAAAATGTTCTCCTTAATGAATTTAACCACTACCCTTTGGTCATTAGTACGTGTGAGAATAGCCTCAACCCATTTGGACACATAATTAACGGCCACTAAAATGTATTAGTACCCAAAGGAAGGTGGAAATGGACCCATGAAATCTATACCCCAAACATCAAACAACTTACATGGAAGAATAGGAGATAAAGGCATCATGTTTCTCCTAGAGATAGACCCGGATTGTTGACATCTAAAACACTTTTTGCAATATTCTTAGGCATCCTTAAAGAGAGTGGGCCACAACAATCCACAGTGCAAGACCTTTGCACCAGTCTTCTTCCCATTAAAATGACCTCCACACCCCTCATCGTGATACATTCTCAACACGCTCTCAATCTCATCCTCGGGTGCACACCGGTGAATCATTTGATCCGTACATACTTTGAAAAGATAAGGATCCTCCTAAAAGAAATGCCTAACTTGTGCTTGTGTTAGGAACCTATCTCTTTCTCTCTTCTCTCAATGGAAGAAAAGTGCCCTGTGACAAGATAATTGACAATATGAGCAAACCAAGGTGTGTGATGAGAGACAGCAAACAATTACTCATCGCGGAATAAATCATGAAAAGGGGAAAGATCACTAGAAGACTCACTAATAAGACAGGAAAGATGATCTATAACTAAATTTTCTCTACCCTTCTTATCCTGGATTTCAATGTCAAACTCTTGAAGGAGGAGCAACCACTAATCAAGTAAGGCTTAGACTCTTTCTTAGACAACAAATACTTCAATGCCATATGATCAATGTACATAATCACTTTGGACCCTAGGATGTATGACCTAAACTTGTCAAGGGAGAAGACTACTGCTAGAAGCTCTTTTTCTGTGGTGGTATAGTTCTTTTGGCTTCATCGAGAGTCTTACTAGCATAGTACACAATATAGGGCAACTTGTCCTTCCTTTGACCTAAAACAGCTTCTATTGCATAATCGGATGCATCACACATAACCTTAAATAAGAGACTGTAGTTAGGTGGCTGGATAAACGGGGATGTAGATAATAAGGATTTTAGCCTGTTGAAAGCCCTAACACACTCATCATCAAAGTCAAAAAGGACATCTTGCGTTAGAAGCCTAGACAAGGGATGTGCAATATGGCTAAAATCCTTAATGAGTCTACAGTAGAATCCTGCATGTCTTAGAAAAGATCTAACATCCTTGACACACTTAGGAACAGGTAACTTCTCAATTAATTCTACCTTAGCCGGGTCAACTTGAATACCACTAGATGAAACTATATGACTCAACACTATCCCTTGTTACACCATGAAATGAGATTTCTCCCAACTGAAAACTAGATTCTTCTCCACATATCGGTCTAAACTAAAGAGAGATAACTTAAGCACTCATCGAAACTATCACTAAAGACTGAGAAATCATCCATAAATATCTCTAAATGCCTCTCAATCATGTCACTAAAAATGGCCATCATACACCTCTAAAAAGTTGCTAGGGCATTATATAAACTGAAGGGCATCCTCCTATAGGCAAAAGTGCCATAAGGACAAGTAAAGGTAGTTTCCTCCTGGTCTTTAGAAAACACGGGGATCTAATTATAACCCGAATAGCCATATAGGAAACAATAGTAGCTATGCCCAGCTACTCTATCTAAAATCAAATCTAGAAAAGGCAATGGGAAATGCTCCTTCCTAGTTTTGGAGTTGAGCTTCCTATAATCAATACCAACTCTCCACCCGTGGGAGCATGTGCAGTGATAAGCTCTCCTCTCTCATTCTCAACAACCGTGATCCCAGACTTCTTAGAGACGACTTGGAACAGGCTAACCCACTCACTATTAGAGATCGGATAAATGATGCCTACATCTAAAAGCTTAATGATCTCCTTCTTACCTACTTCGCTCATGTGTGGGTTTAGCCTTCTTTGCATCTCCCTAGAAGGAATGGCTTCATCCTCAAGGTGAATACGATGCATGCAAACTAAAGGGTCTATACCTCTCAAATCATCAATTTTCCACCCTATAGCCTTCCTATGTTTCCTAATAATCTCTAAGAGACGCTTCCTACTCACTAGAAAGATCAGAAGCTATGATGACCAGAAGGGTCTCACTAAGGCCTAGGAATGCATACTTCAAATGATTGGGAAGGGGTTTGAGCTCTAAGAAGGGCCAGGCTCAACCAAAGAGGACTCAACCTCAACATTATCAATGGCGTTGTCACTAGAATCAAGACTAGAGGATTAACCTCAAGTGACTTATCAATCAAAGGGCTCTTAATCAAGGAAGTAGAAGCGAGACATTTCTGCTCTAAGGTGTCTAAATCAAAGCTAGACATTAATTCCTCAAATTTCCTCAATTCTTCTCCATTGGTCATAGTCTTCTCTATAAGGTCCTTGACACAAGAATCAACACATCAACTTTAAAGCACTCTTCTCCATCTTCTCTTCCTATACTAGCCCTATTTACCGCCTCGGCAACCTTCATAGTGGATCTCAAATTCCAAAATTTCATCTCTAATAACCCCAACCAACAATGAATAATGGCATCTGCAGTGCCAAGAAAGGGGCTACCTAGAAGAACAGGTGTAGAATGTCTAGAGTCATGTCCCGAATCCATCTCTAACACTATGAAGTCAACAGGGTACATAAACACATCTACCTTGACCATAACATCCTCTATCACACCTCTAGGTCAATGCTGGGACCTATCAGCTAGCTGAAAAGTAACATGTGAAGGGGACAACTCACCTAGACCTAGTTACTAATAAACAGAGTAGGGAATGAGATTCACACTAGACCCTAAATCTAACAAGGCGTGGTCAATCTAGGTCTCTCTAATCCAATAAAGAATAGTGAAGGCTTTGGGATCACTCATCTTGGGCGGGAGGCCCAAAGGACAAATACTACTCATCTTTTTCGTAAGCCTCACCTTCTTAGTAATGTTCGATGACCTACACTTCCTTGTACAAAGATCCTTAAAGAACTTAGAATAGGAGGGAATGGAAAGGATTGTATCTATTAAAGAAAGATTGACCTTAAGGTCCTCAAGATACTCTAAAACCTTGAAAAACCTAGAATCATCACTAATTGTAGCCTTTCTACGGCAGATGGGAAGGGAACTCTAGGTGGAACATCTCTAGACACATAGGAATCATTAATAGGCTCTTGTCCCTCTCGATCAGGGCAAGAAGTACTACTCTCTCCATGGTCTCTAGTAGGCTCAACTCTCTCAACAGAACCCTCTCTAACATCCCTCTCAATAGGAATACTATGTGACTCTCTAGACTCGGAAGGACCACTAGGTGCAGGCACTGCAAAGTCAACTCTTACCCTATTATCCACTATCCTGCCGCTCCTAAGAGTGGTGATGGCTTTAGCCTGGGCCTGAGAAGGATAAGTAGTATCGGTGAAGGAATAGGACTGGACTCTAGGGTTCACCTCTAGTTGAGAAGACAATTTCCTAGGGTCTTTAACATTCAACTGACGAGCAATCTATCTTAACTTTGCCTCAAACCTCACCATTTGCTGCCTATTTTCTGCCAATTCCTACTGCTGGTTCTGAATAAACTGCATTATCTTCATTATGTCATTACTAGGAGGTTGGCTACTAGAAGGAGTAGGTAAAGCCTAAGGTTGAGGAGCACTAGTGAGACGGGGCTGATTAAGATGATAGAAACCTAGGGGATATTGAGGATGGGGTCACTATTGGGGTGGAACCTGAGGATAGGAACTAGACTCATGTTGACCTTGTCTCCAAGAAAATTTTAGTTATCCCTCCAACCCGGGTTGTAAGTGTTCGAGTATGGATTATACTCACAAGAATAACCTTGTGTGACACACACTTTCTCTTTCATGAATTCGAAAAATTGGGATGCTAAAGGGCAAGCTATGGTCTCATAAGATGACTTGGAACACAATGCACAAACCTAAACAACTAAAGGGGCAGAGGAAGAACCTATAGAACTAGTCCTATGACCTTGGGATAAAAGAGACAAAGAACTGAATTTATCTAGCTTATTCGTCAAAGCCTCAACCTTAGCGGGTAAATCTAAAGAAACTCTAACCTCACTAACACTTCTCTTGTTACCTCCCCGACTAGACCTTTCCATAGCAAGGTTTTGAAAAGAATTTTCAACGATCAACTCCATTTTCTCCTATGCCTCAGTCAGTCTTAAAAAATGAAAGCCTCCACCGGAAGCGGCATTGACCATCATCCTATTTTGTTCATTTAAGCCTCGAAATAAATATTGCAATAAGTCATGATTGCTGTATCTATGGTGTGAACATTGTCTAAGAAGGTCTTTGAACCTTTCCCAAGCCTCATGAAAGGATTCTAGATCATGTTGGGAGAAAGTCATAATAGCGGTCCTAAAGTCAGCCATCTTGGCCATGGGATAAATTTTTTTCAAGAACTTAGATTGAAGCTCAGCCCATGTAGTAATGCAACCATTAGGTAAGGGAAACAACCAAGCCCTAATCTTACCCTTAAGAGAGAAAGGAAACAATCTTTGATGTATGACCTCTTGGGAGACATTGGGGACATGCAGAATGGAACTCATCTCAACAAAATCAGTAATATGCTCTTGAGGACTCTCATTGTTTCTCCCGTAGAAGGAAGGAATGAAGCATGGCCAACATATTAGGTTTAATCTCGAAGTTTATCTCCCCTAAACCTAGAATTTGAATAGCCAAATTAGGTTCAAAGGATTTGGGGAAAAAGAATTGCCTAAGAGTGGGCTCCTCATCTATAGGTGGATCCAGTCTATAGGGCTCTTGTCTAAAATGATCTTGGGCTTGATGCCCATGGTGATCATAAGGTAGAATGGGATTCATTAGGGGAATGGGAGAATTAGAAGGATGATTAGGATCAACCTGTTAGGATTAGTATGCCCTAAAGCTCACTTGTATATAACATTTTGGATGTCAAATAATGTATAATCATTTTGTTAAATGGCATTATGAGTTCCTTACATATTATCTCTGGTATGTTTTATTGATGTATGCATAAAGGTCCCTTGACTTGAACTAATGACTTGGGTGCGTGGTGAGGCTGGACGTACAGTAGGTCTAAGTCTAGATTTAGTCACGTCATAAATTAAGTCCGTAACCAAATGGTAGTGTTGGGCACTCTACTGGGATAAGGTTATATTGAGCAAGTCTCCTCATTGAGGGTGATCTACCTAGGTCATTGGAGGACTTTCTGGATTTGTCTCAATAATACGTGTGTCACGTATTTGACAGCACCATTGTGAGTATGTTTTCTAGAGACGTACTATCAAAGAAAGAAAACAAGATACTCACTGCTACTGAATAATCATTGCTCTTAATCTTGGGCATATGTGGATGAACTAATGAAGTTAGGGTTTGGTACTTTGATTCACTATGGGTGAGATCTTACTTTATTAGGATCAACAGCCTTGTGCATTGAGTGCTAAGTTCTAATTAATTGGAACATGCATATGCAGTATGGAATCTATGTGCCCTCTTTGGGATTGTCCGTATTTATCATCTGAATCTAGATCTAGTGATACTACCTTTATGGGTGTATCGGTCATATGGCTTGAGGATCGCTTCCGAGATCAAGAGATTCCATGACCAAAGATGGTTGGCAATAGGACAAGAAACCCAACAGAAAAAGATATAGCTAAGGAGGTGATAGTACACAGGCCAAAAGACTGGTCTTGGCTATGGGTATACATAGAGGGGCATTATGGTCGATTATTTAGTAGGTCAAAGACAAAGTTCACATTCTTTTATGACAAGCTTTTCGGTAATGGCAATTGTTCTTGGAGTGCATCTTTGATCTTATGGTGGAATAGATTGGAGTTAAAAATAATTATTATTATGCCGCCTAGATCAGGCAAGGACCTTTTTTTATTATTTTTGGAAGCCAAGGTTAATTGTGTCTTCTTGGTCCTTTCCCTAGTTGAAATGACTTTGAGAAAGTAATCTTGAAAGAGCAAATTCCATATTGTACTAATAACCTTATTGGGCCAAAGCTTGGAATTGGGTGTGGGCTTTCTTTCAAGTCCAAAATAACCTAATTGGGCTTGGATGGTTTCTTGTTGGGATTGGGCCTCCACATGGATTATGGACTATGTGTTGGGCTTGGATTGTGGGCTTGGCCCAATCTTCCAAGACATGTGCTAGAAAGTTACTGCAAGAAAAATTCAAATTGTACAAGTAACTTCCATGACATGTGGCAAACATTTACTACTAGGAAAAAGTTTCCCACATGGAAAGTTTACAAGGTTTAGGTGCCAAACTTTTTCTATAAAGAGGCAAGACCTTAAACCATTTCTAGCATCCAAAAAAAATTTGTAGTTGATCTCTTCCATTTTGGCAAGAGAATACTACAACACATAGTACACACTTATTGTGTGGCTTTTTTTTTGCTCTAGATTTTCAAGAGCATAGTCCTTTGCTTCTTCCCACACAAAAGGCTATTCTCTCAAGAAAAATCTCTTTAACCATAAGGAAGAAGACTAAGGAGTTGCATATTACGACACCCTCACAGTAAACTTTTTTTGGTGTCCTTGTTCGTGAGTAGGAACAAAGCTCGTGACGGTTTTAGCTTCATCAAAGGCCCCACGCTTCAATAGGTTAGCTTTACATATTTTGCAAATACTAGTTATGTTCTATATGTTCTTAAGCATGTTCTTGTGTGTGTTATATGGTTATTTTATTTTTCCTAGCATGTTTTGTTGGTAGTATTTTTGAAAATATGAACTAAGATATACCACATGTAATATTATCGATCCTACACGGCCATCTCCTCAAGAAGATCTCCTAAATTCTTAAAATGTCTTGCAATTCTATCGGGTTCGGGATTAAGAGAAACTAGGGGATTTCTAAGGGATTTCTACCAAGCATGCATAAACTATCCTAACTCCGGCCACTTCAACCCCTGAAAACTTCAATATTTCTAAAACTACAGCAAATAAACCACAATCCTAGAAAGTCTATTAAAAATTAAAACAAGAATAAATAAACAAGTACCAAAATAAGATGATATAAATAAAAAGCAAGATAAGTAAAAACTAAACAAACTATAAAGAAAAAGCAAAGAAAAGGAGCAAACCAACTTCCAAAACACACAAACAAGGAATGTAAACCACCCTGCCTCCCCGTCAACAGTGCCAAAAACTTAATCGTCGTCTTTTAAGTGCAAGCTCTACAGACCCACAAGCGCACGGATCAATTTAGTGTAATGTGTACGAGGACAGGTGTTGAACCACGAGGAGGCTATATTGTGGGATGGATTCTACGTGTGTGTGTCCTAGAGAATGCCTAAAAAGAAACCTAAACTAACTATTTTTTAGGATTTTGGATGGTCGGGAGCTCTAGCTAAAGCAAATTAAACTACACTAAGGGAAGCGGAAAGGGGAAAGACAAGCTAATCTAAAGGGAACTAACAAATGCAAAGGTGCTAGAATGACTTCAACTTATGAATGGGTGATTCTATACTCAGATGCTATGGGATTAAATAATGATGGCTTACTTTAGTAATTGCTCTTAACTAGGTTGCTAAATTAGTGTCCTAATTTCCCCCTAGGACTCAGCACGGGTTCATCCTTAGCGGTGCCTCCTAGAGCTACAGCGTGGTCCTTATGACCTAGGGCCTTAAGAGTGACCAATTAGCTTCCTAGGTGACTTAGAATGAGCCTACCCTATTACCTAAACCATTGGGTGGATTTAAAGTCAAGACCTAGTGTCGCTAAGGTCGACTAAACCTATCCTAAAATCTATTGGCTGGATTTAAAGCCAAAGGAGACTCGGCCTAGCTAGCCCCAAATTACTTACTGTCATTCTAAGGTCACTACAGCAAGATTTGACTTGCTAGCACATACATGTTCTTGCAGGATCGATAATATTACATGTGGTCTATCCTAGTCTATATTTTCAAAAAATTCTACCAAGAAAACATGCTAGGAAATAAAATAACCATATAACACACACAAAAACATGCTTAAGAACATATAGAACATAACTAGTATTTTCCAAATATGTAAAGCTAACCTTTTGAAGTGTGGGGTCTTTGATGAAGCTAAAACCATCACGAGCTTTGCTCCCGTTCACGAACAAGGCCACCAAAAAATTTTACTATCAAGGTGTTGCAATATGCAACTCCCTAGTCTTCTTCTCTACGGTTAAAGAGACTTATCTTAAGAGAATAGCATCATGTATGGGAAGAAGCAAAGAGATATGCTCTTGAAAATCTAGAGCAAAAAAATCATACAATAAGTGTGTATTATGTGTTGTAGTATTCTCTTGCCAAAATGAAAGAGATCAACTATAAATTATTTTTTTTATGCTAGAAATGATTTAAGGTCTTGCCTATTTGTAGGAAAAGTTTGGCACCTAAACCTTGTAAAGTTTCCATGTGGGGAACTTTTTCCTAGTAGTAAATGTTTGCCACATGTCATAGAAGTTACTTGTACAATTTGAATTTTTCTTGCAGTAACTTTCTAGCACATGTCTTGGAAGATTGGGCAAGCCCACAATCCAAGCCCAACACATAGTTCATAATCCATGTAGAGGCCCAAACCCAATAAGAAACCATCCAAGCCCAATTAGATTATCTTGGACTCTAAAGAAAGCCCAAACCCAATTCCAAGCTTTGGCCCAATAAGACTACTACCACAATATGGAATTTGATCTTTCAAGATTACTCTCTCAAAGTCATTTCAACTAGGGAAGGGACCAAGAAGACACAATTAACCTTGGCTTCCAAAAATAATAAAAAATGTCCTTGCCTAATCTAGGCGACATTATTATAATTATTTTTAACTCCGATCTATTTCACCATAAGATCAAAATTGCACTCCAAGAATAATTGCTATTACCCAAAAGCTATCACAAAAGAATGTGAACTTTGTCTTTGACCTACTAAATAACAAATCATAATGCCTCTCTATGTATACCCACAACTAAGGCTGGTCATTTGGCCTGTGTACTATCACCTCCTTAGCTGCATCTTTTCTTTTGGGTCTCTTGTCCTATTGCCAAACATCCTTGGTCATGGAATCTCATGATCTCGGGAGTGACCCTCAAGCTATATGATCGATACACCCATAAAGGTAGTATCACTAGATCTAGATTTGGATGATAAATTTGGACAATCCCAAAAGGGGCACATAGATTCCATATTGCATATGCATGTCCTAATTAATTAGAACTTGGCACTCAACACATGAGGCTATTGATCCTAATAAAGTAAGATCTCACCCAAAGTGAACCAAAGTACCAAAACCTAACTTCATTAGCTCATCTACATATGGTCAAGATTAAAAGCAATGATCATTTAGTAGCAGTGAGTATCTTGTTTTCTTTCTTTGATAGTACATCCCTAGAAAACGTACTCACGATGGTCCTATCTAATATGTGACACACGTACTATCGAGACAAATCCGAAAAGTCCTTCAATGACCTAGGTAGATCACCCTCAACAAGGAGACTTACTCAATATAACCTTATCCCGGTAGAGTGCCCAACACTACCATTCGGTTACAAACTCAATTTATGACGTGACTAAATCTAGACTTGGACCTCTTATGCGTCCAGCCTCACTGCACACCCAAGTCATTAGTTCAAGTTAAGGGACCGTTATACATACATCAATAAAACATACCAGAGATAATACGTAAGAAACTCATAATTCCATTTAACAAAATGATTATACATTGTTTAACATCCAAAATGTCATATACAAGTGATCTTTAAGGCATACTAATCCTGACAATTCTTGGCCAAGGTGTTCGTGAATAATAGGATCTTTTCAACTGCCAAACAACGTCATGCTCAGATTACACCATTGAAGCAATTAACAACCAACATGTATGCATTATTGAAGTCATATTCACTACTAGGCTTGCAAATATACATATAGATATGAATATAAGCATTACCCACTTCATAGCATCCACATATAAACACATAGACATGATTATAGCATAGATTAGATGTGTTTAGTAACAAATAGACTTCAATTTATACACATGCTACTTATGTAGGCATTTTATCAAACACTTAGACATGAATGAGAAAATAACCATTTGAACAAGAAAATCAAAACATGTGTATATTCAGCCATCAAATCCCATATCATAAGAGTATATAGTTAACCCATTACATAAGCTAAATCACCTTACACAAGTCTACACAATCATAATAAGAAATAGAATGAAAAAGAGATTATGAAGCTTCCCTTTTATTCTAGTTAATCTTGCACAAAGCTCTTGAGCAAACTTGAATCCAAATGTCTAAAACCCTCTAAATCCACTTGCTTCTGGGTGATAAAATGTGTGATTGTGAGTATGTGAGAGGTGGTAAGACTAGGGTTTTGTGTTTGTGTTTGTGTTAGGTGTTTGAAAATTCCTCTCTCTTTTTTAAGTCTGAAAATTAGGTTTTTATATCAGCATTTATGCTTTGCCAGGCTTTTTGGTGATGCTCTCTGGACCGACCATTCCACCTAGCTGGTCGACCGACTCTGGGGGGGTAATTGTCCGGCTATTTTAGGCATCTCTCTAGAGTGGCCGATCGACTGGCTCCTCCTTCTAGGTCATCCGGCTGATTTTCTTCCTCCATCCTTTGTCTTATCGGCCTCCGGTCTTCTCTCTTTGACCCGTGCATCTCCCATCTTCATCACCCATCAATGTCCAATCGCGATCTTAACCCAAAGTTCACCTATATCATTAAAAACAAGCAATTAGTGTAGCAATTTGTCTCTTAAACTCAATATGTACAATTGTTTACGCTTAAGCCTATTATTATCATAAGCACTATGCTAATGCATCTTTATGAACACTTGACACCTCTTAATCATGGGCAAATAACAACACAAACATACACAAAAGCACAACAAATCAATACCCACTTCATGTAATCCTCACACAAACACATAGATATGCTAGTATAATGATTTAGAGATTGTTAATAGCACAATAGACTTCAATATATCTATGCAACTTCATTGAGGCATTTCAACAAACACATAGACATGTATGTAAAATGGTCTTTGAAACCCTAAGCATAAAGCATATATACATAAATCCATCAAGTTCCCATTAATAAAAAGTAGTAATCAATCCATAAATACAAGAATAATTACCCTATAGAGCTCTAATCATGCATATTTAGTCTTAGGATAAAAAAGAGATACCCTTCTATCTACAACCAAACTTTACAATCCATGAGCTATGCCTAAATCCTAATGTTTAATCCTCTTGGATCCTTGATTCCAAGTGTTAAAATGTGTTTTGAATTGAGTGTATGAGGTGGTTTTTGGAGGATTTTGGGTTTAGGGAAGTGGGTATATGAATTGGGTGGTGTTTTCCTTCAAAAATGGCTAAAAAGTGGCTTAAATAGAGCATAAATTGTGTCCAGTCGGTCGACTAACTTTAGGGCTCAGTCAACCAGCCAAAATTGGCCTAGATTCTAACCTGGCTGGTCGACCTTAGCTGGTCAACCGGCCTTGACAGGAGGTCGACTGGTCTTGACAGTAAAATGTTCATATCTTACTCGTTTTGGCTTCGATTCGCACATCATTTTTTCTATGGCTTCATACCACTGTAAGGGATCTCCCAAACCAACTTTTGCACCTTAAGACATGTTCAAACTTTGTCCATGTCCTTCTTTTGTTGCAAGCTTTGAATTTGCCTCTCGTTGCACTCAGTTTCGCCTCAGTCGTTCCTTCCTTCGCCCATCCACTTCCAAATGCACTTTTCGTCATTCCTTTATGTCTGAAACACCCTTTGCTTAAAGCTCCAATTACCTCTTTGAATCACACCTAAAACAAGCAACAAACACGCATTAGTGTAGCATTTAAGTCTTAACTTCAACTATGAATATGTAAACCCTAATATGCACAAGTATCACCTAAATGCTATACTAATACATTAAATAAAGCTCAAAACACGATAAAAAAAGTATATAAATACAATACATAAACACACAAAACGAACACATCAAAAGGTATAACCTCACCTCTGTTCTCCTCAACAATATCGAAGGCAGCATTAAGATCAATATCCATGCCTAAGTCTACGCCCACTCTAAAAAAGGCCTCGTCAGATGGATTTAACGAATAGTCTAGATGAAGGCTTGAAAGAAGACTTCCTCTAAGGAATCAAGGACGTCAACAAAGGGCTACTTGAGATTATCAAAAGGTTCTAAACCCTAAGGATGAACTGTAATGGGGACTAGGGCTAGAAGACGAAGTGTCACCTTCTTTAATCCTAAAAACCCTAGACTTATCGACATCCACTTGTAAAAAGAAAGGGAAATTCGAGAAATAAGAAGAAAAATGGCAACGACAGAGAGAAAAAGAAATAAGAGATGAAAAGAGGAACAATTAGTGTACCTAGGAGTTAAGGGAAATGATTCGCTGGAGGAACAAAAGTGGTGGAGAAAATGGACTATGAATGCTGATGTGTGTTGATATGCTTCATTTTTTGTGTTTGCATCATATTTTACTTATGTTTTAGAGGTGTTATGAGCTTATATAGTTGCATTAGCGTAGTACTTACGTTAGAGGCAGGCTTAAGCATAAACAATTGCATATAGTTGAGTTTAAGATATAAATGCTACACTAGTTGATGATTTAGGTGAGTCTTGGGTCAATACCAAGCTTAGACGATGATGGGTGATGAAGATGAAAGGTGCATGGGTCATGGGGAGAAGACTAGAGGCTAAAACAAAGTATATTAAAGCTAAAAGAGCTCAACTGGTCGACCCAAAAGTAGAGCCGATCGACCGGCTAGGTCGAACGACAAGACCAGAGAGCATCATTATTTAGCCGGTCAAGTCAAGCTTTCAATCAGTTGAACGGTAACTCAGAGAGCAGCCCCATTGAGCTAGTCAACCACCCATAGAGCCAATCAACTGGCTAGGTCAACCAGCAATGCACAACTGTCTACAAATAGGGCCTGATTTTTGCTGTAATTAGAAATCCATTAGTCACCCCCACTTTACACACACACAAAGCCCAAACTCACCTATCTCACATACACTCTTTCACACACTTCACCACTTGGATTCAAGCTAGGTGAACTGACAGGTCTAGAAAGCACCTTATCCAACAGGTTGGGTAATCTAAGAAACCGGTCGTCTGGCTAGGTTGACCAATAGAGCTCGATGACAGCTATAAAAAGCCCTTTTTAGCTCATTTACAAGGGAGGGACTCTAATTTCAAAACCCTAGTAAAAACCTTAAACCTTTCCTATTTCACAAAACACCCTAAACCACCATCCAAACCTCATACCAAGATAGGATTAAAGCATCTAACAAGGATTTGAAGGGTTTGTATGGATTTGGAAGCAAGATTTGGGGGAATTCTTCTTATTCTCTTTCTATTTCTTGTAAATATATTGCTCGATTAGGCTAGATCTTTGGTGCTTGTTGTTGTATATTAGATTAAGGTTATAAATAAAGATTTGTGCATATCTTTGGCTCTTAATACATACTTCTTTACATTGATTAATGGCATAAATCAATATGTTTATGTGTTGATAATCACACATGCCTATGTGTTAGTTAAAATGCCTAAGTGATGTTACATGTGTTCTTTTGTGCTTAAGTGCTATCAGTAATGGTCTCGCCTTAGCCTTAATCTATGCTAATGGCATAAGCCCTATTTGCAATTAAGTGTGTTGATTAATATGCTTAATTAATGACTTAATGTGGTAGAAGTATATCCATAGTCTAAAACAATACTAAAAAGGCACCCACTAGCACTAGTTAATATTCTAGGAGTCTAATCTCTAGTCTGAAATAATGCTTATAGGTTAGTCTCTCAAGTAGGATGTTAAACAACACCAAATAGGGCAATCGAACCATAGATAGACCGAATTGTTATTATAACCCGAGTCTAGTTGCAACACAATCACCCTATATCCCCTTCCATCTTGTAGAGCTTTCTTTCCTTAGCTTGGCACCCTAGGTTCCTCTATTAGATTAGGTTAGCTTAGGTTTATTTTATTTTCCCCAAGCTCCCTTTAATCCTAAAGAACACAGACACACGCACTTAACTAGTTTTAGGCACTAAGCACATAGAGACCAAACTAAGGTAGCTTCCTTCTAGAGACGATACCTGCATGCACACACTATCTTAGACACAATTCGTATACTTGTGGGTGTAAAACCTTGTTGTATTTATGCTTCATTTCCACATACCATCGAGTACCATATCAAGTTTTTGGCGCCATCACCAAGAAGGCACAGTTTTGGTTCTTTGTGTGCTTTTTTGTTTTTGATTAGTTGCTTGCATGTTCTCCTATCTTTACTTGCAACTTATTTGAAAAACCACAAAAAAAAATTGAAAAAAAATTATTTGAAAATCCAAAAAAATAAAAAAAAATTGAAAAATCAAAAAATAATTTCAATTGAGAAGAGGTTTACTTGTGCTAATTGAGTATGGATAAATACAATGCTTCTTGGTGGTCACTTGTATCCTCTTCCCCACCCCCTCGTATATACTCCCAATGCTTGTGTTCCATGTGGTAGTTTTGAGCATCATGCTACATGTTGCCCCCTCGTATATGGAAATCCCCAATAACGGGCTAATACAAGTCATAGCCCCTATAGTCAAGCATCCATTTATGCATCTCCATCTAGCTGTAATGATTATAGGGAGTCATATTTTTATTTTTGTGATCTTTGTGGAAGCGGTGACCATGACTTTGATTCTTGTCCCACTTTTCTTGCAAAGCCCATGCATGCATCTATATCTACTCATCATGATGATAGGGAGCCACATCATGCACTTTTGTCTTGGGGTCAAGATGACTCTTTATTCTACCCACCTCCTTGTTTTGAGAGTCCATCTCCTACACCATCTTTTCCCATCTATTCTTTTCTACAGTTTTTTAATAGTGATGCTCGATTTTCAAAATAATTACCATTTCCATTCAGGTGAACCCTCTTCTCTTAGGTCTCCCTCATATGAAGATGAGAAGTTAGAGTATCTTTGATCCCTAATTCATTTCAACCATGAGAGACTAAAGGAGATAACCGAACAATTATCTAGAATAGTTAAGTGATTGAGTAAAGAAGTTGCGAATGAACAACTCGTGAGTGAGAAAGTTGAGATACCTTTAGACAGAGTTGAAAGGATGGGAATGAGACCTATGGATGAGGAGACTAATGGTGAAAATGATGATGTTTAGGAGAAAAAGATAGAGAGAGAAAGATTGATGGAGAGATTACATCTTGCAGTGAGGAAGAAGATGAGCTTAATGGTACTTTGGTTCTTGATGATGATTGTAGGCATGTATTAGAGGAAGTGGTACTCTATACTCCCGTGCTTTCATTGCTTCCCAATGAGTCATTTGAACCTACCTTTCCTTCTATTCCTACTTTTCGAAAACATTTGAAGGATGATCTTGATGTTTTGAGGACTCCATCGCATTTCGAGTCCACCTTTAGAGAGTTTATTGTGCACACCTCTGCCAAGCATCCATGTTTGCATGATGAGGAATCCGTTCAATCCCATTTTTCCTCTCCACCCATGTGTGAACAAATCCCATTAGAGAAGGTTTTGGAGCAAGACATTGAGTTAGCACTAGTGACAAATTAAAGAAGTTTGACAAGCTCTTAACAAGTATTAATTTGGAGCCATTTGTTGGAGAGAACATAGTCTTTCCCCAAGGTGTAACAATTGAGGACGAAATGGAAGAATTTGAGAGACTTTTGGATGACTCTTATTCCCCTTTTGAATGCTCCATTCTTGATCCTTGTTCCTCTTCCTCCAAATCAATTCCTTCAACTCCTCCAATTCATATCACTTCATTTGATCATTCCTTTTCTTCTATTGAGTCTCCCACTACTTTAGAGCTCACATTTGTGCCTTCTTGCATGAAACACGTTCACCTAGGATTAGGAAACATTCTTCCCACACTACATGCATTGGACTTTTCATTGACTCACGGGGGGGTGTGTTCTTAGCCCTTGATCAAGAGAAGAAGGCCATGGGATGGTTAATTAGTGAGCAAGTACGGCATGTTCCTTCTTATTGCTACATGATCCCTACCACATGTGAGCACACTTTTCTTTGACACTTCAAGGTAGGCTTTTGAAAAGGAATGCCTTGTTTATTCATTGCATTATTCTATGTGGCATGATCCTTTTCCTACTACATTCTGTGCTTTGATGATTATCTGACAATTAGTACCACGCAACTTTAAATATGTCTTGCTTTAACATTGGCACTCGGCTAAGAGCATTAAATCCAGCACTACTAAGAGACACCCTAGGCTTGTTCATATTTTTCTTATTCTTCTTGTATTTACTTGTCATTGCTTTTGTATATAGTAAATTAGTTTTCTTTTAGTTATTCTTGCTTTGTATATAGCATAATTAGATTGCTTTAATTTCTTTTACCTTTAGATAATTTAGGCTTTTTTTCTTTGCTATAATTCTTAGTATTTTAGATTTTTGGTCCTCACTTGTTCTTGCTCATTTCCATCATTTGTGCATCAATGTTTTACCCCTTGCATACATCCTTATTTATCATTTCAAATATCAACGTGAGCTTGCATAGTGTTATCTTTTAATCTCTTCTTTGTTTTTTTAGCATTAGTGCTTTCTATAAAGACGAGAGTTAGTAGATGATCAAACATCATTGGCATTCATGGACTTCTACACAAACAAGGTTGTTTCTCTTCATTCTTTACTTGTCCCTATCTATCTCTTCCACATTCCCCATATGCTTTTCATGTACTTGTTTGTTGTGCTTGGATGCGATTTACTTAACGACAAATAAAGTTTAGGTTTGGGGGTGTGGTTGTTCCTTTATTGTTTATATTGTTTATGGATAATTTGCATTAACATGCCTTTTTTTTGCTCAATATGTGTTCAATGTTTTTGATTTTTTGCATATTTTGAGTTGGTTTATCTCCATGTTGGTTGGAAAGCTGGCCTTTGCTATTGACTTAATTGATTGGAGAAGATAATGGTGTATTATGGGAAGTGAATAGAGTGCGGAGTATGACTTAGACTTTGAAGAGAATCCTGTTGAAAACTGTGGGAAGTGATCACCTCTGAGAATGTACCTTGTAGTTACCCCACAACTTGGTTGAAAAAAGTGTTTCTAAAGGATTGTTGATATGAGTGTCTCTTCCTTGATTGGTTCTTTTAGTGTGTCTTACCTCTTCTTTTTCTTTTTTCTTTTTTTTTTGTTTATGTTATGTATTGAGAAAAATGCAAAAAGAAACAGGAAAATGAATTCTTCCAAAATTTTCTATTTCAATATCAACGGGTTCAACTTAGAAATAGATCCTAAGGAAGACCAGACCCCCTTCTTTCTTTTGATTTTTGTGATCTATTTCCCTCTTTACCGTTCAAAGAAAAAGTCATTTTTTTAAGTGTATACATACTTTTCTATGAGAAACGATATAGACATAGAATGAAAAAAAGCCAAAAGGCACAAAAACATGAAAAAGTGAAGTATTGTGTATAAGTGTCAAGTGACACAATGTCAATTTGACACAAGTATTTTATTTTGTTATTTTGTGAATAAGGCTCTTACATCAACTGTAAGCCATTGTGATGTATCTTTCTTTCCTTTTATCTTTAGGGCTAAATGCATATTGGGAGGCCATGTTAGTTGATAGGGCACAAAGTACCAACATCTCGGGTGTATAAGGTGGAATCCTAAGTTTGTGTTCTAGTTAGTTGATAACTTCCCAAGAGATGCGAGACTCCTTGTGATTGAAAAGAGGATCCTAAAAAGGCTAGGGAAACCCTTACACAACAAGGAATGGCCCCTTATAATCCCTTAGAGGTGAAAAGAAAGGTAGTCAATACAACCAGCAATTCTTTGAGAAGCATGAGAATAGATTTGGTTTAGGCCTGGTTAAGGACAAGCAAGGGGAAGGTTTAAGGGTGTTGATCTATGTCATTTGTGCATGTTCACATCTAATTTTTGCATGCATGTTTAAGGGTGTTTAAAGCTTAAATTGAATGCTTTTAGTATAGACTTTATGCATAACTGTTAAAAATTGTACATAAGTTATTTGGATGCATAAATTCTACACTACATGCGATATCTCATGCTTTAAGAGAGTTTTGGAAGGGTTCGAGCAAACACAAGGGAGAAATGAGCTAAAGGATGAAGACCGAAAGAAAAAGAATAAAGTGTAGAGGCAAAAGAGACCTACCGATTGCCCTACGAGCAGAGCTGGTCCACCAGCTAGGTCGACCGATCAGTCCAAAGAATAAGAGTTGCCACCGGTCAAGGTGTCCTTCAGAGCTGGTCGACTGGTAGGTCCAAAAAGCCACCATATCCAACCGGTCAGGTATCCCAAGGAGCCAGTCAAAGAGCAGAACTCGATAACAGCTATAAAAAGCCCTTTTCAGCTCATTTGCAAGGGAGGAACTCTAATTTCAAAACCCTAATAAAAACCCTAACCCTTTCCCATTTCACAAAACACCCTAAACCATTATCTAAACCCCATACCAAGCTAGGATTAAAACATCTAACAAGGATTTGAAGGGTTTGTACGGATTTGGAAGCAAGATTTAGGAGAGGTCTTCTTGCTCTCTTTCTATTTCTTATAAATATGTTGCTAGATTAGGCTAGATCTTTGGGTGTTTGTTGTTATATATTAGATTAAGGTTATGAATAAAGAATTTGTGTGTATCTTTGGCTCTTAATACATGCTTCTTTACATTGATTAATGGCATAAATCAATATGTCTATGTGTTGATAATCAAACATGTCTATGTGTTTGTTAAAACGCCCAAGTAAAGTTGCACGTCTTCTTTTGTGCTTAAATGCTATCAGCAGTGGTCTCACCTATGTCTTAATTCATGCTAACAACATGAGCCCTATTTGCAACTAAGTCTGTTGATTAATATGCTTAATCAATTACTTAGTATAGTAGGAGTATACCTCTAGTCTAAAACAATACTAAAAAGGTATCCACTAGTACTAGTTAATGCTCCCTATTTACTTAGTATAGTGGGAGTATACAAGTGAGCTTTAGGGCATAATAATCCTAACAATATCCCACTTGCACTAAAGATCACTTCTGCACAACCTAATACCCATAGACTCCAAATGTGTGGTAAACATTTTCTCTCGACGAGTATTTTGTAAATGGGTCTGCCAGGTTTTCCGCTGAAGCTATTTTTTCAACTACAACATCTCCTCTCTGGATAAACTCACAGATCAAATGATATTTCCGCTCATATGTTTACCCTTTTTGTGATTCCTGGGCTCTTTGCATTGTGAAACAGCACCGTTGTTGTCACAATACAATGTTATTAGTCTGTGAATTGCCGGCACAACCTCTAGGTCTAAAAGGAACTTCCTTAGCCATACTGCCTCTTTCGCAGCCTCAAATGCTGCTGCATACTCGGCCTCCATGGTAGAGTCAGCAATGTAATTTTGTTTCACACTTCTGCATGAAATAGCTCCTCCTGACAGAGTGAAAACATATCCAGAAGTAGACTTCCTGGAATCTTTGTCAGACTGGAAATCTGAGTCTGTATAGGCTAATGGCTTTAGATCATCTGCACGGTATTCCAACACATAATCCTTAGTTTCTTATAGGAATTTGAATATATGCTTAACCACGACCCAATGTGCCAATCTAGGGTTTGACTGATATCTACTAACCATGCCAACAGCAAAGTAGATATCTGGTGTAGTATATAACATGGCATACATGAGGCTTCCAACCGTGAAGCATAAGGAACTCGTTTCATGCTCTCTATCTCCTCAGGTGTTTTAGGACATTGATCTTAAGATAGATAAACTCCATGTCTAGAAGGTAATGAGGTCTTCTTAGAGTTTTGCATGTTAAACCTAACCAATATCTTCTCAATAAATGAAGCTTGAGATAGGGCTAGCCTTTTGTTCTTACGATCTCGCATAAGCTTGATGCCTAGAACATAACTAGCTTCTCCTAAATCCTTCATTTGAAAATGAGTAGAAATCCAAACCTTGATGGATGATAACATCACCACGTCATTTCCAATAAGTAGGATATCATCCACATACAGAACCAAAAAAGCTACAACATTTCCATTATGCCTCTTATACACACAAGGTTTATCAATATTTTGATCAAAACCACAAGATTTAATTGCACGATCAAATTTGATGTTCCATGCTATAGATGCCTGCTTTAATCCATAAATGGATTTTTTTAACTTACAAACCATGTGTTCCTGGCCTTTGGCAACATATCCATCTGATTGTGTCATGTAAATGGATTCGTCAAGCTCTACATTAAGAAAAGTTGTCTTAACGTCCATTTGCCATATCTCGTAGTCATAATGACATGCGATGGCAAGAAGTATCTTGATGGATTTAAGCATGGCTACTGCTGAGAAAGTTTCCTCATAATTGATCCCTTCTTTCTGAGTATAACCTTCTGCCACCAACCTTGCTTTAAAGGTTTCAACTTTTTCATCAACTCCTCTTTTCTTCTTATAGACCCATTTGCATCCTATAGGTCTTGTTAGAATACATAGATTCTAACTCTGAATCCATTGCCTTATGCCATTGGTCGACATCTATGTCAGAAATTGCTTCATCATAATTTGTGGGATCCACCACCTAATCCTCTGAACAAGTCTGAAAGGACTCTCCGTAGTATCTATTAGGAGGCCTGGATATCCTCCCACTACGACGAGGCTCCAACATATTAGGTGTAATATGCTGTTCCTTTTCATTTACAATTATCACAGGTGTTACTGGAGATTCTTGTGAAATCTTATCTAGAACAACTTCAGAATCTGGTGTTTTCTGGATCATTTCACCATTCTCTAAGTATCTAGCATGGGTGCTTATAAACACCTTTTGCTCCTTAGGATTACAAAAGATCCCACCTCTGGTTCCCTTAGGATACCCAATAAAATAGCACAACTCGAATCTTTGTTCCAACTTTGAAGCATTACTATTAAGTACATAAGCTGGACAACCCCAAATGTGGAGATGGTTTAAACTAGGTTTACACCTAGTCCACATTTCTTGTGGTGTCCTAAGTACTGATTTAGATGGTACCAAGTTCAAGATGTATGCTGCTATCTCAAGGGCATACCCCCAAAAAGATAAAGGTAATGATGCATGACTTATCATTGACCTGACCATATCTAATAGGGTGCGATTTCTTCTCTCTGCTACACCATTTTGTTAGGGACTCCTTGGTGCAGTCAATTGAGACATAATCCCTTCTTGTGTAAGATAGTCTCTGAACTCACCCATGAGGTATTCGCCACCTCGATCAGACCGAAGGGCTTTGATACGTTTATCTAATTTTCACTCCGCTTCAGCCTTGAACTCTTTGAATTTCTCAAAGGATTCAGACTTGCGTCGCATCAGATATATATATATATATATATATATATATATATCCATACCTAGAGTAATCATCAGTAAAAGTAATGAATACTCATAACCTCCTCGTGCTGGTATGCTCATAGGACCACACACATCAGTGTGAACCAATTCTAATACTTCTTTGGCCCTTTCTCCTTTAGAAGAAAATGACCGTTTGGTCATCTTTCCTTTGAGGCAAGATTCACACAGAGGTAGATCTTCGAGATCTAATGAGCTAAGATGCCCATCCTCGACTAATCTCTGAATTCGCTTTAGACTAATATGTCATAAGCGTAGATGCCAAAGATAAGTATCATTGGTCTAAGAAACCTTCCTTTTTCGAGAATTAGTTTGTTCTACATTATATAGTGAGTTTGTAATAGGTTTTATATAGAACAAGTTATCATGCATGCTACCGAAACAAATAATATTTCCATCTCTACTGATATCAACACTAGAATGGAAATTAATGCCAAAACCATCTAATATTAATTGTGAAATAGAAATAAGGTTTTTACGTACATCCGAAACATAAAAAACATTGTTCAAAAATAACTTTCTATTACATGAAAAATTTAAGCACATTCCTCCCACTATAGCAACCCATACTTTTGCTCTGTTTCCCATCCTCAGAGCAAATTCCCCTTTAGCTAGTTCTTTCATTTCCTGAAACCAATGCAAAGAATTGCAAATATGGTTACTGGCTCCAGAGTCTACAATCCAAGAATCAGTAGAATCAACCACTAAATAGGTTTCAATGTAGAACAAAAGAGGTGTACCTATCTGGCCTCATGCCAGGAGCTTCGGGCAATCCCTTTTCCAATGCCCTTTCTGGCCACACTTAAAGCATTTGCCCTTGGGCTTTTCAACTGTTAATTGTTTGGGTTGTTCACCAGTTTTCTTCTTTTTCCCTTGACCACATTTTTGTTTCCCCTTTCCTTTGAACTTTTTCCCTTTCGGGTTAAATCCAGAAGTGGATGCTTGAACTATGTTTGCATGGCCTTTATTTTTTATTATGGCTTCTGCAGCTAGGAGCTCTTTCATTAATTCTGTCATATCCATGTTCATCTTGCCCATATTATAATTAAGCTTGAACTGGGCATAAGACGGTGGTAGAGTCTCCAAAATCATGTCTACCTTTGCTGTTCATCTATGTTTGCCCCTAGGATCTCGGCAGTATTGAAGTAATCCATCATTTTGAGCATATGCTCTCTGACAGATACACCTTCTGCCATCCTTTGATTCATAATTTCTCTAAGAGCACCTTGCCTTGCGGGCCTACTCTTCTCGGCAAACATACGAGACAGTGAGGTCATGATTTCTTTTGCAATTTCCATATGATGATACTTGCTCTGCAAAATATCTGACATAGAAGCCATCATATAGCACTTGGCCATACTATTGGCCTTTTGCCATTTTGCCTCAGCATCTTTTTGGGCTTCAGAAGAGTTTGCCCTCACAAGAGGACAAGGAGTTGTTAGGACATACTTGTATTCTTTTGCGGTGAGTACTATGTCCAAGTTCTATTCCCAGTCCACAAAATTCAGTCCAGTGAGCTTCTGCTCTTTTAGAATTGTAGCCAGTGGACTGAACGAAGACATTTTTCTAGATATATAATAATATAATCATAATTATTTTATGAGTATGGAATTGATGCATGTATAATATGTATGCTACCTTTGGAAATAAAACATACAAGTACTTTTACTTCATTTGGCTTTTGAGTAGATTAACCCTTAAACTACTTGATATAACAGTGTCTCAACGTCCTCACAAGAACACCATCGATGGGATGGCCGAACTTATGAACGTTAAGTTAAGCGCCACTGGTTATTTGAATTGACAATTATCTAGATATGTTCCAATTTGAATAATTCAATCACTGTTTCGTTTGGCTTCTTAAATCTGATAGCGAACTCTATCGATGGGATAGTCAAACCTACCATTTAAGTTGAGTGTATACCCATTCCTTGTGTTCATTTGCCATAACATTCTTGATTTAAGCCCTCTGATGGGGTAGTGACTTTAATCAATGTTGTGTGAGGCAATCTTTAGTGAAGAATTCCACCTATAGAATGGCCAAACTCACTACCACCCTTTTTTAATAAACATTTTAAATTCACCTTGCTAAATCTTGATAAAGTGTCACCCTCCGATCACCCTCCGATGGGGAAGTTAATGACATTTACCATTAGCGTGAATCAGATATGGAAAGTCGTGGGGCATTTCCAGTCCCTTCTCCCACTCAATATTTTAACATAAGGGTTTTCTCTATTTTTGGTATTCTCACTTTTTGTTTTAGATCTAAACACACTTTTGATTTGCGAAACACTTTGGTTTTTGCGAATCCATTTGTATTACTAAAACGTTGCAATACCATAATAGATTACTTACCTAAATCTAGGTGTATGGACCCTTGGGTTGTCATATTTTAAATCTCAAGTTAAGTTTTTCATTTTTTGTCATGAGATTGCATGGCATCTTTAGACATAATTGCTTACAATTATCTTGTCTAAGCCAATATCTTTTAAATGAACTTAACTATCTCTGAGAAATTAATACATAGGATTGGCCAATTTTAAAAACCTAATGAATAGGTATATTTCGAGGTGGTAATCATGTTTATGCTTATGCAATTATGTTAAAACATATGTCAATGAATTATAAACATCCACCAAAATACGTTAAAAATCCCTCTTTGATGGCTCCCTGCAATCTTCAACAAAATAGCACACTTAATAGTTTTTTCTACCTTAGCTTGTCGTCCATTAGTAGAAGCAAGTCGACTGAGCTGGTCGACCAGCAAGCTCACCTAGCAGAGTGTTTCTCCATGTTGTTTTCTTGTTTTTCTCTTTGGTCTTTAAAGATTACAATAATACACTTTGCTACTACTAATACAACCTTCATAAAGAAACATTACAAGGATATCAAAATATCCTACGCTTCTTTTAAATGAAACTACAAGCAATAACCATAAATATTTATACATGAAATTGCCTATGGCCAATCTTTGTTAACCGTACATGAAAATCTATCGTGCATACATACGAACCATCAAGGAGATTTTTATATTACCTGCACATACAAGCATAAAACTACAAGTACATGCAACACAAGATTTCCTAATCTTCCCACTCACAAGATGACTAACATATTTATGCAAATACAATATTCTTTGCATAGTCTAAGCATGTTGTGTGTAAGCCTAAGCTCTGATACTAATTGTAGGATCAATAATATTACATGTGGTTTATCCTAGTCCATATTTTCAAAACTATTCCAAGAAAACATGCTAGGAAAAATAAAATAACCACATAATACACACAAGAACATGCTTAAGAACATATAGAACATAACTAGTATTTGAAAAATATGTAAAGCTAACCTCTTGAAGCGTGGGGCCTTTGATGAAGCTAAAACCATCACGAGCTTTGTTCCCACTCAGGAACAAGGCCACCCAAAAAAGTTTACTATAAGGGTGTTATAATATGCAACTCTATAGTCTTCTTCCCTATAGTTAAAGAGACTTTTCTTGAGAGAATAGCCTCTTGTGTGGGAAGAAGCAAAGTAATATGCTCTTGAAAATTTAGAGCAAAAAAAACCACACAATAAGTGTGTACTATGTGTTGTAGTATTCTCTTGCCAAAATGGAAGAGATCAACTACAAACTTTTTGGATGCTAGAAATGGTTTAAGGTCTTGCCTATTTATAGAAAAAATTTGGCACCTAAACTTTGTAAACTTTTCATGTGAGAAACTTTTTCCTAGTAGTAAATGTTTGTCACATGTCATGGAAGTTACTTGTACAATTTGAATTCTTCTTATAGTAACTTTCTAGCATGTCTTGGAAGATTGGGCCAAGCCCACATTTCAAGCCCAACACATAGTCCATAATCCATGTGGAGGCTCAAGCCCAATAAGAAACCATCCAAGCCCAATTAGGTTATCTTAGACTCTAAAGAAAGCCCAAACCCAATTCCAAGCTTTGGCCCAATAAGGCTATTACCACAATATGGAATTTGCTCTTTCAAGATTACTCTCTCAAAGTCATTTCAACTAGGGAAGGGACCAAAAAGACACATTTAACCTTGGCTTCCAAAAATAATAAAAAATTGTCCTTGCTCGATCTAGGCGACATAATAATAATTATTTTTAACTCCAATCTATTCCACCATAAGATCAAAGTTGCACTCCAAAAATAATTGCCATTACCCAAAAGCTTGTCACAAAAGAATGTGAACTTTGTCTTTGACCTACTAAATAACCGACCATAATGTCCCTCTATGCATACCCATAGCTAAGACCGGTCCTTTGGCCTGTGTACTATCACCTCCTTAGCTATATCTTTTTCCATTGGATTTCTTGTTCTATTGCCAACCATCTTTGGTCATGGAATCTCTTGATCTCGGGAGCGACCCTCAAGCCATATGACCAATACACCCATAAAGGTAGTATCACTAGATCTAAATTCAGATGATAAATATGGACAATCCCAAAGGGGGCACATAGATTCCATATTGCATATACATATTCCAATTAATTAGAACTTAGCACTCAATGCACAAGGCTGTTGATCCTAATAAAGTAAGATCTCACCCATAGTAAATCAAAGTACCAAACCCTAATTTCATTAGTTCATCCACGTATGCTCAAGATTAAGAGCAATGATCATTTAGTAACAGTGAGTATCTTGTTTTCTTTCTTTGATAGTAAAAACATACTCACAATAGTCCTGTCAAATACGTAACACACGTACTATTGAGACAAATCCGAAAAGTCCTCCAATGACCTAGGTAGATCAGCCTCAATGAGGAGACTTGTTCAATATAACCTTATCCAAATAGAGTACCCAACACTACCATTTGGTTATGGACTTTATTTATAATGTGACTAAATTTAGACTTGGACCTACTGTGTGTCTAGCCTCACTACGCACCAAAGTCATTAGTTCAAGTCAAGGGACCTTTATGCATACATCAATAAAACATACCAGAGATAATATGTAAGAAACTCATAATGTCATTTAACAAAATAATTATACATTGTTTAACATCCAAAATGTTATATACAAGTGAGCTTTAGGACATACTAATTCTAACACTTATATCATAAATTTATTAAATTAATTTAAATTTTAGTTTTTGGAAACTACTATTATCAAACTAATTTTATTCTTTTAGATTATATTTTCAAAAATAAATTGAAAATTATTTTATTAAATTTATTTTTGAAAATTATTTTTAAAATAATTTTTCTTAAAATTGTTCAATCAAAAAGATGTTTATTTAAGAAATTAAATCTTATAATTATTTAATTTCTAAAGATGATCTCATAAAAAATATAATTTTAATTTTTTGAAAAAATATATTTTAAAAATAATGCCAACTTTTTGAGAAATGTATTAATAATATTTCTATGATTTTTTAAAAAATATTTTTTTGAAACTTATCTTTTATAAATTTAATCTTCCAAATTTTAATTTTTTTGCAAAAACTATTTTTTAAAAATATTAAACTATTTTAATGATTTGATATTATTTTTTAAGAATATATTTCTAATAAATGCTTTCATGACAATGTGCAAAAGTTTTGGAATCTTATTACCACAATATGAAAAAATCACTTGTTCTTGTTTGTCAAATTTGCAAAAACAAATTGTTAGTTTTTATTTTTCAAAAAACAAAAACAAAACTAAATGACCAAATTTTTATATTTTGATCTACAAAAACAAAAAACAGGCAACAACAGTAATAGCAATCAAACCTAAATCTTTGCATGTGTTTTTGACATTCATCCAAGAGGGGTTTACATTAGTCACCCCGTGACAAAAACCAATACAAGAGAAACAAGGGTTACGCAAATTTCATCGTCGCACTAGGTCTATTAAGATGAATGAGGGTTTAAAGAAGGCGGTTGCAACATGCATCAGGTCATTCCCCACTTCTGCAGAGGAAAAATTGAATGAGAAACCTGCTTCGCAGACGACTACCTGGCAAGCAGTTAGAATCTTGCTCATCAAAATCTACTTTATACATAGAGTGAATGAAAGAGAGAAAACAGAGAGATTTAGTAGGATTGGCATATGCTAGTAGAGAAGTGAACAAAATCTATCATGGCTATGATCCTATCTACATGCCCCTACAGCTTGGAAAATGGAAAAGACCAATTGCTAAGAATATTTGTCAGATGACTAAAGATGATAATTAAGAATCTTTCAGCTGGCAAAGAAGTCCTCAGGAACGTAAAACTTCAATCCAATGGCCTGCAACCACACATCCAAATGAAGATGGATTCAAGGCACTTCACATTAGCTGCATAATTGAGACTTCGATTTAATAAATGCATTGTGGCATGCATATACTTGAACAAATTGACATGTAGGGTTTAAGGTGCGCCAAGAGTAGATAGACTGAAAGCAAATGAGCCGAAAAGGGAAGACATTTAACAAAGTACAACAATATCTAGAACTTTGTTATGATGATCATGACAAACCTCTGCAAATTTTTTGTCAGCATCACTATGATCACCTGGTCTCCCAGCCGCATCACCAACATAGAAGGATCTGTAAAGCAAGGGTGGAGATCAGAAGGACTCATGACAGAACCATGTCAACTTTGTGCAGCAAAGCCTATAGGTTCACAGAAGAAACAAATTTAAAATGAATACTAACTGCTCCATGTCGATAGGGAGACCAGAATTAAAATGCTTCTCCATAATATACCACATTCCAGGTTTTGGCTTCCGAAAGGGATCCTCTGGTTGACTTTTATTATGTCCACAAGCAATAAAAACCTGCAAACACACAGGCAAAGTCAGCATAATATGATTTAGGCCATTACACAATCAACTCAAGCCAATGCAGACACAGTAGTGCAAACTTAACAACCTTCAGGAAGCAAGTTTCTCCAACTTACAGTTGTTTATACCATAGCAGCCAAAGAAACTTTGTGAGAGAGCATTAAGCAAAAAAGATGCATAAAATATAGATAGTCGCAAAAAGCAACTTGTTCCAAATCAATTTTCTTTTCTACTCCCCGAAAAACAATTATGAAACACTCATTTCTTTTTCCTAGTCTGGCACAGAAAGCAGCTAACTGCACATTGTACATGCATACATGTAATTGGAAGCGAGCATAGCGCTTATGCCTATCCAGCAGCCATTACCAACTGTTCACCATACGTCTTTATTACTTACTTAACCAGAAAATAAGGTACAGAAGAGATTAAACCACCTGGATTGGTAGCTTCACATGCTTGATAAAATTTTCGAGCCGGCCAATTTTTGAGTCTACTGCTGCCTGTCTTTTGTTCTTCCAGCGCTCAATGTTAGATTCATTGGTGAAAATCACCTTTTCAAGGATAATTAAGATGATTTTGTGAGAGAATGATATGATCAAATTGGATAATATTATCAGCATACAATACCAATACGAAGTTGAAAACGTTAACATTTATAATTGATCAGAAACTTAAGTTCAAAGAATTTACAGACCAGCTTGAAGCCATCAGTATACAAGCTCTGCAGCTTCTCTGGTATTGAACCATACATAAGAGACCACGCATCTGCACCTACCCTAAAAGGGGTGGGATATGGGAAAAAGAAATAAGTGCTTTCTCTTGTGAATATCTGCTACGCTTTAGAAAAATCTAAATTTTGTGTCCCACTAGAATTGGAATATCATGTATATAGGTCATACTTCAATAGATAATTGCCTTGCATTATTGTATAAATCATATAACATTAACATACATGACAGAAACTGGTTTTGAGATAATCACAAGATACCATCGCATGTCAGTGGAGAGAGATTATACCTTTTCACAGACGTATTTGCTAGACATCCATCAAAATCAAAGGCAGCGATTTTACTGGAATCACGAAGGCCTTCGTCCTAGAAAGATAAGAGTCAAAACAAAAACAGCTAGTTATATTAGTTGCAGTGTCTCTGTCTAAAATATGAAACTGGATCACTTCCACAATAGTTATTACTGTGATGATTGGCAAGATAAATTAAATAATAAGGGAGTTCATTTATCCTGCCTCTCATGATAAAAGTGAGTAATATCAACTAGACCTGTTTTTGGTGAATGATTGCAACAATGCTAGAATTTACTCACAGATGACAAAGAATCAAGATTTGTTTAGCTTCAGTAAAAAGAATGTTCACAGCTAAGGTGAACAGGTAGCATTGCTAGACCTCGTATGGGATCTTTAATTATTAACCAAGTGTTTCAAAGACCATGTTTACTCACTCTTTCAAGAAATACGAGTGTCTGGAATGCTTTCCATTTGGGTAACAATGTAGCATCCTGAATGAGAAAACATTATGTCAAACAAAAAAAGAAATATTGCTATGCTAAAATGCCAGTGTAAGAGAGACCCAGGAAAAGATAATATCAACATGGCACGGTGCTGAGATGAGAATATACCTTATAATTATTCTTTATCTCAGATACAGAGAAGGCTATTTCCAGCTCACCTCCGTCGTTGGACGCCAACAACTATCAAGAACCAATTCAACACATAAAGGACAGCTTTACTGGTCAAACATAAAATGAATAAAAAATAAAAATAAAACTAGAAAATAAATTATAATAGAAAAATATTGCGTAGTGCTACATAAAGTAAAAGACAGCAGATATAGGATCTGAACTGAGTCAGCTCTGGCTCGCTCTTCCAGATAATGTGTACACACAAGAAACCTCACAGCCATGAAACAAATAAATCACCAGGGAGGAGTTAAAAGCAAGTTTCACACGTGGAAAGTCCAGCTAAAGGTAATTGCATGATTGGGAATATACTAGCAGGATTATCAATTGTTGCTGCTAACTGAATGGTTCGACGCACCATTTAATCCTCAAAAGCAAATTAAAGATCACTAAGTTACCAGCAGTACGCAACTTCAATTTTTGCACATACTTCCTATCTTGGTGCAAGTCAAAACACACATCTAAGAATGAGTTTTTTGCAGATCTACCAGATAAGAAATCACAGAATATCAGGACACCAAGCACTGCCAACATATCACATGCAATAGAAAGCAATCCTAATAGCATTGATGGTACCATATTCAGTTCAGAAAGCAGTGTGAAGAAAGTCACACATGCAATATAAAAGGAGCAAAAGCAATGGAGGTCAAAGGAAAAAGCAAGGCCTCTGCATACATAAACCAGAGGATGAAAGTTAAACGAGCCATAACATGTCAAATAACATATATATGCACCCCAATTTACCATAAAAGTTGAAATCTTACTTCCGTAATTCATATTAGTCCAGAACATGAAAGCTGAAGGCAAAGAATAAGAAATTTGTCATGATTAACTCTGACAGACCATCAGATATGGTAAAACTGGCACCTTCTTAGATGCATATTGGCAACAGCTACTCAGGAAATAACTTTGAAAGATAATTTGCAGCCGAAAGTAAATTTGCATAGTGTGTTTAGAGCCCAAAAAGAAAAATTACACCGTATACCTTTGTCTTCTTTATGTTACTTTTGTCCGTCTGACTAATTGCTGCCTCATCTTCCTTTTGCATCGGTTTATGGCAAAAGTTAATAAGTTCATTAGAAAGTTCTGGTAAACACAAAAGTAATTGTAGCAGGGATAACTGCAACTACCTTAATCTCCTCTACAGGCCGCTTTCTGAAGCTGCCAAGTGAACCTTTCTCTCCACTTAGAACCTACAATTACTTTTAAATGTTTAAAGATACTGATAAACAGATGACGAATGTAAAGGCATTTCCACAAATTTTTGGATATATAAGTAGAAATGAAATACACTGTACAAATATATTCTTCTTGAACTATAAAAATTTTTCGGCACTGTCATCAGAGATTCAGCAATTTGACATGAGTTTGGCAAGATGTGAAGATCTAATATAGCCCATATGGGAATTCTACGTTGCCCAAGTCTAAGCCCAATCCTCACCCTGTAAGCAGCCTCAAATACCCTAACAGGACTGTTCCCCATTTGACTAAAAGGGACAGTGTAGGATGGCCTTTACTTCAATATAATAATTTTGACTAAAAAGGCTTCTCATCCTCTAATTCTACAAGACCCCTTTGTACTAATAAATACCGATATATGTCAATAATAATTTTCCTAAACACATCTCTTCGTCGATTATAGGCAGCAACCAAGCAAACAGATGTAAAATGTAACATCAACTCTGAACCTACACTATCAAATTTTATATGGAATTCTGGATTTTCTAACATTGTCTCTCAATAGACAATCTGTTTAAAGGAATGTATAAGACGTCAAAGATACGGATAGGAACCAGAGCATGCTGATAAACATCCATTTATATCATAACTAATTTCAAACCATAAACAGGTATAATTTCGAGACTCAAATTTGTTCATCTATCAATAATCATTTCAGCAAGTAATCAACAAAATCCAACAACAACGCTTAATTCTTTAGGTAAGACTGCACATGTAATGTCCCACATTAGTGGAAGACATGGCAAGAGAATGACTTTAAAGTGAGTGTTACATATTTAACTAATAACTTTTGCTAACCATTTGGTTTGGTGTACTCAACACCCCAAGACAGTTATTTTTAAGCAGACTAGACTAGTTAGATGTGCACACTTGAGGTTTTTGTGTGACCTGGTAAAAAGAGAGTGGATTATATGTAAGCATTGTGGCTTAAGTAAGAGATTGGGTTAACTATTTTTGACGAATGTATCAAGTAACATGACAGATATTCTTAAGTTACGAGACCACTTCAAATTTGGCATAACTTGTGCGGCTGGCAAGTGAAAGAGTACGCCCACCACACTGCAAACCTTACCATTCCCGGGACTTAGGCTCGTTTCCTATTGGTTTTTTTCTAAAAGTGCTTTTTCTAGCCGCTTTTGGAAAAAGTGTTTTGTTTTTTAGAACCTAAAAATTCTGTAAATGAGCTTTTTCTTCAAAGTTTTAACTTTTTTATAAGCCAAGCCAAATAGTTATTGCAAAAAACACATACTTTTTTTCAGGGGAAAAAAACTAATTTAAACGGGCCCTTAAAATGATAATAAAGTAAAATTACAAGTACTGTTCTTGTGAGGTCACACCTCCTCTGCGGGCTGACCAGCTTCGTTCACCAATTTCCTCAAAGCATCCTGATCACTGCTCTGCATAAAAAAAAAAAAAAAAACTAAAAAGAAGAAATTAAAAAAATTAAAAAAAAAATTAAGGCACAATTGTGAAAATTGAGAAAAGAAAAAAAAGAATGGGTGCCTTGAGAGATGAGAATCCTTTGATGGCATCGGGCGACGAAATGGCGGAGGAGCTGAGAGCAGGCAAGCAACGCAAATGATGCCATTTGGTCATATCAAACCCTCGTGGGTCTTTACTAACTAAACCCAACCTCAACACGCTCGCCGCTATGGTTTTCCCACATTTCTTGCACGAAGAGCGCCCAGCCTTGGCGTACTCAGCCACGATTGCTTTGTGTGATGGTAGAGATGAAGCTGCCATTGAAGTAAGAGAAGAGTAAAATCGGTAATAAATTGAGCTGTTAGGATTTGGTTTCGCAAGGCTAAACTCCAATAGGTTTACTATTTTTTCCATTAATTAGAGGGATTTTGATTATCTTTTATGTTTACAACTCTATTTTGTTCAACTCAAACAGCTTTATTTTAAGTGACTTTTTATTTCAGTTTCACATTAATAATCCCTTTATTTTAAGTAATTCCTATTTGTATATTAATTCTTATTTTAATAAAATACATTACTTTATTTTGATTTTATTATATATGTTCCATCATAAACCAGTTACTCCAATATTTTGAGTTTGATGGCGAACGGTGGCATTAATTGCTTGACAACCTACAAAAAAGGCAAACGCCGACAAAGATCAAGTTTTTGCCCTTTGATGATCAAATCAGTTGTCTAGTGATATTTTCTTAATAGGAAGAAAGTATGTTTCTACAAAGGATACTTTATTTAGTATATCTTTTAGGTAGAATGACTTATCTCGTAACTTGCACTTTTACGGACTACTTATATTATTTACCTGATGTCATGTCTCGCCATATGTCTAATGTGATTACAGATAGAGAGGAGTTTGGATGGTTCAGTCTTATGCCATTGGTTGGGTTGGGCTTATGCAATTTGTTGGTTCGGTCTTGTGCCATTGGTTGGGTCGGGTTATGCTTTATGCCAATTGCTAGTCCCTTAGTTTTGATCCACTTATTTAGTTGATTAAAAGTAACCATTTTATCTCCCTACCTAACATGAGCACCCCTCGGTTTCTTCACATTGCCTCGATCACTCATAGTGGCTTCGGTGCCCCTTTTATACGTATGTGTGGCTCGTGCAATGCTTAGGGTCTCCTTGCTTATTTTCAAGCAAGTTTGGTCTCTTTGTTTTGCGCACCTCTTTTGTATCTCTAAATGGAGCACGTTTTTGAATCCCCATTTGTCAGTCATAACAACTCTAGTGGGCCTTGTCCAATTTTGGGGATTTGTAGGGTTGTGAAGAGTTTATAGATTTCCATGGTCTTTTTGACATCCCAGAGTCTATTGAGGAGGCCATAGGAGTCTTTAATACTAGTTTTCTTTTGAACCCTTGCAACGTTATGGTGGATTAGGTGGGTGATAGTTTAGGGGATTCCAGAACATGTTTTGGATGAAGAATTATCCCTTGTTGCAAGAGAAAGCATCTTGGATGCTAAAGCCGGTAAAAGTAAGGCCCTTAATTTCACTGGTAACGAGTCTTTTGATGATGTGAGTGAAGGAGAGAAGAGTCTCCTTAATAAATTTGAGTTCGACTAACTTTAGTGCTCCAGATAGGATTTGTAAAGTTAATCAAGTGGCACTTGATAGTATTATGTTCTTGTTTATACCCCAAAAATCACAATCTGATGGCCTGCAGGCCCAGGAAAGAAATAGAGGCCAAATAGATCCTAGAAGATAAGACGAAGGAAGGTTAAGGACACGACCAAGGGAAGTTGAGATGGTTGACACAAGGCTTCAGAGAAGAAAAAATAACACATGCGGCGATCATGACCTTTAAATGAGAAATCGAGTCAAATAAAACACATTCGACACCACCTACTGGGCAAGAATAAAGGGAAGAATCAGCATAGGATCAAAGTCAAATCCCATGACCTGAAATGGCTCCAAAGTCAAGCTAGTTTGTTGAGAAATTTTGAGGGTAGCCAAGAATAAAAGTAGGTCCACACTTAAGAGGAAGAGGTCCTATAACCACCACATCTTTAGCCTATTTTATTTATCTAGCTCTTCATAGCTTAGTCTTAACTTAGTCATAGCTTATTCGCAACTTAGTCATAGCATAGTCGTAGCTTGATCGTAGTTTAGCTATACCCATCATTGTAATTTAGTTTACAGCCTAGATAGTTTATGTCGTAATTCAGTTTATAGCCATTGTACTGTAATTAGCTCTATGGTCTTTCATAACTTATGCTATAATTCGTTTTGTAGCCTAGGTTTCATCAATCCTGATGTAACTCACTTTATGGCTGGAATAATTTCACTGTAATTAGTTTTACAGTGTTATTGAAAATTTGACATGCTCTTTGAGATTTTGGTTCGTTGCAATGATATTCAGTGGCCTTGTTTGTAATTTTGGACTGATTAAATTATGATTTCACTATAACTAGGGAGTTCGTAATCCGTATTGCTTCAAGTCCCTGGACTAAGTTTAGGGCAAGGAAAGAACCCATAATCGTAAAATTGTGCAAGGAGACCAAGTGGCCACATCAACATTGTAGGAAGGTTGGCTACAACACAAGAAAAGAACCTGGCTGAGACTTTGGCTAAGACTGTGGCCAAGGACTTATGGCCTAGTGACGGTTTTTCCAAGTAAATATCTTTCTAGGATTAACTTAAGCACACAATGTCCTCGTCATGGCCCAAACATAACAAGAATAGAACCACAGTCTAAGACCCCTAGGCGACGTGGAATTCTCCTAGAGCTTGCTCTAATACCACCTGTAATAACCTAGTCCTAATTACTAGCTTGCCATCACATTGAGCCTAATCAACTGAACCAAAATGCTTAAGCTAGTGATGATAGTAGTAGTGAGCCCAAACTGTTATAAAGTGCATACAAATCTCACAAAGAACTGATGTAGGATGGGCATTACAAATGGTGAGACACCTCATCTCTCCTTCTTTATATTTTGCTTATATGTTGTGATCATGTGTATAATAGAGTTTTTGGTGCTATTTTCTGCTACCATTGTTGATTAATTGATGTTTAATAAAATTTTAAAACCAGATAATCGACTAGACATGATATTAACAACCCGATCGAACTGTATTACCCTTATAACATCTTTCTTCAATGGGAACATCATGTCTTTTTCCAAAATCTTCTGTCTAGGGTCCGAATAAGCCTAGTTGGTGGCTTATATCTATTAGTCATATAATGTTTGATTCTAGTAGTATAAAAGGGTATAAAATCTTCTCCTCTAACATTGTACCTATACTACTACTCAGACCCACATTGTCATTGTCATTGTTGCTATCATCCTTTGAGACAGCATCATCATCAATGTGTAATCCTGCTCCTCTTCTCTTCTTTGGGTTCTGACATTATAGAATCCATTGTGAGGTCAACTTTCTTGTACATGGTGTCTCCATGAGAGATACCTCCTTGATTAAACATGGACTATTAGGACACATATATAATTTAGCAAACACTGGCACTATAGATGCAATATTGATTTGGGACATTTACGTGTCTCCTCATTCATATTTGGTTGTACATTTAAGTCAAGCAAAGTATAATTGATTGGTACATTTACATTTGCATTAAGTTTGTCCACAAACACTCCAATAAAAGGCATGCTTACATCAGTGGAAGCAACCCAAAACATGTATTGAAGATCAGTGTCATCGAATATTGACATCTCGCATAATATAAGTGTTAAGAGCTTATAAATAAAAGGCACCAAAATAACAACTCCAGTTTGTTTATGTGTGAATGCAAATGAAGCTTTTGAAAAATATGAGATTCAAATTCACTGTACAAAGTATCTTTTTGAATTTTGATTCTTCCTAGTTCTTTTGTAGTCTTATCTTGGAGATTGTACATACCATGACTAGTTTTTCTGCCATAGTATGAAAGAACATCAAGTGAGTATGGATTTATAATTTTATGATGAAGTGATTTCGAGGATCAGCAAAGAGAAAAATTAAAAGTTTGGGATGAAGTTTAGGGATTATAAAGAGAAAAATCACAGGTGGAATGATGAAAGGGTTAAGGAAGGGTTAGAAGCAAAGAGTAAAATTAAAAGTTTGGGATGAAGTTTAGGGATTGTAAAGAAGAAAAATCGCAAGTGGAATGACGAAAGGGTTAGGGAAGGGTTAGGGTTTATATAGAGAGTTCAAGGGTTTCAACAATCGAAAATCGGGTTTGGGAAACTCGAGCTCAGATTCAGTCATAGCCTAATCACAAAAAATGACCTATGATAGAGAATATATTCAAAACTCTCCGTTAAAGGGTTTCTAAAACCTAGCGCCAGATTTCTGAAACCCTTTAATGGAGAGTTTTGAATTGACCTATGATAGAGAATATATTCAAAACTCTTCGTTAAAGGGTTTCTAAAACCTAGTGCCAGATTTCTAAAACTCGAACTTGGGTTTTAGAAACCTGTTGGTAGAGAATTTCGAATATATTCTCTATCATGAGCCATGTGAATTATGACAATGTAGTTTTAGGTTTCAGAAACTCAAAAATTCCATTTTCTGAATGATTTTGAAATTGGCCTATTTTTGCAAATAGTTTGGAAAATAGGCTCATTTTGAGGGAAAAAAAAAAAGCCAGAAAGAGAACAAGAGATGGAAGAGAAAGGGATAGAATAGTGAAGCTCATTTTCTTGGGATAGAATGCACCAAAAACCCTGTTGTCTATAAAAAATGCAATAGATCCCCTGTGGTCTAAAAAGACTCTCGTAATCCCCTGTGGTCTATCAAAAGTACATCAAATCCCCGTGTCATTAAAAAAATTATTATCTTTAACTATAAAATTTTTGTCTCCAAATTAAGTTTTTTTTTTTTTGGTTCAAAACTAGCCAAGCTACGCTACCTTGCTATCTTTTTAATATATATATATATATATATATATATATATGTCTATGTATATATGTATATATGTATATATGTGTGTGTGTGTATATATACGCATATATTACTAAAAGAATTTGAATGCTTAACACTCAAACTAAAATAACAAATACTCTAACCACTTAGGCTATAAACATTTCATGTTTTGATTTATTACCATAAGATAAATATATTATATACTTTTATAACTAAAAAAATTACAATTGCTCTTGAATATTTATAAGAAAATATGGACAAGACACGATTATTAGATCTTGTTCATTAGAGATGTTACAAGGCGATCTTCACTTATCTAAATATGACTTGTTGTTTGAAATGCACTTCTATTTCATATTTTTTTACGAGTTTGAAGGCCTGCTACAAAAGATAAAAAGAGATTAAGAGGCTTGCTATAAAAAGTAAAAAGAGATTAGTCGATGCTAAATGGATTAATAGAGGAAGATGAACATAAGAGTGAAATTACTAGAGAACCCCAAAGATCTAGTTTTTAGCTCATCCAATTCATCTACCTTAAAATACCATAAAGCAAGGTCCACCAACCTACTTGCTTTTCCCACCCGTAGTCTCCATTTTTGTCTGCTTCCACTACACATCCATCACATGCACATTCTACCAATGGCAGTTACTCCCTTATCTTACCATGTATGCAACTAGCATGTTAGCAAAAAATAAACCCACATGTACAAGACATGTGTTAAAGGCAACACACATCTACACAATGCACTTTATTAACCTTATCTACTATGGTAGCTACCTTTTCTCCTTCAATCTTCATGCCATGAATGCACCAACTGCTCTACATATATTATGCACTATAACCACGTGCAAGCTTTCTATTAGCTGCTTCCTACATTTGCTTTGTAAGCTTGCAGGCTTTCCCCCTTAAATGGCACATGCTATAAACCATGCATTTCTTCGTCTTCATGGTCTTCCCCAACTATAAATAGAAAACATCGACCGAATGAAATCCCACCACATTCTCAACAGAGTTCGTTGCTGGTAAGTACCATCTTTGTTTACTTACTGTACGTTAATGTATGGTTTTTTTGGGGCATCATGTTAATGCTCTGAAACATGGTTTCCATGGTAGGTTCATCAATTACTCCATAGGAGATCTAGTTTGCTGACTTCGAACTAGGCATGAAAGATTGCCGCGTAATTGTGTTATACGTATTTGGGATATATTAATGATGTGTTTGTTTTGTGTGTTTATATATTGCATGTATATACTTATTTTGAGGTGTTTTGAGTTCATTTAATGTATTAGCATAGCATTTAGGTCATACTTGTGCATATTAGGGTTTACATGTTCATAGTTGAAGTTAAGACTAAAATGCTACACTAATGCGTGTTTGTTGCTTGTCTAAGGTGTGATTTGGGAAGATAATTAGAGCTTGATTGAGGGTGCTTGGTGTGTGGAACAAATCCAAGGGTGTTTTGGACATAAAGGAATGAAGGAAAGTGCATTTGGAAGTGGCCGGGCGAAAGAAGGAGCGACTGAGGCGAAACCAAGCGCAACGTGAGCCAAATTCGGAGCTTGCAACCTAAAAAGGACATGGAAAAAATTTGGACATGTTTTAGGGTGAAAAATATGGCTTGGGAGATCCCCCACAATGATACAAAGCCATGAAAAAAATAGTGCGCAAATCGGAGCCAAAATGAGCAAGATATGGACATTTTACTATCAAGACCGGTCAACCTCCTGTCAAGGCCGGTCGACCGGCTGGGGTCGACCGGCCGAATCAGAATCTGGGCCAATTTTAGCTGGACGACTTAGCCTCAAAGCCGGACGACTGGTTGGGCCCTTGGCTGGACGCGCTGAAAGCTCTATTTAAGCCACTTTTCAGCCTTTTTTAAAGGAGAACAACATCCAAATAAAACATCTATTTCCCAAAACCCAAAATCCACCAAAAATCACCTCACACACTCACTTCTAAACACATTTAACACTTGGAATCAAGGATCCAAGAGGATCAAACACTAGGATTTGAGGCATAGCTCATGGATTTTAAAGCTTGGCTATGAATAGAAGGGTATCTCTCTTTCATCTTATGTCTGATTATGCTTGATTAGAGCTATGTAGGGTGATTATTCTTGTATTTATGGATTGATTACTACTTTTTATTAATGGTAACTTGATGGATTTATGTATATATGCTTTATGCTTAGGGCTTCAAAGGCTATTTTACATACATGTCTATGTATTTGTTGAAATGTCTCAATGATGCAGCATATGTATATTAAAGTCTATTATGCTATTAACCATCTCTAAATCATTATGCTAGCATGTCTATGAGTTTGTGTGATGATTACATGAAATGGGTATGTTTATATACATGTCTATATGTGTGTTCACATACTTAATAGCATGAATAGCTTCTATTGCATACATGTCGAGTGCTATGGCTTAAACTGGTGTAATCTAAGCATGCCTATGTGTTTAGTAGTAGAATATTCCGGACTAATTTGGAATGCCATACCCTAGATGTGTTTTCTTTGCACTTAAACATTAATATCCGCTATTGTGATGCGATCGATGGTGCAAAACTTGTAACTAGCCTAGGTCGAGTCCCCTTTAGCTTTAAATCCAGCCACTAGGAGTCCTGATAGGTTTAGTTGACCTTAGTTCACGTAGGAAGGCTAATTAGTCCACCCTAACACCCTAGGTTCATAAGGACCACGCCATAGCTCTGAGTAGGGTGAAGTTTAGGGACAGACTCGCACCGAGTTCTAGGGTTATATTGGGGAACTAATTAGAGGACTAAGTGCTAAGGTTAGATCGATCTACACTCATCTAGAATCTTATTGGCTAGCCTTAATTCCTAAGTCATAAAGACCACGCTGTACTGCTAGGCGTCGCCAGCTAGGGATGGACCCACACTAAGGCTTAACGTACCAATTAGGAGGCTAATTATAGGTCTATATTAGAGCACTTAGTATAATCCATCAAGTAACCCTAGAAAGATGTAGTAATCACCATAAACAAGATGTAATCACCTTAGTCTGCCATTTTTGGCGTTTGAATCCCATGAGATCAGTTGATTCCCCTTTCACACGCATACATCTTTTATTTCCTTGTCCTTAGTTTAGCTTTACTTTTCCGAGCTCCCTTTAAACCAAAAATCCCCAAAAAAAGTGTAGTTTAGGTCTCAACACGTAGCTTTTAGGACACGCATAGCTTAGGACACCATACACATTAGGCCTCCCCGTGGATTTGACCCCGCACTCACACACACCGTACTACACACGACCCATGCACTTGCGGCTATTTAGGCTTGTGATGTGAGATAGCGTATCAATTAACATACGACGTCCCAAACCAATGAATGAGCGTGGAGATGATTTTGTTAGAATTTTTTATTCAAATTATGGGCTACCACTGATTGAGATATTTTATGTTTTCAAAAAATGGGTTGAGGTTGACAAATAAAGCCCAAAGTATTATTTAATTATGATCCATTCTAGTTGGGGCCTAGCTCCATTTCATGAATATTATTATTTTAGTGGTGTGATATACAAGGTGTAAAGCTTGCTTAAAGTTTTAAGGCACCTTGATTGGGGGAGAGGAGGCAATAAAGTTTTTAAGGCTATGCCTTCTCTTTCATCCTGAGTACTAGTAGTCTACAAATAGGTTATTAAGATTGACTTGTCCCATTGATAGCCACCATACAAAAGTTGGAGAGGGAGAGGAAGCCCTTAGTCTAGGCGCGTCTACCATAACACCCTGCTATAGTTTTATCGCAAGATTCGCAGCAGGATTATCGTAAGAAAAGTTTTAATGACTTCAAATCAAGGTACACTTCATATATTGTTGATTTAGTTTATTAGTGCAGTGTTTTTATTTTTTCTATTAGTTTTAATTGAAGTCTAACAAGTGGTATTAGAGATGTTAATATCATAAATAAAACTTGTATAAAGAAACCTCTCACGCTTGATTTATAACGTTCAAAGTTTTAGTGAAACAATTTGGGTTGAGATCATTCTAACCTTACGATGTTTCTTCTGTGAATGAGAACAGTATGTCCTAGTTCTTCGTAGTGAAACCAAATAGCTAGTTTTGGTAGGGGAAAATAATTTTTTTAGGTTAATAAGAATTGGATGTTTATGGCTTTTGCTAAAGGATATTTATTAACCTTATATTGCAAGTAGCTATGCAGCAAACCGTTTAGACTTGCTGATTAAAGACCTTTAGAAAGACAATGATTTTATTTGCTCATAAGGGTGTGGCGTATGTGGTGGTTTACTAATTGAAGTTGCCATTGTCCTTTTGGTGATGCATATCATATCATAACTTTTGATTTAGAAAGAAAGAAAATAGGTTTAGAACCACCTACTGATTACTAGTAAACTTCTCACCAATTAAGTGGCAATATATATCTTAAATTATATTTAAAATAGTTATTTTAACAATTAAGGTGACAAGTTTTTCTCTTCAAGCAATTACATTATTTGAGTAATCATGTAATAATTCACAAGTTCTCATTATACTTCATTGAAAACATTATTGTGAAAGGTAACATTGAATTTAAAATTATGTGCTTATGATTGTGATCTTTTTTTTTCCTTTTGATACAGTGATTAGAATGAGCACATAAATGGCTTAAGAATTTTTATAATGTTATGTAGACATGATTATGTTAAAGAAGTAAGTTGGTTGTCAGTCAACTTCATTTACTATGCTCAAAGTTAATAATATTATTATAAACGTATATATGTGTGACAATGTATATCTGTATGAAAATGTAGTACATTACTAAGAGTTTTTGTATACACTTTGAGCATAATACATGGGGTACTATTCAAGTGTAAAAGTCATGGGTTTTACTCATCAATCTTCTATTGGTTAATCTTGCATGACCTAAACTTGGTTCATTACTGAATAAGCCAAAAAAAAAAAAAATTTCAATCACTTTCCACAAAATTATGCTTGGATGAGGCATGTGGCATAATTTATGTATATATGTTTTCTAAGATTATTTTTGGCTTTTGGCAATTACATGGCTTATCTTTTGTTGATTTTTATGATATCATCTTAGCCATATGTCGGATATATAGATTCAAGGACTTAAGATTGCCTCCAGCTTGCTAAATAGACTAGTCTCTAGTTTTAATTGGTTCATATTATTATTGCCACTATTTATATGCTATGGGGTCGTCTAACAGGTTTTAAATCATAACGTATTTTGACGAAATTTAGTTGAGAATTACTAATAGCTTATGGAATGATGCTTGGGATAGTGACATTCTTACCCAATGGCTATAATCAACTATTTTGGAAATAAGTGAACAAGTAAGTTGTATTCTTTTCAAGTTGCTTATCTATGTCTATATTTGACATGTAAATTTTCATGCATTATGGGCCAGTCATTTGTAGTATATTTCATAATATCGTTATCATATCTACCCATATGCCCAACTGAAGATTTATTTTGAAATTTGTGTATATATATGATGTTCATATATTAGTTTTTATTGGGCATTTATGTTTCTAAAGATTTAATTAAAGGATTAATAGTAGCGATATTATGCATGAAAGTAACTTGTTCCAGTTAAAGGATTGATGATTGATATAGGCACTTGCGCTGAAGCAAGCCTCTATATTAATTCGTTAATTATTTGATAAGGATCTTGAGATGCTTTCTTCTTTAGATTAGTATATGCAATTGCCTACCCAAAGGGGGTAATTGTATGTATTAATTAAAGAGAAGTAGGAGTGTGCAGTAAGGGGGGTTGTTCTTATGACTTTAAATGGATTTATCTGTCCGAAGGGGATAGATCTGTTTAAGGTTGTCTCACTATTTCACTTGAGCGGGAGGTTTATATCGTATGTTGTATATTCTGCCTGAAGGGGAATATGTAGTGACATACTTTGAACTCTCATGAGGATGTTGCTATTATGGTTCATTATATATCTTAATTATGTTGTAGTGTTATCTTAATATTACAATTAGTAACATTCCTTAAATGATCAATTTGTTTAGATCTTGTCTAGTGATAATTATATTCATCCTTTTTGTTTTGCACTATTTTAAAGTTTTAATTAAGGTTTTTTTTTAATTACAAGCTGGTTTGGGTTCCTTCAAGCTATTAATAAAATTGAGATTATAAAAAATATAAAGTCAAGTGATGTTCTATTCATGTTGAAAGTGTTTTTGACTTTTGCTACAGCATGTATCAAGATATTATCTAATTCAATTTATGGAATTATGGAGTTTTTCCCTATAAAAACAACATATAAAGTTTATTAAATTTATTTAATCTCTATTTTGTGTGGGTTTCAATGATCATTTATTTACTCTAAAGTGTAGCAATTATTTTTCAAGATTAGAAACTAATTTATATAACATTTTAAGTCATGACAGAATAATTTTAAAAGATAGCAAACTAGTTTTTCATGAGCTTGCTATTTTTGAATTTATCATCGCTTAAAATTACTACTTGAAGTTTAATATATCAATACCATTATATTATTCTACTTACCTACAATTATTGCTTAAATTTGACTTTTATAGTGATGAAGTGGAATGTAATTGGACTATGCTCCCTCACATTAAAGCTTAATATTCTAGATAACTTTTCTCAAGTTAAATTAATGCATACATGATACTTTCTAGCTTACTTGGAGGCACTCCATTTAGAAAGTAAACATATTTTGATTTAAGGTTTTAAAGTTGTCCTATTTGATGTCTTCGTAATTCGTCAATTAAGTAAACATAAAGGTCAATGGGAGTATTGTTTTTCATATGATTATGTGCCTTTATGTGTGAGCATGTTTTTGTTGTTTAAAGAGGGAGTAAAATTTCATGCTTAGAACATATATTACAGTTTCGAGATGAGAGTGATGCATATATCTCAATTAAATATTTGAGACAAACTAGTGTGAAGTTTATTGCCTCCTAAAGACCAGTGTGAAGTTTATTGCCTTTTAAAGTCAAGCAAATAAAGGTCGAAGGTCTATAGAATTACTATATTGTTTTGAAAGAAATTGATTTATGATATTTTGTTAAATTTGAAATGTTCATATACAGCACTAACTAGAGTTCCTCTTCTATATAAGTTGGAAATCCAACAATTTTAAAGTTTATGAGTACGATTAGAGTGATTCTTTAAGGGCCATCATGCCACTAACTAAAAGGGTTTCATTAAGCATGCAGATACTTATCGTTTGATGTACCTGATTAGTGGGAGCAATATTGCTTGCATGAGAGTGTTGGATATGGTTTTAAAATTTCCAGCTTACATAGTAAAGTTTCTAATATGAGATTTTGGCATTGGTTGTGTTTCAATGATATTGTTGTTTCCTGCTTGCTTGCGTGAGTTGAACATTAATGGCAAATAAAGGAATGAATTTATAAAGTTATTGCCATAAAACTATATAAAGTGCCATTTTATGCTTGGCATATATTTGTGCAAGTGTAAGCAGGTTATATACTCAGATTAAAGTATGCAGAATATGATGTTTTCTATATACCTTTGGGAACTTCTTATGAAGCTCGGCAAATGCTTCATTGAGGTATTGTAAATTGAAGGAATACATTGTGTATATGCAGTTATTTTTCAGTAATTTACAATATCCTTTTTCTTCCCACTATATCCCGTTAATGATCATTATTTGCGAGTATGCTATTGAAGTTCGTGTGAGCTCACACAAGCTTAAAGTTTCATATCTTGAGATATACAGTTCAAGGCTTCTTTAATGAAGTGGCTTTGGTTTAGAAGCATTAAAGGTGATTTGTGTCCATTTTTAAGAGTTTCTTTGGAAATGATCGTCATCTTTTGAGTGCAAGCTCTAAAGACCTGCAAGCGCAAGGATCGGTGTAGTAAAGTGTATGCAAGTGCGGGGTCGATTCCACAACGAGGCTATGTTGTGAGATGGATTCTATGTGTGTGTTCTAGAGTGTGCTTAAAAAGAAACCTAAACTATCTATTTTTGGAGTTTTGGATGGTCGGGAGCTCTAACTAAAGAAAATTAAACTAAACTATGGGAATGAAAAATCAGGGACAAGCTAATCTAGAGAAATAAACAAATGGAAAAGTGTTAGGGTGATTTCAACTTATGAATGGGTGATTGTATACTCAAATGCTATGGGATTAAAGAATGATGGCTTACTTTAGTGATTGCTCTTAACTAGGTTGCTAAATTAGTGTCTTAATTTCCCCTTAGGACTCAGTGAGGGTCCATCCTTAAGCGGCGCCTCCTACAGCTACAGCGTGGTCCGTATGAGCTAGGGCTTTAAGAGTGACCAATTAGCTTCCTAGGTGACTTAGAATAAACCTACCCTAGTACGTAAATCATTGACTGGATTTAAAGCCAAGACCTAGTGTTGCTGAGGTCGACTAAACCTATTCTGAAACCTATTGCCTAGATTTAAAGCCAAAGGAGACTTGACCTAGGCTAGCCCTAAATTACTTACCGTTATTCTAAGGTCACTACAGCGAGATTTGACTAGATAGCACATTCATACATGTTCTAGGACAAAGTGTTCGTGAATAAACGGATCTATTCAACTACCAAACATCGTCATTCTTGGATCACACCATTAGAAGCAATTAATAACCAACATGTATGCGTTATTGAAGTCATATTCACTACTAGGCATGCAAATATACATATAGACATGAATATAAGCATTACCCACTTCATAGCATCCACATATAAACACATAGACATGATTATAGCATGGATTAGATATGTTTAGTAATAAATAGACTTCAATTTATACACATGCTACTCATTTAGGCATTTAATCAAACACTTAGACATGAATGAGAAAATAACCATTTGAACAAGAAAATCAAACATGTATATATTCAGCCATTTAATCCCATATCATAAGAGTATGTAGCTAATCCATTACATAAGCTAAATCACCCTACACAAGTTTCCTCAATCATAATAAGAAATAGAACGAAAAAGAGTTTATAAAACTTCTCTTTCATCCTAGCTAATCTTGTACAAAGCTCTTGAGCAAACTTGAATCCAAATGTTTGAAACCCTCTAAATCTTCTTACTTTAAGGTGATCAAATGTGTGAGAGAGTATGTGTGATATGGGTAAAGACTAGGGTTAAGTGTATGTGTGTATGGATGGGTGTGTTAAGATTCTCTCCAGAATTGTCAAAAAGATTCCCTCTTTAAGTCTGAAAATTAGGCTTTTATATCAACTTTTTATGAATTGTCGGTGGACCTAACCGGTCGACCGGCTTCTCCTCTTATCTTGACCAGCTTTTGGGTGATGCTTTCTGGATTGGCTGTAGACCGGCTTTGGAGGGGTGGTCGTTCGGCTATTTTTAGCACCTCTCTAGATGGCTGGTCAATCGGTTCCTCTTAGGTCGTTTGGCTGACTTCCTTCCTCCATTCTTTGTCTTTCTAGCCTTTGATCTTCTCTTTTTGACCCGTACATCCCCCATCTTCATCACCTATCATCGCCCAATCTCGATCTTAACCCAAAGTTCACCGAAATCATTGAAAACAAGCAATTGGTGTAGCAATTTGTCTCTTAAACTCAATATGTACATTTGTTTACGCTTAAGCCTATTCTTATCAAAAGCACTACACCAATACATCTTCATGAGCACTTAACACCTCTTAATCATAGGCAAATAACAATGCAAACACACACAAAAACACAACACATCAACACCCCAAAACCTTCTCTTTGCTTGTCCCCAAGCAAGCTCAATCTTAAGTTTATTTCTAAAGCTGATGCCAAGGGTTACCTAAGGGATTGATTCTCTATCAAAGTTTGTCTAAAAAGGATGAAGGGGGTATTCCTATTATGGAAATATCCCTAAGCCTCTTTGGATCTTCCTTGTACTCATAAGGGGTCTCGTTCCTTGTGGGAATCTCCCAAGTAGCCAAACCACCACGAGCCTAGGATTCTAACGCACGCACTCGAGATGTTGAGATTTCGTGCCCCTTCAACTAACATGGTCTCCCCAACATGCACAAAGCCTCAAAGTCATGAAGAGAGAAAATATATAAATACAATGGCTTAAACAAGGCTTATTCAAATATCTACATAGAAGATTGATGTGTTGTGTTTTTGTGTGTGTTTGCATTGTCATTTACCTATATTTTAGAGGTGTTGAGTACTCATAATGATGCATTAGTGTAGTGCTTTTGATAAGAATAGGTTTAAGCCTAAAAAAATGTACATATCGAGTTTAAGAGACAAATTGCTACACTAATTGCTTGTTTTCAATGATTTAGGTGAACTTTGGGTTAAGATCAAGATTGGACGATGAAAGGTGATGAAGATGGGAAATGCCCGGGTCTAAGAGAGAAGACCAGAGGCCGAAAAGACAAAGAATGGAGGAAGAAAGTCAGCCGGACGACCAAGGAAAAAGAGCTGGTCGACCGGCCACTCCAGAGAGGTGCAAAAAATAGCCGGACGACCACCCCTCCAGAGCCGGTCGACCGGCTAGTCCAGAGAGCATCATTAAAAAGGCAGTCGAGCTAGGTTGAAAGCCGGTTGACCGACAATATGCTGAGAACATATAAATAGGGCCCGATTCTGCAGAAAAGAGAAAGGACTTTTTGGGAGATTAACACACACTTTACACTTAAAATTCTCACACGCTTAACCCTAGATTCCACCCACTTCATACACACTTTTCACACATTTCTCACTAAGAACCAAGCTTGATTTGGAGGGTTCAAACATTTGGAATCAAGTTTGCTCAAAAGCTTTGTACAAGATTAGCTAGGATGAAAGGGAAGCTTCATTATCTCTCTTTCATTCTATTTCCTATTATGATTGAGTAGACTTGTGTTGGGTGATTTAACTTATGTAATGGGTTAACTATATACTCTTATGATATGGGATATGATGGCTGAATATATATACATGTTTCGAATTTTCTTGTTCAAATGGGTATTTTCTCATTCATGTCTAAGTGTATGATAAAATGCCTAGATGAGTAACATGTGTATAAATTGAAGTTTGTTTGTTAGTAAACACATCTGATCCATGTTATAATCATGTCTATGTGCTTATATGTGGATGCTATGAAGTGGGTAATGCTTTTATTCATGTCTATATGTATATTTGCATGCCTAGTAATGAGCATAACTTCAATAATGCATATGTGTTGGTTGTTAATTATTTCTAATGGTGTGAACTGAACATGATGATGTTTGGTAGTTCACCTTGGCCTTGAACATGTATGAACGCACCAGCAAGTCAAATCCTGCTGTAGTGACCTTAGAATGACGAAGTGTAATTTAGGGCTAGTCTAGGCCGAGTCTCCTTTGGCTTTAAATCTAGCCAATAGGTTTCCGGATAGGTTTAGTCGACCTTAGCAACACTAGGTCTTGGCTTTAAATCCAGCCAAAGGTTTAGGTACTAGGGTAGGTTCATTCTAAGTCACTTAGGAAGTTAGTTAGTCACTCTTGAGGCCCTAGGTCATAAGGACCACGCCGTAGCTCTAGGAGGCGCGGCCTAGGGACGGACCCGCACCGAGTCCTAGGGGGAAATGATGACACTAACTAGCAACCCAGTTAAAAGCACTCATGATAGTTAGCCATTATCCCTTAATCCCATAGCATTTGAGTATAGAATTACCCATTCATAAGTCGAAGTCACCCTAACCCCTTCTCAATTATTAGTTCCCTCTTGACCAACTTGTGTTCCTATTTTTCATATTCATAGTTTAGTTTTATTTCCTTTACCTAGAGCTCCCGATAATCCAAAACCCCAAAAATATGTCTAGTTTAGATCTTTCTTTTTGGCACTCTCTAGAACACCAAGCATAGAATTCACCCACATTATTCACGCCTCCTTGTGGTTTGACACCCGCACTTGTACACACTATATTGCACGATCCGTACACTTGCGGGTCTTTTAGAGCTTTCACTTGAAAGACGCACCAAGTTCTTGGCGCCATTGCCGGGGAGGCACGGTGATTTGCATTCTTTGCTTGTGTGTTTTGGTAGTTGCTTTTCTTGCTTTTCCTTTATAGTTTGTTTAGTTTTTGCTTATCTTGTTTATTGTTCATATTATCTTGCTTTGATCCTTGCTTATCTATTTCAGCTTTTGTTTTTATTTTTAGTAGACTTTCTAGGATTGTGATTTATTTGCTATAGTTATTGGAATATTGAAGTGTTCGGGGGTTGAAGTGGCCGGAGTTAGGATAGATTGTGCATGCTTGGTAGGAGATCCCTTAGAAATCCCCTAGTTCCTCTTAATTCCGAACTTGATAGAATTGCTAGACATTTAAGGAATTTAGGAGATCTACTTGAGGAGATGGCCGATCCCAATCATCCTCCAAATCCTCCGAATCCCTCAATGAATCCCATTCCACCTCATGATCACATTGGGCATCAAGCCCAAGCTCATTTTAGAAGAGAGCCCCGTAGACCAGATCCACCCATAGATAAGGAACCCACTCTTAGGCAATTCTTTCTCCCCGAAGCCTTTGAGCCCAATTTGGCTATTCAGATTCCGGGTTTGGGGGCGACGAACTTCGAGATTAAGCCTAATATGTTGGCTATGCTTCCCTCTTTCTACGGGAGAAGCAATGAAAGTCCTCTAAATCATATCACTAATTTTGTTGAGATGAGTTCCACTCTTCATGTCCCCAATGTCTCCCAAGAGGTCATACGTCTAAGATTGTTTCCTTTCTTTCTTAAAGACAAGGCTAGGACTTGGTTGCATTCCTTACCCAATGGTTGCATTACTACATGGGCTGAGCTTCAATTTAAGTTCTTCCAAAAATTTTATCCCATGGCCAAGACGGCCGATCTTAGGACCGCAATTATGACTTTCTCCAAATATTGTCTAAATGACAATGCAAACACACACAAAAACACAACACATCAACACCCCCAAACCTTCTGCTTGCTTGTCATCAAGCAAGCCCAATCTTAAATTTTATCTCTAAAGCTGATACAATGGATTGCCTAAAGGATTGACTCTCTATCAAAGTTAGTCTAAGAAGCATAAAGGGGGCATTTCTATTGTGGAGAGATCCCCAAATCACTAATCAAGACCCTAGGGACTCTAAATCTAGAGAAAATGTTCTCCTTAATGAATTTAACCACGACCCTATGGTCATTAGTGCGTGTGGGAATTACTTCAACCTATTTGGACACATAATCAACGGCCACTAAAATGTATTGGTACCCAAAGGAATGTGGAAATGGACCCATGAAATCTATACCCGAGGCATCAAACAACTCACATGGAAGAATAGGGGATAAAGGCATCATGTTTCTTATAGAGATGGACCCAGATTGTTGGCATCTAAAACACTTTTTACGATACTCTTGGGCATCCCTAAAGAGAGTGGGCCAAAATAATCCACAATGCAAGACCTTTGCGGCGGTCTTCTTCTCTCTAAAATGACCTCCACACCCCTCATCATGACACATGCTTAAAACGCTCTCAAACTTATCCTCGGGCACACACAGGCAAATCATTTGATCTGCACAGACTTTAAAAAGATAGGGATCTTCCCAAAAGAAATGCCTAACTTGTGCTAGGAACCTATCTCTTTCTCTCTTCTCCCAATGGGAAGGAAAACGCCCTGTGGCAAGATAGTTAACTACGTGAGCAAACCAAGGTGTGTGATGAGAGACGGTAAACAATTGCTCATCGAGAAATGAATCACGAATAGAAAATGGATCACTAGAAGACTCACTAACAAGACAGGAAAGATGATCTGCAACTAAATTTTTTCTACCCTTTTTATCTTGGATTTCGATGTCAAACTCTTGAAAGAGGAGCAACCACCTAATCAAGCGGGGCTTAGACTCTTTCTTAGACAACAAATTCTTTAATGCTGCATGATTGGTGTAGAAAATCACTTTAGATCCTAGGATGTATGACCTAAACTTGTCAAGGGAGAAGACTATTGCTAGAAACTCTTTTTCCATGGTGGTAAAGTTCTTTTGGGCTTCATCAAGAGTCTTGCTAGCATAGTACACAACATGGGACAACTTATCCTTCCTTTGACCTAAAATAGTTCCTATCGCATAATCGATGCATCATACATAACCTCAAATGGGAGACTATAGTTAGGTGGTTGAATAATCGTGGATATAGACAATAAGGATTTAAGCCTATTGAAAGCCCTAACACACTCATCATCAAAGTCAAAAAGGACATCTTGTGCTAGGAGCCTAGACAAGGGACGTGCAATGTGGCTAAAATACTTAATGAATCTATAGTAGAATCCTGCATGTCTTAGAAAAGATTTAACATCCTTGACATACTTAGGAACAAGCAACTTTTCAATTAATTCTACCTTAGCTGGGTCAACTTGAATACCACTAGATGAAACTATATAACCTAATACTATCCCTTGTTGCATCATGAAGTGGGATTTCTCCCAGCTTAACACTAGATTCTTCTCCACACATCGGTCTAAGACTAAACAGAGGTGACTCAAGCACTCATCAAAACTATCACCGAAGACTGAGAAATCATCCATGAATATCTCTAAACGGCTCTCAATCATGTCACTAAAAATGGCCATCATATACCTCTGGAAAGTTGTTGGGGCATTACAAAGACCTAAGGGCATTCTTCTATAGGCAAAAGTGCCATAAGGACAAGTAAAGGTGGCCTTTTCCTGGTCCTCGAGAAACACAGGGATCTAATTATAACCCGAATAGCCATCTAGAAAAAAATGGTAGCTATGCCCAGCCACTCTATCTAAAATCTAATCTAGGAAAGGCAATGGGAAATGATCCTTCCTAGTTTTGGAGTTAAGCTTCCTATAATCAACACAAACTCTCCATCCCATGGGAGTACGTGTAGGGATAAGCTTTCCTCTCTCATTTTCCACAACCGTGATCCCGGACTTCTTAGGGACAACTTGAACTGGGCTAACCCACTCACTATCAAAGATCAGATAAATAATGCCTGCATCTAAAAGCTTAATGATCTCTTTCTTAACTACTTCACTCATGTGTGGGTTTAGCCTCCTTTGCATCTCCCTAGAAGGAACAGCTCCATCTTCAAGGTGAATACGATGTATACAAACCGAAGGGTTAATACCTCTCAAATCATCAATTGTCCACCCTGTAGCCTTCCTATATTTCCTAAGAACCTCTAAGAGACGCTCCTCTTGCTTACTAGAAAGATCGAAAGCAATGATGACTGGAAGGGTCTCATTAGGGCCTAGGAATGCATACTTCAAATGATCGGGAAGGGGTTTGAGCTCTAAAGAGGAGCTAGGCTCCAGCAAGGGAGACTCAACCTCAACATTATCAACGGTGACATCAATAGAATCGAGACCAGAAGGATTAACCTCAAGTCACTTATCAATCAAATGGCTCTCAATCAACGAAGTAGAAGACACATTTCCGCTCTAAGGTGTCCAAATCAAAGCTAGGCATCAATTTCTCAAATTTCCTCAAATCTCCTCTATCGGTCATAGTTCTCTCTACAAGATCCTCAACATAAGAATCAATCACATCAACTCTAAAGCACTTTTCTCCATCTTCTCCTCCTATACTAACCCTATTTAGCACCTCAGAAACCATCATAGTGGACCTCAAATTCCCAAATTTCATCTCTAATAACCCCGACCTATAATGAATAATGGCATCTACGGTGGCAAGAAAGGGGCAGCCTAGAAGAACGGGTATAGAATGTCTAGAGTCATGTCCCGAATCCATATCTAACACTATGAATCAACTGGGTACACGAACTCACCTACCTGGACCATAACATCCTCTATCACACCCCTAGGTCTACGCTCGGACCTATCAGCTAGTTGAAGAGTAACATGTGTAGGGGACAACTCGCCTAGACCAAGCTGCTGATAGACGAAGTAGGGAATGAGATTCACACTAGATCCTAAATCTAACAAGGCGTGATCAATCTGGGTCTCTCGGATTCTACAAGGAATGGTGAAAGCTCTGGGGTCACTCATTTTGGCCAAAAGGCCCGAAGTACAAATACTACTCACCTTCTCCATAAGCCTCACCTTCTTAAGAATGTTTGATAACCTACGCTTCCTTGTTCAAAGTTCCTTAAAGAATTTAGAATAGGAGGGAATAGAAAGGATCGTATCTCTCAAAGGAAGATTGACCTTAAGGTCCTTAAGATGCTCTAAAACCTTGAAAAACCTAGAATCCTCACTAGGTGTAGACCTCTCTAAGACAGATGGAAAGGGAACTCTAGGCTCAACACCTCTAGACAAATGGGAATCATCAATAGGCTCCTTTCCCTCCTGATGTATGCGGGAAGTATTACTCTCTGTATGGTCTCTAGTAGGCTCAACTCTCTCAACAGGACCCTTTCTAGAATTTCCTTCAATAGGGCTACTATGTGGAGCTTTAAACTCGGAAGGACCACTAGGTGCAGGCATTGCAAAGTCAACTCCTACCCTATTATCCATTACCCTACTGCTCCTAAGAGTGGTGACGGCCTTAGCTTGGGCCTGAGGGGGATAAGGGGTATCAGTGGAAGAGCAGGACTGGACTCTAGGGTTCACCTCCGGTTGAGAAGGCAATTTCTTGGCGTCTCTAGTGCTCAACTGACTAGCAATCTATCCTAACTGTGCCTCAAACCTCGCCATTTGCTGCCTATTTTCTGCCAATTCCTGTTGCTGGTTCTGAATGAGCTGCATTATTTTCATCATATCATTACTAGGAGGTTGGCTACTAGAAGGAGCAGGTAAAGCCTGAGGTTAAGAAGCACTAGTGAGACAGGGCTAATTAAGATGATAGAAACCTAGAGGATATTGAGGACGGGGTCGCTACTGAGATGGAACTTGAGGATGTGAACTAGACTCATGCTGACCTTGTCTCCAAGAAAATTTTGGGTTGTCCCTCAAACCCGGATTGTATGTGTTCAAGTATAGATTATACTCACGAGAATAACCTTGTGTGGCGCACACTTTCTTTTTCATGAATTCAGGAAATTGAGATGCTAAAGGGCAAGTTATGGTCTTATGAGATGACTTGGAACACAATGCACAAACTTTAACAACTACAAGGGCGGAGGAAGAACCTATAGAACTAGTCCTATGACCTTGGGATGAAAGGGACAAAGAAATGAATTGATCTAGCTTATTCGACAAAGCCTCAACCTTAGCGGGTAAATCTAAAGAAATTCCAACCTCACTAACACTTCTCTTGTTGCCTCCCCGACTAGACCTTTCCATGGCAAAATTTTGAAAAGAATTTTCAACCATCATTTCTACTTTCTCCCATGCCTCAGTTAGTCTCAAAAGATAAAAGCCACCACTGGAGGCGGCATTGACCATTATCCTATTTTGTTCAGTTGAGCCTCGAAAGAAATATTGCAATAGGTCATGATTGCCATACCTGTGGTGTGGACATCGTCTAAGAAGATCCTTGAACCTCTCCCATGCCTCGTGAAAGGATTCTAGATCATGTTAAAAGAAAGTCATAATGGCAGTCCTAAGGTCGGCCGTCTTGGCCATGGGATAAAATTTTTTAAAGAACTTAGATTGAAGCTCAGCCCATGTAGTAATGCAACCATTAGGTAAGGAATGCAACCAAGCCCTAGCCTTGTCCATAAGAGAGAAAGGAAACAATCTTAGATGTATGAACTCTTGCGAAACATTAGGGACAAAGAGGGTGGAACTCATCTCAACAAAATCAGTGATATGATCTAGAGGACTCTCATTGCTTCTCCCATAGAAGAAAGGAAGCATAGCCAACATACTAAACTTAATCTCGAAGTTCATCTCCCCCAAACCTAAAATTTGAATAGCCAAATTAGGCTGAAAGGCTTCGGGGGGAAAGAATTGTCTAAGAGTGGGTTCCTCATCTAGAGGTGGATCTGGTCTACAGAGCTCTCATCCAAAATGATCTTGGGCTTGATGCCCATGGTGATCATGAGGTGGAATGGGATTCATCGGGGGATTGGGAAGATTAGGAGGATGATTGGGATCAGCCATCTCCTCAAGAAGATCTCTTAAATTCCTAAAATGTCTAGCAATTCTATCGGGTTTGGGATTAAGAGGAACTAGAGGATTTCTAAGGGATCTTCTACCAAGCATGCACAAACTATCCTAATTCCGGCCACTTCAGCCCCCCAAAACTTCAATATTCCTAAAACTACAACAAATAAACCACAATCCTAGAAACTTTACTAAAAATAAAGACAACAGGTAAAATAGATAAACAGAAACTAAAGCAAGATAATATAAACAATAAATAAGATAAGTAAAAACTAAACAAACTATAAAGGAAAGGCAAGAAAACAAGAAAAGCAACTACCAAAATACACAAACAAAGAATGCAAACCGCCGTGCCTTCTTGGCAATGGTGCCAAGAACTTGATTGTCGTCTTTTGAGTGCAAGCTCTAAGGACCCGCAAGTGCACAGATTGGTGTAGTAAAGTGTATGCAAGTGCAGGGTCGATTCCACAGGAAGGCTATGTTGTGAGATGGATTCTTTGTGTGTGTTCTAGAGTGTGCCTAAAAAGAAACCTAAACTATCTATTTTTGGGGTTTTGGATGGTTGGGAGTTCTAACTAAAGAAAATTAAACTAAACTAAGGGAATGAAAAATGGGGGACAAGCTAATCTAGAGGAACTAACAGATAGAAAGGTGTTAGGGTGACTTCAACTTATGAATGGGTGATTCTATACTTAAATGCTATGGGATCAAAGAATGATGGCTTACTTAGTGATTGCTCTTAACTAGGTTGCTAAATTAGTGTCTTAATTCCCCTATGACTCGATGCGGGTCCGTCCCTAAGCGGCGCCTTCTAGAGCTACGACGTGGTCCTTATGACCTAGGGCCTTAAGAGCCACAAATTAGCTTTCTAGGGACTTAGAATAAACCTACCCTAGTACCTAAATCATTGACTGGATTTAAAGCCAAGACCTAGTGTTACTAAAGTCAACTAAACCTATCCTTAAACCTATTGGTTGGATTTAAAGCCAAAGGAGACTCAGCCTAGGCTAGCTCTAAATTACTTATCTTCATTCTAAGGTCACTACAGCGAGATTTGACTAGATAGCACATTCATACATGTTCTAGGCCAAGGTGTTCATGAATAAAAGGATCTATTCAACTACCAAACATCGTCATGCTTGGATCACACCATTAGAAGCAATTAACAACCAACATGTATGCGTTATTGAAGTCATATTCACCACTAAGCATGCAAATATACATACAGACATGAATATAAGCATTACCCACTTCATAGTATCCATATATAAACACATAGACATGATTATAGCATGGATTAGATGTGTTTAGTAATAAATTGACTTCAATTTATACACACGCTACTCATTTAGGCATTTAATTAAACACTTAGACATGAATGAGAACATAACCATTTGAACAAGAAAATCAAACATGCATATATTCAGCCATTTAATCCCATATCATAAGAGTATGTAGCTAACCCATTACATAAGCTAAATCACCCTACCCAAGTCTACTCAATCATAATAAGAAATAGAACGAAAGAGAGTTTATAAGGCTTCCCTTTCATCCTAGCTAATCTTGTATAAAGCTCTTGAACAAACTTGAATCCAAATGTTTGAAACCCTCGAAATCTTCTTACTTCAAGGTGATCAAATGTGTGATGTGGGCGAAGACTAGGGTTAAGTGTGTGTGTATGGATGCGTGTGTTAAGATCCTCTCCAGAATTGTCAAAAAGATTCCCTCTTTAAGTCTGAAAATCGGGCTTTTATATCAGCTTTTTACGAACTACTGGTCGACCGAGTTCTCCTCTTAGCTCGACCGGCTTTTTGGTGATGCTTTCTGGACTGGCCGGTCGACCTAGCCAGTCGACCGGCTTTGGAAGGGTAGTTGTCCGGCTATTTTTAGCACCTCTCTGGAGTGGCCAGTCTTCCTCCATTCTTTGTCTTTCCAGTCTTTGATCTTCTCTTTTTGACCTATACATCTCCCATCTTCATCACCTATCATCGCCCAATCTCGATCTTAACCTAAAGTTCACCTAAATCATTGAAAACAAGCAATTAGTGTAGCAATTTATCTGTTAAACTCAATATTTTACATTTGTTTATGCTTAAGTCTATTCTTATCAAAAGCACTACACCAATGCATCTTCATGAGAACTTAATACCTCTTAATCATAGGCAAATAACAATGCAAACACACACAAAAACTCAACACATCAGGAAACATAAAGGGGATCTTATCCCGTATAGGGTCTTTATGACCATAAAGTGGCCGATTGTGGAAATTGGCATGTTTATCATTATAGTTGGATCACATGTGCCAAATATCACACTACACTTTATGACACCATGGAATACATGTTGATGAGGCATTAGTGTTTGTGATCATAGAAGTCCTATGCCGATAAATGATATACCAACTGCTATTCTTTAACATGAATGTCCTTTTTAAACCGAATTCTGTATTGGGACATTTTTTATGTGACTACTTCAACCTGAGACTCTTTTTGCAAAACGTAACTTTGTTTTAATATAAAACCAATCAGTATTGCCCAAGTGGGAGACTGTTAGAATTTTTTATTAAAATTGTGGACCACTGGTGATTGAGATATTTTATATTTTTTGAAAAATAGGTTGAAGTTGACTAGTAAAGCCTAAAGTATTATTTAATTGTGATATGTTCTAGTTGGGCCTAGGTCCATCTCATGGATATTATTGTTTTAGTGGTGTGATATGCAAGGTATAGAGCCTACTTAAAGTTTTAAGGAACCTTGATGGAAGGGACTAATAAAGTTTTTAAGGCTAGACCCTTTCTCCCATCCAGAGTACTAGTAGTCTATAAATAGATTATTAGGGTTGGCTTGTCCCATTGATAGCCACTATATAGAAGTTGGAGAGGGAAGGGAGCCCCTAGTCTAGGCGTGCCTATCACAATATGCTGTTATAGTTTTATCGCAGGATTCGCAGGATAATCGTAAGAAAAGTTTTAATGACTTCAAATCAAGGTATGCTTCAAATATTATTGATTTAGTTCATTATTGTAGTATTTTTATTTTTGGTATTAGTTTTAATTGAAGTCTAACAAATTTTACTTATTTCATGTTACATTATAGTTTTAAATTAGGTATCATATTCATTGTTTCAAAATTGGTTTCCCTTCTAGGTTGATCAATGGCTGTTAAGGATATATACTTCGTAGACTTTGAATTGGGCATGAAAGAGTATTGCTGCATAAATTTAAAGGGAAGAAAAAGGGGAGAATTAAGGGGAGCTATTTGTGAGTGCTGTTGGTGAGGTTTTGTGAGATATTTTGATTTGTGTGTATTAATAAGATAAGAGGAACAGGATAGGGTAATTCTATGTTTATGGTTTCTGATTGAGCCCAAAGGCACGTAAGGTTTAAACCTTTATGCTTGCTCATAAGGGGGGGGGTTGGTGAGCTATTTTCTTTTTGGAGTTGATATGTGTGAGGGTGCGTAAGGTTTTATGAGAGTATTCTTTCAATCAGGGCTTGGGGCTTTGCTTAGTGGATTAGGTTCCTCTCATATCATGATTTCTCTCATATTGATATGAAAAGATCATCCCAGCCTTTTATCTGTTGGTTAAAATTATCTCAACCATTCATCTAAGACAAATCCCAAAAATAGTGGGTAATGGGAAAGAGAATTTTTTTTTAAAAAAAAATTAACATGGATAACTCAAATGTTATTACCCACCCATGAACGGTTAGAGAATCTCAATCCTTGCTTAATAGGGTCACAACTTAGTTAAATGAAGATTTTGGTCTTGATTTAATATATATTTCGGAGGTTGGGTTGTAGTTATATTCTTATGCAAGAGTCTTTCTGTGTATGACTAATTAGTTAATTTTTACTGTACTTGCAAATGTTATATATTGAACAAAAGATTATTTTCTCTAAAATTTAGCTACATGTAAATTTCAAAAGATAAGTGTATAATTATGATAAAAATAAAAAATAAAATTTAAAAAGTTCTTTTCATTTTTTGAATAGATAGATAAAATTGTGTTGTTTATAAAATAATTAACATTAATTTAGCATCTTAAATTTGTTTTCACAATAATGATGAATTTTTTTACATGTAAAACATAGTAGTAAATAAATGTAATACCAAATGATAGTCGATTTAAACATATTTTAAATTCATTTAATCTCTTACTTTTGTTTTTAAAAACAAATAAAACTTCAGGAAATTACTTAACTAATTGTTCATTTAATTTGATAATATCAAAATATTTAAATACTCTTGCTTAATATTTGATATATGTGACTTCTGTTCTATTTTTTGTTCATATGAATAAATTTATCTTTGAGTATTTAAATTTTCTTTCACTTAATTATTTCAATAGAGAAATAATCAAGTGAAAAATACTGTGAATGAATCTTCTCTTATTCAATTACTCTATTCAAATGGGACCATAGTTCTATCTATATATAATCTTTTAGTATTATCTTTAACTTTTCTGTATAATTTTTATTTAGTCTTTAGTATTATCTTTAACTCTTTCATATAATTTGCACATTTATCTTAATATTATTTTTTTCAATTAGTTTAGTATTACACTACCTACATATTTGAAAATATTGAAGGTCAATATCAAATTAAAACTATTAAAGCACAATAAGTTGTAAAAAAATAGTATAAAACTAGTATAACACTTGTACGATGCACGAGGAGTCAAGTTGATTAAGTCAAATAAATATAATTATAAATTAAATACTTTAATTTTAAATATAAATGAAAAAATACAAATAAATAAAAAAATAAAATGAATTGAAAATTTCCAAGTTAACAATACTTTAATGTAAATTTTTGGAATATTTCGTGGTAAACTACATTTATAGTTTCATTTGAAGAGACACCCTTTTCATCATGAATCAAAATATTAATCCTTTCTTGTTTGTAACTCTTGAAACAACAACATATAATTGTCCATGTGTGAACATTGGATAGGGAAAATATATCCCCACACTTGACAGAGATTGACCTTGACTTTTGTTAATGGTCATGGCATACAAAACAATCAATGGAACTACTACTTTTGTAATTTAAAAGGCAATTTTGAGTCAGATGGTGCAAGTGTTCATGTGTTGGTTTTGTGTGTGTCTTTGTATCGCATTCTTATTCTTATTTTTAGGTGTATTTTAATTCAATTGGTGTATTAGTATAGCATTTAGGTCATACTAGTGCATATTAGGATTTACATGTTCATACTTGAGCTTGGAAGATAAATGCCACACTAACGTACACTTATCCTATGTTTTACGTGAGTTTGAGAGGTGTTTGGAGCTTAATGATGATGGAGATGGTTTTGGCAAGAATTGGAAGCATATGTGAAGATGAAAAGTGGAAGAAAAACAAGTTGGGAAGCTTTCGGACAAAGGGCAAGGCAACTGGAAGCAAAACAGAGTGAAAACGAAGCCAAAAGAGAGCAAACATGAAGTGCCGGTCAAGTGGCTTCAGAGAACTGGTCGACCGGTTCATTAAGCTGCCAAAACCAAAGAGCTACATCCTTGAGGTGGCTGGATGGTCTTGTGGTACTAGTACATTGGCTCACTCAATTGGTAGTTCGTGAAATTTGGCTATATGAACCCCTTTTTTGGCCATTTTATGACGAAGACGTCATATTCTTTCGCACCTATCTCCCAAAACCCTTTTCCTCTCTCATCCACCTCACACACTCACCTAAGCACGAAAACACTTGGAATCAAGCATCTTTGAAGGATCAAACACAAGGATTAGGCATAGCTCTTGGATTGTAAAGCATGGCTTTGGATGAAAGGGTATCTCTCTTTTATCCTAAGTTCAATTATCTGTAATTAGAGCTATGTAAGATGATTATATCTTGTATTATGGATTGATTACTATTTTTCATTAATGAGAACTTGATGTATTTATGTGTGTGTGTGTATATGTTTTTGCTTAGGGTTTTTATGACAAATTTACATACATGTCTATGTATTTGTAGAAATACCTCAATGAAGTTACATATGTATATTGAAGTATATTGTGCTATTAACCATTTCTAAATCATTATGCTAGCATGTCTATGTGTTTGTGTGGTGATTAAATGAAATGGGTATTCCTATATACATGTCTATATGTTTTTTAGCATACTTAACAGCATAAATAGCTTCTATTGCTTACATGTTGGGTGCTATGGGTTAAATTGGTGTAATCTAGGTATATCTATGTGCTTAGTAGTAGAATATGCTAGAATATTCTCGAATGCCATGTCCTAGATATGTATGCTTTGCATTCAAACATTGATTTATGCTATTGTGATGCGATCGGTGGTGCACAACTTGTAACTAGCCTAGGTCGAGTCCCCTTTAGCTTTAAATCTAGCCAATAGGTGTCCATATAGGTTTAGTTAACCTTAGTTAACTTAGAAAGACTAGTTAGTCCACTTTAATGCCCTAGGTTCATAAAGACCACGCCATAGTTCTAAGTGGGTAATGCTTAGCGACGAATTGACACAAAGTCCTAAGAATAGATTAAAGAACTAATTAGTGAACTAAGTGCTAGGGTTAAATCGATCTAAATCATCTAGAATCCTATTAGCTAGCCCTAAATCCTAAGTCATAAAGACCACGCCGTAGCTTTAGGAGTCGCCACCTAGGGATAGACCCGCATTGAGACTTAGGGTACCAATTAAGAGGCTAATTAGAGGTCTAGATTAGAGTATCTAACTAATCCATCAAACAGCCATAGAAAGACGTAGTAATCACCCATTTGCAAGATGTAATTACCTTAGTCCCTATTTCCACGTGTTTGAATCACACACACACACCCTTTTATTTTCTTCCTCTTAGGTTAGATTTACCTTTCCTGAGCTCCCTTTGAACCCAAAAAACCAAAAATATCATAGTTGAGGGACCCGACATGTAGCCTTTAGGATGCACTTAGCTTAGGACACCACACACATTTTGCCTCCCCATGGATTCGATCCCATACTTGTGTACACCGTACTACACATGATCCATGCACTTGCGGGCTATTTAGGCATGTGTCGCGAGATAGCAATCAAGTGCCATTCTTGGAATCAATACTTTGTCACCATATCTTGTCTCATCTAAGATGCTTGCTTCGATAACATGCATGCCTAACTATGTGACTTGCAATCTCGTCCTACTGAACAATCTTGCACTCGGATCAATATTTCTCATTAGCATGATAGGTGCACCAACTTTAAGCTTGAGCACATGATTTGGCAATTTATAACACTTAATACTATTCAAAAAATCTGGAGAAAATATGTCATCAAGATAGTTAGTAGATGAATTAGCCTTACAAACACTGTTTGAATGTAGGTATGGCCTTTCTTCTCTAAGTATTGTTCAAAGCACAAAATCATTTATTCTCTCAACAACTTCAAGCGTAGATGCTAGAATAGCTCTATCTTTCAGATATTTGTATTCCATGAAGTTCTTCTTTGAAGTTTGGATATGTGCTTTTAATAATTGGTGAAAGAGGATCAGAAAAATCTTTAATCAAGAACTCATCAAGAATTTCAATAATCGATTCATCATCGATGGAATTGTTGGATGCTCCATCTCCAATGGTTAATATTTAGTCCGAAAATTCCTTCAGTTCTGCTACATCTTCATCTGTAGCACATGACATCAATCTCACATTTTTTGTAAGTTTTAACACTTGACAATGTTGCCACAAATATTATGGATTCAGTGATGTATTCACAATGTTTGGCTTACAGTTTTTTGGAATCACTGGGGGAATTTGTCTAAAATCTCCTTCAAATACAACTAATTTTCCACCAAATGGAATATTAGAACTATTCAAACTTGAAAACAGAGGACATATCTGAGAGTTCTATCCAACGCCTCAAAACAATATTGATTCATCATGGCTGCCTCATCCCATATAATAAGATTCATATTTTTCAGTGAATCAACTAATGGACTTCTTTGTTTAATGTTGCATATGGAGTCTTCATGTATGTCTAAGGGAATAGAAAAATGTAAATATGCAGTCCTACCTCCAAGAATCGATAGTAAAGCTATTCCACTTGACGCAGTAGCAAGAACAATATCTTCCTAAGATCTCAATCCTGCATAATGTGTTTTCCAAAGATGCGTTTTGCCAGCACCGCCATACCCATACACAAAAGATACACCACACTTATTGTGAAAATCCATACTATCAAAAGCCTCAAGTATAACAAGCAGTGGGAAGTCATTTAAACTGCATCCATTGGCTCTCAATAATTTTGCAATTTCACATAGTGCAAGATTCTTCAACTCATCTTCATCAAGTTGTAACTCTGAAAAATATAAATGATACACATTAATACAAAATAGAAATGTCAAATAAAAATATAATGAAAACTTATTGTATAAAAACAAATGAATAGTTATATAATGTATAAAAATTTCTTATAAGAAAGAGACTATATAATATATGAAACGTACTAAGGTATTGCAAAATTGATCACTGTCTGTATAATAGGTCTTCACTAAGAACTTTTCATGTTTTCTCCCAAACATGTTCTGGCCTTGACAAAGAGTTGGAAATCAACAATGAGTAGAACAAATTCTGTAAAATATTTCCTATACCCCATAAAGATGCTTCTACAATTGCTTCCACATATTCTTTATCGTCATCTAATAAACCAAGTGCAAAACATGCATCTCTAAAAGTTGGATAAACACACCATCAACTATCCAAATATCATCATAAGTCATGCACCCTTTACATGTATTTAACAACATTATCATATAGTACAATTCGCCACTGCTTGGATGAATATAAGTTATTCTCCCAATGGCAAAACCACCAATTCTTCGCTTCTAAATGTGTTTATCTTTGTCCCACACACTTTGTAGGGAATTCAACACAGGTCAATGACCTTGCTCCTTCACATCTTTCGTTACACTTCGTCCATTTTGTAAATTTCATGTTCTTTGACAATAGATTATTAACAATAGCATCAATAGGTTGGTTCTCTTTAAAATAGACATTTTGTCTATTTGGAAGATGTATACACAACCTTTTGGCAAGTGGATCTTTTTTCTGAATTGCAAAACCAAAAATTTCTCCAAACCACTTCATAGGGAGAGAAATATTGGCAATCATAATATTGTTTAATTTCGGCCACCACTTCATTATTTTCATCCCTAACCTTTGGAACAAAGCAGCGGTTATTCAATGTCCCTTACGAATGTATTTAAACAGATATTTAATGGATCCAGATTTGTTGCCCTATTCAACATTGATGTGGGCTTGATGTTTTAACAACATCATTAGATTATATGGAATCACATACCGATTATCAAGAATGATATCACCCATCTGAATAGTTTTTCCATTATTTAGTTGCCTGTAAACAGGATACCATCATCATCAATGATTGTTCGTTCAACAAATCTTCTTAGAAAACGCTTTGAGCATTTATTATCAACCATGCATGAGGCATCTGTATTATAATATCCACATAGGCCATGTATCATAAAATTTTGAACTGCTTCATATAATTCTAGATTATTTTCCTTGTTCAGAATCTCCGTAGATATGAATCTATCAATACTTTCAGATGATTGACTCTGAGATTCAGGACTCATGAAAAGCAGTATGTGCACACATGGTAAGCCCCGTTTTGGAATTCAATGGTATACACAATTGTCAAAAAACAAAAGCATAAATATATTTACAAAAAAAGAAATTAAAAATAACTATAATATAATTTTAAAGTCAACAACATAATAACGGTCATAATTGTAAATTGCATATTCAAATATAATTTAAAAGAGCATACATAAATATATGAAATAGCATTTCATTTAAAAAATTACTAACCTACTTTCGTTTTCCCAAATATATTTTTCTTTGTCAAATCAGGTAGTAATTTATTAAACTTAATCTTGAACACCCATGCAACAGCGTATTGTTAGGATTAGTATGCCCTAAAGCTCACTTGTATATAACATTTTGGATGTTAAACAATGTATAATCATTTTGTTAAATGGCATTATGAGTTCCGTACATATTATCTCTGGTATGTTTTATTGATGTATGTATAAAGGTCCCTTGACTTGAAGTAATGACTTGGGTGCGCAATGAGGCAGGACGCACAGTAGGTCCAAGTGTAGATTTAGTCACGTCATGAATTGAGTCTGTAACCGAATGGTAGTGTTGGGCACTCTACCGGGATAAGGTTATATTGAGCAAGTCTCCTCGTTGAGGGTGATCTACCTAAGTTATTGGAGGACTTTCCGGATTTGTCTCAATAGTACGTGTGTCACGTATTTGACAGGACCATTGTGAGTATGTTTTTTAGAGACGTACTATCAAAGAAAGAAAACAAGATACTCACTGCTACTAAATGATCATTGCTCTTAATCTTGAGCATATGTGGATGAACTAATGAAGTTAGGGTTTGGTACTTTGATTCACTGTGGGTAAGATCTTACTTTATTAGGATTAATAGCCTTGTATATTGAGTGCTAAATTCTAATTAATTGGAACATGCATATGCAATGTGGAATCTATGTGCCCCCTTTAGGATTGTCCATATTTATCATCCGAATCTAGATCTAGTGATACTACCTTTATGGGTGTATCGGTTATATGGCTTAAGGGTTGCTCCCGAGATCAAGAGATTCCATGACCAAAGATGGTTGGAAATAGGACAAAAGACCCAAAAGAAAAGATGCAGCTAAGGAGGTAATAGTACACAGGCCAAAGGATCGGCCTTAGTTGTGGGTATACATAAAGGGGCATTATGATCGGTTATTTAGTAGGTCAAAGACAAAGTTCACATTCTTTTGTGATAAGCTTTTGGGTAATAGCAATTATTCTTGGAGTGCAACTTTGATCTTATGGTGGAATAGATTGGAGTTAAAAATAATTATTATTATGGCGCTTAGATCGGGCAAGGATATTTTTTATTATTTTTGGAAGCGAAGCTTAATTGTGTCTTCTTGGTCCCTTCCCTAGTTGAAATGACTTTTAGAGAGTAATCTTGAAAGAGCAAATTCTATATTGCGGTAGTAGCCTTATTGGGCCAAAGCTTGGAATTGGGTTTGGGTTTTCTTTAGAGTCCAAGATAACCTAATTGGGCTTGGATGGTTTCTTATTGGGCTTGGGCCTCCACATGGATTACGAACTATATGTTGGGCTTGGATTGTGGGCTTGGCCCAATCTTCCAAGACATGCGCTAGAAAGTTACTACAAGAAGAATTCAAATTGTACAAGTAACTTCCATGACATGTGGCAAATATTTACTACTAGGAAAAAGTTTCCCACATGGAAAGTTTACAAGGTTTAGGTGCCTAACTTTTTCTATAAATAGGCAAGACCTTAAACTATTTCTAGCATCCAAAAAATTTTGTAGTTGATCTCTTCCATTTTGGCAAGAGAATACTACAACACATAGTACACACTTATTGTGTGGTTTTTTTGCTCTAGATTTTCAAGAGCATATTACTTTGCTTCTTCCTATACAAGAGGCTATTATCTCAAGAAAAGTCTCTTTAACTATAGGGAAGAAGACTAGGGAGTTGCATATTGTGACACTCTAATTTTTTTTTTGGTAGCCTTGTTCGTGAGCGGGAACAAAGCTCGTGATAATTTTAGCTTCATTAAAGGCCCCATGCTTCAAGATGTTATCTTTACATATATTGCAAATACTAGTTATGTTCTATATATTCTTAAGCATGTTCTTGTGTGTGTTATGTGGTTATTTTATTTTCCTGGCATGTTTTCTTGGTAGTGTTTTTTTTTATAAATATGGACTAGGATAGACCACATATAATATTATCGATCCTACATGTGTGGCCTATCAACAGGTCGCAATCCAATCTCCGTAACAATTCTTTGGATTTTAGGCCAATTAGGGTAGCAAGTGAATGTAATGAAGAAATTAGGATATCCAGCCCACCTCTATATTGCCATTGCATCTAGATAATTTTGAGCCATATATCTTAGTCCACTAGCAAATGAAGAAGGCAAAATAACACATTTTCAATAAACGTTGGATCTATTTCTCCTTGAAGAAATGCATCGTAACACCATTGCACATAACTACCTTGAAATTCTCCTGATAATCACATATAAATGATAACTTCTCACTTTCAATCATTGTGTAACACACACACACACATAAAAAGAAGAGCAAATAAATTAATGCTAATACTGCAGACCAATATTCCCTATACGCATGCGAGAGAATGCATTTATAAAGCTGAATTGGACTAAAAAAATAAATATTCACTTAGTAAATTTTTAAGCATGACTTACAAGACAAATGGTAAAAATAATGTACACATGACACGGAATTGTGAATAAAAAATTGTGCTGGAGGAGATTTTCAAATATATTGAAAAAACAATGGTTAAAACAATATGAAGGTAAAAATATAACAATGGACATAATTATTAAAAGCAACAAATTTTCAAATTATAAAAAATAATTATATGAGACAATAGTAATGATCTCAATAATAACATATGTGACTTATAATAAGTACATTACCCAAATGCATGTTAACATAATTGAAGCCATAACAAATATAGATTCATACGTCATGAATGTAGTCAATATGCCTTAGTTCATAACAATTACAAATTAATTAGAAACATGCAAAAAGAATTAATAACATGTATAATACAATTACATATCAATTGAAGAATATAATAATGTACAAAACTAATAATCACTCTCTCATTTTAACCAAAATGTCGATAAATTCAATAATATATATCAAAAGGAAAAGTATAATAATATGTCATAAGGAAAATTAATACAAACTTTATAATAAAAAGAAAAGTGCACTTATAGAATTATAATATTTTAATCTTCAATCTTAATTTAAGTAACATATCGAAGATAGACTATACAATAATTATAAAAATTCAATAATATACCTAAAGAAAATAGTAAAAGTAGATAACAAGTTAAGATTAATTACTTCAAATTTCTTGTGTTCTTGGGAAAAGGATTAATAATAAAAGTATTAATAACCTAACTATAGGATATTACATTCTTATTAAAACAATACACGTCGCTTTGGCCCAATAAATAATACCATAAGATTGTATGTGAAAAATACATAACAAGCTCAACCGATCTGTCACATAAGATTATGGCATTATTACATCAATATTATTAATATAAGATAATACACCTCATATGGTATTAATGTAATGAATCTACATAATCTGCTCATATAAAAGAAAAACCCAACTAATATATCTATGTAAGATTATGGTATTAACACATATGATCTGTTATATATAAGATTGTATATGAAAAAAATGTGATTAAAACAACCAATAATAAAGAAATAAAATATGGTCCTATTTGTAAAAAGCATAAATATTCTGTCCATATAAGGATAGCTTATTGGTGTATCCAATCTGTTCATGTAGTATTATAAACAAAAAATCCAATTAAAATAACATACTTTTATAATATGCTCCAGTACACAAAAAACCTATATACACGAAATACCAATGATAATACCATATAATTATACATGAAAAAGGCAATTAAAACAGCAAAAAATATACTAATTTCATATGCTTATATACACAAAAAAAATTAGTTAATCTGATATGCTCATTCACACAAAAAGATCAACTAATTTGTGTATATATGATTATAGACAAAAATTAGGATTTTAACCACAAAAAATTCAACTAATATGATATGCGTAGTTACACAGAAAAATCAACAGATCTCATATGCTAAAATATACGAAAAGGTCAACAAATATGTTTATATAAGATTATAGATGAAAACTGGGATTAAAACAACAAAGCCATATAATGTGTTCATATACACGAATGGAATAAGAAAAAGAGATGAAAATTATAGGACCACAAAAACAAACATATAGATCAGAGTTAAAGAGCAAGCATATAAAATAAGAATGCACCAAACCTGGTTATATAAGTAAACACATGGGAACCAAAAGGACCTGCTTTTATGAGCATATAAAAATTGCACCCTGCAGCTATAATTCTTTTTGGGAAATTCGAAATGATGTATCAATAATGATACATAGTAGATGTAAGGTAGAATCGTAGTAAAATCATAAAGGAATTTTAGAGCTTCAAAAATTGGGGGAAAATAATAGAGAAAAGGAATAAATTATAAAAACACATATCAAGAATGACCAAAGCGTGTGTAGCCGGCATTAATGCTCTTTCTTTATTATAGTGAAAATGTTGCCACACGTATGAGGCAAATATTAATGGCATAAAAAATTAACAAATAGTTTTTCTTTCAATGTGTTGCATATATGGAAAAAAAGATTATTGTACAAAAAAGCATATATATTTTATAAAAGCAAATGCAAATAACCAATTTAATTTTAAAAAATATATATGAAAAGGGAAAAACATCATGGAAAATAATATTATTGATCAAGTAACTAAATATTCATATTTGCAAAACAATAATTTGGATCTAAGTACTAGGATGAAGACCATGGTAGAAATTCACTATAGAAAATTTAGTGTGAAAATATAGACACACTTATGAAATTATTTTGCATATAAATAAATAAATTTAACAATAAAAATAAAATTTAGAAAGCAATTTCACAAAGAAATACAGAAATTTTTGTAAAAACAAATATATAAACCAGGAAATAAAAAACGCTCACAAAAATGTACTCATAAGATTTATCTCCCAATAATACAAAGTATATGCATTTGCTACTTTAAAAAAATAGAATGTATTTGGTTTAGTCTAACCCACATATAGCAAGGTAAGAAGAATAGCCATAGAAGAAATCTTTGGAAGATTATAAGATTGGTGGTAGAGTACAAAAGATTAGGGTTTTACTTTTATAATAAAAAATGGGCTGGTGGAATATAGGCTTTGATCTAGTGGAATAAGTCTTATTTGAGAATGTGTGTGTCCTTATTTATCATATTAGGCCAAATATGTGTCTAAGTCTTTATAAAAACTAATATGTATACTCGATTTAACATTTTGGGCTAATATATTTTCTAACGTTTTGCATTTTGATAAATTTGTGCCACACAATTTTATTAGGCTCACAGATAATAAATATATCGGGCCACGTTGTTTTATGAGGCTTATTTTTTTTAAGCATGATTTTGGGCCAATACATTTTTTTAAAAGGGCTATCCATGTGGAAACACTTAATTTGTGAATACAATGGCCTGCTCGTGCTTTATAATAATTATTCATATGTATAAAATGTTCTTATTATTAAAAATGAAAAAGAAAATGACCTTGTGTATTTTTAGTATTTTAGTCTTGAAAGTATAAACAAAATATAAATATTTTAATATATTTATTTTAGTGTCAAAAATAATAATCTATGATTGATAGTTAAAATACTTATAATAATTAAAAATAATTAAATATAACATTAATAATAAAATCGAAGAATTAGTTTTCCATGCCCACATCAAGTAGTGATTTTAAGTAATCAAAGGTCATATGTGAAAAAGTTTACTACAATTTTATATGTTCGTAATGAGGGTTTAATCTTAACATTCAACAAAATAAATTAATTTTATTATGAATTTTAGGTTAAAATATGGAAATAATAATAGTTCCACACAATCCAAAGTATATAAATTCAAACCATAATCATTCATCCAAAACATTGAAAATAACAATTTAAGCTTAATAGCAAAAAACACCAAGTATTGGGATAGAAAAAGCAATTCCAAATTGTTGGGATTGTATGCCCTAAAGGAAGAGATCAACTACAAAGATGGATAGTTTAAATGGTGTGTGGTGTTGCCTATTTATAGGGAGAACCTTGGCACCCCAAGTTGCTAATCTTTTCATGTGGGAGAAAATTTCCCATGTAATATTTCCTTATGCAACTTGTCTACATGCCTTGGCAGATTGGGTCAAGCCCACCATCCAAGCCCAATATATGGTCCACAATCCATGTGGAGGCCCAAGCCCAATATGAAACTATCCAAGCCCAATTAGTTTATCTTGGACTTTAAAGAAAGCCCAAACCCAATTCTTATCTCAAATAGGCTACTACCACAATATAGAATTCACTCTTTCAAGATTTACTCTCTCAAAGTCTTTCAACTAGAGAAGGGACCAAGAAAACACAATTAACCTTGGCTTCCAAAAAATGACCAAAAATGTCCTTGCCCAATCTAAGCAACATAATAACAATTTTTAACTGTGATCTATTCCACCATAAGATCAAAGTTGCACTCCAAGGATAATTGTTGTTACCCAAAATCTTATCACAAAAGAATGTGAACTTTGTCTTTGACCTACTAAATAACTTACCACAATGCCCTTTATATATATACCCACAGCTGAGGCCGGTCCTTTGGCCCTTGTATTATCTCCTCCTTAGCTGCATATTCTTCATTGGGTCCCTTATCGTATTAACAACCATCCATTGTTATTGATTCTTGGTCTCGGGAGCAACCTTCAAGCCAAATGACTGATACACTCATAAAGATAATATCACTAGATCTAGATTTGGATAATTAACTAGAAAATCCTAAGGGGGCACAAAGATTCCATATTACATATGCGTGTTCCAATTAATTAGAAGTTGGTACTCAACACACAATGCTATTGATCTTAATAAAGTAAGATCTCACCCACAGCGAATCAAAGTACCAAACCCTAACTTCGTTAGCTCATCCACATATGCTCAAGATTAAGAGCATTGGTCATTTAGTAGCAGTGAGTATCTTGTTTTCTTTCATTGATATTACGTCTCTAGAAAAGCATAATCATAATGGTCTTGTCCAAAACATGACGCATGTACTAGAGAGAAAAGTCCAGAAAAACCTATAGTGACCTAGGTAGATCACCCCTTAACAAGGAGACTTGCTCAATATAACCTATCCTGGTAGAGTGTCCAACACTACCATATGGTTATGAACTCAGTTTATGACATGATTAAATCTAAACTTAGACCTATTATGTGTCTATCCTTGCTACACACCCAAGTCATTAGTTCAAATCAAAAGACCTTTATACATACATCAATATAGCATACCAGAGATAATATGCAAATAAACTCAAAATGCCATTTAACAAAATAATTATAAATTGTTTAACATCTAAAATGTCATATACAAGTAACCATTAGGGAATCCTAATCCCAACAATCTCCCACTTGCACTAAAGATCACTTCTGCACAACCTAATGCCCATGGACTCCAAATGTGTCGCAAACACTTTCTCTGGAAAAGTCTTAGTAAATGGGCCCATTAGGTTTTTTGCTGAAGCTATATGATGTGTTGGTTTTGTGTGTGCTTGTGCATTGCATGCATATCAGTAAAAAGCACTTTTTTTCCTAAAAAATTTAAATTAAATTTGCAATAATTAATTGATTTGGCTTCCAAAAAAGCTGAAATTCTGAAAAAAGCTCAAATACAGCTTTTTTTTAAAAGCCAGAATTTTCAACTTCTTAAAAAATACTATTTTCCAAAAACTGATAAAAAAAGTGCTTTTGAAAAAAGCCAATCCAAATGATCCCTTAGTGTATTAGTATAGCATTTAGGTCATGCTTGTGCATATTAGGGTTTACATGTTCATAGTTGTGGTTAGAACTTAAATGCTACACTAATGCTCATTTGTTGCTTATTTTAGGTGAGATTTGGAGAGATGATTGGACTTTGATTGGTAGCATTTACGATGTGGATTAAAGCCAAGCTGTTTGGGACTTAAATAAGGCTTGAAAGATGCATTTGGAAGTGGCCGAGTGAAAGAAGGAGCGATCGAAGTGAAACCGAGAGCAATGTGAGCCAAATTCAGAGCTTACAAACTAAGAAGGACATAGACAAATTTTGGACATTTTTTAGGGTGCAAAAGATGGCTTGGAAGATCCCCCATGACGATATGAAGCCATAGAAAAAAATGGTCCGTGAATTGGAGATAAAACAAGCAAGATATGATCATTTTACTATCAAGACCGGTTGAGCTTCTGTCTAGGCCGGATGACCTCGCTGGTCGACCGGCCGGATCAAAACCTGGGCCAATTTTGGCTGGATGACTGAGCCCCAAAGCCAGTTGATAGACTAGGCCCTCGACAAGACGTAATTTCAGCTCTATTTAAGCCATTTTTAACAACTTTTGAAGGAGAACACCAACCTTTTCTCACACCCACTTGCCAAAACTCAAAATCCACTTAAAACCCACCTCACACACTCGATCCCACATCAATTCCATCCATAAACAAGCTTGGATTTGAAGATCAAATAAGGATTTTTTTAGAGTTTTGGAGCAAGATTTGCAAAGATTAAGCAAGGATAATGAGGGAGCTCTATATTCTTCTCTTTATTCTTATCTATAATATGTTAGATTAGCTCTAGATTAGGGAGGATTGCTATTTTTGTAATGGATCAAGGATTTTAACACTTGTTTTGAGACATTGATGGTTGTATATACATGCATTGTTCTTATATTCTTATGGCTTGAAATTGAACATGTCAAGGTGTTTGATAAAATGTGTTTATGAGTTTGCATGTGCAATTTGTGCTTCGATGCTCATAGTAGTGGCCTCACCTTAGCCTTAATCCATGCTAATGGCATGAGCCTTATTTGCATCTATATTTGTGTTGATTAATTGTGTTATTAATGCCTTTAATATTGTAGGTAATCACCTCTAGCATGAAACATGGCTAAAAGGGTACCATTATCACTTGCTTGACCTAGGGGAGTTAAACTCTAGTTTGAAACATAACTAAAAGATAGGTTAGACTCCCTATTAGGACATTAATCAACACCCAAGGGGCTTAGAACTAGACCCAAAAGCCATAGCTATCTAGGACAAACCTATACTTCTAATTGGGCTTGATTAGGGATAGGATTGAACAGATAGTTAGAGATGGCAAGTCTAGTAATCTAAGCCCACAATTAAAGTAATCAAACCATCAATAACCTCAAAACAAAGTTAAGAACCCAAATCTATTCCAAAGGAGCAATCACCCTTAAGTTCTCCCAAACCCTTGTAGATTCTCACTTCCATAGCTTGTTTATTCCACCATTCCCATTAGTCAAGTTTATTTTCCCTTAGTTTAGGTTTAAATTAAAGCTCCAATCAATCCAAAAACCCAAAAAAGTATTGGTAGGACCACACGTAGCTAGTGAAAGACACACCTTTACATTAGAATTGTACTTAGCCTTCCCATGGACACGATCCTGCACTCGCACACGCTATACTACTGCAACCCGTGCGCTTGCGGGTAACACTTTTAGAAGTTTATGATCAAGTTTTTAGCACCGTTGCCAGGGAGGCACGGTTGTTGGTTTCTTTATTTTTGTGTGTTTTTCATTAGTCACGTGTTGTATATACATTTCTTGTATATTTATCATGTACATACTTATTTTCATTGTGTGTTTCTTTTACTTATTTTGATATTGCTAGTTTAGATTCCTTCTTGTGTTTGTGTTTTCCTTTTGTGCTTTTCTTAGGACTTAGGTGCTTGTGGTAGGTAGTTGCTTGTTGAATTGAAGTTTTGGGGGTTGAAGTGTGGAAAAAGAATTAGGTTACTTTGCATTCTTCAATAGATGGCTAATCTTAATCCTGATCCTTCTCCTAGAGCCAAAACCTTAAGGCAATATCTTGAGCTCGACACTTATCAACCTTGCATGCCTATTCAACTACCGACCCTAAGAGATGCGACCTTTAAGATTAGGCCCGAGACCTTGCAAATGCTTCCATCATTCTATGTCCATAATAATGAGAATCCCCATGCGCATATAGGTGCATTTCTTGAGATATGCTCTACCGTTCATTTTAGGGATGTCTCTTCTGAGAACGTTAGGCTTAGATTGTTCCCTTTCTCTTTAAAAGATAAAGCAAGGCAATGGTTCAAGTCTTTACCCATGAGTCTATCACTAGCTGGGATGAGCTTCAAGTTAAGTCCCTTCATAGATTTTTCTCAATAGCTAGGATAGCCACTCTTTGGGCAGAGATCATGACATTTGCACAACAAGAATTAGAGCCTCTTCACGAACTTAGGAAAGATTCAATGAGCTTTGTCACCAATGCCTGCATCATGGGTATGATTTACATGAATTGCTCCAGTTTTTCTTCTTAGGCTTGACTTCACCTTATAGGCTAATGATCAATGCTTCGAGTGGTGGGGGGTTCTTAGATTTGACACATGAGGAGACTTGGTCAAAACTAGAGGTTATGGCGAAGGAGTCATTCCAAAATGCTAATTTTGAGAGAGTAGGGAAGGGAACTAGGAATACCACTCTTAGTAGTGTGTTCGAGGTTGACTCTAATTATGATTTAGCTACTGAGGTAAGAGCACTCACTAGGAAGTTTGACCAGTTTATGTCTTTAAGAGCTATATCCACTTATAGGCCTATTCCTGGTGCATCTTTTCCTCATCCTCCTAGTCTTGTAGAGGTGTGTGCTTTATGCTCAGAGTCTAGCCATACCACTATAGCATGCCTTCTCACCCCACAGTTCCTTGAGTTTATACAAGAACACGTTCTTGCTAATTAAGGTCGCTTATCCATTTCTTCTCACCCACCTAGACTCAGGTGGCGTGATCATTCCAAGATAGTGCAGTCTCACAACAACACAAATTCTTCTTACTCATTCCAGAATCATCCTAGTCCATCACTTCCTAGTCCTTCAGGGTTTTATCAAGCAGTTTCTGAGCTTAGGTATCCTAGTTTGTCACAACAGTAATTCCAGTTTACTCCCGTCTATTCTACTCCACTTGTCACCCTATAGTTGACCATAAGATAAAATCACTTATTGAGATGATGCAGGCTTAGTAACAGATGATAGAGTCCTAAAAGCAAATGTTTCAAAGTGCGATTGGGGAGTTAAAGAGCCAAGTAGGACATCTTACCGAACAAGTTTGCTATAAAGATCCAGGGAAGCTACCTATTTATCTTGAGCTGAGTCCTAGAAATCCATGTAGCACTTTTAGCCCTTATCTGAGTGATTATGAACAGGCTAAGGCCATTACGACCTTGAGAAATGGTAGGGTTATTGACAATCAGGTAGGAGAGTTCGTGAGGAAAGCTAGGCCTGAAACAACATGTGTTGATGGAGAGACTAGTGTGTTTAAGGAGAATACTAGAGAGTCTAAAGAGAAAGAGAGAAATCACATTGAGGTGAGTGTTGATCCACCATGTAGAAAAGGGAAACAAGTTGTTGAATCTTATGATGTTATTCCTAGAGTTCTTTTTTCCTTAGCATTAGAGAAGTCTAAGAAAGTTGAGGACGACAAAGAATCGAGGATTTTAGAGCCTTTTAAGGATATTAATGTCACTTTACCTTTAGTTGAGGCCATTAAGAAGATACCAGCTTATGCCAAATTCTTTAAAGATCCATGCATTAGGAAGAGATAGATCACCTGCCTACCTAAGAAGGTAAAGCTTATGGAGAGGGTTAGTCGTATGTGCACCACAGGTGTTCCATCTAAACTTAGTGATCCTAGAGCATTTACCATCTCTTGTGCTATTAATGATCACTCGGTAGCCCATGCCTTGATTTAGGTTCTAGTGTCAATCTTATTCCTTTTTCAGTAAATAAACATTTAGGTTTGGGGGCGTTGAAGCCCACTAGTGTGGTTTTACAGTTGGCCGATAGGAATGAAAGAAGACCTTAAGAGATAGTTGAAGATGCCACGATTAAAGTTGGAGAATTCTACTATCCTCTGGATTTCATTATTCTAAACTTGCATCTAGGTCATAACACTAGGAATATGGCACCTGTCCTTTTAGGAAGACCATTTTTAGCAACTACCAATGTAGTGATTCATTGTAGGATAGGGATTATTGAGTTCACATTTGGGAATTTGAAGGCAAAGGTTGGGGGTATTGAGTCTACCACTAAGGATAAAGTAGGTGATGAGGAAAATTGTTTCTTCATAAAGTCTGTTACTTCTAGTGATGATGATTTCCATGATTCTTTCTTGTCTTTAGAAGATAGAGATGTGCTTGACACCATCATCGAGTAATTAAATTTGGAGGCTTTTAATGAGACTCACTTAGAGGGTGATCTGCTTTCCTTAGTAGATACATTTGATTCCCGTGTCAAGGAGTCCTTCAATTTACTCTTAGCCCCGAGTGATATTGGTGAGCTTGATAAGATTATTGCTCTGATTAACTCTGGCATCTCTCTTTCTGAATTGAATACCTCTTTCATTCTTTCATCTACTCTTAGATCTAGAGAGACCATTGCCATAGATCCTTCCCTAGTTAAGAGTACTCCCAAGCTTCCACCGATTGTGCCTCTTACTCTTTTAGAGTCCTCATCTATGCCTATTGTTCCTGATCATATAGAGGATAATGCTTCATTTTCTTCCTGGATTCCACTAGAGTTTAGGTTAGCTACTAGTGACTTGAGTTTGAGAGAAGAGATTCAAGTGCTCGACCAAGGTATAGAAGAGTGTGTTGTTGCATCATTTGTTATAGCCTACCCCGTGAGATGCACATTTTTTGATCCATTTCTTTTATCTAAGGATACCCAGCATGATCCTGTGGACACATTCTTAAGGCATGAGTTCAGATCTTCGAGGTGTCGGATGCGTGGTGTTGATTGCAATTTTCATTTGTTGTATCCATTTGCTTTTTTCTGTGCCAATTTGCTTATCTGGTAGTACGTGCCCAAGGATTTTAAGCACCACTGGCCCTAACATTACCACGTGGCTGGGGCATAAAATCCAACACTACTATAAGACACCTTAGATATTTTGATAGTTACAGTTTGATTATTGAGTTCTTTACTTTTGTTTTTCTTAGCACATTTTGTTTTCATTTCTTTTCTTTTTTTTCATTTTCATTTCCCTCATGTCCACTGCTTTCTGTACATAAAGCGTTGTCATTTACACTTGCCATATTGAGCTTTTAATGTTGTGTTTATTGATTTTCTTTGTAGATTTTTTGAGTTGAGTGGACATTAGGTGTAAAGGAAGTTAATGAACACATCATCAAAACATGGCATGCGTGGCTTAACGCTACACAAGGTTGTATTTATCTACCCTCCACTTGTCTCCTCTTATCTACCTCGTCCCACGACCCTTACGTGCTTTGTGATGCCCAAGTGTTTATTGTGTCGCCTTATTTTATTTGCTTAAGGATAAGCAAAGTTAGGTTTAGGGGTGAGGGGGTTTGGTTTTATTGTTTTATGCTTTGATTAGGGTAAAATGCATTATGTGCTTTAAAATGGTGAAAATTTTTCGAATTTTGATGCATGTAAAGTTGTTTATTTCTTAGTTGATCATTGTATTGGCTATTGTGATTGACTCAAATGATTGGTGAATATGAGTTGCATCATGGGAAAGTGAATGGAGTTGATTGAAAATTGGGTCTTAGAGGGGATGCCCTTGAAGTTGTGTGGAGTGAGGACCTTTAAAAATGACCCTTGTAGCCACTCCATAGCTTGGTAGGAAAGAGTGTTGAAAAAGGGTTGTTGATATAAGTGTCTTTTCCTTGGTTGGTTTTTTTTTTTTAATGTGCTAAAGCCTTTCTTTTTCTTTTCTTTTTGTGTGAATACAATATAAAGCATGAAAAAAATTCAAAAAAAATTTGAGAAAGGCAAAAGGTGCAAAAATATAAAAAAAAAACTAAAAAAGAGAAAAAGCCAAAGGCATCAAGTAGTTTTGTGAATAAGTACGTAAGTGACACAATGTCAACTTAGCACATGCTATTATCTTTGTAGATATGTGAATAAGGCTTTTTTTTTAAAAGCCATTACATTTGTATATCCTCTCATCTTGTCTTTAAGGTTTTGTGCATGTTAGGGAAGCCATGTTAGTTGAAGGGGTACAAAATATTATCATCCTGGGTGTGTGAGTTTGAATCCTAGGCTCATGATAGCATGGCTAGTTGGGAAATTCCCACGAGGAATAAGGTCCCTTATGAATGGAGAGAAGATCCAAAGAGCCTTGGGGCCCTCTCCACAATAGGAATGCCCCCTTCGTGCTTCTTAGACTAATCGTGATAGCGAGTCAATTCCTTAGGTAGCCCTTTGTATTGACTTTAGAGATAAACATAGGTTTAAACTTGCTTGGAGACAAGCAAGGAGAAGGTTTGAGGGTGTTGATGTGTTGGTTTTGTGTGTACTTGTGCATTGCATATATATACTTGTTTTGAGGCATTTTGAGCTTCATTTAATGTATTAGTATAGCATTTAGGTCATACTTGTGCATATTAGGGTTTACATGTTCATGGTTGCGATTAGAACTTAAATGCTACACTAATGCGCATTTGTTGCTTGTTTTAAGTGAGATTTAGAGAGATGATTGGACTTTGATTGGTGGCATTTAGGATGCAGATTAAAGGCAAAGGTGTTTGAGACTTAAACAAGGCTTGAACGATGCATTTGGAAGTGGCCGGATGAAAGAATGAGTGACCGAAGCAAAACCGAGTGCAACATGAACCAAATTCAGAGGTGTGACCTAAAAAGGACATGGACAAATTTTAGGATGCAAAAGATGGGTTAGAAGATCCCTCCACGACGATACGAAGCCATAGAACAAAATGGCGCGCGAATCGGAGCCAAAACGGGCAAGATATGATGATTTTACTGTCAAGACCGGTTGAGCTACTGTCTAGGCTGGATGACCTCGCCGGTCGACCGGCCGGATCAAAACCTGGGCCAATTTTGGCTAGACAACTTAGCCCCAAAGCTGGTTGACCAACTGGGCCCTTGGCTAGACGTAATTTCTGCTCTATTTAAGCCATTTTTTAGCAACTTTTGAAGGAGAACACCAACCTTTTCTCATACCTACTTGCCAAAACTGAAAATCCACTTGAAACCCACCTCACACACTAAATCCCACATCAATTCCATCCATAAACGAGATCGAATTTGAAGATCAAGCAAGGATTTTTTGGGGTTTTGGAGCAATATTTGCAAAGAACAAGCAAGGATAATAAGGAAGCTCTATATTCTTCTCTTTATTCTTATCTATAATATTTTAGATTAGCTCTAGATTAGGAAGGATTGCTACTTTTGTAATGGATTAAGGATTTTAACACTTGTTTTGAGATGTTGACGGTTGTATATACATGCATTGTTCTTATATTCTTATGGCTTGAAATTGAACATGTCAAGGTGTTTGATGAAATGTCTCTATGAGTTTGCATGTGTAATTTGTGCTTAGATGCTAATAGTAGTGGCCTCACCTTAGCCTTAATCTATGCTAATGGCATGAGCCCTACTTGCAACTACATTTATGTTGATTTATTGTGTTATTGATGCCTCTAATATAGAAGGTAATCACCTCTAGCATGAAACATGGCTAAAAGGGTACCACTATCACTTGCTTGACCTAGGGGACTTAATCTCTAGTTTGAAACATAACTAAAAGGCTAGACTCCTTATTAGGACATTAATCAACACCCAAGGGAATTAGAACTAGACCCAAAAGCCATGGCTAGCTAGGACAAACCGATACTTCTAATTGGGCCCGATTAAGGATAAGATTGCATCGATAGTTAAAGATGGTAAGTCTAGTAATCTAAGCCCACAATTAGATCAATCAAACCATCAATAACCTCAAAACAAAGTTAAGAATCCAAATCCATTCCAAAGGATCAATCACCTCTAAGTTCTCCCAAGCCCTTGTAGATCCTCACTTCCATAGTTTGTTTATTCCACCATTCCTCTTAGTCAAGTTTATTTTCCCTTAGTTTAGGTTTAAATTAAAGCTCTAGTCAATCCAAAAACCCAAAAAAGTATAGGTAAGACCACACGTAGCTAGTGTAAGACGCACTTTTACCTTAGAACTGTACTTAGATAGCTTCCCTGTGGACACGATCCCGCGCTCATGCACGTTATACTACCACGACCTGTGCGCTTGCGAGTAACACTCTTAAAGGTTTACGATCGCTATATTTTCAACTACTATCTCCTTTTTGGATAAACTCGTGGAACAAATGATATTTCCATTCAATGTGTTTACCCTTTTTGTGATTCCTAGGCTCTTTGCACTGTGAAACGACACCTTTATTATCACAATACAACGTTATCAGTTTTTTAGCTATTGGCACAACCTGTAGGTCTATAAGGAATTTTCTTAGCCATACTACCTCTTTCACAGCCTCAAACGTTGCTATATACTCGGCCTCTATGGTAGAATCAGTAATACAATTTTGCTTCACACTTCTTCATGAGATAGCTCCTCTTAAAAGAGTGAAAACATATCCAGAAGTTGAGTTCCTGGAATCTCTATCGGACTAAAAATCTGAGTCTATATGGGCCAATCACGTCAGATCATTCATACGATATTCTAGCATATAATCTTTTATCCCTTGTAGAAACTTAAATATATTCTTGTCCGTGACCCAATGTGTCGATCCAAGGTTTGACTGATATCTACTAACCATGCCAATAGCAAAGCAAATATCTGGTCTAGTGCATAACATGGCATGCATGAGGCTTCCGATTGTTGAAGCATAAGGAACTCGCTCCATACTTTCTATCTCCTGAAGTGTTTTAGGACATTAATCCTAGGATAAATAAACTCCATGTCTAGAAGGTAATGAGTCTTCTTAGATTTATGCATGTTAAACCTAACCAATATCTTCTCAATAAATGAAGCTTGAGATAGGGCTAGCCTCTTGTTCTTATGATCTTGCATAAGCTTGATCCCTAGAACATAACTAATCCTAAATCTTTCATTTCAAACTGTGAAGAAGCCAAACCTTGAGAGATGATAACATCCCCACATCATTTCCAATTAATAGGATATCATCCACACATAGAACCAAGAAAGCTACAGGATTTCCATTATGCCTCTTATACACACAGGGTTCATCAATATTTTGATAAAAACCATAAGATTTAATTGCCTGATCAAATTTCATGTTACATGCCCTATATACTTGCTTTAGTCCGTAAATGGACTTCTTAAGCTTACATACCATATTTTCCTGGCTTTAGCTACGTGTCCATCTGGTTATGTAATATAAAGGGTCTCGTCAAGCTCTCCATTAAGAAACGCTGTCCTGATGTCCATTTGCCATATCTCGTAGTCATAATGACATGCGACGGCGAGAAGCATTCTAATGGATTTAAGCATGGCTACCGGTAAGAAGGTTTCCTTATAATTGATCCCTTCTTTTTTAGTATAACATTTTGCTACCAACCTTACTTTAAAGGTTTCAACCTTTTCATCAACTCCACTTTTTCTCTTGTAGATCCATTTGCACCCTATGGGTTTTAAACTTTTAGGTGCAACTAGAAGATCCTAGACTTTGTTAGAATACATAGATTTTAACTCTGAATCCATTGCCTTATATCATTGATCAGCATCTATATCGAAAACTATTTCATTGTAACTAATGGGATCCACTATCTGATCCTTTGAAACAGTTTGAAAAGACTCTCCATAGTATCTATCAGGAGGCCTAGAAATCCTCCTATTATGACGAGGCTCCAATATATTAGGTATAAAATGTTGTTCTCTTTCATCCATAGTTACTACAGGTGTCACTAAAGATTGTTGTGAAATCTCCTCTAGAACAACTTCAGAATCTAGTGTTTCCTAGATCATATCATCATTCTCTAAGTATCTAGCATAGGTACTAATAAACACCTTTTGCTTCTTAGAATCATAGAAGATCCCACCTCTAGTTCCCTTAGGATACCCAATAAAATAACACAACTCAGATCTTGGTTCCAACTTTGAAGCATTGCTACTAAGTACATAAGCTAGCCAACCCCAAATATGGAGATGATTTAAACTAGGTTTACACATAGACCACACTAGGTACTAATTTAGATGGTACCAAGTTCAAGATATATGTTGCTGTCTCAATGGCATACCCCTAAAAAGATAAAGGAAATGATGCATGACTTATTAATGAGCTAACCATATCTAATAAGGTCTGATTTCTTCTCCTAGCTACGTCATTTTACTGAGGAGACCCTAGTGCAGTCAATTGAAACACAATCCCTTCTTGTGTGAGGCACTCCCTAAACTCACCCAGAAGGCATTCGCCAGCTCGATCAAACTAAAGGGTTTTAATACATTTATCTAATTTTTGATCTGCCTTAGCCTTGAACTCCTGAATTTCTCAAAGGATTCAGACTTGCATCGCATTAATATATATATATATATATATATATATATATATATATCCATATCTAGAGTAATCATCAGTAAAAGTAATGAAATACTCATACCCTCTTTGTGTTGGTTTGCTCATAGATTCACACACATCAGTGTGAACCAATTCCAATGTTTCCTTGGCCCTTTATCCTTTAGAAGAAAATGACCATTTGATCATCTTCCCTTTGAGGCAGGATTCACACGGAGCTAGATCTTTGAGATTTAATGAGCTAAGATGCCAATCCTTGACTAATCTCTGAATTCGCTTTAGACTAATATGTCTGATGTGTTGTGTTTTTATGAGTGCTTGCATCGTCATTTATCTATGTTTAAGAGGTGTTTTGAGCTTTAATAAATGCAGTAGTATAGTACATAGGCTAGAGATTAGTCAAAGCACATACAATTGTAGATAGTTGAGTTTAAAGATAAACACTACACTAATGCATGCTTATTTCTCTTGTCTGGTGAAATAAGGTCAAAGCTTAGGGCTTGAATCGATTATGATTTGATGTTGGAGTCAAGCTCAAGGTGTTTGGGATATGGGAAAAGCATAAAAGAAGCTTTTGGAGGCAACTGGGTGATGAAAAGTGCAATTAAGGCAAAACGGAAGCAACGCGAGAAAAATTGGCCAAGTTTCTGATCTGGCCAGTTAACCCTTTTCCAAGGCTGGTTGACCAGCCTGGTTGACTGGCCAAAATAGAATGTAAGGCCTTTAGGCCAGTTGACCTAGGTGCTAGGCTGGTCGACCAGCCAAGGCCCCTGGCTGGATGCAAAAGCTGTACTATTTGAGCACTTTTCCAACCCTTTTTGAGTATCTTTGAACCCCTTTTCACCTCCCATTCACTCACCCACTTCTCACACACTAAACCCCACTTTTGCCCACCTCCAATACATATATTAACATGTACACCACCTAGATCAAAGTTGATTTTAGAGGATTACAACATTATTTGGTGAGGATTTACACAAGATTGTAGAGAAACAAGCAAGGATGAAAGGGGAGCTTTCTCAACCCTCTTTCAATTTTTTTATTTTATGCTTGAGTAGGTAGATTAAGGTGACTAATATAATGGGTTGATTTCTATACTCTCTGTTATGAGATTCTATTGGCTTATATATACATACTTTGTTCTTAATGTAAATAGCTTTTTATCAATTCATTTCTATACATTTGATATAATGATTGAATGAGTAGTATGTAAATAAATTGGAATGTATTTGCTTTAGAACACCTTAATCCATCTAATATTCATGTCTATGTGTGTGTTTATGGATTTTTAATGAAATGGGTTTGTTATATCATGTCTATGTGATTATAATCGTGCCTCATAGTGAATATGAGCTCTAATCTTGCTATATGTTGATTCCCAATTGTTTTTAATGGTGTAAATCAAACTTGTTATTGTTTTGACCGTGGATAGGTCAACATATTCACAACACCCTGGCCTTAGAACCTGTAGATTGCACTTATTAGACATCAACATGGTGTCTCTAGAACGATGGAGCTTAAGTTAGGACTAGCCTAGATCGAGTCCCCTTTAGCTTTAAATCCAGCTAATAAGAGTTTAGATAGGTTTAGTCAACCTTAGTAACCCTAGGTTTTAGCTTTAAATCCAGCTAATGGTTTATGAGCTAGGGTAGGTTTGTTTTAGGACACCTACGTAGCTTTTCTAGTCCCTCCTATGGCCTAAGGTACATAAGGACCACGCAGTGGCTCTAAGTGTTCACGCTGAACTTGATTGTATTAATACCTCATTTCCACATGCCATCGAGTACACAATCAAGTTTTGGGTGCCATTGCCAGGGAGGCACAGCATTGGCTCTTTGTGTGTTTTGTGTTTGTGATCTATCTTTATTCGCTTTTCCCTTATTTGAAAACTAAAAATAAATGAAAAATCTTGAAAAATCCAAAAAAATTGAAATAAAATTTGAAAATCCAAAAGAAATTGAATTGTGAAGAGGTTTTACTTGTGATTCATTAAATATGACTGATCTTAATGCTTCTTGGTGGTTACTAGTATCCTCTTGCCCACCACCCGAATCTAATCCTAATGTTTGTCACTTGTGTGGAGGTTGTGAGCATAGAACCATTTGTTGCCTCCATATATATCCCCAATCTTGGGCTAGTACTAGCTATGGCCCATATAGTTATGCATCATTTCATACACCTCCCTTTAGAAATCATGACTTTTGGGATGCATATTTTTATTATTGCAATCTATGTAAAAGTTATGATCATGATTCCAATTCTTGTCCTACCTTCCACCTTTACCCTTAATTGTATGCAACACCTAAGAATGCCCCTAGCAATCATATGCCCGTGCATGCATCCACATCTTATGATCATGATTCTAGGGAGCAACATCATGTATTCTTATATTGGGGTCAAGATGACTCTTCATTCAGTCCACCTCCTTGCATTAAGAGTTCATCCTTAATACCATCTTTCCCCACCCCTTCCTCTCTCGAGTTTTTTTTATGGTTATGCTCAAAATAATTTACAAAATGATTAACCATTGCCACTCGATTGAGCCCTTTTCTTTTAGGTCTATTTCACAAGATGAACAGCTTGGCTATCTCCTGTCCCTCATTCAATCTAACCAAGAGCAACTAAAGAGTTTAAAGCAAGGCACCAAATCTCAAGGTGAATGCTTGGAGAGAGCGGTCGAGAGTGTGCAACTCATGAGCGAGAATGTTGAGATACCTTTAGAGAGAGTTGAAGAGATAGGAGAGGGATTTAGATACAAGGGACATAGTGTTGAACATGATGATGTTTTGGAGAGGAAATTAAAAAGAGAGATAGATGGAGAGATCACATCTTGCAGTGAGGATGAGAGTGAGCATAATAGTAATTTTGTTCTTGATGACTTCTTTCACCATGTTTTAGAGGAAGTGGTACCTTATCCTTTTAAGCTTTTAACAACTTCCATTGAGTCACGTGAATCTTTCCTTTCTTCCAATCATACACTTTACACATACATGGAAGTTGAGTCTCATGTTCATAGTCCTCAATTGCATTCTAAGTCGACATTTAGGGAGTTTAGCTGCATCCTTCCCTTAAGCATTCATGCATACATGATAAGGAATTCGTTAAGTCCCTTTTGTCCCCTCCATATGTGTTGACCCATTGTGAAAAGTACGATAAGGAGATGACACCTACTAGCGATGAATTTGTGGAAGCATTTGTCAAGATCTTAGCTAGTGTTGATTTGGAGTCGTCCATTGGGGAAAATAGAGCATCAATTTCAGAGTTTCTAGATAATAAGTTTCTTGGAGTTAAGGATCATGGTACTGAGGAGAATAGCCACTCCAAGAAGATGTAGGATTGATATTATTAAATGTAGTGTATCCTAGTCCACATTTTCAAAAATTTAACTAAGAAAACATGCTAGGAAAACAATATATCCACATAACACACACAAAAACATGCTTAAGAACATATAGACCATAACTAGTATTTGCAAAATATGTAAAGCTAACTTCCTGAAGTGTGGGGCCTTTGAAGAAGCTATAACCATCATGAGCTTTGTTTTTATTCACGAACAAGGCCACCAAAAATTTACTATAAGGGTGTCACAATAGGCAACTCCCTAGTCTTCTTCCCTATGATTAAAGAGACTTATCTTGAGAGAATAGCCTCTTTTGTGGGAAGAAGCAAAGTAATATGTTCTTGAAAACTAGAGCAAAAATCACACAATAAGTGTGTACTATGTGTTGTAGTATTTTCTTACCAAAGAGGAAGAAATTAACTAGAAAGTGGATTGCATAAAAGGTGTAGGGTCTTGTCTATTTATAGAGAGAACCTTGGCACCCCAAGTTGCTAATCTTTCCATATGGAAGAAAATTTCCATATAGTAATTTCCTTTATGCAACTTGTCCACTTGTTTTTGTGGTTTTTTGCAAGTTGTCCACTTGTCTTGGAAGACTTATGCAAGTTGTCCACTTGTCTTGGATGAGTTATGCAAGTTGTCCACTTGTTTTTGTAGTCTTTTGCAAGTTGTCCACTTGTCTTGGAAGACTTGGGCCAAGCCCACCATCCAAGCCAAACACATAGTCCATAATCCATGTAGAGGCCCAAGCCCAGTAGGAAACCATCCCAGCCCAATTAGGTTATCTTGGACTCTAAAGAAAGCCCAAACCCAATTTCATGCTTTGGCCTAATAAGGCTACTACCACAATATGAAGTTTGCTCTTTCAAGATTACTCTCTCAAAGTCATTTCAACTAAGGAAGGGACCAAGAAGACACAATTAACCTTTGGCTTCCAAAAATAATTAAAAATGTCCTTGCCTGATCTAGGCGACATAATAATTATTTTTAACTCCGATCTATTCCACCATAAGATCAAAGTTGCACTCCAAGAATAATTGCTATTACCTAGAAGCTTATCACAAAAAAATGTGAACTTTGTCTTTGACCTACTAAATAACCGACCATAATGCCCCTCTACGTATACCCACAGCTAAGACTGGTCCTTTGGCCTGTGCACTATCACCTTCTTGGCTATATCTTTTTCCATTGGGTTTCTTGACCTATTGCCAACCATTCTTGGTCATGGAATCTCTTGATCTCGGGAGCAACCCTCAAGCCATATGACCGATACACATATAAAGGTAGTATCACTAGATCTAGATACGGATGATAAATTTGGACAATCCCAAAGGGGGCACATAGATTCCATATTGCATATGCATGTTCCATTTAATAAGAACTTAGCACTCAACGCACAAGCCTGCTGATCTTAATAAAGTAAGATCTAACCCACAGTGAATCAAATTACCAAACCCTAACTTCATTAGTTCATCCACATATACTTAAGATTAAGAGCAATGATCATTTAGTAGCAGTGAGTGTCTTGTTTTCTTTTTTGGATAGTACGTCTCTAGAAAACATACTCACAATAGTCCTGTCCAATATGTGACACACATACTATTGAGACAAATCTGGAAAGTCCTCCAATGACTTAGGTAGATCACCCTCAAAGAGGAGACTTGCTCAATATAACCTTATCCCAGTAGAGTGCCCAACACTACTATTTGGTTATGGATTTAATTTATGACGTGACTAAATCTAGATTTGGACCTACTGTGCGTCCAGCCTTACTGCACACCCAAGTCATTAGTTCAAGTCAAAGGACCTTTATACATGCATCAGTAAAACATAATAGAGATAATATGTAAGAAACTCATAGTGCCATTTAATAGAAAATGATTATACATTGTTTAACATCCAAAATGTCATGTGCCAATAAGCTTTAAGGCATACTAATCCTAACAGAAGACATTTAAGGAAGAAATTGATGAGCTTGAAATTGCGATCTATGGGTCTTTGGGTTGTAATTGATGAATCATTGTTCATACCTTCTTCTACCCTCTCTACTAGGGAATTGATTGATGAGGTTAAGCATTTTCTTGATGAATATGAACCTTCCCTTAGTGTGAACAACCCATTAGGATCGAGTCTACCCCATGTGAGGAGTTAGAGCGACCTAGTCATGATAATGTTATATCTTGTGAAGAAGAAAAGTGTAATACTTCAAACTCCATTATCTTTGACCCTCCTTCCCCAAATGTCGTTCCTACTCCTCTTTCCTATTCTGTTGAGTCTTCTTCTTTGGAGCTCACGTTCATGCCTTCTTGCATAGAACACTTTCACCTAGGGTTAGAAAGCACTCCATTCACATTGCATGCATTAGACCTATCTGTGACCCATGGAAAGGGTGTGTTCCTAGCTCTTGATTATAAGAAGAAGGCTATGGGGTGGTTAATTAGAAAGCGAGTGGGGCATGATCTTTCATGTGTGTGCATACTCTTTTCCATATCCGAGCACATAATCTCATTTCAAATTTCGGGGTAGGATTTTGAAAAAGAGTGCCTTGTTTATTCATTTCTTTATCTTATGTAGCATGACCCTTTTCCCTCTACCTTCTGCACTTTAATGATTATTCAGCAATTTGTGCCACGCAATTTTAAACATACTTTACTCTAACATTTGCGCTCAGGTAAGGGCATTAAATCCAATGCTACTACGAGGCACCTTAGGCATGTCTTTTTTTTTTTTGTTATTCTTGTATTTTACTTGCCTTTGCTTTTGTACATAGTAGATTAGTTTTCTTTCATTAATCTTGCTTTGTATATAGTAGATTAGATTGCTTTTGTTCTTCTTACCTTTTTGATAGTTTAGGCTTTCTTTTATTTGTTTGTAACCTTAGTAGGTTAGATTTTTGCTCCCTTCCTTGTTCTTGCTCCTTTTCACAATTGGTGCATCAATCCTTTACCCCTTGTAGACATCCTTGTTTATCATTTCAAATGTCAATATAAGCACCCGTGGTATTATCTTCTAATCTCTTCTTTGTCTTTTGAGCATTAATGCTTTTTCACAAAAGATTCAGGCTAGAAGATAAATGGAATGTCATTGGCATTTGCGAGACCCATGCAAACACGGTTGTATCTTTCCATTCTTTACGTGTCCCTATCTATCCCTACCACATTCCCCATATATGTTCATGTGCTTGCTTGTTGTGCTTGGATACTATTTGCTTGAGGACAAGCAAAGTTTAAGTTTAGGGTTGTAGTTGTTCCTTTATTGTTTATATCATTTATGGGGTAGATTTGCATGGCAAACCTTATTTTTTGCCCAAAATGTGTTTAGTTTTTCTTTTATTTTATTTTTGCATGTCTTGAGTTGTTTATCTTCATGTTGTTTGGAGTGTTGTCTCTTGATATTGACTCAATTAATTAGTAAAGATAAGGTTGCATTGTGGAGAGTGAATAGAGTAGAGAAAGACCCTAGATTTGAAGGAGATGCCTTTTGAAAGTTATGGGGAATAAGCACCTTTAAAAATGCACTTTGTAGCTACCCCATGGTTTGGTTGAAAAAAGAGTTGAAAAAGAGTGTTGATATGAGTGATGCTTCCTTGATTGGTTCTTTTTCATGTGTCTTATCCGTTCTTTTTCTTTCTTTTGGCTTATGTCGTGTATTGATAAAAATCCCCCAAAAAAATAAAAAAAAGGCAAAAATGAGAAAAAAAATTGAAACTGGCTGAAAGAATGTTGAAAAAATGAAAAATATGAAAAAGCCAAAAAGGCATCAAAAAGTTCATTGAATAAGTGCTCAAGTGACACAATGTCGATTTGGCACATGTTTCTTTTTTCATTCTTTCATGTGTTAAGAATAAGGCTCTTGTGTCTTTTATGAGCCATTGTGTTTGTATATTCTCTCTCTCCTTATCTTTGATGATTTGTATATATTGGAGATGCCAAGTTAGTTGAGGAGGCACAAAATATCAATATCCCGTGTGCATACGTTAGAATCCTAGGCTTGTGGAGGTATAGTTACTTGGGAATTTTCAATGAGGTACGAGGCCCTTTGTAAGTAAGGGGAGGATTCAAAAAGACTTGGAGACCCCACTACGAAAGGAATAACCCTTTCTTGCTCCTTAAATTCACCAAGATAATGAGCCAATACTTTAGGCAACCCTCTTTAGCAACTTTGAGACAAACTTAGGTTTGGTCTTGCTTAGGGACAAGTAAGGGGAAGGTTTGGGTGTGTTGATACATGTCATTTGTGCATGTTTACTGTTAGGATTAGTATGCCCTAAAGCTCACTTGTACATGACATTTTGGATATGAAACAATGTATAATCATATTTTTGTTAAATGGCATTATGAGTTTCTTACATATAATCTCTGTTATGTTTTATCGATGCATGTATGAAAGTCCTTTGACTTGCACTAATGACTTGGGTGCGCAGTGAGGCTGGACGCACAGTAGGTTCAACTCTAGATTTAGTCACGTCATAAATTGAATCCATAACCAAATAGTAGTGTTGGGCACTCTACTTTGATAAGGTTATATTGAGTAAGTCTCCTCTTTGAGGGTGATCTACCTAGGTCATTGGAGGACTTTCTGGATTTGTCTCAATAGTACGTGTGTCACGTATTGGATAGGACCATTGTGAGTATGTTTTCTAGCGACGTACTATCAAAGAAAGAAAACAAGACACTCACTGCTACTAAATGATCATTGCTCTTAATCTTGAGTATATATGGATGAACTAATGAAGTTAGGATTTAGTACTTTGATTCACTGTGGGTGAGATCTTATTTTATTAGGATCAACAACCTTGTGTATTGAGTGCTAAGTTCTAATTAATTAGAACATGCATATGCAAAATGGAATCTATGTGCCCCCTTTGGGATTGTCCAAATTTGTCATCCGAATCTAGATCTAGTGATACTACCTTTATAGGTGTGTCGGTCATATGGCTTGAGGGTCGCTCCCGAGATCAAGAGATTCCATGACCAAGGATGGTTGGCAATAGGACAAGAAACCCAACGAAAAAAAAGATACAGCTAAGGAGGTGATAGTACAGTGCCAAAAGACCGATCTTAGTGTGGGTATACATAGAGGGGCATTATGGTCAGTTATTTAGTAGGTCAAAGACAAAGTTCACATTCTTTTGTGATAAGCTTTTGGGTAATGACAATTATTCTTGGAGTGCAACTTTGATCTTATGGTGGAATAGATCGAAGTTAAAAATAATTATTATGTCGCCTAGATCGGGCAAGGATATTTTTAATTATTTTTGGAAGCCAATGATAATTGTGTCTTCTTGGTCCCTTCCCTAGTTGAAATGACTTTGAGAGAGTAATCTTGAAAGAGCAAATTCCATATTGTGGTAGTAGCCTTATTGGACCAAAGCTTGAAATTGGGTTTGGGCTTTCTTTGGAGTCCAAGATAACCTAATTGGGCTAGGATGGTTTCCTATTGGGCTTGGGCCTCCACATGGATTATGGACTATGTGTTGGACTTGGATAATAGGTTGGCCTAAGTCTTCCAAGACAAGTGGACAACTTGCAAAATACTACAAAAACAAGTGGACAACTTGCACAAGTCTTCCAAGACAAGATTGACAAGTTTCAAAAAGGAAATACTACATGGAAATTTTCTCCCACATTGAAAGTTTAGCAACTTTAGATGCGAAGGTTCTCTCTATAAATAGACAAGACCCTACACCTTTTATGTATTCCACTTTGTAGTTGATTTCTTCCTTTTTGGCAGGAAAATACTACAACACATAGTACACACTTATTGTGTGATTTTTGCTCTAGTTTTTCAAGAGCATATTACTTTGCTTCTTCCCACACAAGAGGCTATTCTCTCAAGATAAGTCTCTTTAATCATAGGGAAGAAGACTAGGGAGTTGCTTATTGTGACACTCTTATAGCAAATTTTGGTGGCCTTGTTCGTGAACGGGAACAAAGCTTGTAACCAGTTTTAGCTTCATCAAAGGCCCCACGCTTCAAGAGGTTAGCTTTATATATTTTTGCAAGCATTAGATATATTCTATATGTTCTTGAGCATGTTCTTGTGTGTGTAATGTGGTTATTTTATTTTCCTAGCATGTTTTCTTAGTTATAATTTAGAAAATATGGACTAGGATACCCCATACTTAATAATATCGATCCTACAATTGGTATCAGAGCTTAGGCTCACACACAACATGCTTATACTATGCAAGAATATTGTATTTGCATAAATATATATTAGTCATCTTGTGAGTGGCAAGATTAGGAAATCTTGTGTTGCATATACTTGTGGTTTTATGCTTGTATGTGCAGGTAATATAAAATCCCCTTGATGGTTCGTATGTATGTATGATAGATTTTCGTGTACGGTCAACAAAGCTTGGCCATAGGCGATTTCATGTATAAAATATTTTTGGTTATTGCTTTTAGTTTCATTTAAAAGAAGCATAGGATGTTTTGATATCCTTGTAATGTTTCTTTATGAAGCTTGTATTAGCAATAGCAAAGTGTATTATTGTAATCTTTGAAGACCAAGGAGAAAAACAGCATATAGGAATACTCTACCTGGTAAGCAAGCAGGACGACTGGGTGGACTTAACCGGTCGACCGGCTACTCCAGAGAGCAAAAAATTCCTGAAGCAATTAGAGCCGGTCGACCGGCTGAGGCAGAAAAAACTACTATGTGTGCTGTTTTTGTTGAAAGATTACAGGGAGCCATCAAAGAGGGATTCTAACATATTTTTGGTGGATGTTTATAATGCATTGATATATGTTTTAACATTTTTGCATTAGCATGATTGCCACCTAGAAATATGTCCACTCATTAGGGTTTATAAAAATTAGTCAAACATATGAGTTGATTCTCAAAGATAGTTAAGTTTATGAGAATGGCTTAGACAAGAGAATTACAAGCGGTTATGTCTAAAGATGCCATGAGATCTCATGACAACATTAAAAGAACTTAACTTAAGATTTACATGTATATATATCAACCTAAGGGTCTATGCACCCAGATTTAGGTAAGAGATTTATTGTGATATTGCAATGTTTTAGTAACACAAAGGGGATTTACATATATCCAAAATGTGTTTAGATCTAAAACAAAGCAAGAATATCAAAGGAAACTCTTAAGTTAAAATATTGAGTGGGAGAGGACCTGAAATACCCACGACTTTCCATATCCAATTCACGTTAATGATAAATGTCATTAACTTCCCCAACGGAAGGTGACATTTTGTCTAGATTTAACAAGGTGAAACATAAAATGTTTATTCAAAAGGGTGTTAGTAAGTTCAGCCATCCCATTGATGGAGTTATTCACTAAAGATCGCCTTATGTAACATTGATTAAAGTCACTACCCTATCGGAGGGCTTAAATCAAGAATGTTTTGGGGAATAAACATTAGGAATGGGTGTACACTCAACTTAAATGGTAGGTTCGGCTATCCTATCAATAGAGTTCGCATCGATTTAAGAAGCCAAACAAAACAGTGATTGAATTATGCAATTGGATCATATCCAGACAATTGTTAATTCAAATAAGTGGTGGCACTTAACTTAACATTCATAAGTTCGGCCATCCCATCGGTGGAGTTCTTATGAGGATGTTGAGACACTGTTACATCGAGTAGTTTAAAGGGTTGATCTGCTCAAAGGCAAATGATGTAAAAAGTACTCGTTTGTTTTATTTCCAAAGATAGCATACATATTATACATGCATTAATTTTGTACTCATAAATTAATTATGATTATATTGTTGTATCCAGAAAAATGTCTTCATTCAGTCCACTAGCTACAATTCTCAAAGAGCACAAGCTCACTGGACCGAATTTTGTGGACTGGGAACGAAACTTAGACATAGTACTCACTGCAGAAGAGTACAAGTATGTCCTAACAACTCCTTGTCTGTTGTGAGGGCTAACTCTTCCGAAACTCAAAGATCTTTGAGGCAAAATGGCAGAAAGCCAATAGTATGGCCAAGTGCTATATGATGGCTTCTATGTCAGATATTTTGCAGAGCAAGCATCATCATATGGAAACTGCAAAAGAAATCATGACCTCACTGTCTCGTATGTTTGCTGATAAGAGCAGGCCCGCAAGGCAAGGTGCTCTTAGAGAAATTATGAATCAAAGGATGGTAGAAGGAGCATGCATGAGCATATGCTCAAAATGATGGATTGCTTCAATACTACTGAGATCCTAGGAGCAAACATAGATGAACAATCAAAGGTAGACATGATTTTGGAGACTCTACCGTCATCTTATACTCAGTTCAAGCTTAATTATAATATGAGTAAGATGAACATGGATATGACGGAATTAATGAAAGAGCTCCTAGCTGCAGAAGCCATAATGAAAAATAAAGGCCACATAAATATGGTTCAAGCATCCACTTCTGGACTTAACCCGAAAGGGAGAAAGTTCAAAGGAAAGGGGAAGCAAAAACGTGGTCAAGGGAAAAAGAAGAAAAGTGGTAAACAGCCTAGGCAGTTAACAGGTGAAAAGCCCAAGGGCAAATGCTTTAAATGTGGCCTAAAAGGACACTGGAAAAAGTGGAAAAAGTACTTGGCTCGAGGCCAGAAAGGTACACCTCTTTTGTTCTACATTGAAACCTGCTTAGTGGTTGATTCTACTGATTCTTGGATTGTAGACTCTGGAGCCACTAACCATATTTGCAATTCTTTGCATTGGTTTCAGAAAATGAAGGAACTAGCTAAAGGGGAGTTTGCTCTGAGGTTGGGTAATGGAGCAAAAGTATGGGCTGCTGCAGTAGGAGGAATGTGCTTAAATTTTCCCTGTAATAGGAAGATATTTTTGAACAATGTTTATTATGTTCCGGATGTACGTAAAAACCTTATCTCTGTTTCGCAATTAATATTAGAGGGTTTTTGCATTAATTTCCATTCGTGTTGATATCGAGAGATGGAAATATTATTTGTTCGATAGCATGCATGATAATTTGTTCTATATAAAACCTATTACAAACTCATCGCATAATATAGAACAAACTAATTCCCGGAAAAGGAAGGTTTCTTCGACCAATGATACATATCTTTGGTACCTACGCTTAGGACATATCGGTCTAAAGCGAATTCGAGATTAGTCGAGGATGGGCATCTTAGCTCATTAGATCTCGAAGATCTACCTCCGTGTGAATCTTGTCTCAAAGGGAAGATGACTAAACGGTCATTTTCTTCTAAAGGAGAAAGGGCCAAAGAAGTATTGGAATTAGTTCACACTGATGTGTGTGGTCCTATGAGCAAACCAGCATGAGGAGGTTATGAGTATTTCATTACTTTTACTGATGATTACTCTAGGTATGGATACGTATATCTAATGCGACGCAAGTCTGAATCCTTTGAGAAATTCAAAGAGTTCAAAGCTGAGGCAGAGCGAAAATTAGATAAACATATCAAAGCCCTTCGGTCTGATCGAGGTGGCGAATACCTCTCAGGTGAGTTTAGAGACTATCTTACACAAGAAGGGATAGTGTCTCAGTTGACTGCACCAGGGACTCCTCAGCAAAATGGTGTAGCAGAGAGAAGAAATCGTACCCTATTGGATATGGTTAGGTCAATGATGAGTCATGCATCATTACCTTTATCTTTTTGGGGGTATGCCATTGAAACAGCGGCATACATCTTGAACTTGGTACCATCCAAATCAGTACCTAGGACACCTCAAGAAATGTGGGTGGCGTAAGCCTAGTCTAAATCATCTCCACATTTAGGGCTGTCCAGCTTATGTACTTAATAGTAATGCTTCAAAATTGGAACCAAGATCCGAGTTATGCTATTTCATTGGATATCCTAAGGGAACCAGAGGTGGGATCTTTTATAATCCTAAGGAGCAAAAGGTGTTTATAAGCACCCATGCTAGATACTTAGAGAATGATGAAATGGTCCAGAAAACACCAGATTCTGAAGTTGTTCTAGATGAGATTTCACAAGAATCTCCAGAACACCGTGGTAATCGTGAATGAAAAAGAACAACATATTACACCTAATATATAGGAGCATCGTCGTAGTGGGAGAATATCCAAGCCTCCTGATAGATACTATGGAGAGTCCTTTCAGACTTCTTCAGAGAATCAGGTGGTGGATCCCGTAAGTTATGATGAAGCGCTTCACATAGATGCCGACAAATGGCATAAGGCAATGGATTCAGAGTTAGAATCTATGTATTCTAACAAAGTCCGGATCTTGTAGTTGCACTGAAGGGTAAAACCTATAGGGTGCAAATGGGTCTACAAGAGAAAAAGAGGAGTTGATGGAAAAGTTGAAACCTTTAAAGCAAGGTTGGTGGCGAAAGGCTATACTCGTAAAGAAGGGATCGATTATGAGGAAACTTTCTCACCAAGAGCCATGCTTAAATCCATCAGGATACTTCTTGCCATCGCTTGTCATTATGACTACGAGATATGACAAATGGACGTCAAGACAGCCTTTCTTAATGGGGAACTTGACGAGACCATTTACATGACACAACCAGATGGATACATTGCTAAAGGCCAGGAACATATGGTTTGTAAATTAAAGAAGTCCATTTATGGATTAAAACAGGCATCTAGAGCATGGAACATCAAATTTGATCGTAATTAAATCTTATGGTTTTGATCAAAATATTGATGAACCTTGCGTGTATAAAAGGTGTAATGGAAATGCTGTAGCTTTTTTGGTTCTGTATGTGAATGATATCCTACTAATTGGAAATGATGTAGGGATGCTATCATCCATAAAGGTTTGGCTTTCTACTCAATTACAAATGAAGGATTTAGGAGAAGCTAGTTATGTTCTAGGCATCAAGCTTATGCGAGATCGTAAGAACAAAAGGCTAGCCCTATCTCAAGCTTCATTTATTGAGAAGATATTAGTCAGGTTTAACATGCAAAACTCTAAGAAGGCCTTGTTACCTTCTAGACATGGAGTTTATCTATCTCGGGATCAATGTCCTAAAACACCTGAGGAGATAGAGAGCATGAAGCGAGTTCCTTATGCTTCAGCAGTTGGAAGTCTCATGTATGCCATGTTATGTACTAGACCAGATATACGCTTTCTGTTGGCATGGTTAGTAGATATCAGTCAAACCCTGGACTGGCACATTGGGTCGCGGTTAAGCAAATATTCAAATTCCTGCAAGGAACAAAGGATTATGTGCTAGAATACCATGCAGATGATCTAACACCATTAGCCTATACAGACTCGGATTTCCAGTCCGATAGAGATTCCAGAAAGTCTACTTCTGGATATGTTTTCACTCTGTCAGGAGGAGCTATTTCATGGAGAAGTGTGAAGCAAAATTGTATTGCTGACTCTACCATGGAGGCCGAGTATGTAGCAGCATCTGAGGTGCGAAAGAGGCAGTATGGCTAAGACAGTTCCTGTTAGACCTAGAGATTGTGCCGGCAGCTCACAGACCAATAACGTTGTATTGCGACAACAACGGTGCTGTTTCACAGTGCAAAGAGCCCAAGAATCACAAAAAGGGTAAACACATTGAACGGAAATATCATTTGATTCATGAGTTTATCCAAAGAGGAGATGTAGTAGTTGACAAGATAGCTTCAGCAGAAAACCTGGCAGACCCATTTACTAAGACTCTTTTAGAGAAAGTGTTTGCCACACATTTAGAGTCTTTGGGTATTAGGCTTTGCAGAAGTAATCTTTAGTGCAAACGGGAGATTGTTAGGATTAGTATGCCCTAAAGCTCACTTGTACATGACATTTTGGATATGAAACAATGTATAATCATATTTTTGTTAAATGGCATTATGAGTTTCTTACATATAATCTCTGTTATGTTTTATCGATGCATGTATAAAGGTCCTTTGACTTGCACTAATGACTTGGGTGCGCAGTGAGGCTGGGCCTTACGTAGGTTCAAGTCTAGATTTAGTCACGTCATAAATTGAATCCATAACCAAATAATAGTGTTGGGCACTCTACTTTGATAAGGTTTTATTGAGTAAGTCTCATCTTTGAGGGTGATCTACCTAGGTCATTGGAGGACTTTCTGGATTTGTCTCAATAGTACGTGTGTCACGTATTGGATAGGACCATTGTGAGTATGTTTTCTAGCGACGTACTATCAAAGAAAGAAAACAAGACACTCACGCTACTAAATGAGCATTGCTCTTAATCTTGAGTATATGTGGATGAACTAATGAAGTTAGGGTTTAGTACTTTGATTCACTGTGGGTGAGATCTTATTTTATTAGGATCAACAGCCTTGTGTATTGAGTGCTAAGTTCTAATTAATTAGAACATGCATATGCAAAATGGAATCTATGTGCCCCCTTTGGGATTGTCCAAATTTATCATCCAAATCTAGATCTAGTGATACTACCTTTATAGGTGTGTCGGTCATATGGCTTGAGGGTCGCTCCTGAGATCAAGAGATTCCATGACCAAGGATGGTTGGCAATAGGACAAGAAACCCAACGGAAAAGATACAGCTAAGGAGGTGATAGTACACGTGCCAAAGGACCGATCTTAGCTGTGGGTATACATAGAGGGGCATTATGGTCGGTTATTTAGTAGGTCAAAGACAAAGTTCACATTCTTTTGTGATAAGCTTTTGGGTAATGACAATTATTCTTGGAGTGCAACTTTGATCTTATGGTGGAATAGATCGAAGTTAAAAATAATTATTATGTCGCCTAGATCGGGCAAGGATATTTTTAATTATTTTTGGAAGCCAATGATAATTGTGTCTTCTTGGTCCCTTCCTAGTTGAAATGACTTTGAGAGAGTAATCTTGAAAGAGCAAATTCCATATTGTGGTAGTAGCCTTATTGGGCCAAAGCTTGAAATTGGGTTTGGGCTTTTTTTAGAGTCCAAGATAACCTAATTGGGCTAGGATGGTTTCCTATTAGGCTTGGGCCTCCACATGGATTATGGACTATGTGTTGGACTTGGATAATAGGTTTGGCCTAAGTCTTCCAAGACAAGTGGACAACTTGCAAAATACTACAAAAACAAGTGGACAACTTGCACAAGTCTTCTAAGACAAGATTGACAAGTTTCAAAAAGGAAATACTACATGGAAATTTTCTTCCACATTGAAAGTTTAGCAACTTTAGATGCCAAGGTTCTCTCTATAAATAGACAAGACCCTACACCTTTTATGTATTCCACTTTGTAGTTGATTTCTTCCTTTTTGGCAAGAAAATACTACAACACATAGTACACACTTATTGTGTGATTTTTGCTCTAGTTTTTCAAGAGCATAATACTTTGCTTCTTCCCACACAAGAGGCTATTCTCTCAAGATAAGTCTCTTTAATCATAGGGAAGAAGACTAGGGAGTTGCTTATTGTGACACTCTTATAGCAAATTTTGGTGGCCTTGTTCGTGAACGGGAACAAAGCTTGTAACCAATTTTAGCTTCATCAAAGGCCCCACGCTTCAAGAGGTTAGCTTTATATATTTTTGCAAGCATTAGATATATTCTATATGTTCTTGAGCATGTTCTTGTGTGTGTAATGTGGTTATTTTATTTTCCTAGCATGTTTTCTTAGTTATAATTTAGAAAATATGGACTAGGATACCCCACACTTAATAATATCGATCCTACATTTACATCTAGTTTTTGCATGCATATTTAAGTGTGTTTAAAGCTTAATTGAGTGCACTTAGTATAGAGTTTATACATAACTGTTAATATTTGTAAATAATGTATTTGGATGCATAAATGCTACGCTAAGCGTTGTATTTCATGTTTTAGGAGAGTTTTGGAAAGGTTTGAGCTCATACAAGGGAGAAATGAGCTAAAGGATGAAGACTAGAAGAAAAAGAATGAAAAATAGAGCATTCTGATGCAACCAGTAGACCTAGAAGAACTACTGGTCGATCGGTCAATCCAAAGACAAAAGTTGTAGCTGATTGAGGTGCCCTCAAAAGCCGGTCGACTGGCTAGGTTGACTTGTAAGTCCATAAAGCCATCTTATCAAGCCAGTCGAGCATCTTAAGGAGCCGGTCGGCTTGCTATGTCGACCGACAGAGCCCGATGACATCTATAAAAGTCCCTTTTAGCTCATTTACAAGGGAGGAACTTTATCATCTCAAACCCTAATAAATCCTAACCATCTACCTACTTCAACAAACACCCAAAATAGCCATTCCACACCAAATTAATATAGGATTGAAGCTTGTAACAAGAGATTGAAGGGTTTTGCTTTGGATTTGAGCAAGGGGAGTTCCTTATTCCTATTCTTATTCTTGTAAATATACTTTGTAATTGAGTTAGATATAGGCTTGATTGATGTTGTATATTAGATTAGGGCTTTGAATAAAGGATTTGTGTGTATCTTTGGCTTTTAATACATTCTTGTTCACATAAATCCATGGTATGATTCAATATGCCTATGTATTGAAAATCAAACATGTCCATGTGTTTGTTAAAATGCCTAAGTGAACTTGCATGTGTTATTTGTGCTTCAAATTCTTTTATCTACTTATATGGGCGATGTGATTGGGCTTAATTTATGGCGTTGCTTAGTAGAGTAGGCTTTAGCTTTAAACCTAGCTAATAGGTTACATGCTATTCTTAGTTGAGTTTAGGTGCTAGTCATTAGTTTTAAACCCAGCCAAGCAGATAAGTTAACCTAGACTAAAGTATCCCTCACCCATATTAGTATTGGTTAACTAAGCTTTAACGTCACATAGTGTTTAGGTGCTAGTCCTTGGCTTTAAACCCAACTAAGAGGATAAGTTCTAAGCACGGATTACGTAGGCTAAAAGGGATTAGCCCTTAGCTTTAAACTTAGCTAACGGGTTGAAGCATTAGTATTGGTTAAGAGACCCCCTAATCAACACAAAGGCAAGAGAAGTCTCGGGCCCTAGCTAGACTTAATTCGTTATCTTAGCACAAGACTAGTCGAAACCCAATCACCCTAGGTCCCCTTCTTTTTTATTAGGTTTCCTTCCTTATCTTGGCACTTATAGTTCCTCTATTAGCTTAGGTTTAGATTTAGGTTTTATCCCTCTTCAATCAAAAGACCAAAAATATACACACACACGTAGCTAGTTTTAGGCAACTGAGCACATAGAGACCAGACAAAGGTAGCCTTCATGTAGAAATGATACCCGTACACATGCACTATCCTAGACACAATTCATACATTTACAGGTGTAAAACTTGATTGTATTTGTGCCTCATTTCCACGTACCACCAAGTACACAATCAAAGCGCTCTGACACAACCAATCGACCCTAAAGAATTAACTGTCGGTCAGTCCAAAGAACAAGAGTTACAGCCAGTCTACTTCTTCCAGAAGTCGATCGACCGACTAGCTCTAGAGGACCCATGTTGATTACCGGTCGAGCACCCCAAGGAGCTGGTTGACCGACAGAGCCCAATAACAGCTATAAAACATTCTTTTTAGCTCATTTAAAAGAGAGGAACCCAATAATCTCTCACACCTATTAACCCTAGCCCTTTTCTCACTTTAATTAACACTTCCATACACTATCTGAACCCCATACCAAGCTAAGATTGAAGCATCTAATAAGGATTTAAAGGGCTTGTATAGATTTGGAAGCAAGATTAGGGGAGTTCTTCTTGTTCTCTTCTATTTCCTGTAAATATGTTGTAAGATTAGACTAGATCTTTGGGCGTTTGTTGGTGTATATTAGATTGAGGCTACAAATAAAGGATTTGTGTATATCTTTGGCTTTTAATACATGCTTCTTTACATTGATTAATGGCATAAGTCAATATGTTATGTGTTGATAATCAAACATGCCTATGTGTTTGTTAAAATCCCTAAGTGAAGATGCATGTGCTCTATTGTGCTTAAATGCCGTCAGTAGTGGTCTCACCTTAGCCTTAATTCATGCTCACAGCATTAGCCCTATTTGTAACTAATGTGTGTTGATTAATATGTTTAATTGTATGACTTAGTGTAGTAGAAGTATACCTCTAGTCTGAAACAATACTAAAAGGGCACCCACTAGGACTAGTTAATGCTCGAGGAGTCTAATCTCTAGTCTGAAACAATAGTAATAGTTTAGTCTCTTGAGTAAGATGTTAATCAACACTAAAGAGAACAATCAAGCCATAGACAAATCGAATCGTTCTAATAGCCCGAGTCTAGTTGCAACGCAATCACCCTCGATCCCCTTCCACCTTGTAGAGCTTTCTTTCCTTAGCTTGGAACCCTAGGTTCCTCTATTAGATTAGGTTAGTTTACATTTATTTTCCTTTCCTCAAGCTCCCTTTAATCCTAGAGAAAGCACACATACACGCACGTAGCTAGTTTTAGGCCCTCGAGCATAGAGAGACCAAACTAAGGTAGCCTCCCTGTGGAGACGATACCCATATGCACACACTATACTAGACACGATTCGTATGCTTATGAGTGTAAAAGTTGGTTGTATTTATTCTTTGTTTCCACACACTACCTAGAACGCACATCAAGTTTTTTGCACCATTACCGAGGAGACACAATATTGGTTCTTTGTGTGCTTTTATGTTTTTGATTAACTATTTACGTGTTGTTCTATCTCTACTTGTTTTCCTTTATTTGAAAAACCACCCAAAAAAATTGAAAAATTTTGAAAATCCCCAAAAAAAAAATTGAATTGAGAAGAGTTTTACTTGTGCCAATTGAGTATGGATAGACCTAATACTTTTTGGTTGTCACTTGCATCCTCTTCCCTACCCCTGTATATTTTCCCAATGCTTGTGTTCTATGTTGTAGTTACGAGAATCATATTACCTGTTACCCTCTTGATATGGAAATCCCCAATATCGGGCTGATACAAGTCATGGCCCCTAGAGTCATGCATTCATTTATGGATCTTTATCTACCTATCGTGATTATAGGGAGTCGTATTATTATTTTTGGAAGCCGTGACCATGACTTTGATTCTTGCCCCATTCTCCATATCAATCCCTATTTTCTTGTAAAGCCCAAGAGTGCCCCTAATAGTCATGTGTCCATCCATGCATCTACTTCTAGTTATCATGATTATAGGGAGCCACATCATGCATCTTCGTCTTGGGGTCAAAATGACTCTTCATTCTATCGATCTTTTTGTTTTGAGAGTCCATCTTCCACACCATCTTTTCCCACATATTCTTCTCTCGCATTTTTTAATGGTTATGCTCAAAATGATTTTCAAAATGATTATCATTTCCATTTGGGTGAACATTCTTCTCTTAGGTCTCCCTCATAAGAAGATGAAAAGTTAGAATATCTCTGATCCCTAATTCATTCAAACCATGAGAGACTAAAGGAGATAATCGAACAAGTATCCGAAATAGTCAAGAGCTTGAATAGAGAAGTTGAGAATGAACGACACATAAGTGAGGAAGTTGAGACACCTTTAGACTGGGTTGAAAGGATAGGAGTGAGACCTATAAATGAAGAGATTAGTGGTGAAAAAGATGATGTTTGGGAGGAAGAGATAGAGAGAGAAGTGGATGAAGATTTTACATCTTATAGTGTGGAAGAAGATGAGTTTAATGGTACTTTGGTTCTTGATGACGATTGTGGGCATGTATTAGAGGAAGTGGTACCCTATCCTCTCGTGCTTTCATTGCTTCCCAATGAGTCATTTAAGCTTACCTTTCCTTCTCTTCCCACTACTCAAACAAGTTTAAAGGATGATCCTAATGTTTTAAGTACTCAATCACATTCTAAGTCCACCTTAGGGAGTTTAGTGTATACACATCTCCTGAGCATCCATGTTTGCATGATGAGGAATTCGTTGAGTCTCACTTTTTCCCTCTACCCATGTGTAAACCAATCTCATTGGAGAAGGTTATGGAGTAGGACTTTGAGTTGAGCACTAGTGATGAATTGAAGGAGTTTGATGAGCTCTTAGCAAATGTTGAGTTGGAGCCATCTGTTGGAGAGAGCATAGTCTTTCCTCCAAGTATAACATTTGAGGATGAAATGGAGAAATTTGAGAGACTTTTGGATGCACAATTCTTGATCTTTCCTTTTTCTCCAAATCCATTTCTTCAACTCCTCCAATTCATATCACTTCATTTGATTATTCCTCCTTTCCTTCTGCTGAGTCTCCTACTACTTTAGAGCTTACATTTGTGTCTTCTTACATGGAACACTTTCACCTAGGATTAGGAAACATTCTTCCCAAATTACATGCATTGGGCTTTTCATTGACTCATAGGGAGGGTGTGTTCTTAGACCTTGATCAAGAAAAGAAGGCCATGGGGTGGTTAATTAGTAAGCAAGTGGAGCATGATTCTTTGCATTGTTGCATGGTCCCTACCACATTTGAGCACATATCTTCATTTACTATGTCGAGGTGGGACTATCTAGAAAAGGGGTTCATTATGCATTCATTGCCCCATCATAGATTGCATGACCCTTTTTCCTCTGCATTCTGTACTTTAATGATTATCCAAGAATTTGTGCCACATAACTTTAAACATGTTTTACTCTAACATTGGCGCCCGGCTGGGGGCATTAAATCCAGTGCTACTAGAAGGCACCCTAGGCTTGTTTATTTTTTTCTTATTCTTCTTGTATTGATTTTCCTTTGCTTTTGTACATAGTAGATTAATATTATTTCATTTATTTTTGCCTTGTATATAGTAGATTAGATTGCTTTTGTTTCTCTTACCTTTAGATATTTTAGGGTTTCTTTTGTTTGCTTTCATTCTTAGTAGATTAGATTTTTGCTCTCTCATTTGTTTTTCTTGCTCCATTCCATCATTTGTGCATCAATTGTATACCCTTGCATACATCCTTGATTATCTTTCAAATGCCAATGTGAGCTTACATTATATTGACTACTAATCTCTTCTTTGTTTTTTGAGCGTTAGTGATTTCTGCTAAGGAATGAAGAAGTAGATCACTGGATTATCTTTGGCATTTGTAGACTAAATAGAAACAAGGTTGTATCTCTCCTTTCATTACTTGTTCCTACCTATCCCTTCCACATTCCCCATATAGGCTTCACGTGCTTGCTTGTTGTACTTAGTGCTATTAGCTTGAGGATAAGCAAAGTTTAGGTTTAGGGGTGTGGTTGTCCCTTTGTTGTTCGTATCATGTTTGGAGTAGATTTGTATAGCATGCCTTATTTTTGCTCAAAATATGCTCAATTTTTCAATTTTTTAGCATATTTTGAGTTAGTTTATCTACATGTTGGTTGGAGAGTTGGCCTTTGCTAATGACTTAATTGATTAAAGAAGATGAGGGTGTACTATAGAGAGTGAATGGTGTGTAGGGTATGACCTAAACTTTGAAGAAAATCCTTTTGAAAACTATGGAAAGTGAGCACTTCTAAAAATGCATCTTGTAGTTTCCCCACAACTTGGTTAGAAAAAGTGTTTTTAAAGGTTGTTGATATAAGTGCCTTTTTTCTTGATTGGTTCTTTTAGTGATCTTTAGCCTTTTCTTTTTCTTTTCTTTTTGTTTATGTTATGTATTGAGAAAAATGCAAAAAAGTGAAAAAAAGCAAAAATGAAAAAAATGAGAAAAGGCCAAAAATGCAACAAAAAGATTGAAAAGTAAAGTATGTTGAATAAGTGTCAAGTGACACAATGTCAATTTGGCACAAGCATCTCTTTTGTTCTTTTATATGTTGTGAATAAGGCTCTTGTGTCAATTGTGAGCCGTTGTGATATATCTTCTTTTCCTTGTATCTTTGAGGCTAAGTGCATATTGGAAGGCCATGTTCGGTAATAGGGCACGAAGTATCAATATCCCGAGTGTGTGAGTTAAAATCCTAAGTTTATGGTGGTTCTAGCTACTTGGTAAGTTCTCTAGAGTTATGAGATCCCTTGTGATTGAGGGGATGATTCGAAATAGGCTAGTGAAGCCCTTACACAAAAGGAATGACCCCTTATATCCCTTGGAGGCAAAAACATATCAAGTGAATGCAATCGACAACTTTTTGAAAAGCATGAGTATAGACTTTGGTTTAGGCTTGCTTGGGGACAAACAATTGGAAGATTTAGGGGTGTTGATGCATGTCATTTTGTGTGTGTTTGCATTACTTTTTGCATACAAATTTGAGCGTCTTTAGAGCTTAATTGAGCACATTTAGTATAGAATTTATACATATCTGTTAATAGTTGTACATAATGTATTTGGTTGGATAAATGCTATGCTAAGTGCTATATTTCATGTTTTAGTAGTGCTATGGAAGGGTTCGAGCTTACACAAGAGACAAATGAGCTAAAGAATGAAGACTAGAAGAAAAAGAATGAAGAACGGAGCACTCTGATGCAACCAGTCGACCTGAAGAATTGTTGGTCGACCGGTCAGTCTAAAGAACAAGAGTTGCAACTAGTCGACTTCCTCTAGAAGCCAATCGACCGAGTGACTCTAAAGAACCCATGTTGATTACCGGTCGAGCAGCCCAAGGGCCGGTCGACTGGCAGAGCCTAATGACAACATAAAACATTCTTTTCAACTCATTTACAAGAGAGGAACCTAATAATCTCTCACACCCATAAAACCTTACCTTTTTCCGACTTCAATTAACAACTCCATACACTATCTAAACCCCATACCAAGCTAGTATTGAAGCATCTAACAAGGATTTGAAGGGCTTGTACTGATTTGGAAGCAAGATTTAGGAGAGTTCTTTTTGATCTCTTTCTATTTCTTGTAAATATATTGCTAGATTAGGCTAGATCTTTGGCTATTTTTTATTGTATATTAGATTAAGGCTATGAATAAAGGATTTGTGTTTGGCTTTTAATACATGCTTCTTTACATTCATTAATGGCATGAATCGATATGCTTATGTGTTGATAATCAAACAAGTTTATGTGTTTGTTAAAATGCCTAAATAAAGATGCATATGTTCTTTTGTGCTTAAATGCTATCAGTAGTGGTCTCACCTTAGCCTTAATCAATGCTAATAGCATGAGTCCTATTTGTAACCAATGTGTGTTGATTAATATGCTTAATTGATGACTTAGTATGGTAGTAGTATACCTCTGGTGTGAAAGAATACTAAAAAGGTACCCACTAGCACTAATTAATGCTCTAGGAGTCTAATCTCTAATCTGAAATAATACTAATGGTTTAGTCTCTCGAGTAGGATGTTAGTGAACACCAAAGAGAGCAATCAACGCATAGATAAATTGAATTGTTATTATAGCTCGAGTCTAGTTGCAACGCAATCACCCTAGATCCATTTCCATCTTGTAGAGCTTTCTTTCCTTAGCTTGGCACCCTAGGTTCCTCCATTAAATTAGGTTAGTTTAGGTTTATTTTCCTTTCTCTGAGCTCCATTTAATCCTAAAGAAAGGACACACATGTGCATGTAGATAGTTTTAGGCACCCAAGCACATAGAGACCAAAATAAGGTAGCCTTCCTGTGGAGGCGATACCCGTATGCACACACTATACTAGACACGATCCATATATATGCAGGTGTAAAACTTCATTGTGTTATGCTTCATTTCCAGACACCACTAAGAGCACACTTCAATGATCATCATTCTTTGCTTGATGAGTTTTGTGAGGAAGAAGAAGTGGAGAAGAAATGAAAAGGAATTGAGGAAAAAGAACAAAGGTAAAAAAAGAGCCAAAAGAACCAAGACAACCATTGCACAGGAAGTACACGGTAAAGGTCAAGGGCGAGGAAGAGGTAAAAAGGGTGTAGGGAGAGGTAGAGGAATTGAAGGACATTTATTTGATGATATTTGCTAACAAGGAATTGGACTGAAGATTCTTTTATTGATAGTGCTAACAATTGATTGATCAGTTGAATATTGGTTTGATGTTGATATGTTTATGGAACCATGGTTTTAAGATAGATGTTCTTTATCAATGGCTTAGTACTAATCAAATTGTATAGTTTTTGCTTAGATCTTGTGTTTATTCAGTGATTTAGCGATGTTTATTTAGTGATTTAGTACTGCTTGTTCAATATTTTGGTGGATTGTCTTTTTTGACTGTTTTTGATAAATAGTTACAATATTTATTTGGTCAAAATTCTTCTTTGTTTATTGATTTAGTATTATTTGTTTACTGGCCTAGTACTGTTTGTTCAAGAATTTGATGGATTGTTTTTACTCAATATGTTGGCAAGAATTTGATGGATTATTTTTACTCGCTATGTTGGTTGGTTATTTTAAAATGATGCTATTTTAAGATACTTATTGTATTAAAATGAAAAGATATTTTATAATTCAGAACAAATTACACTTCTTACCTTATAAGATTTAAGGAATGCATTCTTGTATTATATTTTAAAACTATAAAAATGAGGCATGTTATTACAAGTAAAATATGAAACCTAAACCATACCATACTTTTCTATATAGACTGTTTGTTTGGTGGATTATTAGTGTTCATTCAGTGGATTAGAAGTGTTTATTTCGGGATGTTTTGGGATTAATTATAAATATAAATGTGTTTCTAGATGTTTGTCATATTGAAATAAAGAGACATCTTATTAGAAAGACATCTTAAAGTGCAAACCACAATATATTTTTCTATATAAAAAAGCATCTTATAATAAACATATGGTAAATAGAGGATATGTCCAAAACATGATAAATTGTTGGGACAATATAGAAATAAGACCATATAAGTTTTAGTATTGTGACACTAAGACAAAGAATATATATAATCACTTGGTTAACAACAAAAAACAAAATACACACCAAGTAGAATTTAATGTAACCATGTTTTTCACTAGACAAACAGTTATAACCTAGTGTAAAAATAGTTCTGAGGGCTGAACAAAATAGACAACATACCAAGTAGAATTTGCTGGAATGATTTTTGTTCACTAGAAAAATAGTTCTAACCCATTAAATAAATAATAGTAAGCCACTAAATGACCTATGTTCTTATAATATTAGAGTATCTTGAAACTATGTTTGGTCACTGAACAAATAGTAATAAGCCATTGAACAAACAGTAGAAAGCCATTGAACAAGCATGTATATCAAATTTAGTGACCTATTTGCTTACAATACTAAAGGAATTCAGCTCAATGAATCTATTCCATTTTTGTTGAATGATTGAGATTTGCTCTGTCTTTGTTTTCTCATTCTAGCTTGGTTACATTTCTTCTCGACCGTGCTCTTCTTCCTTTCATTTGTCTCGCCTTTTTTTTGCAAACATTTGGATTTCGTATGTTAGAGGTAGTAGAATCTTCATTGCTATGATTTGTAGTTGTATGGATCTAATTGCATCTTCAACTAAGGTTTTCATGCTTTAGAACTGATCTTCACATATTTGTCTAGCTTTTGGATTGTCTCCACTTAAATCTATGAGCATGTCAAACTTTCTCTTCATTTGGAGCCTCCATACATGACAAGAACTAGATGAATTTCTGTTGCTTGTATGACTCACGCGAGTGGTGTCATCTTGTCTTTGTTTGGAAGATTTGACATCTTTTGTCCACCACTTCAAAATGTATGGAGGTAGGATTGTTTGAACACATTTGATGTGCAAAATTTTAAGACAATGCTTGCATAACACCCCCATTTCTTGAAACTTTTGACACATGCAACTAATCTGTGAAGTGATATTGTTGTAAACTACTCAATGCCTAAATAACTCTATATTCCCTCTCCAAACCTCATAGGTCTTATTTAATGGCTCCAAAACTATTGCTATAAAATTGTATGCAATTCCTTCAATGAATTGATCTTGAAATACGTAGTACATTTTCAATGTATATACCTTAGCAGCGTGTTCAAGCAATCAAACATGCTTCAAGGTAATTTCAGGGAAGTCACTAAAGCATCTATAATCCTCCATTCTCATTTTCTTTCTATTCATATATGACTTGACAAAACATGTGGTAGAAATTGCATAAAGTAGTAGAAGATACCATTTTTCTTAACAGCGCGTTGTTTGTCCTCTCACTTCTTTATGATGAGAGTACACCACCAGAGAATATGTGTTTCGAATAAGCTGGATACCACTTTTCATGATATAAAGAGTTTTAAGCCAATTGTTGTTGGCACAGTTGTAATCTGTCATCAACCTAAAAACACAACCAGATAATTTCTTTGTTCAGTATGTGATAACTATTAGTTCACTGACAAAAAGTTGTTTGTTCACAAATTTATATGTGTCATATGTTTGTCTGTCAAATAAACATTATGTGTTCAGATAATGTATTTATTTAGTATCTGATAACTGTTACTTTAAGGAGATAAAAGTGTTTCTTCACAGGTTTTGTGTGTCATATGTGTTTATCTATTAAATAATTGGTAGTTCATTGTGAGATAAGTATTTGTTCAAAGAATAGTGTAAGGGTAATAAAATCAGTTAAACATGAAATACAATATTTACTTTTGCCAACCATACTCAAAGTCAGCAATGCTGTCACATTTCTTTAGCACATAATCAAATTAATCTACAAATCAATCTCTAATTCTCAAGTGGTTTATATGATTCTTTGAATTTTCTCCAATGTGCCAAAAGCACGGTTTGTGATAAGATTGGGGGAAGATCGTTTATATCGTTTTGGCCATAGAAAATGCTTGATCTATCATTATGCACGCCAGTTGTTTTCCGTCCATGGAATCAAGAAACTTTTGGAAAAGTCAAATGAATGATTCTTCCCTTTTGTTTGCCAAAAACCCGATCCTAAACATGACGTTAAAACTATAGTTATTTATTCCCACAAATGGCTCATAAATCATCCTGTACTTATTTATTCTATAAGTTGTGTCAAACACACACAAATCACCAAATAGAGAATAGTCATACTTCATCCTAGAATCTCTAAAAACGAAACTCGTCATTGTTCCTTGCTTATCTAACTCAAAATCATAAAAAAAATTATCTTTGCTTTCCATTCTATCGAATAAGATTGTAATCAAAATTTTGTAGTCTCCCTTCTAGATATTTTTCTATTCTCAATCTCTAAGGCATTATCGACGTCTCTTTTTGTGTATGGCAGTTTGTGAATACATCCAACCTCATTTGTCATTGCTCTAAATCCATTCACCACATTTATTCCAACTTCTTTCATGTTTTTAAACATCTCAATGTTCTCTTTGTATAGTTGTCTATGTGATCTTATCGCATATCTCTTGCTAGGGCTTGTCAATTTATGATTATGGATCATTTCATAGATGACTACTTTCCAAGTACCATCCTTTCCAATCTTGAACATAATTTTTGCTTTGCAATTTGTCCTAACATTTGTTTTAGTGTAAGCTCTTTCTTCAATGTTCCTTTTGTCCTTTATGCCACTTTTGTTGTAACAGATTCTCTTTGTAACATGATTTTAGTGTTTCTCTTGTATCTTTTCTTTCCTTTTCTTACACCAAATCCTATCCTATATGCATAGTCAATGTACATTTGAAATGCATTTTCCTCTCCAAGCACTTTTATGCCCATTAAATCTGATGTTTCAACTTCATTAATCTTTAAATCATTGCTATCACCTAAGTTGAAACATTCACAAAGGTTTGTTCAAAATAAAAAGACTATTTATTCACTATTCATAAATTATTTGTTCAGTAAAATTCATAAACCATCACAATATTTGTTCACAACTAAATTTTTTAAAACAATTACAGATGTTTATTCAGAATGAAAACTTTACTTGTTCATATTTCATAAGCTGATTAAGTGATGTTTTTCATTCATAGAGGTAGATATATCAAGAAATGTTGGAGCAACTATTTATCATGTTTCTATCTATTGAAGCATGAGGCCATCATAGTACAGTAGAAAATAACAACAGCTTTCACGAAGAAATCCTTTTGATTCCACATCTTCGACCATTCAAGCCAACCATTTCCTCGGGTTGCTACCTGACACATGTGACTTGATAGCCCTTAATGACCATAAACTAGAAATTGAAGTGTTAAGAAATCAAATCAAATCCATTTTTGGCATATTTTAAGAAATCAAATCAAAGCGATTTTTGGCATATCTAGCATTCACAGTACTGTATAAGAGTGAATGCTTCCCACACAACTGATTTCTGATAAGGGTAGTCTAAGCAATTGAATGAGACCTAAATATGGAGTCTTCAATCCCACAACAAAACTAAGGTAAAACCAGAAATTCATGAAACCTTATCAAGTTGAGTGGGATAAAATATACAAAATAAATGCCTTTTACTATAAATTCCCAAGAACATAAAGTAGTCCAAAGTATCTAAGCTCCTTCTTCCACCTCAATATGTCTAATGCTCATTATCAAAATCATTGAATAAAGCAACAAAATAGCCATGAATCAATGAAAAACATCACTTAATCGAACCAACGAAAAGTCTAATGACATATAACTACAAACATGATCAAACTCTTTTATATTAAGGATGCCCATATTCACTTGATAGTGCACAATAATACAGCAATATAAGGACAAAACAAAGAAAAGCAAAACACTACAACACCAATTCACTAGATGGGGATAATCTAAATATTCCATTAACAATCCACCAATATCTTTTAGTTAAAAAGAATAGTTATAAACTAAATCACCTTGTATACTTTAGCCTTTCAAGTGAAATCATACCTTCAGAGTCGATGTTTTCAATTTCTTTGGATGTTGATGTTGTTTCCATCATTGTGAAAGATTTGAAGTTGCGATTTGATTTGATTTGTAGTTGACTTCTTGCAGAAATCAAATTGAAACAATCAAAGTGAAGGTTAGGGCTTTTTGTGCGAATTGGAGTGAAGCAATTGGAGGAGAGAGGAGAAACGTTGGAGCTTTTATGAATCGAAGTGAATCAATTGAAGAAGAAAGGAGAAATTCGGGCACGAATTGGAGTACAGTAATCAGGGGAGAGAGAGGAGGAGAAAAGCTATTGAGATTTTGGAAAAAAAAAAATTACTTTATATAGTGCATACTTTTCACAATGCAGGTGCACAGTGAACGAGTCCATGATATAAGGACCCTATCACAAACAACTATGCCTTATACGGGTGAGTGAGAATACAATTATAAAGCTGAGTTGGCTCAAAAAATTAATATTTTCACTTGGTATCTTTTTAAGCATGGCCCACAGAAAAAATGAATAATATACACATGTCACAAATTTGTGAATCAATAATTGAACTTGAGAAGATTTTCTCTCACTGGCTCTTTCTTTATAAGATATTATAGATATAAAATTATTTTTTTAAACAACAATGCTTTTTTGTTTTTGAAACCTCCCACGCCCATGAGATTCAAATCTAGAACCTCTTTTTTTTTTTAAGAGATAGTCTCAATCATTTGAACTATTTTCTTACTTCAAATATATTAAATTACTTGATGTTAAATAGATTATCTTACAATAAATTAATTTTTCCATTTTGTTTATCAAATCTTTGTAATTTAAATAAATTGTACACACATCTTCTTTCATATTGTTAGAAATTACTTAATTATTGTAATCATTTAAAATAATATATTTTACAGTTAGAAATCCATGTGGACAAATTAATTGCAGCATGTATAATGAATGTTTTCATAACACTAACTAACTAGCTAACTATATATATGTATATATATATATATATATAAATATATATGTATATATATGTAACTTCCCTAGTCTATGTTTATCTACCAAATTATGATTTGGAATTGCTTGTTGACTATGCATTTCGTAGGATCGAAAATTTTACATGTGGTCTATCTTAGTCTATATTTTCAAAAAGTTTTACTGAAAAAACATGCTGAGAAAGCAAAATAACCACATAACACACACAAACATGCTTAAGAACATAACGAACATAACTAGTATTGCATAATATGTAAAGCTAACCTCTTGAAGTAAGGAACCTTTGATGAAGCTATAACATCACAAATTTGTCCTCACTCATGAACAAGGTCTCTAAAAACTTTTACTAGAAGAATGTCACCAATAAACTCAAGGTGACTTCCTAGTCTTCTTCCCTATGATTAAAGAGACTTATCTTAAAATAATTGCCTCTTGTGGGAGGAAGCTTAATAAAATGCTCTTGAAAATTTAAAGCAAAAACTGCACAAGTAAGTGTGTATTATGTGTTGTAGTATTATCTTTCCAAAATGCAAGAAATAAACTACAAGAATGGATGGTAGAAATGGTATGGGGTCTTGCTTCTTTATAGGAAAAGTTTGGCACCCCAAACTTCGAATCTTTTCATGTGGAAACTCTGCCGTTGTAGTAATTCTTTGCCGCATATCTTAGAAGTTACATGAATAACTTGAATTCTTATGCAATGTAGTTATTTGTATCACTTGAATTCTCTTGTAGTAACTTTCTAACACATGTCTTGCAAGACATGGGCTAAGCCCAAAATTCAAGTCCAAACCCAACACAAAGTCCATAATCCATGTGGTGGCCCAAGCCCAATAAGAAACTATCTATGCCCAACTAGGTTATCTTGGGTCCTAAAGAAGCCCAAGCCCAATTCCATGCTTTGACCTAGATAAGTTACTACAACATTATGGAATTTGCTCTTTCAAGATTACTCTCTCAAAGTCATCCAACTAGGGAAGGGACCAAAAAAACACAATTAACCTTAGCTTCCAAAAATGATAAAAAAAATGCCTTTGCCAAAACTAGACGACATAATGACCATTTTTAACTTTGCTCTATTCCACTAAAAGATCAAAGCTGTACTCCAAGGATAATTACTGTTACCCAGAAGCCTGTTACAACTTAATGCGATCTTTGTCTTTGACTTACTAAGTAACTAACTATAGTTCCCCTTTATGTATACCCACAACTAAGGGTGGTTCTTTGGCTTTGTACTATCATCTCTTAGCTTCATCTTCTCTATTAGGTCTCTTGTCCTATAAACAACCATCCTTGGTCATGGATCTCTTGATCTTGGGAGTAGCCCTCAAGCCAAATGATCGATACAAGGTAGTAACACTAGATCTAGATTTGGGTGATCAAGTGGACAATCCCAAATTAGGCACATAGATTCCTTCTCACATATGCATGTTCTAACTAATTAGAACTTGGCATTTAATGCACAAAGTTGCTAATCCTACTAGAATACGATCTCAACCACAATGAATCAAAGTACCAAACCTTAACTTCATTAGTTCATCCATATATGCTCAATATTAAGAGCATTGGTCACTTTGTAGAAGTGAGTATCTTGTTTTTCTTTCTTTAATAGTATGTCTCTAGAAAAGCATACTCAATCCTGTCCAATGCATCCGACATGCACTAGAAAGACAAGTCTAGAAAGCCCTCCAATGAAATGGGTAGATCACCCTCAACGAGAAGGCTTGCTCTCTATAAACTTATCCTAGTAGAGTGCCCAATATTACCATTTGGTTATGGACTCAGTTTATGACATGATTAAATCTAGACTTAGACCCACTGTGTGTCCAGTCTCACCACACACCCAAGTCATTAGTTCAAGTCAAGGGATCCTTATACATGCATCAATAAATACATACTAGAGATAATATACAAGAAACTCATAATCCCATTTATAAAATGATTATACATGGTTTAACATTCAAAATATCACATACAAGTGAGTTTTAGGGCATACTAATCCCAAATGATTTTGCAAATCATGCATTATTATTATTGAATATCAAATGCAATATCTACTGTGCAAACAACAATATTTTTCCCCCAACCAATTTCACCTCGCAATGCCTAGAATATGCAATAATATATTCCATAACTAAATCCACAATATCTTTCATGTGTAGACCCCATGTGTCACCTAAAATCTAGTGTGTTCTTAAAGCTTGTGTTAATAATAAAAAACCAACTTGACTTGTCGTCTTTGTCTTTGATAGCGTGACACCATCATTGGTGGTGCTTCTTCATGATGGCAATAGAGGTGTGATTTTTTTAGTTATAAAAGTATATGAAACATTTATTTTCTAGCAATATGTTAAAATATAAATTGTTTATAACTTAGTTGATTACAATATTTGTTATTTTAATTTGAGATTGAGATCCAAATACAAAAAAAAATTATGGTTAAATATCACAATGTTTTTAATAGTAGGAAGGTCCGATATACTTTTAACAGACTACAAAAGGATTTATGAGTGACTTTTTAGACCATAGGAAGTTTGATACACTTTTGATGAACCACAAAGGGTTCGGTGCATTTTATCTTATCTTTCTTCTTTTAAAAACAAGAACATATTTTAGACATAGGGAGTCTGTAAATTACACTGTGCACCCTAACTACCGTACACCTTAAGTACATTGTACACCCGATTGTGATTGTAATACACCTACTTTAGCAAGCAAAAAATAACAGCACATACACACTTCTCTCTCTATGTCTCTTCTCTCTCTCTTCTTTCCTTCTCTCTTCTCTTTCCTTTCCCTTTTCTCTCCTCTTCTTTTGTCTCCTCTCTCCTTTCCCTTCTCTATCTTCTCTTTCTCTTCTCCCTTCTCTCTCTTCTCTATTCTCTCTTCTCTGTCGCTAATGTCAAGACTTCTAACACTGCTACCGACAATGACTCCTGCTTGAACCACCACTCCAATGGCTAAGTTTTCAATACATTCGTTATTTTGAAGAGTAGCAGAGAAGACAGAGAGAGAGAATCAAGACAATTTGGTGATGAAGGAGCTCTTTCTGGTGAACTACTGTGGCAACGAAGGAGGAGAGTTGATGTTGAGACAATAGCGTCCTGAGCTTTTGATGTCAGACTAATTTTCCAAGTAGTGAGGCCTGTCTTTTTCGATGGTAAGCAAATATAGAGCATTAACAAAATGTGAACTTTGTGAACTTTTCATGAAAGATTGTGTTCAGTTTAGCCAAAGTTGTGGATGTGTGGTCAACAAGTGTGAATGTCTCAATAATAGAAAGTGAACATACAGTATAAAAATTGTAAACATATAAAATTGTGAACAGATAAAAATGGTGAACATGTAATATAACAGTTATGAACTTCTAAAAATTATGAATGCATAGCACAGAAATTGTATACAAGTAAAATTGCGAACATATAATATAAGTATTGTGAACATATGTACTATGCTAGTGGATGCACATTCCTTGGGATGTATGATATACGGACTCTAGGGAGTCTGATATACTTATAATGAACCAAAAAAAATCTGGTGCATTTTATTTTATTTTAATTTTTTCTTCTTTTCAAACCAAGAACATCATGATCATGCCAGTGTTGAACCATATAATATATGTACTAATGTGGGGAAAAGATGTCCTTCCCACGTCAGTAGCAACTTGGTCGACTTGATTGGTATGCTAAATGTAATGATAGTGGACGCGTGGGCTGAGGGTCAAACTTTGCCCGCGTGTCAGATGCTTAAGCCTCCTTTGTTCTAGGTTGGTGGAAGGCTAAGCCTTTTATGTCTGGTCAATTGACGCGTAAGCTTTCTTCGTTCCAAGTTTGTGGGAGGGTAAGCCTTTCCCTATAAGGCAAAGTCGGAGCAAGGCCTTTCCCCCGTTGTTCCTCCGATGGTCAAGTTAGTTCTCAAGACTCAAGAATTTATACATATATGTTCAAATGTGCTATGAACATGTACAAGATAAGTAGAGAGAATTCTAGTCATTACTTACTTGCTTTTCTTGAGTTATGGCCTTGTATTTATAGGTATGGTGGCTCAATACTCGAAATTTACCTCAAGAAGGGTGCTGATTGGACCAATATTAGTTGTTGACATGGCATATGTACCCATTTTAGGGAAGAAATTATGTGTCTTACCGAGCACTCAGCCAGGCATCCCCCTTAAGCGAGGGTAAGCCTCCTGTTGTCTCCTCGCTTACGTGTGGCCTCAAGGTAAGCCTCCCGTTGTCTCCTAGCTTACGCATGGCCTTAAGGTTCTTCTCCATACATATTCATGCATGCTGTCTTGAGTATACAAAGAAGCTTACCCATCGCGTGAGGGTAAGCTCGGAGTTTAGAAGGGGGCGGACCCATCCAAGGGGTCGCCGAGTTCACGCCTAATATGGTCTAAGGGCGGACCCGTGGACTAAGGGTCTGCAGGTTATGCCACCTAATCCCATAAGCCACGTGTTGTCATTTTATTGGTCGAAGTGATGTGTCTATATCAATTGCTCCCTTTTTGGTTTTTATTCGATACTTGTTTATCGTGTAAAGGTGAAAAATCTACCGGAATTGGTGTACTACTTTCTTTTCTTTTATTGGAATCGTTCTAGTACGTGTTGCTTTCTTTTGGTAACTGTTACGTCATTTCCCATGCAAGTTTGTCTATAAATAGGCTATCTCTTCACCTTATTTTCCCTTATTTCATCTTCACAACTTAGCCAATTACTCTCTAAGGCTATGCGTCTTGCTCCTACAAGAGTTAACACCTAAGACATTTATCCAAGGTAAGAACATGGAAAGAATTCACACCTCTCACCATTCTTAGCTGGCCGGTGGACGCAGTGGCCACCTAATGGCGCACAATGGACGCGCGAGAGCCAGGTCATCATTCTTTTAGTCAGGCAATGAATGCTTGGATGCTAGGTCCGCCTACTATATGCATGGCAGACGCGTGGATATCGGCAATAGCAGGCAAATAACTGGTCCGCCCCAGGTTCGGTGGACACAAGGCTGACGGGTCTGCCCCGGTTCGGTGGGGCACAAGGCTAACGGGTCTGCCTACTATCTCTGGTCGGAAGGCGGCTTGCATAATTCGCTCACCCATTCGGACGAGAGATTGCGTTCGGGTCCGCCTATCTCTACCAGGAGGACGGGTGCTCGTGGGGTCCACCTACTTTTCATGGGAGACGGCTAAGCGCCGAGCCTTTGCTCCTCTTTGCAAGCAATTACCTACTCCGTGGCAGATGGTTACTTCCTGAGCCTGCCCTCTTTACCCAGGCGGACGGTTACTGAATGCTTGCCCCCAGCAAGGCCTTTAATATGCACCGCTTCTCCCCTTCGACTTTTGTCATGAATTAACGAGTACACCTTGCTGGGTCACTTTTTTTTGCTATAGTGCTTCCCAACCCTTGTTCTATCATGAAGCGAATGGCATCAAGATGGGTCCGCCCTCATCTCTTGGTGTTCCCTTCACGATGGCAGATGGTTCCTCGTGGGTCTCCCGAGAATCGAAACCTTATGCCAACTAAGTTTACACATGTCGTCGTGGTTCTCACGCAAATCTTGCGTCCTGCATACATATTGATTTTGTATATTGACACATTGTTTAAAGTGTCTTTGTCATGACTTCTAACGTGTTGGCTTCCGTTTTCTTGGAGAGTCCTCCGTGACTCGACCCCCTTTCGTTATTCAAAGGTAATGCTTTTCTTCCCTTTGCTATGTCCATGGTATCCCTGTAATTGCTCAGCCGTCCAACTATCCATCTCCATCAATGGTCCGCTTATGCGGTGGCACGGTTCATCGTCCTGGAAAGCCCCCCATGGCTTCTCCTCCCCTAAGTTGGGCCGCCAGGTATATCTCCAGTATTGCCTCACAGGGAAGGGTAAACAGGTTCAAGGAGTGCAGGTAAATTGATGATTCAGTTAACATTCGTGCTCTTGAGCCTCACAAATACGCTTGCTCCCCCTTGCCAATGAAATTTCCATTTACGAATCTACTTTGAAGATGGGGATTTGTGTGCCATTCCGCAAATCTTTTGTGACATCTTCAGCCGTTATGGGATTGAGCCTGGGCAATTGAGGCCGAATGGTTGGAAAATAATGACAGCTCTGGTCATCCTCTTGTCTGATTGGGGGTATACACCTTCAACAAACGCCTTTGTAGAGCTCATGACTTTCAGCAAATCACCTCGCGCACTTGGGTGGTATTATTTTCAAGCTTGCAAGAACAAACGATTTCTGTCCAAGGTCTCCTGCCCGAACTCATCATGGAGAAGCACTTTTACTTCTTGTCTTTAAAAGAGGGCTCGTGGAACTTTTCCGTCCATTCAGGATTCCAAAAGTCTCAACTAGCTCCTGAAAGGACTACTCTGGCTCTGATGGCGGTTGTCACTCCTCTCGGTCCAGACCTCTATTATTTCAAATCTTTCTTAGATCCCGTAAATATGAGAGAAGTTGACCTAAATAGAAAGAGATCCCCTTTCCTTGAATTTTTAGAGGGTTCGAATGATAGCAATACTGACGAGATTGATAACAATTCCAGGAATGACGGAGACGACTCCTATATGCTGGCGAATATGGTGGAGATGGCTTGTCCACTGAGTCCACGGCTGCCCCCACGAGCAGCAAGATATTGACCTTTGCAGAACTGGAGCCTTTCAACCCAAGAAGTGCATTTGGTTCTCACCTCATTTTATGTCCCCGTACACTTATTCAAATAGTGTTACTGACAATTGTTCATTTTTGTTTGTGCAGACGTGGCCGATAAGAGAAGAAATTGCAGGGACCTTTTTAGTAAGCTCTCGAAGAAAGCTTCCTCCTCGCGAACCAACTTAGTGACAACTAACGCCCCTCCCCCAGCTCCTCCACGAGATCTTGTCCCCTTATTTATAGAAAACGCTGGCATGGGCTCTTTCCCTGAGGAGCATAGGTGGCACAATCTCACCAGGCTTGCAAACAAGGAGAAAGCAGGCGACGATACACCACCTTCTGGGTCAACTCATTCGGCTCCTCCATTAAACCCTCGAGAGAAGTCCTGGGAAGCCTCCGAGGATTTCATAGATCATGTTCCTCTTTCTTTCACCATCTGCTCACTGAAGTCTTCCAAGAACTTGTAGAGGGACAACGCCTCCTTCCCTTGGAAGCACATTAGGCTAGATACTTCCTTGGCCAGAGTTAGCTCGGTGAACCTCAATAAGGAGCTAGACTATGCACTACACCAGGCACACCCCCTTACTCCTTCCATAATCCCTCTTTTCTTGCTTTCATGTTTTCCAACTATTTCCTTTGTCTTGGACAAGCTTCTACCAGGAACTTCGTGCTGCCAAGCTCGCAAAGCACCTAGCCCAACATCTTGAGGAAGAATAGAAGGGTCATGCCATAGTCAAGGAGAAGTGGAAGAAAGCAGAGGCCTTAGCCAAAACATTTGCTGAAGATAGGACTAAAGAAAGGATCCAGCGTGAGGAGCAACAAGCGAAGGCATGCGACTTGATGGAGGAGAAGGAGAAGGAGTTAGCAAAGATCTGAGCGGAGCGGGATGGGGTTCACGTGTTGTGCTAGTCAAAAGACAAGGAGATCGCTGAGAGGGACAAAGAGCTTGCTCCCTTAAGGAAGTACAAGGCCCTTACCAACATGATTGGTCACAACAAGGCTGAGGTGTTTAGGTTCTTCACAGAGACATATGAGGGTTATAAGTGGTTCAAGCACGAGGCTCAGCGCCACGTTCGGTAGATCCGCTTAGACCTACTTTAGGAGATCATCGACCACCACCGTTCTCTGGATACTTTCTTTGTTCACTTTACTCCCCCTCATATGCCCAGTCCTGATGATAAGTATGCTACCTCGCCCTTTCTAGGGTGCCTCGGCACTCCAACCCCTCACCAGGAGAATTAATCTAGTTTACTGATGTTGTATCTCTGTTTTTGTCTTAGTTGCTTAGGAGTTTGTACTTTGCCCCTAGTAGTCTTACACGACCCTTCTTAGGTTTAGGCTGGCCATCATTTCTCATTGTTTATTCCATACTCCGTATGTACGAGGGTTTTTATCCACTCAACATTAATTGTGGAGTTGGATTTAGAACTTTCCTTTTTATATTATCTATGCATCTTTTAATGAATCCTTGTGGCTTCTCATTTGCATGTAATGGATACGTTTTCTTAGCTAGCTTTTCACCCTTTTATCGTTTTTGCATTAATAGATCAATATGTTAGAACAACAAAGATCTTTTGCATTAATAAATCAATATGTTAGGACAACAAAGATCTTCTTGCAAATAGATCAATATGTTAAAACAACAAAAATCTCTTGCATTAATGGATCAATATGTTAAGACAATAAAGATCTCTTGCATTAAAAGATCAATATGTTAAACGAACAAAGATCTTTTGGACACAACGAACGATACCTGTTTTCCAAGACACGAGCAGGGTTAGCCCTTTGAATGACTAAATATAGAACTCATGCCTAGTTACAAATGCAACAGTAGGTGTACTAGGTTGTTACACATAATAGGGCCAAAAATGTTCGGCATTCCACGCATTGTGAAGGTTTTTCCCATCAAGGTCCGCCAGGTGGCAAGTCCCTGGCTGCACTTCTTTCATGACTAGGTAGGGACCTTCCCCGTTAGAACCCAACTTCCCATCTCTCTTGCCCCTTTGAAATTGAGCCTTTCGCAATACTAAGCTTCTTTCCTGGATCACATTAGCCTTCATAGTTTTGGCAAAGCTCCGAGCCATGGCTTCCTTATGCACCACAGTCCGAAGGTAGGTAATTTCCCAAACTTTATGTCACAGGTCCAGCTGCTTTCTCATACTCTGGTCATTCGTGTCTAGGTTGTAGTTAGCGACCTTCTAGCTTGGAGACCCGATCTCTACTAAAATAACGGCCTCCTCCCTAAAAACCAACCTAAACAGCGTCTCTCTAGTGACAGTGCTGGGTGTCGTCCTCATGCACCATAGCACCTCTGGTAGGACATCGACCCACAACCCTTTCACACTCCCTAAATTGGATTTCATCCCCTACAACAATGTCCTGTTGGTAACTTCTACTTGTCTGTTAGATTGTGGGCGAGCAACCGAAGCAAACTTCAAATTAATGCTCAGCTCCTCACATTTATTTTGGAAGAATGAACAATCAAACTGCTGCTCGTGGTCAGTTATGATCATGTTCGGGATCCCAAACTTGCATACTATATTTTTCTAAACAAATCCCCATGCGGCCTTCTCGGTTATCTTTGATACAACCTCCACCTTGACCCACTGAGTAAAATAGTCCACAGTAACAAAAGCAAACTTTCTCTACCCTGTCCCTATCGAAAAAGGACCAGTGATGTCAAGCCCCCACTAAGCGAAAGGCCACGAGCTCGTAATAAAGGTCATCTTTGAGTATGGCCGACGTTGTATGTTAGAATGACATCTACAAACGTCGCATTTTTGTACTAGTGTCTCAGCGTCTCTCTGCATGTTCGGCCAGTAGTAACCAAAGCTTAGTGCATTTTGCACCAGGACCCTAACCTTAGTTTGGTTTCCGCAAATGCCTTCATGAATCTCCCACAGTAGATGGTTTCCTTCGTGTTGTCCTATGCACTTCAACAAAGGGCCTGCGTAAGAGCGTCTATAAAGCTGTCCTCCAGCCAATGTAAAGCGTTGCACCTTCCTTACTATCATTCCTGCTCGCTTTTTATCCATATGGAGCTCTCTTTTTTCGAGGAATTTACGGATATCACTAGCCTAATCAGGCTCCTGATCAATGCAGTTAGCCTCTTTGTCGGTCCCTTTATGAATACTCGGCTTGTCCAAAGTCCCCATGCAGACCTCTTTTCCCCCAATCTATCCTGCAGCTAACTTTGATAAGGCGTCCGCCCGCTCTATCTTTTCTTGGGGAACTTGTTATATGATCACCCTTTTAAAGTTGGATATCAAATCCTTGACTTGGTTTAAATAAGCAATCACCACTGGGTCTTTGGCCTCATATTCTCCTAAAACTTAATTGGCTACTAATTGCGAATCCGTCAACACTGTTACAACTTTTGCCTTTACCTCTAGCGCCGCTTTCAACCTTGCTATCAGGGCTTCATACTCTACCTCGTTGTTCGAGGCCTGGAGCCAAATTTTGCTGCATACTAAAATTCCTTGCTAATGGGGCTGAGTAGGATTAAACAAGCCCCAGAACCTTCCTTCCCTACTGCCCCATCCACCTGTAGGGTCCAAACTGACTCCAACGGCTCCATTGAACCCCTGGTGCACTCAACAATGAAGTCTATGAGAGCTTGAGCTTTAATAACTGACCTTGGCTGGTAAGTGGTGTCATATTGCGTTAGCTCGATTGCCTATTTTAACAATCGCCCAGAGACTTCTAGTTTATGCAGCACTAGTCTTAATGGGGAATCAATCAAAACCTTTATAGGGTGAGCCTCAAAATACGACTTTAGCTTCCTCGCCGCCAAGATCAATTCTAACGCTACCTTTTCAATGGGAGGATACCTTAGCTCCGCTCCATGAAACACCTTACTCACATAATATACAGGCCTTTACTCCCTTCTATCATTCCAAAGTAGAACAGCCGCCACCGTTACCCCTGAAACAACTAGGTACAGCAACAACTCCTCTTTTTCCTTGGTTGAGATAGCAAGGGTGGAGAAGACAGATACAGCTTGATCTGGTCAAAGGTTGTCTGACATTCAGCAGTCCATTGAAAATTCTTAGGATTACACAAGATCCTAAAGAAGGGGAAGCACTTGTCAGCTGAGCGGGACATGAACCTGCTAAGGGCGGCAACTCTACCAACTAACGACTGGACCTCATGAGTATTCCTAGGATTCCCAAAATGGCCTGAATCTTTTCTGGATTGGCCTCAATTCCCTTATGCATCACCATGAAGCCTAAGAACTTCTTAGCCTTTACTCCAAAGGCACACTTTTTCGGATTAAGCTTCATACTACATTTCCTCGTGACATCAAATGCCTCTTGCAGGTCCGCTATATGGTCTCATGCCTTCTGACTTTTTACCAACATGTTATCCATGTACACCTCCATATTCCTTCCTAGCTGCTGTTTGAAAACCTTCTTGACCATCCTTTGGTAGGTTGCCCCTGCGTTTTTCAATCCAAAGGTCATTACCCGATAACAGTATACCTTCCGCTCGATTATAAAGGAGGTCTTATCCTCATCTTCTAAATCCATCTGAATCTGATTGTACCCTTTGAAGCCATCCATGAATGTCAGCAATTCGAACCCTACAGTTGCATCAATCAGCCGATCTATTTTAGGTAATGGGAAACAATCTTTCGGACAGGCCTTGTTAAGGTCTGTGTAATCTATACACATCCACCAGCTCCAATTTGCCTTCTTTACTAGTACCGGATTGGCGACCCACTGAGGGTAACCCATCTCCCTAAAGTGTTCAGTTGCCAAGAGTTTCTCTGTTTCTTCTAAGGTTGCTTGGTTTTTCTCCACAGAGTAAGACCTCCTCTTTTACTGCACCAAACGCATGTTCAGGTCCATATTCAGTTTATGGATGGCAATCTCCGAATCGATCCCCTTTATGTCCAGTACTAACCAGGCAAATACATCTCAGTTCTTTGATAGGAACCTAATCATTTATTTTTTTTCTTCTTTTGACAACCCGACCTAATATAGGTCCTTTGGTTGCTCTTTCTAATGACAACTTCTTCTAGTGCCTCTAAGGGTGCCCCATGGTATTCTCCTCCCTTAGAGTGGTATCTCAATCTGCATAGCTTCTTTACTTTTCCTAGTTCCTTCCAAAGAGGCAACACAACATTCTCTAGCTATGAGTTGGTTTCCCCGAATCTCCGCCACGCCATTTTGAGTTGGAAACTTCATCACCAAATGGTAAGTTGAGACCACTGCTCAGATTTTATTCAAGAACACTCTTACCGGGATAGCTTTATATGAAGAAGAACAATCCATCACCAAGAAATCTACTTTCAAATCGGCGTATCTACCCTTGGACCCGACGGACACTGGTGGCTCCATAACTCCTAACAGTCGCGTCTTCTCCCTAGAAAATCCCATCAAGGATGTCGACACCGGTCGCAGGTCCTTCACTTTCTTTCCCAGTTGCAGGAATGCTTTGACAAAAATTACTTTTGCTGAACTTCCTGTGTCCACTAAAATATTCTTCACCAGATAATTAGCAATCAGGGCTTCGATGATCAACGAGTCGTCGTGCGGGGTCACAACGGGATTGAGATCCGAGTCGATGTAGGTCAAGACGTCCCCAATCCTGGGTCGATTTTATGGAGGACCCGCTTCCTTCAGGTTCTTTATGTACTTTCTCCACTCAGATAATGTCTCTCCACCTGCTGCCGTTCCACCAGATATGACCTCAATTACCCCTAGGTGCGGCCGCTAGTCACAATGCTATTCCTCTTCTCTCGCTCTCAGATACCTGCCACCATGATACCATGATTCCTAGGGCGGCCAATAAAGTGCTCCAACTTTACTTTCTTGACGACCATTTCAATTTCATCTTTCAATTGCCTACAATCCTCCGTTGAATGTCCGTGGTCACAGTGAAAGTGGCGTTTGAGGTTTCGGTGCCTTTTGGATGGGTTTCCTAACATCTTATCCAGCCATTGAAGGGCCCTGTCATTCCGAATAGAAGTGGGGCATATTTTTCAAACATCGGCTGGTAACATGTGGTATCAATGCGGGCTTTCCTTTTACCCTGACCAGGGTCTTCTCTTCCTTTTCCCTTGATCGGATCCCTTGGCTGTCTTTCATCTTCTCGGGCAATGACCTACGCTCCACGGTTGACATCTTCTTCTCTGATGAACTTTTTAGCCTCTGTCATTAAATCCTCGAACGAACGGTAGTCTTGTCTAGAGATGTCAAATTTGAAAGACCCTAGCTTCAAACCCCGCACATAGGCTATAATAGCGGCACCCTCGTTCGGGTCAGCCATCTTCAGAGCAGCATTGTTGAACCTCTCAATGTACTCCCGTAGGGTCTCATTGGGCCCTTATTGATATGAAAACTGGGTAGCAAATGTCTTTGGAATGACCCAGCTATTAGCGAACCTATCAATCAACACTTGAGCCAACTGGTCAAAACTAGATATTGATCAATTAGGCAAGCATTTGTACCAATCATACACTACGTCTACTAAAGTAGCTAGAAAGGCTTGGCATTTTAAGGCATCTGTTAAGCTGTGTATCATCAAAGTACTCTCAAATATGCTGATATGGTTTTTGGGTTCGGTAGTTCCGTCATAGAGGGGTAAGCGCGGGAGGACAACACCAAGTGGGAGCTTCTCTGACTCTATCTCCAGCACAAAGGGCTGTGCCACTTTCCTTGTGATGAATGTACGGTCGGAACTGCTGTCGGTCCTCCGGCTACTACTTGACTTGTAACTATCGTGGCGTACCCCCAAACAGTCGCCCTTCCTCCTTTCACCCCTTGATGGGTTGATGCGATGGATTATAGAAGACTGTGCCTCTTGATTTCTGGAAGTCGAGTAATGGTAGTACATTGGTAGTATCAGGTACGGGCAAAACTACTGGGGATACGACATCATGTATGGGTAACCTGCTAGAAAAGGGAATTACCCAGGCCCGACGACAGCTAATGCCGCGGGATATCCCCCGATCCTTTGGTATTTTGCCATTAAGCTTTGCATTTGCACGTACAGTCTATTCATAGCTTCCTATTGGGAATCCATTCCCACCTGTGTCGGGTTGTAAGTGTTCCCTCCTTCTTGTGGCTCTTGATGACCAGATAGGCTAACCTGCCCCCATTCTCTTCATGTGGCTCTCTGGGTCCGACCTGGTATTCGGACGTTTCCCCTTACTCAACAGGATCAGGCTGCGTGTGCGGCCTCTTTGATCTGGCCATAGCTTTCTATCACATGCTTCTTAATGGGAATTATCTTCGGAAGAAAGTTTCCCATAGACGGCGCCAACTGATGTGGGTAAAAGATGTCCTTTGCCCGCGTATGAGACGCGTAAGCCTCCTTTGTTTTAGGTTGGCGGAAAGGTAAGCCTTTTGTGTCTGGTCGATTGACGCATAAGCTGTCTTCGTTCCAAGTTGGTGGGAAGGTAAGCCTTTCCCTACAAGGCAAAGTCGAAGCGGGGCTTTCCTCCCATTGCACCTCTGACGGTCAAGTTACTCCTCAAGACTCAAGAATTTATACATATATGTTCAAATATGCTATCAACATGTAGAAGATAAGTAGAGAGAATTCTGGTCATTACTTACTTGCTTTTCTTGAATTATGACCTGGTATTTATAGGTATGGTGGCTCAATACTCGAAATTTACCTCAAGTAGGATGCTGATTGGACCAATATTGGCTATTGACATGACATACGTACCCATTTTGGGGGAAGAAATCACGTGTCTTACTGAGCACTCAACTAGACGTCCCCCTTAAGCAAGGGTAAGCCTTCTGTTATCTCCTAGCTTACGCGTGGCCTTAGGCTAAGCCTCCCGTTGTCTCCTAGCTTATGTGTGGCCTCAAGGTTTTTCTCCATACATGTTCATGCATACTATCTTAAACATGCAAATGACCTTACCCATCGCGTAAGGGTAAGCTCGGAGTTTAAAAGGGGGCAAATCCATACTCCAAGGGTCCGCCGAGTTTACGCTTGGTATGGTCTAGGGGGTGGACTTGTGCACTAAGGGTCTACCAGTTATGCCACCTAATCCCATAAGTCACGTGTGGTCATTCTATTAGTCGGAGTGATTTGTCTATGTCATGTACATGTGTACATGCCAATTCATTCGGCTTTTCAGTGGCAATGGATCCCCGGTATGAACAAAGGCTTAAAGAGGAGGTTGTTTACCTCCATTCCCTATGGCACCACGGTCCCCCTTCTACTAGAACCCTCCACCCCCATCTTCAACCCTCAATCTCCACTCAATTCAAGAAAGAAGGAAAAAATCCAAATTCCAAAAAACCCAAAAACAAATCCAAAACCAAAACCCGAAAACCATCACCACATCAAGATTCCGGCGTGGAATGGCCCTGCCCGCCTATTCCTGACCCTTCTCCGGCACGCCAATCTGGTTGGCCCGATTTTGCCAAAACCCTGACCAATTCAGAAACCCACTTGCCACCTTCCCCTGGAAAACAGGCCCGGTTTCTTGCGAACCAAGCCCAGTCCAATGCCCTAAAGGCCATTAGCGAATTCTTCAAGTCCATTAACAGTGATTCTGATGATTCTGATGGTGATGAAGATGATGAGTTGATGGATGAAGAAGAGGTAGCTAATGAGGGCTCTGAGGACTGTGGTTCCGGTTTCTTCACGAGATTGTTCGAAGAGGAGGGTGATTTGAGGGAGTTCTATGTGAAGAATTTTGAGGGCGGAGAGTTCAGTTGCTTAGTGTGTGGTGGTGTGGGAAAGACTAAGAGGTTTAAAGATTGCATGGCGCTTGTTCAACACACAATTTCCATTGCCAAGACGAAGAAGAGGAAGGAGCATAGGGCTTATGGGCAGGTTGTTTGTAAGGTTCTTGGTTGGGACATTAATAAGCTTTCTTCAATTGTTTCTTTGATTAGTGAAAGGCGCAATGGTTTGATGAGTAAATCAGCCGAGGGTGAGAGCAATGCGCAGGTAATTGTAACAGTCTGGATACGTTTTCAGGTTACAATGACTTGGATCCTCGATTACTATTAAATGGCTTAATTATTTTAGGCCAATGGATTGGCAGGCTAGCGGTCACACCTGAGTCATTACACTTATTTAAGTTGCATTCGGATTGTATTTGGATATGTATATATTTTGACAGTTTATTTAGTAAGTTCTGTTAAATGCTGCAGGCAAATTCAGATAATGGTAATAAGGATACGCAAAGCAATGTTGTTGATAATGTCGACTCTGTAAATGACAATAATGGTGTAGAAGTTCAAGGAAAGAAGTGTAATGGTAACGAGCAATTACCTGATAACAATGAAGCCACAGAATCTAAGGTTAGTTATATGTTGTTAGTTGTTGCTAGTAAGGATGTCTATGATGTTTGCGAGGTCTTAAAATGGTGTCAGGCTCTAGGAAGTAATAGTTGTGCTTATGAACTTGTAATCATTTCTATTGCAGGGCCTTCTATCTGTGTCTGATCCTAATGGAAGAGGTGAAGACCCTAAGAAGGAGGTTGCAGAAGGAGTCGTACAAAACACAGAGGACACGCGCAATTGCATGGTGACATCTTTGTTCCATATTCAACTCAACTCTTGCATAATTCTAATTCTAAGTGGGCTTTTCTTGTACAGTTAGGTGTTGTTTTTCCATAATTCTTACCAGCTAATGTCACGCTCTTGATAATGATCTTTTTCCCTCATCTTCTTTCTTCTTTTTGGATGATTTACTTGTTAGTTAATGATAGTGTGATCAGAGAATTATAGGTATCAGACTAGATTCCGATACATACATGCAGGTATTGAACCATTATGTTTTGATTTTGTCTCTAAAGGAGTTCCTAACTTAGCAATGTTTATATATATTTTAGTGAAGTCTTTGCGGATGGAACATCTAAATACCAAGTTAGACATCTTGGAAAGCTCACGTTTGCTTAATAGGCGCACTGTTGACTGACATTATTGCTTCAATTATTTCCAGTAGATATTTGGCATAGGAGAGGTCAAATAAAAGAAAGTAGTTTATGCTACTAGAGAATGTAGGGGTGCCTTTTGGTTTAGGTTTTATAGTTTGAAGCTTTAGAAGATTTTAAAACGTCATAATCTGGTGTGCAACCTTTGAGTTGTAAATTTACCTTCCTTGCCTGTCTGATTAGTTTCTTTCAAGTCCCAAACAGGAAGCACCTTTCCAGTGTCATATTCTTCTTGTAGTCACTCTATCAGTACTTCAGTGTGGTTACTTTCAGTTGCAAATGTACTTTCTTAGCCTGTCTGATTAGTTATGCTCAAGTTCTGGTCACTTGGTCTATATTTTCTTCCTGTACTGACACCAGTTTGACTACTTCATCTGTTTGGAAAATCTAAGCTCGGTTTTCAAAGTAATCTTGTGCACAGTCTTCGAATAGAAAATAGATATCAAGAAAATTTGAAAGGGAAGGCAAAGATGATATGATCTGGAGTCCACCTTGACATTTGCATTCATCTCAGATATAACTTCTCTTTCTTCCTAGATGTGTACATGGCGACCTTGATGTATATAGATGGATATATGTAGCTATGATATTGAACCATTGGCAAAGACATTGAGATTAGATTCACATTCTCAGCAAAGTTTTTGGTGTTAAACTTACCTCTAGCAGGACGCTGATGAGGCATTAATTATATTATCTGGTAGAGTTACTCACAGTCAACATACGGGCTTGTGAATGGTGGTGATTATTTGTTAAGGAGAAAGGTAATTGCCCAGGACATATACATAATTCAATTAAGGATAAACTTTAGCAGGGGCGATATTTAGAGTGAGATTGTTTCCTTTTCATTTTCCTATTGTAAAAGGGGAAATTAAACAAATACAATTAACTGAAGACTGTCTCTTAAGTTGGTATATGAACCATTATGTTTTAAATTGAATGTCCCCCTGATATTCCTTTTGCGGATGGCTAGTGTTTTTGTATCCCAATCATGGCCTTTACAATTGATGTTTCACATGGTCAATCGAAAAGATAAATAAAAACTTTAGATTGGTTAATCTATGTAACTAAACTTTACCATGTTTGCGTTCAAAAGGTGCAGGTTATATATAACATTTTATCCTTCATTTCTTCAGTATGTAATGACTTAAATTCTCTACTATTTTCAACATGGAGTGAGCCATTTTGCATCAGCTGATCAAGCACAATCAGCTGGCAAACTAGCAGCCGTACCTGGATTATTACAATAACTTATAAATGTGTATAAGTCTTTGCATTTTATTTAGTATGTTGTGTTAAATGTTGCAGGCGAATTCAAATAATGGTAATAAGGAGGCAATTAATGTTGTTGATAATGTGGATTTGGTAAAATACAGTAATAATGAAGAAATTCAAGGAAAGGAATCTACCGTTGCGAAGCAATTATTTGATAATGGTGAATCTGCAGTATCTGAGGTAAGGATGTCTTGTTTGCTTAGGTCTTAGAAACTCCAGGGAAATTACACATGTGCTAATAAACTTGTAATATTTTGTATTATAGATTCCTCAATCTGTAAACAATCCTAATGGAAGAGCCGAAGATATCGACACAGGGATTGCAGAAGGGGAAGGAAACATAGAAAGCACCATAAATTACATGGTGACATCTTGGTTCCATATTCTAGTGTTGCATGATTCTTATTCTAAGTAGATTTTGTTTATTTATTAATTTGTTTTTCATATACCTATTATCAGCTAGCTACCATACTAATGATGATAATCTAATTAGAGTAGTAGCAAGTGCTAAACTAGTTAGATCTCTGTGTATTCATGCAGGTATTAGAACCAGAAAATATGGTGATTTTGTCTCTAAAAGTGACTTAGCTATGTTTGTATCTAACTTTACTGATGGCTATACAGAAGAAACATTTAATCAATACAAAGTTAAACATTTTGAAAAACACACTCTCACTATTGACTGACATTATTGATTCTGTGTATTTTCAATAAGCTTCTTCCATGGGAGGGATAGGATAAAAGAAAAGATGGTGTTTGTAAATGAATGATTCATTAATATAAATGACGAATCAGAAAATCCTATGCAATTATGAGAAACGAAAAGATCCCTTGGATTTAATCATATCATTCCATTATATTGATGTGTGATACTCTGGTCTTTTCAGTCTGGAGCCTTCAAGTTGCAAAAATACCTACTTAGTGATCAAAATTACTTGAGTCCAAACAGGATAACACCTTTCCAGTATCATATCCTTCCTATAATCTTGAAAACCCAAGTGACTTCTTCCGTATGGCGAACCTTGAAGCTGCAAATTTACCATATTTGCCTGTCTAAATAGTTAACCTCTAGTCCCAGAGACCCAGTTATTAGTCATCTTCGTAGGCTGGCACCAGTTTGATTATCAGCACCTATGGTAAGGACATGTGGGAACATCAGCACCTATTGGTAAGGACATGTGGGAACAATTGGGATATTTGGTAAGAAAGCTATCCTGATCCCTTCCTGTAAACTGAAGCTGGAAATGTGGAGTGTATGAATTGTATTCTTTACTCTAATCAGATGTTGTAATTGGATGCATATGGTTTCACAAGCTACAAAATGAGGGCACTTCCCCTTTCCTTTGGCATGGCCCCTTTCTTGAACTAAATGGAAGTATTGCATTATTTGGATTTCAATCCAAATACTTTCTCAAAACATGAGAAATAACAAAGAATATTATATTAAATTGATTAGAGCATATTGCACTGTAGAGGCCATTGTACTTCTATATTCATCTTTCAAGATCAGCAATCATCTTCTGTCTTGTTGGAAAAGTTTTGCCAACACCTACCTCTGTCAAATTTCATCTCTTTGTGCTTTTGGAAACAAAGTATACACCTCTTTTCCCCTTTAATATTGTCAAGTTCTGGAGCGCCAATATGATTGTTGGTACCAATGTGATGCTTGGAGCTGCTTCTATGAAAAGATGTTAGTTTATTAGCAAATAAGTTTTCTTGATAAATATTAACTGAAGTTTTAGGCATTGCTTGATCCTTTACTGGTGATCGGAGAATGATTTAAAATTCTTAGTGGAAATTATTTCCTTATTTTTATTTTCACATATCATGTTCACTTTGTGCAAAGCAGGAACCTCATAAAGAATGAGATGCTGATGGCAAAGAAGCAGAAGATAGTCAGAAAACCAATGCAGTCATTGATGTGACATGCTGCAAAGTGAGATTCAGAATTGACCGTGAGGAACTGTTGTGCAGAATAATAAAGAGTTAAAAGCTGCTTAATCAGGGGATACCGTGTATCCATTAAGAGTGTTTCACCAAAATGTTTGATCGGGGCTTGTAGATGCATGAGGTTGCAAGTTATCTTTGCGGATGGAAGAATTTTAGCTAGTATTTGGTAAACAGCCCAAGCTTAGACTTTCTAAAGCCCAGTTCTGATGGTAACTGACAGAGTACGCAATTTGGAGCTTTATGGTAGTAGTGTTATAGGTAGCACCTATTGATCATTTGTTTGGGTTCGACATTTTAGTATCGCTTGACTGATGTTTAAGCATTTGCTTCTACTCAGTAGATAACAATTGGAGCTAAGGTTGGTTATTCGGTTCAGTTTGTTGATTGTCAGTATGATGGTCTTAGTGACGATCCTACATAAGTTTGACGTGTAGCTCATCGGTGTATTTAGAAACCCTGCGAATGGCTTGCTTTACAGGTGTGGTTATGGTTGTACTAGCTGCATCTCTTGGCGTAACTGGGTTTTCCTTTGAATTGGATACATCAACGTGTAAGTTCTCTTTGATCATGACATCTCTTGTTAGAAATTGAACTGCTAATTCAAATCCATTATTGGACAGAACATGATTTAGTCATAGTTATTCATTTCCTATTATTGTGAAACTAATCCAAATATTATAGGACTAGACTATAGAAATAAATAAGATAAGAGAGAATAAAAAGGGAGGAGAGCTCTTATTTCTTGGTTTGTGGAAATTACAATGCAAAAGTCCTTATATATAGGAGCAATATTGAAGTATTTAGATCAAATCAAAATAGATAATTCCAATTTAAATCTATTTGTATAGGAATTCAGATAATTACATCTCATATGTGATAAATTATAACTGGATGAATACCCATAATGTTAATAGTTTTATAACACTTTTTCTTGGATATTCATTTTTTAAGAACATGTCCCGTTAGAACCCTCATAAGAAAAAATTCACTGGGACAAAAATTTTAGTGAAAGAGAGTATAATTTTTTTTATAAGAACTTGTAATTGTCTTATTAAAAATCTTATCAAGAAAACTCAGTGGGGAAAAACCTAGGTGAAGGAAAAAGAGTACAGTGTGCATAATTTTTTGTCTCATGAAAACAATCAAGAGTGATTGCTAAGTTCCATGCCAATCTCGTCACTAGTTTGTCCAATATTGTTATAGGTAATATTTGTCAACAAAATTTGCTAAGTTTTAACTTGAGTAAATTTGGCAAATATCAATTTCACCTCTTTTGGAGTTTATGCATGAAGAAAAATTTTGGTGAGATATGTTTAATTCCATCACCTTTAATGTAGCCTCCTTGAACTTGATTAATACCTAATATCTAGGTACCCAATTAATTTAAATTTTGTGTGCTTTGAATATAATAATCCAATATTAGTTGTTCTACGAAGATAACACATATATATTTAATGCTAGTCCAATATTTTGTGTTTGTGCAACACTAAATCTTGCTAATAAATTGACATAAAAAGCAATATTAGGATGTATATTGTTAGCAAGATACATTAGTACACTGATAGGACTAAGATATAGTATTGTAGGACCAAGTATTTCTTCATTATCTTTTAGAGTACAAAAAGGATTCTTTTATTATATCAAGAGATCAGATCACCATTTCATTGCTTAATGGATGCTATTTGTCCATATTAATTCTCTTTAAAACTTTTTTCATATAAATTTTTGGAGGACTTAAATTCCTCTTGACAAATGTGTCATCTGTAGGCCAAGACAAAATTAGTATTTTTTTTATCCCTTTTATCTCAAATGCTTTACTTAAGAGGGTGTTTGGCTTTGATTATTTCGGGTGCTTATAAGTACCTAGAGAAAAGCACCTTCTCATATTCTTTTTACTATTTAGGTACTTATAAGAACCAAATAAGTAGAGCCAAACACCCTCTACATACGTAATGGTTATTGTAAGCTCTTGAATAGCTCCTATGATACTTAAATCATCAACATATACAATGACAATAACAATTTCTTGATAAAAGCTTATGGCCTTGTGAGATTATTAACATATCGTTCGAAGTATCTACTAAAATGATGTACCACATTTGTGAAAATTGTTTTAATATGTACAAAGATCTTTACAATTTAACAAAGTACATCTCTTAGAGATTTGATCTATATGCTTAAGGCATATTTAGTCTTTCGAGGATTTTCATATAAATATTACTATCGAGGGATCCATATAAATATATTATCATTACATCCATGAGACGCGCATGAAGTCTTTCAGAAATTGTTAGGCTGGTTAAATATCTAAATATAATTGCATTCACCATGGAAGAATGTCTCCTCATAATTAATTTTAGGCCTTTGTGAAAATCCTTGTGCTACAAATATCTCACAATTTTATTATTTTAATTTCATTTTCGCACGATTACCTACTTGTGGCCTACAGGCGTCACATTTTCAGGTGTTTAGACTATAGGTTCAGAAACTTTATACTTTGCAGGTGAATTTATTCACCTCAATTGCCTTTATCCATTTTGACCAATCATTTTTATATTGACATCTGGAACGGACTTCAGTTCAAGATTCTCGCTTTCTTTTATCAAATCAGGAGTTACTGCATATGCAAATTTTTCATCAGCAATGATTTCTTTTGGTTTCCATCTTTTTTATTATAGACATATAACTAATTGAGATATCTCCTTTCAATCTTGTCGCTATTTAGCTCATGCTTAAGTACCAAATACTCTACTGGAGTTGCCTTTCCATTTGTTTTTGCAACATCTACAAAATTATCGAAAACCTCAAAAATGTTAACTTGTTTATTTGGCTCACTTCTTTATCTTTAGAACCAATTGGCCTATCATGCCTTTGGTGTACCGCAGACTCATTCACTAAAGTATTAGTAGATTATTCTTTTGGAATATGAATTCTAGCAGGAGCATTTAAAGTTGGAACATGTGACTTAGTCACATTCTTTCTGTCAGTCCATGCATCTGAAATTGGCAAGTAATCTTTTGTAAATGAATATTTTTCTAAATTTTTAGTTTTGATTGATGTATACAAGATCAAAATAAGCCATGGTTGAGGTATTCCCTTAAATGTTGGTAATACCATTTCATCAAATTGATAATTAGCAAGTGTGCTATAAAAAGATCTTTAGTTAAAGGTTCATGATATAAAATAATTGATAGAGATTCAAAATGAACATGTATTTCTAATCTTCTTTGCGGTCCCATTTTTGTGCATTGTGTTAGAACAATTGAAGCATATACTACGCAACAAAAATTTTTAAAAGAGATATAGTTGGTTCTTGACCAGAAACCAGTTATAAAGGGGAGTATTTGTGATAAGAAATTAGTGTTATTTGAACTAGCATTGCAGCATGTAATATTGTGCATCCTTAAACAAAACTAGACAACTTGGTTCTCATAAGTAGTTGTCTAGCAATTAGCTGTAGGTGCTTTAACAAAAGCCATTGTTAGACCATTTTATGTATGTTTGTGAGCCGTAAGATACTCAATTATAATCTCAATTGACATACAATAATCATTAAAAGATTGGGATGTAAATTCTACTACATTATTAAGACGAACGTTATTGATTAAGTAGATTATTTGTGCAAAAAGCCTTGCAAATGCCATATTTTGAGTGAATAATAAGAAGGGGACGTATGACCAACACGTTGAGGCATCTATTAATATTATAAAATATCCAAATGATCCACATGATGGAAAATAGGCTCATATATGTCCCATTTGAATTCGTACTAAAACATAGGATTATTAATATTAATTTTAGTTTGGGGATGGCCTTATAATTAATTTTTCATTGGTACAAGCAATACAAGAGAATTCACTTGAGAAGGAAACTTTTGATTTTTTTAATGAGTGCCATGTGAATTTTAAATGATCCATCTCATCATTATTGCACCTAAATGTCTAAGGCAAACATGCCAAAAAATAAAATTCTTTGGGTCAAATGTCTTTTGCTTCATCACAATATTTGACTCCGGGATTTATATGCGTACAATATAATCCAGAAGATAATGTAAGTAATTTTTCTAATATGTGCTCTTTTCCAAACACAAGAAGTATAATATAGACATATTCTTTATGCTTTCATTTATAGTTTTAATATGATAGCTATTTTTCTTATATCTTTAAAATTGAGGACTTTTTTATGTAATTTATTTGAATATAAAGTATCGCTTATTATATTCTTTGCTCTTTCAGGTAACACAATACTTGCTCTTTCAGAGCCTTTAATTAGCTTTAAAGCACCAGATATTGTATTTACTTTATTTCAACTAATTTTAGTTGGGAAAAATAGATTTTATCTTTGGGAATAGTGTGTGTTGTAGCACCACCAGCCAAGCATGTTTCTCTAGCATCAGTATTATGCAAGTTCACATTTCTTCAAAAATGAAATAAATGTAACAAATATAAAAATATTAAATATGATAATATTGTCCATAATTAAATTGATGGATACTTTACTCAAACTAAAATCTAACTCTCACTAAAGATTAAAACTAATCTAAAATAACAATGTTCTATGACTCAATAATATAAGAAAAATCAATCAAGATAGAAATCAATCACGATAGAAACTTTATTAACTGAATATTCATTATTGATTTTGATGATGAAAAATGTGATCATGTTTTTTGCCTAATATGTATTATTGATTTTAACTAAATATGATCATTTTACTAAAATCATCTTCTGAGTGTCAAATGTGCATTATTAAGATAGATACTTGGTAGATACTTGGAAGATAGAAGAAAATGAGCCATGAAGTACATAAAAGATTATCCACCAAAGAGCTCAAAGCTTGAAGAAGAAGTTAATGAAAAGTCATAATGCACAGAAGAGGCGTCATAAGGGGTATCGAATGTATTGCTCTTTTGTGAATTGCCTAAGAATCAAAAGTAATAGCTCAAGCTTCTCATTTTCAGGATACAAACATTTTAAAATATCATGAACGTTATTTTTCATAAAATGCAAAACTTTTTTGAATGCATACATAGCATAAAATTCTTCAAACATGTGTTTGAAATGGTTCTAGGCTTTGAAAAAATGTTTACAAAGTGTTTGAAGTTGATTTAATGTTATGAAAACTTGTTAAAAATTGATTTAAAACTGTGTTAGGCTTTGCTTTAGCATTCTGGAGTGGCTGAACTCCCTAAGTCGGTTGACCGGCTGACCAGGGGGGTCGCTCAGCTAAGACAGAAGAGCAGGGTTAAGCCAGACCCCTTAGCCGGTCAACCGGCTAAGGCATCCAGCCTAGTCAGTGAAGCAAAGGGACAAGCCGGTCGACCAGCTGAGCGGCATCTGCATTAAATGCACTAGTCGTTTTATTACCATTCAACCCCAATTTTCACTCTCCTCTCACCTACCAAAGCCCTAACACCAAAATCTTCTTAAATACTCATTTAAATACATTCAAGAACATCTCTAAGCTTGGAAAATCTGATATTATCATTTTATTGCTGAAATCTTTGAGCTATACTTGTGAAATTTTTTAGTTTTTAAGAATTTTATTTGCTATATCTACTTATGAGAAGAACTATTATATCTTACATCCATTTTACTATCTTCTTGATTGCATAGGCACTCAAATAGCTTGAAAATCTTGTGAGAACATTTGCTAAGCTTTCAAAGACTGTGGAGAAATCCTAAAGAGGGAATCTCTTGGGTTCTTTGAGAGATGGTCTTACAAAGTTGTAAAAACGTGGTTTGTGCTTCACCAAGAGTTGAAGAAGCGTTCTAGTATAGTGGTTGAAGTCCTAAAGGGAGCATCCTTGGACAGTGGACGTAGGCAAGGCCGAACCACCTAAAATATCATTTGTCATTCTCTGCCTTTTCTCTATTTTACTTTCCTTGCAATTATTGATTAAATTGTGTTTGATATATTGCTTAGTAGAAGTGTGTGATTTATTCGTTAAATTTTAATTTCTAAAAATTGTCTAATATCTTAATTCACCCTTCCCCCCTAAAATATTTGCATCTACAAATTCCTATCACCAACTAAATGTTCAATATTTCCACTAAGATCTTCAAAAAATTAAAGTAATCAAGATATTTGTATTTTTTTTGCTTTCCAACAATATTCATTTTAGCACCCTTTTTCTTTTCTTTTAAGGAAGATTGGTAAAGTTTCACAAGGTGTTTTGCAATATGACAACTATGATACTAGTGTCCTTTTATGCCACATTTATTACAAGTATTATCTACATGATGAAAAGACTTGTTTTGTGTATCATCTCATTTGTCGTTATTTCCTTGCCTTTTGAAATTTTATTTATTTGGTCTATTATTATGGCCACAACTATGACAACAACCACAACATGTCTATGACTAGAATTATTTGAGAATGTAGCATTTGCTTTAGGGAATAAAACTCAATTCACTTCAAGGAATAGTTTTGAGCCAATTGGTCATGTTTGATAATTTTTCATCAAAAGCTAATTATTTTGCTTATCACAAGAAGAATGACATTAGGTCATAACATTTTTTGACAACTACACTCTCTATACTGCTGTTGTAAAAGCATATTAGATGCGCAGATATTAGAGAATGTGTTTTTTCTAACATGTCTTCACTAGTGATCTTTTCTTTGTACAATTTCAATTGTATAGTAATTCTAAATATTGTAGATCTTTTACTTGCTTATATTTTTAAAATCCTATAAACATAGGTGAATCCATTCATAGTGAGTTTTAGGAAAGATCACTAGTTTACGGTGGTCAAATCTTTCTTTCAAATTTTGTTAAAGGACTTGTGAGTCTTCTGTTATAAGATATTCATCTTAGACCCTTTATTGTAGATGATGGCAAAGGAATATTAACACTTTAGCTCGTGTGAGGATGTTTTATTTCCTTCTTTAATTGTATCTCCAAGGTCCTTAGCATTAGATGTATTTTGGCATCAAGAATCCATGATAAATAATTACTACAAAAAATATCATGGGGAACAAATTCAAATTTTGTGAGATTTGAAGTTATGAATCTAGCATGAAATAAAACAATATGAATTTAACACCAGTTACATCGATAACTTTACATGTAGTCTAGCCTAGTCCATATTTTCAAAAACTTTACTAAGAAAACATGCTATGAAAGCGGAATAACCACATATCATATACAAGAACATGCTAAAGAACACATAAAACATAATTAGTATTTGCATAATATGTAAAAATAACCTCTTGAAATATGAGGCCTTTGGTGAAACTACAACTATCACGAGCTTTGTTCCCGCTCATGAACAAGGCCACCAGAAAGTTTAACTGAAAGGGTGTCACTGATAAACTCAAGGCAACTCCCTAGTCTTCTTCTGTATGATCGAAAAGACTTATCTTAAGAGAATAGTCTCTTGTGTGGGAAGAAGTAAAATAATATGCTCTTGAAAATCTAAAACAAAACCACACAATAAGTGTGTGTATGTGTTGTAGTATTCTCTTTCCAAAATGGAAGAGATCAACTACAAAATAGATGCTAGAAATGGTTTAGGGTCTTGACTATTTGTAGGAAAAGTTTAGCACCCAAACTTTGTAAACTTTCCATGTGAAAACTTTTTCCTTGTAGCAAATATTTGCCACGTCTTGGAAGTTACTTGTAAAACTTGAATTATTATGCAAGTTGTAGTTTCTTGTACTAGTTGAATTCTCTTGTAGTAACTTTCTAGCATATGTCTTGGAAGACTTGCCAAGCTCACAATCCAACCCCAACACATAGTTCATAATCCATGTGGAGACTCAAGCCCAATAATAAACCATCCAAGCCCAATTAGGTTATCTTAGGCCCTGAAGAAGCCTAAGCCTAATTCTAAGCTTTGGCCCAAATAGGCTACTACCACAATCTGGAATTTGCTTTTTCAAAATTATTCTCTCAAAGTCATTCAACTAGGGAAGGGACTGAGAAAATACAATTAACCTTGGCTTTCAAAAATGACCAAAATGTCCTTGCCAAATCTGGCGACATGATGACCATTTTTAACTTCAATCTATTCCACCATTAAATGAAATTTGCACTCCAAGGATAATTGCTATTACATATAAGCTTGTGACAAAACAATGTGAAATTTGTCTTTGACCTACTCAATAACCGACCATAATGTCAGTCTATGTATACCCACAACTAAGGCCGGCCCTTTGGCCCTTGTACTATCACCTCCTTAGCTACACCTTCTACATTGGGTTTCTAGTCCTATTGATGTGTGTCATTTGTGCGTGTTTGCATCTAGTTTTTGCATGCACATTTAAGGGTGTTTAGAGTATAATTGAGTGCACTTAGTATAAAGTTTATGCATATTTGTTAATATTTGTACGTAATGTATTTAGGTGCATAAATACTATACTAAGTGTTATATTCCATGTTTTAGGAGTGTTTTGGAAGTGTTCAAACTTATGCAAGGAAGAAATGAGCTAACGGATGAAGACCAGAAGAAAAGGAATAAAGAAGAGATCATTCTGATCAAGCCAGTCAACTTAGAAGAAGAGCCGTTCGATCGTTTAGGTCGATCGGCCGCTCTAGAGAATAAAAAATTTAAGCCGGTCGAGTTCCTCAAAGAGCCGGTCGACCGGCCATTCCAGAGAGCATCATGATTTAAGTCGGTCGAGTAAGAAAGAGGAACCAGTCGACCAGCTGTGTGCTGAAGTTGTTTATAAATCGCTCGTTTCAGCTCATTTCCAAGAGAGGAACTTTTATTTCTTAAATCCTAATAAACCCTAACCCTTTACCCACTTCACAAAACACCCTAAACCACCATCTAAACCCCACACCAAGCTAGGATTGAAGCATTAAATAAAGATTTGAAGGATTTGGAAGCAAGAATTTAGGGAAGTTCTTCTTATTCTTTCTCTATTTCTTGTAAATATGTTGCTAGATTAGGCAAGATTTAGGGTTGATTGTTGTTGTACATTAGATTCGGGCTTTGAATAATGGATTTATGTAGATCTTTGGCTCTTAAAACATGTTGATTTACATAATTTATGGCATGATTCAATATGTCTATGTATTGGAAATCAAACATGTCTACGTGTTTGTTAAAATGCCTAAGTGAATATGCATGTGTTATTTGTGCTTCAAATGCTCTTATCTATTTATATGGGTGATGTGATTGTGCTTAATCTCATGGCTTTGCTTAGTAGAGTAGGCTTTAGCTTTAAATCCAGCTAATAGGTTACATGCTATGCTTAGTCCAGTTTTGGTGCTAGTCCTTGGCTTTAAATCCAGCCAAGAGGATAAGTTCTAAGCACAGATTGTGTAGGCTATGAGGGATTGGCCCTTAGATTTAAATCCAGCAAACGGGTTGAACCACTAGTATTGGTTAAGAGAGCCCCCGATCAACACAACAGCAATAGAAATCCCGAGCCTTAGATAGATCTCATCTGTTATCATAGCCCAAGTCTTGTTGCAATGCAATCACCCTAGGTCCCCTTCTTCTTTATTAGTGTTTCCTTCCTTTGTTTGGCTCCTTTAAGTTCCTCCATAGATTAGTTTTTATTTTCCTTTTTTTGAGCTCCCTTCCATCCTAAAGTAAGCACACACGCATGCACGTAGCTAGTTTAAGGCACCTGAGCACATAGAGACTAAACTAAGGTAGCCTTCCTGTGGATTCGACCTCGCACTTGCACACACTGTACTACACACGTCCCGTGCACTTGCGGGCTATTTAGGCTTGTGCTCAAATAGCGTATCAAGTTTTTGGCGCCATTGCTGGGGAGGCACGGTATTGGTTCTTTGTGTGCTTTTGTGTTTGCGATTGGTTGCTTGCATGTGCACTATCTTTACTTGTTTCCATTTTTTGAAAACTAAAAAAAAATATTTTAAAACAAAAAAGAAATCGCTCGAAAAAATTTTTTAAAAAAATCGATTATGAAGAGGTTTTACTTGTGATTCATTGAATATGACCGATCCTAATGCTTCTTGGTGGTCACTTGTATCCTCTTCCCCACGACCCAAATGTGTCCCTTATGCATGTCGCTTGTGTGGAAGTTTCATGCATTCTACCGTTTTTTGTCCCCACGAGAATTCCCCATCTAGGGCTAGCGCTACTAATGACCCCTATAGTCATGCAACATCTCATGCATCTTCATTTAGTAATCATGACTATAGGGATGCATATTCTTGTTATTGCAATTATTGTGGAAGCCGTGCTCATTTTCCTAGTGCTTGTCCCACCTTCCACCCTCATTCCCGATTGCATGCAATGCCCTATGCCCCTAGCAATCATACGCCCATGCATGCATCTACATCTAGTTATCATGATTCTAGGGAGCAACATCATGCATTTTCACAATGGGGTCAAGATGGCTCTTTATTCCATTCACCTTCTAGTTTCGATTGTCCACCTCCAACACCTTCTTTTTCCACCCATTCCTCTCCAAAATTTTTTGATGGTTATGTGTAAAATGATTTTCAACATGACTACCCTTTTCACTCAGTTGAGCCCTCTTCTTTTAGGTTTTCTTCTCAAGAGGAAACACTTGACTATCTCTTATCTCTCATCCAATCTAACCAAGAACAACTTGAGAGTTTGAAGCGAGACACCAAATCTTTTGGTGTGTTCTTGGAGAGAGTGGTTGAGAGTGTGTAACTCATGAGTGAGAATGTTGAGATGCCTTTAGAACGAGTTGAAGGGATAGAGATGAGACCTAACGATGAGGTGACTAGGGGTAGAAATAATGATGTATGGGAGAGACAACTAGAAAGAGAGGTTGATGGAGAGATAACATCTTGTAGTGAGGATGAAGATGAGCTTAATGATAACTTGGTTCTTGATGACTCTTGTGATTATGTTTTAGAGGAAGTAGTACCCTATCCTCTTAAGCTTTCAACGTCTCCCATTGAGTGACATGAGCTTTTTCTTTCTCCTCATCCCACACATTCCGTACACATGGAGGTTGAGTCTTGTGCCGATAGTACTCAATTGCATTCCGAGTCAGCATTTAGGGAGTTTAGCGCGCATTCTCCCCTTGAGCATTCATGCATACATGATGAGGAATCCGTTGAGTCCCCATTGCCCCCTCCATTAATGTCTACCCCGTATGAAAAGCATGATGACGAGATGACACCCACTAGTGATGAATGTATTGATGAATTTAAAGAGATTGTAGCTAGTGAAGGTTTAAAGTCATCCACTGGGAAAATAAGACATCAGTTTCGGAGGTTTTAGATGATAAGTCTCTTGGAGTTAAGAATCACGATGTTGAAAAGAATAACAACTCTAGAAAGACACATAAAAAAGAAATTGGTGTGCTTAGAAGAATGATCTATTGGTCTTTTTGGATGTTTGATGAATCATTGATGGAAATAGAGCCCATTAAGATCGAATCCACCCTTCGTGAGGAGTTAGAACGACCTAGGCCTGATCATGTTATATCTTGTGGAGAAGAAGAGTGAAGTACATCTACTTCCCATATCGTTGCTCCTTCTTCTCCAAATGTCGTTCCAACCCCCCTTTCCCATTCCATTGAGTCTCCCTTTTTGGAGCTCACGTTTGTGCTTTCATGCATAGAACATTTTCATCTAGGGTTAGGAAGCACGTTTCCCATGTTGCATGCATTAGACCTATCTTTGACCTATGGGGAAAGTGTGTTCCTAGCCCTTGATTATGAGAAGAAGGCATTGGGGTGGCTAATTAAAGAGCAAGCGGGACACGATTCTTCACGTTTGAGCATGCTTCATTCCACACTTGTGCATTCATTTGATATTTTAGGGTGGGATCTTGAAAAGGGGTGCACCATGCATTCATCGCCCCAACCCTTAGTGTATGACCCTTTTCCCTCTACGTTCTGTGCTTTGATGATTATTCGGCAATTTGTGCCATGCAACTTTAAACATGTTTTACTCTAACATTGGCGCCCGGCTGGAGGCGTTAAATCCAACGCTACTAGGAGGCACCCTAGGCTTGTTCATATTTTTCTTGTTTTTCTTGTATTTATTTGCCTTTGCCTTTGCCTTTGCCTTTGTATATAGTAGATTAGTTTTCTTGTACTTATTCTTGCTTTGTACATAATAGATTAGATCGCTTTTGTTTATCTTACCTTTTGATATTTTAGGCTTTCTTTTGTTTGTTTTCATTCTTAGTAGGTTAGATTTTTACTCCTGTACTTGTTCTTGCTCCTTTCCTTCATTTGTGCTTCAATCCCTTACCCCTTGTTTACATCTTTGTTTATCATTTCAAATGTCAATGTGAGCTTGCATAGCATATCTTCTAATCTCTTCTTTGTTTTTTGAGCATTAGTGCTTTCCACAAAAGATAAAGGCTAGTAGATCATTGGATTGTCTTTGGCATTTGTGGACTACATGGAAACAAGGTTGTATCTATCCATCTTTTACTTGTCCTCATCTATCCCTCTCCGTATTCCCCTTATGTGTTTCATGTTGATTGCTTGTCGTATGGCTTTGTGATTTTTGCTTGAGGACAAGTAAAGTTTAGGTTTGGGAGGGTGTGGTTGTTCATTTATTGTTTATATCATATTTGGGATAGATTTGCTTGCCATATCTTATTTTTGCTTAAACGTGTTCAAAATTTTCATTTTTTTGCATATTTTGAGTTGGTTTATCTCCACGTTGGTTGAAGAGTTGTCTTTTGCTATTGACTTAATTGATTGGAGAAGATGAGGGTATATTGTGGCAAATAAATGGAGTGTGGAGTATAACCTAGACTTCGAAGAGAATCCTTTTGAAAACTGTGGGGAGTGGGTATTTCTAAAAATGTACCTTGTAGTTTCCCTACAACTTGGTTGGAAAAAGTGTTTTTAAGGGGTTGTTGATATGAGTGCCCATTCCTTGATTGGTTCTTTTAGTTTTCCTTAGCCTCTTCTTTTTCCTTTCTTTTTGTTTTATTTATGTATTGAAAAAAAAAGAGAAAAAATGCAAAAAAGAAAAAAAATAAAAAAAGAGAAAAAAAAGCCAAAAGGCAACAAAAAGATTGAAAAGTGAAGTATGTTGAATAAGCAAAGGGCAGGTTAGGGGGTGTTGATGTGTGTCATTTGTGCGTGTTTGCATCTAGTATAAAGTTTTAAATCCAGCTAATAGGTTACATGCTATGCTTAGTCGAGTTTAGGTGCTAGTCCTTGGCTTTAAATCCAGCCAAGCAAATAAGTTAACCTAGACTAGAGTATCCCTCACCCGCGTTGGTGTTGGTTAATCGAGCCTTAATGTCATGTAGTGTTTAGGTGCTAGTCCTTGGCTTTAAATCCAGCCAAGAGGATAAGTTCTAAGCACATATTGCATAGGCTAGGAGGGATTGGCCTTTAGCTTTAAATCCAGCAAACGGGTTGAACCACTAGCATTGGTTAAGAGAGCCCCCGATCAACACAACGGCAATAGAAGTCCCGAGCCTTAGATAGACCTCATCTGTTATCATACCCCAAGTCTTGTTGCAAAGCAATCGCCCTAGGTCCCCTTTTTCTTTATTAGTGTTTCCTTCCTTAGTTTAGCTCCTTTAAGTTCCTCCATAGATTAGTTTTTATTTTCCTTTTTCTGAGCTCCCTTCCATCCTAAAGTAAGGACACACACACACACATAGCTAGTTTAAGGCACCCGAGCACATAGAGACTAAACTAAGGTAGCCTCCCTGTGGATTCGACCCCGCACTTGCACACATTGTACTACACACGTCCCGTGCACTTGCGGGCTATTTAGGCTTGGCTCAAATAGCGTAAATAACCATCCTTGGTCATGAATCCTTGATCTTGGGAGTGACCCTCAAGCCAAATGATCGATGCACCCATAAAGGTAGTATCACTAAATCTAGATTTAGATGATCAACTAGACAATCCCAAGAGGGCACATAGATTCCATATTACATATGCACATTCTAACTAATTAGAACTTGGCATTCAATGAACAAGGCTGTTGATCCTAATAAAATAAGATCTCACCTATAGTGAATTAAAGCACCAAGCCCTAACTTTGATAGTTCATCCACATATGCTCAAGATTAAGAGAAATGGTCACTTAGTAGCAGTGAGTATCTTGTTTTCTTTCTTTTGACAGTACATATCTGGAAAACATATTCATAATGGTCTTGTCCAATGCATTATACATACACACTAGAGAGACAACTCTAGAAAGTCCTCTACTAACCTAGGTAGATCACCCTCAACAAGGAGACTTGCTCGCTATAATCTCATCTTGGTAGAGTGCCCAACACTACAGTTAGATTATGGACTCCTTTATGACAAGACTAAATCTAGACTTAGACCTATTGTGCGTCCAGCTTAACTGCGCACCCAAGTTATTAGTTCAAGTCAAGAGACCTTTATACGTGCATCAATAATACATACCAGAGATAATATGTAATAAACTCATAATGCCATAAATAAAATGATTATACATCATTCAACATCCAAAATGTCATATACAAGTGAACTTTAGGACATACTAATCCCAACAACACCATCACTGCTATCATTTTTCAAAAATCTTATAATGCAATCCATTGACATGAGATAATATGCTACTTTTAGCGCATTGGGAGTTTCTAGAGAAGGATCCAACTCTTCGATTTGTTCCAGAAGGGTGAGGATTTTCTCTGAGACAACACCGCTTGACACCTCATTCTTGATTTTTTAGAGGAGAAGGTATTTCTTGAGATTCAAATTGTCATTTGAGATAGGGAAGATGCGAAGAAGAGAGTCCAAAACACTGTCGTCGAGCGGTTGATGGATAAGAAACTCAAGAATCCATAGCAGTACATTGGAATCGATCATATCAGTAGCCATTAAAGAGACCCTCTGAATGAAATTCTAGGATTTCTTTTTTCTTTTCTAGGAGGTGCCCTTTTAGTTGTTTTTTTTTTATGTCTTTTTAGTTGTTAAGAAAGCTAGTTGTATATATTCATAATGGGTGGTCATGTTTGCTGAATGTTGTCCTATTTATTTTATTACTTTTAAGTCTTTAATTTTTAATTTCTATCGTTGAAATTTAAATATTTTAATTTTAATTTTCTACTTTTTTATTTCTTAATTTTTTATTTTTTAATAGTTTTAATTTTAATTTGCTAATTCTGTAGTTCCAATTTTTTAAATTATTAATTTTATTTCAATATTTACTTTTTATTTATTTATATGAAGTATATTATGTAATTTGTAAAGATTAATGTTATTAGTATAACCTAAGTCCGTGGTTTACACAAGTTTTATTTTCTTTTATAATTTTGTATCTAATTTTTCCTTTTATAGTGTAAAATAAGTTCTTACACCTGTCATTGCTTCCATGAATAATGTATCCAAATCTTGATGGTTGTCAGCCACTACATTTTCAGTAGTTGCTCATGTGATATCCCCTATTGCGGATGAGCACTAGTTCCCTTTACTATCTTATGTAGCAACAGATCCCACTCTATCTTTGCTTCAATATCCATTTTTTATTAGGACATCGATAAATGATTTGTTTCAGATGGCTGTAGTTAAAGAAATCATTAGTTATAATGAATGGAAAAAAGTCATAGCAATATATATTAATGATGATCGTGGAATGAATGGTATAGAACAGTTAAAAGATTAATTAGCTGTAAGAAGGTCTTTCATATCTCATAAAGCACCTTTAAAACTTCAACCAATAGTAGATGAAATTAGAGATGTCTTGGTTCGTGCAGTTGTCTTAGTTCATGTTGCTTTGGCAGAACCTCGTGTCCTTATCATTCACACTTATGCTGACATAGGTCTAGATTTATTTTTTATCACGAAAAATCTAAGGATATAGAGAATGGATATGTGTCGATTGCTACTTATTATCTCACAACTATGTTGGACACTAATGCATCACTTTCTTATCTCAAGCTCATATTGCAAAGCTTTTAGAGAATTTTGCACATGTAAATGTAGACTAATTTCTTCCCTTGGAGGTAATAACATTGTTTGCAAATTATGATGATAAGATTGAAGGTAATGCTGCATCTATACAATTATATGTAGTAGAAACGGATGTACCACAATGATTCCCTCTAAAACTAATGGCTCTACTACACCTGTCATGTGTACCTTAATACTTCAATATACAAAAACTAAAATGTTCCTATTTTGTTTCGTCATTAAAAATGAAAAGACTAGTCTGTGTATTAGAAAGAAAAAGACTAATCTATTACACGAAAAAGGTGATTAATAGATGATGGAAATATATCCATCTACATCATTTACGATTTTTCTTTCTAAAATTATTAGATTTTATAAAACTATAAAAGTTGTAATCAATGTTGAAAATCTAATCTAACAAAATAAATTTATCTGTTATCCCTCACATTAGTTGTCAAAATGGACCATTATTTAACTATTACATTATTAAAGATGCATGTATTATTATTGCCATATTTTCTATAATATATTACAAATTTATTTAACTAAGATAAAATCTAACAACCTTAACAGCGTGAAGGCCTTCAGTCCTTTTCACCACATTCTCACAAACCTTGATCTCATCCTTCCACTCCAACAATTCCTCTAACACTAATCCTACATTCCCAAATTCTTCCATGTTACTCACCCTTCTTATCCATATACTCTTTGCCACAATGAAATAATCCCCATTAACACCATCACCACTATCATTTTTCAAAATTCTTATAGTGCAATCCACAGACACGACACAATATGCTACCTTTAGCACATCAGAAGCTCCTAGAGAATGATCTACTTCTTCCATTTGATCTAGAAGGGTGAGGATTTTCTCTGAAATAGCACCGCTTGACACCTCAGACTCAATTTTGTGGAGAAGAAGTTATTTCTTGAGATTCAAATCATCATTCAAGATAGGGCAGGGAAGACACAGAGGAGGGAGCCCAAAATGTTGTGTCGAGGGGTTGATGGATGAGAAACTCAAGAATCCACCCTCGATACATTGGAATCGATTATGATCTTGTGAAGAATTAGATAACTTTCTTGTTGACTTGCTCCGGTGTGTTTAACTTGCAAAATAGAAAGAACTAGGCACCAGTGTGATAATGGTCGAAGAGCCTCCAATGCCTAAGTTAGTATTTTCCTTTTTGAGTAATTTTAAGGAAGTGAATGAGTGAGTAAAAGTGAGTTACCTTATTTGGAACCAAAGGGTCCTATTATAGTTTGAGGAGAGGGACACGTGACACATTTATCTATTCATACAATTGGTCATTGGATCCTGTGGTCCAGTCGCCGGGTGAAGCCTCGGCGAAACCTGGGTTGGGGAGGTCTCGGCGGGGCACTCCTAATTAGAGTGGCAGTATGAGCCAATCCCATATCATTAGCTCCCATTTAGGGATGGGCCGTGTCGGGACGTTGCCAAATGTCCCCAATTGGCAGGTTGTACACTTACGCATTTTCTTGGGTTCCCGAAGCGTGAAGGCAAGTTGCCTCATTTTTCTTCGCGCGAGTGCACTACACGAATCAACGCGCTTGTCTGTAATGATGGCGTACCTTGGAAACATATGAAGAGCTGCACATGCTATCACGACTCTTTGCCTAGCCAGTATTTATGACCTTATTTTTGAATTTCTAATCAATTAAATCACAGGGTATAATACCTTTTTGCGTCCTTTAATTTCATTTTTTTTTGGCTTTCACTTTTACATTTGCCTAATAGCATTCCCTTTCGCTTTCAAGCTCTTCGTCCTCTTTTCCTCTAACAACCTTGCATCGTCGCCTTCAAGAGCACCTTTGGTACAACGAATCTGGCAAGCTCTCTTCTTCTCCAGGAATATCCTTTTCCCTTCTCTTTTATAGCTTCCTCATTTCTCTTACTATAGGGACACTCTACTTCCTTTGTCTTTTCTTTTTCTTCATTTATCTCTCGTTTGTTTTCTTTACAAAATTCCTTTCTATGTACCTACTTTTCCACCATCCCCTGTGCTTGGTGTTCGGTACCCCTAGTCCCCTTAGGAATAACAAAGAGGACCTTTTGCCTTCTGTGCTTATTCCTAAAAACCATAAGGTTAGTGTTTCGCTTGGTTTCTCTATTATATTCAACAACCTAGGGAACCTTGAGACTTCCGCCTCTACCAGCCCCAGTACCCTTATGGAGGCTTTGGCCTTTAGTTTTGGTGAGGATATTGTACTAGGCTTTTTTGTTGAGGAGATTCATCTAACTCTTCCCATTTGTCCCATAGATTTTGACTAGAATAATATGCCTAGAGATGTGGTTGAAAACCTAGGAGTCCCTTCTCCCGAGGATCGAGTTGTTGAGATGGGTGAGACATCCTAGAATAGCAAGCTTGCCAATTCTTTTACCCTGGGCGAGGATCGCCAATCAGAAGGGAAGAAAGCTTTGGTGTCCAATCAAGAAGATGCTAATGATGGTGTCAAGGTCTTTACCAAGGATGAGAGCTTACAAGACGTAGACATGGAAGACGTCCCGATGGAGGAACCCCTAATAGTGGCAAGGGCTGGTGCCCTCTTTAAGGCTTTAGTTAGGGAACTGGTGCTGGACCCCAATATTCTTGAAAATATAACACTTTGTCAGGGAGTTCCCGAGGACTATGTTATCAAACTTTCTGACCTTGAAGGGTACGCTTATGAAGAGAATAAGGGTGAAATCGCATTCTAAGAGAATTTCTTTGCCATGGGCTTAAGGTTGCTAATTGCTGGGTTCATCCTAGACTACCTCAATCATTATAGTCTTCCTCCCAGCCAGTTATGCCTGAATGCCAGGTCGCCCTTATTGGATAATACTCATACTTGAGGGTGAATAGAATTAAGCTTCTGTCAACTTTTTTTGCTGCATGTTCCGCCTTGCCTAGGACCGAGGGGTTGGTATTACATAGCGGCACAAAATCAATTGGTTATTCTGAGAGGGAACCCTTATTATCACAAAGGCAAGCATCACAAGTACGTTTTTATAAGTTGCCCTAGCCTGTGGGGTGTGAACTTAGAATGGTCCCAGTTGAATGTTACTTGTGGTATTGGGATGTAACATTCTGAGAGATATGGGAAGGGACTCCCACTTTCCAAGCCCCCGATATGGTCAGGGCCTCTGGACTATACCCTAAATTTTTTCCATGCCTAATCGTCTATGGTCAGAGTCTCATCCTTTAGTGCTTTAGCTGCTTGGCCAATCCAATATCTAATACTTAACTGCTCCTTTCAGGTTTTTCCTTTTTAGGTACGACCGACCGACATAGAAGGTAGTTTACCCCGCAACAAGAAGTGGTACAACGCCAGCTTTAGGCACGTTATGAGGATAGCCAGGCTACTCGGGCACTCTACCGTAAAGCCAAGGTGACCACTCTGATCAAGCAGTTTCTCAAGGCCACCAAGGCATTCCAGCCAGAAGGCTTACTCAAGGCATTATCACTTGGGAGAACGGTTGTCCTCCTCACCCTAGCCCTAGCCATGATCGTGAAAGCAAGCGCCCTTCCAAGAAGATTTCCGATGACTCGGAGGATAGTAGGCCCCTTCAACACCGCAGGAGGGACTCTCCTCATTCTGATGGCACTGAGTCTTCCCATGTTGTCGAACACAAGGGAAGATCTTTATCTTTAGCCCACTTTCCTTTGCCAGCAACCACGGCTACCAACATTGCACAATCGGGATCATAGGAGATCCCAATGATCAACCTTGGGGTATCGGGTCAAAACATCTCTGCCCCAGCCACCTCTGCTCACACATTAGACCTTTATGTTGGTTGGGTATCGTGAATAATAGGGTAAGTCCCACTTGTCCACTTTCTATCTTTTTGGACTTAAATTTACGTTTTATTTACTTGACTCTTTTCTTGCTTCAGTTGGGGGATCTTTTGTTGGTAGCCGTGGAGATGATCAAGTCTTTGGGCCATATGGTGAACGAACTACCCAATTGCTCTCTAGACACTACTGATGTGGCCAAAGTGGAAAGACTTCGAAAAGAGATAAAAAAAGCTAAAGACATACAGACAGAACGCCTAATCGCGACATCTCTCAGAGCTACAGAACTTGAAAACCCAGCATGTTGAGGAGCTGAAAGAGAAGGAGAAGGAGAAAGGAGGGCTAGATCAGCTTCCTGTCAGACTCCATCAATACTTGATGGTCGACTCTTTATAAGCTTCACGAAGAAGTAGAGAGCCTCCGATGAGACAGGGAGTTGGCCACCCGCCGTATTGCCCAGCCAAACGAAGAAGTCAAAAGTGCTAAACAGTCTGCCATTGCAGATTACAAGGCATCGTCGGAATACCATGTTGAGCGTCTTCAAACAAACTACTGTTCAATATGAAAGCGGTATATAGGCTGGCGCCTAAAAGGTCACAAAGATACTGTAGAGGGATCCTCTTATTCCTCTCAAATTCTTGGTCGATGCTGCTCTAGACGACCTGTTTCCTCTACCTCTACTACCTGTTGCCCCCAATGCTAGTGCTAGTGGGTCGGAGAATACTGTTCCCAATCTCTCATTGGTGGTATCTGCTGTCGTGACTGTGGGGGCGGAGGCTCCCACTATAGAGGTTTCCTGGTCATGGTCATCAAGGAAAAGGTACTACCGCAGGCTAGTGTTGAGGTTGCTGTAATAATTGTTGATGGAGAGGTGGTGGAGATGCCCGATGGTCCTGATGTTGCCCTTGCAGCTTGATTTTATTTTTATCTTTTTGAAAAATGATGTACAATATTTATTTTCTATTTTGCTTGTGTTGAACAATTTTTGTTTTTCATTTGAATTGCGACATGGCCTTTTATTGGCTATGTATAATATATATATATATATATGTAATATATATATATATATGTTCCTTTGCCTTTGAATTGATAAATGTTTTCTTGTATTCGATACGCCATTATTTATGATGGGGAACTTGTTATTCCTTTAGCTTTGTTGCATGTTAATCGTAGCTTGTCAATAAGAAACTGACTCCAGTGCTTAACTGAATAAACGAAATATTCCAAAATAGTAAGTATGCATGGAACCATGATTTGTCATTCACTGAACATTTTGAGTACACAAAAAATCTTAAGACATATATCCTTAGACATAGTATCTTTTCAAGTATTCTAAGTTTCATGCATTTGGGAGCAATGTCCCATCAACTTTAGCTAATTTGAGGGTTCTTGATCGGATGACCTTCACTACTTAGTAAGGGCCTTCCCAATTTTTGTCAAGCTTATTCATATTTCCTTTGGTAAAATGATGCTTATGAACCACCATGTCTTCAAGGCTAATTTTTTTGGCTTCATTCTCCCCGATATATGTTGCTTCAAGGCCTCTTTTGTTGCCTTATTATTGATTTGGGCGTCTTTACGTACTTCATTAAGTAGCTCCAACTCTATCTTCAAAACTCCATCATTTTTGTCCTCATCAAAGTGCGTTACCTGTAATGTAAGAGATAGAATCTCGATTAGGATCACTACTTCCAACCTGTAGGCCATTCTAAACGATGTTTCTCTAGTACTACCATGGATGGTTGTCCTATAGGCCCATAGAACTTTTGGTAATACTTCTAGCCTCAATCCTTTTGCCCTTTTAAGCTTCTTTTTCAGTGCATTTGCTACGGCTCTATTGGTTACCTCCACTTGTCCATTCGCTTGAGGGTGTGTCACTGAAGGAAAGTGCAAATCAATCTTTAACTCACCAGCTTTTTCTCTGAAATACTTTGCATCAAACTGCTAACCATGATTTGTGATTATGGCCTTGGGCACACTGAATCAACATATAATGTTCTTCCAAGCAAAGTTTCATGCATCCTTATCGATTATTGTTGTTGTTGCTTCAGCTTTGACCCACTTCGTGAAGTAATCGACGGTCACAAATAAGAATTTTCATTGTGCCTTCGTGATGGGCATATGACCAATAATGTCAAGCCCCCATTTGGCAAACGTCCAAGCACTTGTTATAGGGCTGAGGGCCATGTGCGCCACATGCTGGATGTTAGCATTCCTTTGGCAATGGTTGCATTTTGTAACAATCTCTTTAAGTATTCTTGAAATATTCGGCCAATAATATCCTTGGCGGATGACTTTTTGTGCCATAGCTCTAGCTCCAGAATGATTGCCACAGATTCCTTCATGCAATTCTTTAACAATGTATTCCCCTTCTGAATTACACACACTTCAACAATAGCCCCCCAATAGTACGCTTGTATAGCTGATCCTCAAGGATGATGAACTATGATGATTGGTTCACCACCTCTAATGCCTCTCGATCATCGTCAGGCAAGATGCCATGTTGTAATTATTGCACTATCGGGTGCCTCCAGTTTGTTTCATCGGTGATGTTTATGAGTGAAATGCTAACTGTGGGACCCATAAGTCTCTCAACATTAATCACTTCTCCTTCTTTAAAGGTGAACGCTATTTTCGACCGTGCATCAATTTGAATGTTGCATCCTCTTGGGATCTGCTGAAGTGAGAACGTCTCTAAGGATGTAATTGTTTCAACTACTTATTTTCAATAGGCTTTCATCTTATTATCTTTGGCCTCAAAGGTTCCATTATCAGTGTAAGCTTTGATTGTTCTTGCCCCCAACTCTTTGAGCAATCTCATTCCTAACAATAGTGCTTCATATTCGGCCTTATTGTTTGTTGTCTTGAATTCAAACTTAATGGCATACTTCACCTCGGTTCCATCTAGTTTCCTGATCGTGATACTTGTGCCAGACCTTGCTTTACTAGCTACCCTATCTACATACAGCATCTATTCTTCGATCACTTATTCTGCTGCGTAGGTACACTCTACCATAAAATCTACTAAGGCTTGAGACTCGATCGCGGTCTTTGGCTAGTAATTGATGTAGTACTATCCCAACTCAATTGACCATTTCAACAATCGGCCTAATAACTCTAGCTTGTGTAATACCTACCTTAGAGGCTAATCAATTATTATTGTGATCGGGTGTGCCTCAAAATAAGGCTTCAGCTTTCGGGCTGACATCATCAACGCGAGTGCTAACTTTTCCAAGCTACTATATTTGAGTTCTGCTCCTTTAAGCATTTTGCTAACATAGTAGACTAGCCTTTGGCCTTCTTCAGTGTCTCTAATCAAGATAGCTGCTACTGCCAAGTTGGAGTTCAACAAGTATAATAACAATGTCTCCCTTTCTTCTTGTATGACGAGAATTAGAGGCTAGGCGAGGTAAGACTTAATCCCTTAAAATGCTTCTTGGCATTCGGGAGTCCATTTGAAATCCTTTGGATTTTGAAGAATTTTAAAGAATGATGTGCATAGGTTAGTTGATCTCGACATGAATCTGCTCAGAACTACAATCTTTTTGGACAACGACTGATGTTTTGGTTTCGTGTGTGATTTTGCATTGTATTTCTATATCTATTTTAAGGTGTTTTGGGTTCTATAAGGTGTATTAGTATAGCATTTATGTTATACATGAGCATATTAAGCTTTTGGTGTCTATAGTTAAGCTTAAAGCATAAATGCTACACTAAAGTACACCTATCTTGTGTCCTAGGTGAGTTTGAGGAATGTCTTGAGCTGAACAAAGATGGAGATGGCTTGGGCAAGTATTGAAGATGATTTTGAAGATGAAACGTGTAATAAAATCATGTTTGGAAGCTTCTGGACAAAGACCACCAAAAGCAAAACAGGGCTAACATGAAGTCGAAAGAGAGCAAAGAGACACTACTGGAACACTGGCTTCAAAGTATCGGTATACAGGCTCACTATTATGCCAAAAATAGAAAGAAAGTTTCTACTACCAGAATAGAGGGCCTTTGGTACTGGTGCTCCAGTAGAGTGTTCCGGTAGTTGCAGAATTTAACTATATAAGCCCGCTTTTGGCCATTTTATGTAACAACAATTCATATTCTTTCACATCCATCTCCCAAAATCCTAATCCTCTCATCTCCCACCTCTCACACACTTTTCCACACACAAAAGCACTTTGGAATCAAGTATTTAAGAGGATCAAACACAAGGATTTGGGCATAGCTCATGGATTGTAAAGCATGGATTTGGATAGAAAGGTATCTTTATTTTGTCCCAAATCTAAATATGTATGATTAGAGCTATGTCGAGTGATTATTCTTGTAGTTATGGATTGATTACTACTTTTTATTAATGGGAACTTGATGGATTTATGTATATATGCTTTATGCTTAGGGTTTTGATTGGCAAATTTACATTCATGTCTATTTGTTTGTGTGGTGATTTCAAGAAGTGGGTATGCTTATATACATGTCTATGGGTGTGCTTGCTTATCAAATAGCGTAAATAGCTTCTATTGCTGACATGTCGAGTGCTATTGCTTGCATTGGTGTAATCTAAACATGTCTATGTGTTTAGTAGCAGAATATACCGGTGTATTCTCAAATGCCATGCCCTAGATGTGTTTGCCATGCGCTTTAATGTCAATTTTCATTAATTGTGATGCGATCGATGGTGTACAACTAGTATCTAGCCTAGGTCTAGTCTTCTTTGGCTTTAAATCTAGCCAATAGGAGTCTGGATAGGTTTAGTTGACCTTAGTTCACTTAGGAAGGCTAGTTAGTCCACCCTAACACCCTAGGTTCATAAAGACCACGCCATAGCTCTAAGTGGGCCAAAGCTTAGGGACAGACTCGCGCCGAGTCCTAGGGCCATATTGAGGAACTAATTAGAGGACTAAGTGCTAACCTAGAACCTTATTGGCTAGCCCTAATTCCTAAGTCATAAAGACCACGTCGTACTGCTAGGCATCGCCAACTAGGGACGGACCCATACCGAGGCTTAGGGTACTAATTAGAAGGCTAATTGTAGGTCTAGATTAGAGCACTTAGTGTAATCCATCGACTAATCCTAGAGACGTAGTATTCACCCATAGGCAAGACATAATCACCATAGTCTCCCATTTTCGACGTTTGAACACACACATCTTTTATTTCCTTGTCCGTAGTTTAGCTTTACCTTTCCGAGCTCTCTTTAAACCAAAAATCCCCAAAAAGAGTGTAGTTTAGGTCTCAACATATAGCTCTTAGGACGCGTATAGCTTAGGACACCTTACACGTTAGGCCTCTCTGTGGATTCGACCCCGCACTTGCACACACTGTGCTACACACACCATGAGCTTGCGGGCTATTTAGGCTTCTGCTTACAAATAGCGATCAATGACTGTACGTCTTGTACCATTCTAGGAGGCTCGAGATTGAGTATGGCCTCAATATTCTCGGGGTTAGCCTCAATTCACGTTGTGTCACCATAAAGCCAAGGAACTTTCCCACTCATACTCTGAAGATGCATTTCTCAGGGTTCAATTTGCTGCCGAACCTTCTCATTGGTTGGAAGGCTTAGTTTAGGTTAGACACATGGTTCAATGTCTGCTTACTCTTGATGAGCATGTTGTAGATATACACTTCTATGTTTCAAGCAATATGGTCTTTAAAGGCCATGTTGACTATGTATTAGTACGTCGCCCTGGCATTTTTCAACCTAAAAGGCATGATTTGTAGTAGAAGAGTCCTTGATCTGTGATGAATGCGGTGTGCGGCTGATCAGCTGGTGCACATTTTCATTTGGTTGTAGCCTAGGAAGGCATCCATAAATGACACCATCTTGAATTTTGCAGTTGAGTCAACCAATTGGTTAATTCTGGGCAGTAAGAAACTGTCCTTTGGACATGCTTTGTTCAGGTCAATGAAGTCTACATAGAGTCTCCACCTCTCGTGGCCATTTTTACCATTAGCACATTGGAAACCCATGTCGGGTATTTTATTTCTTGAATGTGGCGTGCTTTTAGCAGTTTTTTTAACTTGTTCGTGGATTGCTGGATTTTTCTTAGTGCTGAATGGTCGGTGTTTTTGTTGAACTGGCTTAGAGCCAAGGTCGATGTTCAAGCGATACTCGATGATTTTAGGATTTATCCTTGTTATGTCAGTTGGATCCCAAGCAAATATATCATAATTTAAAGTTAAGAATTCAGAAATGCCCTGTCAAATTTCCTCAGTCTGCTCGGCTCTGATGGAGGTTTTTTTGTTTGGCTGCCTGATCTTAATAGTTTCAAGCTTTTCAGCTGGGCTTCCCCTCTTAGTGCCTTCTTTAAGCAATTCCACCATCATGCTTTCGATCTTCTTTTGATCATTCTTCGGCATCAATGCTACAGCATAGCACGCTCTGGCATCGTGCTGATTTTCTTTAGTAGTAATCACTCCGTCTCTTGTTGGGAACTTCATTATCTGGTGATAGGTTGATACCATAGCCCCCAGATTATTGAGGGTGATCTGCCCGATGATTCCACTGATTGTGCTGAGGTAGTTTACCACCTGCAAAGAGATCAACATACTATCTCCATCCTCGATGCTAAAAGAGAGGTTGACCACCCCTTCAGCCTAAACCTCATTACTAGAGAAGCCAATTGGCTCGTGCTTTAAAGGGGTAAGCATGGCTCAATCTGGCTTCAACTGTTCAAATGCTTCATAGTATAGAACATTGGTTGCATTGCCAGTATCTACCAACATCATGTGCACTTCATAGTTAGCCAAAATAACTGTAATGACAAGAGGGTCATCATGATTTACCGAGATTCCAATTAGATCCTTGTTGGTGAAGATGGCATCCACCATTCTCCTCATATTGTTCAATGGAGTAGCTTGTATTGATTGGACGTACATCTTCCTTTTGATGGCTAAATCTCCTCCAGCCACTATTCCCCAAATCATGTTGATTGTCCCGACCACTTTCTTTCCTTTTCTCAGATTGCGAGGGCGTCCTTCTAGAGCCTCACCCTGCTGTTTAATAAATTGTGTCAGTCTACCCTTTTGATTAGGGACTGGCATTCATTTGTGGTGTGGCGATGATCCTTGTGGAAATGGCAATATTTGTTCTTGTCTCTCTTATTGAGATTGCCCTTTATCTCGATAGGCCACTTCACATTCTGTTCATGCTTTAAGGTCGCCAACACTTCTATCCAAGAGGCACTCTTGGGTGGGTAAACATCGTAAAGCCTCCGGATTCTCTCTTTTTCGCTTCGGATCCACCTAATCCTGATATGACTCCTATTGTTTATGCTTCTACTTTTCTTCGTTTTTCTCTGTCTCGTACTCCCTCTCCCATTCCCTTTAACAATATCACATCTTCTATTAGGATATAATTTTCTACCCTAGCCATGAGGTTGGTTAGTGAAGTAGGTTCCTTCTGTTAGGGAACTAGATAATTTATTATCTCGAACCCTATGGATAAAAGCTTCCATTACTACTAAATCAGCCAAGTCAAGTACTCGCAAGGTTGCTTCATTGAATCTATTGGCAAATGCCTAAAGAGTCTCGTCGCACCGCTACCTCATCCTAAGAGTCTATTGGCATTGTCATTGTCTTTTGAGTCCTAGTGTTGTGTTGTACATGGACGTTATTATTTTCTCTCTAACGCCTTTACCCACTGTTACGGTCATGTTCAAGACACTCTGGCGTCTCTGGTTTTGGCTGTCCTTTCCACATGAATGTTATAACATTTGTCAATATCCAAATACTCCTTTTTAAGTTTGATGTGCGTGGTGTGCGGTCTTTGCACTATTACGGTTGTAAGTCTCTGTTTCTTTTGTTGTCCTCGAGAAGAATTTTTCATCAAATATATCAGTAGTTAGAACAGTGGAGCCCAATAACTATTGAGAAAAAGTCTTAATAACTACACGTCATGAACATAAATGTGATCAAGGCGTTACAGTTTGTATAATTCCTGGGGGCAAGGTCCGACTAGACTGTATAAGTTTTGGGGCAGGGCCTGACCAAGATATTTGTGTAATTCCTGAGGGCAGAGCCTGACCAGGTTGTTGGAAAATTTCTGTACACCATGCATCCCTAAAAACAAAACAAAAGCAAGAGAAAAACACAATTTATGTTGTTTGGCTTCGGGGTTTCGTGACAAATGTAATTATGATAGTAATATTGTAAATACGAGGCTAGGTTTGAGACACTAATAATAATCGTTTCCTTTTTTGGCACATAGCACTTCTTCAACTGCTCCGCATGCCAGATGTTTTTGAGCTCCTTCTAAGGTATGTACCCGAGTTATTTAGAGCTTGATCCTGTGCAAAATTTGGATAATGTCTTCTTGGAAAATTTTAAATATTTACAGTTTGATCTTGTGTAAATTTTGAAGAAAGTATCCTTGTTTCTAACAATGTGCACCTATGTCACGCCAGAGTCGTAATTAATTTATTAATTGACCATTGCTGACTCAAAATATGGAGTCAATAGGTTATTACTTGGCTTGATCACTATTGTACATTTGATTACTAAAATTGAAAAGTCTATTTCGTTATAAAGAGTTGGTGCCACTCGTTCGTACTTGGGTCTTGTCCCACTTTCATCTACAATGTGAAAGGAGATGTATCTCGCATCCAGCCCAAAAGAATTAAAGTTTGTCTATATGATTTATATTATGAAATAATTTGGATATGTTATAAAATAATTTGTATACAATAAATATTTCTCTCTAATTTCTCTCAAAATTCTTACTACTCAATACTTGAAAGATTTATTCAAACCCATGCTATTTATAAGCAAAGAATGGAAGACAAAGTAATAAATGTTAGTTGTAACACGTCTTCAGAAATCCAATGCAATTTGGCTTGTCAACTTTGCATGCTCGTTGCAAGTCTCCATTTTCAAAAGATAACTTTTATCTTCAATCTCAAAGCCAACATTTTTTACTTTGGCTCATGAATGTCCATATCACATCATCTCACAACACTTCCTTTTGGACATTTATCATAAGAATATGCCTTGTTAAAATTTTAATAGAAAAAACCTAGTGGGAAGAAACCTATTGAAAGAAAAGAGTACAATATCTTTGTTGTACGCTTCATGTTGCCTCATTAAAAACCTTGCCAGGAAACCTAATAGGACAAAACCTAGGCTAAGGAAAAAAGAGTATAGTGCGTATAATTCTCCCCCTTATGAAGGTAATCAAGAACAGTCTCTGAGCCGTCGCATGCCAATCTTGTGTACCAATTTCTCCAATGTTGTTGTAGGTAATGCTTTTGTAAACAAGTCTGCTGAGTTTCACTTGAGCGAATTTGGCAAACATAGATCTCACCTTTCTTTTGGAGTTCGTGGGTAAAGAAGAACTTTGGTGAAATATACTTAGTTCCGTCACCCTTGGTGTAGCCTCCTTTAACTTGAGCAATACAAGCAGTATTATCTTCATAAAATATGGTTGGTCCACTTTTGCTAGTTGAAATGTTGCATTCTCCTTCAATATGTTGAGTTAAAGATCTTAACCACACACATTATTGGCTTGCCTCATGTAGTGCAGGTATTTCGGCATGATTTGAGGAAGTGACGGCAATAGTTTATTTTGTTGAACGCCAAGAAATAGATGTTCTACCATATGTGAAGAGATATCCAGTTTGGAATCGTCCTTTATGCAGGTTGGATAAATACCCAGCATCTGCATACCTAATTAATTTAGGTTGTGCATACTTTGAATAATATAAGCCTATATCAATTTTTCCACGAAGATAATGAAATATTTGTTTAATACTAGCCCAATGTCTTCATGTCGGTGCAGTACTAAATCTTGCTAATAGATTTACAGAAAAAGCAATATCTGGACGTGTACTGTTAGCAAAATTCATTAATGCACCAATCGCACTAAGATACGATACTTCAAGGTAAAGTATTTCTTTGTTATCTTCTTGAGGATGAAAACGGTCCCTTTTTTATATCAAGAAATTGAATGACCATCGGGGGTACCCAGTGGATGAGCTTTGTCCATATTGAAAATTTCTTCAGAATTTTTTCAGTACAAGTCCTTTGGTGAATTAAAATTCCACTTGATAAATGCTTGATTTACAGACCAAGACAAAATTTAGTTTTGCTCGGATCTTTCATCTCAAATTCTTTACGTAAATATGCAACTACTGTTGTAAGCTTTTCAATAGTCTCTGTGATGTTTAAATCATCAGCATATACAACAATAATAACAAACCCTTTTCTTGATTTCTTGATGAAAACACATAGGCTTATGGGACTATTAACATATCTTTTCTTTAAGAGGTATGTACTTAGACGATTGTACCACATTTATCTAGATTGTTTCAATCTATACAAGGATCTTTGCAATTTAATGGAGTGCATCTCCCAAGGATTTGATCTATATGCTTCAGGCATAGTTAGACTTTCAAGGACTTTCATATAAATATCACTATCAAGTGACCCATACAAATATGTTGTTAGTACATCCATAAGGTGCATATGAAGTCCTTTACAAATTGCTAGGCTGATTAAATATCTAAATGTAATTGCATCCACCACAAGAGAATATGTCTCCTCATAATCAAATCCAGACCTTTGTGAAAAAACCTTATGCTATAAGTCGTATTTTATATCTCACAATTTCATTATTTTCATTTTGTTTTCACACGAATACCCCCTTGTAACCTACAGGTCTTACATTTTCAAGCGTTTGGATTATAGGTCTAAAAATTTTACGCTTTGCAAGAGAATTTAATTCAGCATCCATTGCGTCTTTCCATTTAGGCTAATCATTTCTATGTCAATATTCTTGAATGGACTTTGGTTCATAATCATCGCTCTCTACCGTCAATTCAGTAGCTACTACATACGAATATTTTTTATCAACAACAAATTCATATCAGTTCCATCTTTTTCCTATAAAGATATAATTAATTGAGATCTCTTCATTTTCAATATTGTCGCTATTTTTTTCATGCTCCGGTACCTATTTCTCTACTGGAGTTGCCTCTCTAGCTATTTCTGCGATATCTATAGGATTATTAAGAATCTCGAAAATGCCAACTTGTTTATTCAGTTCCTTCCTTTTTCGAGGATTTTTATCTTTGGAACCAAGTGGTCTACCATGCTTCTGGCGTGCCATGGATTTTTATCAATTCTAGTGGGAGCATTTCGAGCTAGAATATGTGACTTAGTCACTCTCTTTGTATAAGTGAACGCATTTGGCAATTGGTGAGTAATCTTTTATAGATGAATAATTTTCTGAACTTCTAGTTTAGATAGATTTGTACGAGGATCAAAATGAGCCATAGATGATGCATTCCATGTAATTTCTTGCTTTTTCAACTTTTGCTTTTCTCCCCCTAATGCTGGGAATACTGCTTCATCAAATTGGTAATCAGCAAAACGTGCTGTAAAAAGATCTCCAGTTAAGGGTTCAAGATATTTAATGACTGATAGAGATTCAAAGCCAACATATATTCTCAGTCTTCTTTGCAGTCCCATTTTTGAATGTTGTGGTGGAGCAATTAGAATATATACTGTATAACCGAATATTTTTAAATGGGATATATTTGGTTCTTGACCAGAAATCCATTGTAAAAGGGAATATTTATGATAAGCAGTTAGCCTTATTCGAACTAGTGCTGCGGCATAATATGGCATGTCCCCAAGCAGACTAGGCAATTTAGTTCTCATAAGTAGTGGTCTAGCAATTAACTGTACGCGTTTAATAAAGGATTCTGCTAAACTATTTTGAGTATGTGTGTGAGGCACAAGATACTCAATTATAATCCCAATTGATGTACTATAATCATTAAAAGATTGGGATGCAAATTCTCCTGTATTATCAAGACGAATATTTTTGATTTTATAATCTAGAAATTATGCACGTAAGCAGAATATTTATACAAGGAGCCTAGCAAATGCCACATTTTGAGTGGATAATAGGAAGACATGTGACCAATGTATGGATGGATCTATTAATACTACAAAATATCAAAATAGTCTACATGTTGAAAAAATAGGCCCACATATGTCCCCTTGAATTCATTCCAAAGATGCAGGATTTTCAGCATCAATTTTAGTTGGGGATGACCTTATAATCAATTTCCCTTGGGCACAAGCAGCACTTAAAAATTCATTTGATGCGAGTGTCTTTTTATTCTTTAATGAGTGCCTATGTGAATTTTCAATAATTCATCTCATCATTATTGCGCATAGATGTCCAAGGCGATCATGCCAAATAATAAAGCTCTATGGATCAATTATCTTCTGGTTTATCACGACATATAATTCCACAGGATTTATGTAAGTACAATATACTCCAGAAGATAATGTCGGAAATTTTTTTTATATACATCTTTTGCTAGATATAAGCGATGTGATATAGAGATATTTTTTATTGTCTTCCTTCATGGTTTCAATATGATAATCATTTTCTCATATATCTCTACAATTGAGTAGATTCCCTTGTGATCTATTTGAATATAAGGCATTGTTTATTATTATTTTTGTTTCTTTGGGGAACATAACACAAGCTCTACCAAAGCCTTCAATTAGCTTGTAGAACCAACTATTATATTGACATTTGTATTAGCTAATTTCAATTAGGAGAGATACTTTTTATTCTTGAGAATAGTATGTGTTGTAGCATTATCAGCCAAACATATTTCTCCATCATTGATATGATGCAAATCCATAATTCTTTACAATAATAAGAAAATACAAAAATATTAGCAAAGATACGATATTTATTTTATAAAAGATAAATATTACATTCAAGCTAAAACTAACTATTAAAGTTACAAACAGTCCGACATAATAAAAACATTTTACTTTTATATAAAGATTAATTTGGATGGATATTTCTATCACCAATCAATTGCTCAATTTTTTCAGTAGCATCCTCGAAGAAATCAGAGCAGTCAAGGTGTATATAATTCATTTGAGTATTTTGTTCAATAAGATTTGTTTCTACACCTTTCCTTTTTACTTTCAACAAAACTTGATAAAGGTCCATGAGATGTTTAGCAGTATGACATGTCTGATGCCAATATCCTTTCATGCCACATCTATAACAAGTATTTTGGTACGTTGGAAAGATTTTCTTTTTCGTGGATTATTTCCTTTGTTGTCGTTTTCTTGTCTTTTGAAATTTGATCTATTTGATTTATGAAAATTACGACCATTACCATGTCTATATCCACGACCATGACCACATTGACAACCACATCCATGACTATAATTATTTGAAAATATAGCATTCACCTCAAGAAACGTAATTTCACTCATTTTTTGGGAATGATTCTAAGCTAGTTGGTCGTGTTTGATGGTTTTTCATTAAGAGCTCATTATTTTGCTTAGCAACAAGAAGACATGAGATTAGTTTAGAATATTTTTTGAAGCCACGCTCTCCATACTGTTGTTATAGAAGTATATTAGATGCGTGGAAAATAGAGGATGTCTTCTCTAACATGTCTTCATTAGTGATCTTTTCTCCATATAATTTCAATTGTGAAGTTATTCTAAATATATCAGAGTTATACTCACTTACAGTTTTAAAATCCTGTAATCGTAGGTGAATCCATTCATAGCGAGCTTTAGGAAGGATCACTGTATAAGATGGTCAAATCTTTCCTTCAAATTTTGCCAACGGACTTGTGGATCCTTTACCGTAAGATATTTGGCTTTAAACCCTTCATGAAGATGATGATGAAGGAATATTAATGCTTTAGCGTGATCCTGTAAGTATGCGTTATTTTATTCTTTAATTGTTTGTCCAAAGTCATTGACATTGAGATGCATTTCAATATCAAGGATCCATGACAAATAATTGTTGCCAGAAATATCAAGGGCCACAAACTCAAGTTTCATGAGCTTTGACATTATAAATCTAACATATTTCAAAAACAAATTAATAAGTAAAATAATAGTATATTTATGTAGCGTAACTTATTGATCTGTAAATATAAGCACATAGAAAGAAATTTAAATATTACAACTACAACATATGAGACTTATAATCATAATATAATATAACATAAGATGTTAATGTCAAGGGTAAATAGCTTGTTAATGTAATTATTACAATTAATCATTATATATTATACTAGTGTTTATGTCCTTAGAAGCCATTTTTTTTAAAATCATAATAATCACATGTCCAAGAGTTGATGTGATCACATCTTCAAAAGTCATGGTAATTAGGCTTTCCGAAAAAAATACGGTATTTGTTATTTTATTATTATTTCATTAAAAAGACAATATTGCAATAATTTATTCTAAAACAAATAATTTAACAAAAATTTTATTTTCAAAATAAATGCAAAGTAAAGTAAATAGGATATAAAAACTTTATGCTATAATACCAAAGTAAAGTATATAGATATGATGTAATACAAAAATGAAATGAAATAAGAACCGCAACCAAATTTTTCTTCTTTTTTTGTAGACTTGTGCCTCCTTTTAAGAATTGACAGAACTTTTTGTTGGCAGAGACTCGTGCTTATAATGTGTTATGTAATAACTTGGATATATTATAGAATAATTTTTATTCAATATATGTTTCTCTCTAATTTTTCTCAAAATTCTTACTACTTAATACTTGAAAGATTGATTCAAACCCATGCTATTTATAAACAAAGAATGGGAAACAAAGCAATAAATGCTAGCTGCAACATGCCTTCAGAAATCCAATACAATTCAACTTATCAATTTTGCATACCCGTTGCAAGTTTCCATTGTCAGAAGATAACTTTTATCTTCAATCTCAAAACCAACATTTTTTACTTTAGCTCATGAATGTCCATAACACATATCTCACAACAATTTCGTTATAACTTTATTTTTAAGTGATCACCATGAAATCTTCCCTAAAAACACTAAAAGCGTAACAAAAAGATCCAAGTCCATCGATCATTAATGTTTCTCCTGTCCTTTGAGGATATGCAATTATGCAAGAACCAAAGGTTAAAAAGAAATTAGCATATTATAGAAACTTCACGAACAAGAAAATTGCTTTAACATCACAGCATAATTAATGTCAAAGCTGCATAGACAACATGAGGGACATCACATAATTCAACCAAAGTAAGGAGGAACAGAAAATTCTAATCTCAACCGTTTACACAGATTTCTGATATAAACAAAATAAATCACTCACAGGCCAGTTTCGTACCGAAACTGGTCAAGCAAATGGCAAATGCCTGGAAAGCTGATAAAGGTTCTCTACAGTCGATAGTGAAAATATCATCCCCTACCTTCCCAAACTGGAGAATAACTGTTTCCTCATCCCCTTGTGCACCTGATTGACTTTGGTCTACTGTTGCAACCAGTTGGAAATCCTTCACCTACGCAACTGTCACCCTACCATGGAAATTCAAACACCAACGTTGTAGGTGTTCATGCCATCTAGGCGCTTTGTTTTTCAAAATGGTATAACCTGAAGAAGGTGACTGAAACACGTTCTCCATTTTCTCATTTTGAAAATTTTCAGTCGAGTATTCACCAGACTTGGGCACCTGAGTGAACAGACCATCCTCCTTGGACCTCTTGATTTTAAGAGGTTGAACTTATAGGATACCTGTCCAACTTCAAAATTACCAGCTGGAACTTGGGGACTGACTCGCTTGCTGGCAAAACGGCAGCCACCTCTGCTGCTGGATGGTTTTGCTCCATTATGTGGCGGTTCCCCATCATAAATGCTGAAACTGGTGCCAAGGAAATCTGACCTGTAAGAATGTGACTACTGGACCCTGTTAGAGATTAAATTTTTAAGACCTTTAACAAAGAACAGCATCAAATGGATTATTCCTTAACCTAGAATAGCACTGAAATATCATCTCTTTCTTACAGAAAAGTACATTGTAGATCTATGCTTTCATAATAGAACAGCACGCAGTTCATCTATTTCAGAGTATTTGAATTTAACTAGAGTACAACTTCGAGTTTGAACTTTGGCGATTAGATTTGGAAGAAGACAAAATTCCACGCAAAAGAAATGTTGAGTACTTTTCTCATTCTTTGATGATTTTGTAGTTCTCACTCCTAGAGATACATCTTCAACACCTCATAATTTCTGATGTTGTCACACTACCCATGTTGAGGAATCATATCAAATATCCAATTCAAGCACGTGGTATTCGATATAGTGCGACCAAATAAATAGTTAATAATATTGCTTGTCCTAAATACCCTCGTCCAAGATGGTGAATATGATCTCTTGCATTTTATTGACTGATTATGAAAAATGAAAGAAAGAAAGAAAAGAAACAAATAGTCATGAAAACACGTGTGGTGGCAAGATATTATTGATGCCATTAACATTTTCCTTGAAACTCACTTCTGCATTAATGAGAATTAGAGAGAGAAATTTTTGTATCTTATTCATTCTTAACTAAATTGAGCACATGAGACAAATATATATAGGTAGCTCAATAACTAACTCCTAACGGCTCTTAGCTGTACACCTCACCACTTTGTTTACACATGTTATACTTACTTAGCTGTCATTCTATCTAGCTGATAGTTAATAGCTATACATAGAGAATCTTCTAGAACTCCTAATCTATTCCTTATCAACCCCGCTCAAGCTGAGCTTGGGCTTTGACCATGGGAAGCTTGTGTTTAAGATAATCAAACTGATTCTAAGGAAGAGCTTTAGTAAATAGGTCTGCCACTTCTTGTTGTGAAGAGATGTAGGATAGCTATAGTGCCTTGGAGACCACTTGCTCCCTAACAAAATGATAATCAATCTCAATATGTTTAGTTCTTGCATGGAAGACAGGATTAGATGCAAGAGCCATAGCTGAGATGTTATCACAATGTAAGACTGGTGTAGAAGAAGAAATAGACAAATCCTTCAAGAGATAGGTCACCCTCTGATTTCAGAGGCTGAATAAGCCATAGCTCTATACTCTGCTTCTGTGGAGGATCTTGCAACTATATGTTGTTTCTTGGATGACCAAGAAATGATATTAGGACCTAAATAGATGACATAACCAGTTGTAGGCTTTCTATCTGCAGCATCAGAGGCCTAATCAGAGTCACTGAAAGCTTTCAGTTGAAGTTCTCCTGATCTATATAGCAATCCTTGACCCAGAGTTCCCTTGATAAATCTCAGAACCCTTTTTAATGCCCCAAAATTTGCGAGAATGGGATTATGCATTTTCTGACATAATGAATTTATTGCAAACTGAAGATCAGGTCTTGTCATTGTGATATATTGGAGAACACCAACTAGACTTCTAAACTAACTACCATTAGCATTAGGTGTGTGATTGCCTGCAGCCTTCAAAGTAGCTTTAGCTAGAGAAGGAGTATGAACAGAAGAGCAGTCAATCATTCCTGTTTATTGTAGGATTTGCTTGGCATACTTGGTCTGATGAAGAATAAGCCCTGTAGGAGTATATTGAACCTTTATGCCTAAGAAATAGGACAAAGCTCCAAGATCTTTCATGGCAAACTGAGTACTCATGATGTTAAGCAATTGTGAAATGTAGCCTGAATTACAGCCTGTGATGATAATATCATCCACATATACTAGGAGTAAAGTAAAATCAGTAGATGATTTGTGAATGAACAATGAACTATCTGTAGAACTAGAATGAAAACCATGGCTGATCAAGAAGGTGGAAAACTTGTAATACCAAGCCCTGGGAGCTTGTTTAAGGCCATATAATGACTTTTTGAGCCTGCAGACATGTTGAGGTTTTGTAGGATCTTCAAAACCTTGAGGTTGAGTCATGTAGACTTCTTCTTCTAATGTGCCATGCAAAAAAGCATTAGACACATCCATTTGCTTCAAAGGCAATTATAATGCAAAGCAAGACAAATGATTGTTCTTATAGTAGGACTTTTAACCACTAGACTAAAGGTCTCCTAGTAGTCAATGCCTTGTTCTTGGAGATAGCCTTTGGCTACCAAACCAGCCTTGTACCTAGCAATAGACCCATCTCCGTGGGTTTTGATTTTAAACACCTATTTAGAGCCAATAGCTTGTCTCCCTGAAGGAAGAGGAACTAACTCCCAAGTTTCCTGTTCCTGTAGAGCTTTGTACTACTTGAACCCAACATTGATATTTAGAAGCCTCTTTGTAACTGTTAGGTTCAATAGTAGTAGGAACAGTAATCAAACTATGAAGTTGATACAGTGGTGGTGGTAAGCAATCTATCTTTGACCTTGTTAGCATTGGATGATTAGATATAGAAGTTAGGTGTTGGAAAGGTGCAGAAGTGACAGGAGATGATGAAGATGAGGAGGCAGATGATTGAAGTGAAATTTCTGCCTGATGAGGTGAAATTTCTACCTGGTAAGATGCTAAAGTAGATTGGGACATAGGAGTTAAGGGATGATGCATTTGGGAAGGTGAAGGAGATTCTGATGGAATTGGATGTGAAGAGTAAGAAGGTGAAAATTGTGCAGAGAAATTTGTAGAAGCACTTGAAGACTGTGCAGAAGAACTTGAAAAGACTGAATTGGAATATGAATGAAAAGGTGAAAACTGAAGTGTATAGGAAGTGGCAGTATGCACAGTAGTAGAACTAGGAATGCAAAACTGTTTAATGGTGTCAGAAAGATTTGCAAATTTGGGATAAGGAAACACTTCCTCATTGAATCTAACATGTCTGGAGATGTAACTTCTGTGAGTCTCAAAATCTAAGCACTTGTAGCCTTTTGTTTGAGGGCAAAATCCTAGAAAAATACAGGGCTTGGACTTGAACTCTAGCATGTTTTTGGTATAAGGTTTGAGTCATGGATAACACAGACATCCAAAAGCTCTAAGATCTTGATAGTTTGGCTGAATGGAATATAGAAGCTCATAGGGTGACCAGTTGTTAAGCACAGGTGTAGGTAGTCTATTAATCAAAAAAATTGCCATTGACAAAGCTTTAAGCCAGAAATTAGGTGATAAATTACTTCGACGCAACAGTGTAAGAGTAGTTTCAATAAGATGTTTGTATTTTCTTTCCACCCTGCCATTTTGCTTAGGTGTATAAGGACAACTTGTTTGATATAAAGCTCTTATAGACTATAAGTAGGACTGAAAATTGTGATTAACGAACTTAGTCCTATTACCAGTCCTTAGTATTTTTAATGTGGCTTGAAATTGAGTGACAAGCATGGAATGAAAGGCAAGAAATATGGAAAAAAACTTCAGTTTTATTCTTCAAAGGATAAAGCCACACAAACCTAGTACAATCATCTAGAAAGGCTACATAGTACCTATACCCTTTGTTAGAAGGTACAGGAGTAAGACCCCATACATCAACATGAATCAAATGAAAAGGTACGCCAGAAACAGATTTAGACAAAGGAAATGATAATTTATGTGATTTTGCTACTGAACATGATTCACAATGAATAGGATTGGTAGGTAACCTAATATCTAAAATTTGAGACAACATGGTTGCAGCAGAGGAGGAGGGATGTCCAAGTCTTTTGTGCCACAAAGCCTCTATTAGAGATGGCCCTTTGGAAACTTTGTTGGCAATAAGAACTTGAGCACATGTGTAAGTCTTGAATGATTTGGAGTTGAAAGATGAAGAGATGGGAAGATAGTATAGACCTCCTTTACACGGGGCCTTGTATAGTATGGGATGGTTAACACTGTCCAGGATTGCCACTTCCTTGGAATTGAAAGAGATTGTGCAATTGTTATCATGTGTCAATTTAGAAATAGAAAGAAGATTAGTTGATATATGAGGAACATATAGAATATCAGACAGAATTAAAGAGTTTGAAGCAGTGGAGAGTGTACCATCACCAATGCTATGAATAGGCAAAGTCTGACCATTACCAACAATTACTGACTCAGCTCCAGTGTAAGGTTGATATTTCTACAAGTGACTAGGATCATGTGTAACGTGAGGGTTTGCTCCTGAGTCCAAACCCCATTGCTGATCACTATTAGTAGTGTTAGAAGTTTGTGTAGTGTAAGCTTGCTTGCCTCCTGTAGACTATGGAGCATCGTTAACTCCATCAAATCTATGCCAACAATTAAGAGCCATATGATTTGGCTTTCCACAAATCTGATAATAGATCTTGTTTGTGTTAGCAGCAATAGATTGTGATTGAGAAGCAGTGGACTGGGAACCTGAAGAGGAAACAGGTCCAAGAGTTTGACCTGGAGGTCTAACAAAACCACCTCTACTGTAGCCTCTACCAGTTCTTCCTCCTCTATTGGCAGGAGGACCTCTACCTCTAGCTTGACCACCCCTAGGCTGAGAGTTAGAGTACAGGGCAGTATGAAAGTTTTGCCCAAAACTGTCAATAATGGAAAGAGAATTCTCCATCTTTATATGAAGTTCCTCGGATATTAACAGAGAAGCCAATTCTAAGACAATGATTTGTATAGGTTTGACTCTAATAGATGCCCTAAATGAGTTATACTCAGGTGGTAAACCTCTCAAGATGTACATGGCACAGTCCTCTTGAGAAACAATCTCATTTACAATAGTCAATCCATCTAATATAGTTTTAACATGATTAAGATAAGCTTGCATAGTCATGGTTCTTTTAGACAAATTTAGTAATTGAACCTTCAATTGATAGACATGTGACCTGCTCAAGGAGCTGAATCTTTGATGAAGAGCATTCCACACTTCAGCTACTGTAGGAAGATGAAATACTTGAGAATGAACAACAGGTGTCATAGTAGTAAAAAGACAAGACCTAAGATAGTCATCCTAAACCATCCACTTGTCATATTCCGAATTAGGAATAAGATTACCATCTACAGCTGCTATCTCCATTGGAGGACAAGGAAGCTTACCAAGTACACGATTAAGAATCTTTGAAGCTTGAAGAACTCCTTGAACTTGTGATTTCCATATCACAAAATTAGTGTTATCTAGTTTGATATGAACTAGATTTCCTATATTCTGGATTGACCTCTGCAATCCTGGAGAAATTTCTTCATTAGTGTGGAAAATATATAAAGCATAAAATATGTAGAGAAAATATAAAAGTATTGAAGATGGTTGGAGCCACCATCAATGGTGGCTCTAGAAGAAAGATACTCATGTAGAATACATTGTGAATTGTTGATATTTCATGAATACAATAGAAGAGCCTATTTATAGGCATGATAACTTGGTGAGCAAGAATAGATGTTAGACTAAAAAGGTAACTAGAATTCTAAGGAAACTAGAATAATAAGGAAACCAATTTGACTAATTACCTAATCTAGACTTTTGCTTAATTCAATACCATAAGATAAGGAAATACATTAATAACTAAAATATTCTTCAACAATTAGCATCAACACGCAGCTGAGCAACCATGGAAGGAGATGAAAAAGCTTTGCCAGAGCTGAGATAAGATGATGAGCCAGGCTTTTGATATGAAAAAGAAATTTGAAAAACTGAACTGATAGAAAGGATCGCCTAGAACAACCAGCAAGACCATGACCATGCCAGTTAAAATATATCTCAAGTACCTCATGGATATCAAGTATTTAGAATTAATTTCAGCATGTCTATTCAACCAGCAGTTTAAATATATCTCGTGGACATGTAATTTGATTGTGAAGCTGCATTGTGATATACCTTCCACTTCATAATGGGCTTCCATGACCATGCCGGTTAAGACCTAAATGTTCCTCTAAAATAATAACTGTAGAGTCCTTACTAATGCAGAAAAACTAGATCATTTTCTGATGATATTGAACTATTTTTCCTCTCACATTTCATAAATCGAGGCCAGAAGAATATACCACATGACAAACCATAAAGAAACATAAAAGCTTACAAAGATGGGTCATTCATGACACTTAATCTTCTGCAAGCAAGATGTGAATCCCTACCTTAATTTTCCAACGTAGGCATTGCTTCCTTGAGATAGGTCATCAGCATCAAGTGATACTACATACTCAATGTGAGCACCATTTCTATATCTTTTTGCTGCGAGAAGAAACTTCCCTTCGTCTGTGAATGCTGCCAAAGGTAAATACAGTAAAATGAATCTATGGCATAAGACTCTCACAGGAATTAGTATATATACTATCTTATGATAAAGTAGGTTGTGGTATAAGTAACAGTGGGCCTAGTACGTTCAGGTTGCAGTTGGATGAGGATGGTTGTACTTTATTGGAGTTACCACCTCATCTAAAAGTTTAAGCTGGTAGAGAGGATATTGGTTTATTTATTTATTATGTTAACACGCCCCCTCACGTGCAGCATGATTTGTTTAGAGCTTGCACATATTTATTATGTTAACACGCCCCCTCACGTGCAGCATGATTTGTTTAGAACTTGCACATAGACAATTTAATTAAATGGGTGGCGGTGAGGATTGAACCTGTGCCGTTTGGCTTCCAGGCTCTGATACGATATTGGAGTTACCACCTCATCTATAAGCTTAAACTTGTAGAGAGGATATTGGTTTATTTATTTATTATGTTAACATACTTGAGAAACGATTTTGGTTATTTCAAATCCTTGAATTTAATATTTCTGATTTACAGAATATATACTTTAAATCACCAATGGCATCTTTTGGAATTTCCTATCGACTGTTGTATAAAACAGACAGCAATTCAGAATCTGCTTTCAATTCTCAAAAAGGCACCAAATATTTGAACTTTGCAACTCATCAAAGCAACTTAATTATAGCTGATGGATTTTGCACAAATTTTAATCTCCAATCATCCTCAGCCTGTCCATACTACTATTGCCAGTTTGAGTAAAAAGCAATCTGATGAAAATCCTCAAATGCAAATATAGCCAAATAAATACAATTCCATTCTTTTCTGGTTGGATACCCAAAAAAAAAAAATTTAAAGATACAACAGATCTGATCACTAGCAGTCAGATAAGAAACATGAATCACACACTCCACAAGGAAAAGGGAAATGAGAAAGGATAGGAGAAAAAATATCTGATCACGAAGGCTGCAGCACAACGCAAAACAGCATAGAGATGAATCAACAACCTTTATCCTCTCAAAATTGGAACTTTCAGGAAACAGTGTTTATATTACATATCCTATTTCTACAGGCATGAAATAGAGGTAGATTTCAGAACACTAGTGAAACTAACACAATTGCAAGAGAATAACCAATTTCATGGATAAGGTCAATTTTTTAAAACATGCTAGCCATACCAGCTTCTTGATCCCGTTGTTTTACTCAGTCACAACTGTTAAGTTACTACCTCATCTAAAAGCTTAAATTTATAGAGAGGATATTGGTTTATTTATTTAGTGTGTTGACACGCCCCCCTCACGTGCAGCATAATTTGTTTAGAGCTTACACGTGGACAGTTTTAATGTTTTTTTAAATGGGTGGCAGTGAGTTTTGAACCTGTGCCATTTGGCTTCCAGGCTCTGATACCATGTTAAGTTACCACCTCATCTAAAAGCTTAAGCTTATAGAGAAGATATTGGTTTATTTATTTAGTGTGTTAACAATAACAAAGAACACTAAGAAAACATATAGAAAATCAAAAACGAAAAAGAAAAGGAAAAAAAAAGAAAAAGAAAAGAGAAGAATAAAACTTACAAGGTGAAAGAGCAAGATAAAGGTAAAATGTAGAATTCTTCTTGTCTTGTTTTATGAGACACTGAAGTGGAGAGTTGCGGGGTCCTGGCTGTGATAGATACAAACAGAACTAAGTCAGCATTCAAGCATAATTTGAAATTTCAACGATCAATAGCACTAAGGTTCAAAGTCGGTGCAATTATCAAGATGCTAAAACAATCTCAATTTTTTAGAAGTAGCTAAAAAGAAAATTTCCACACTTGGTCCAAACCACAGTAGCTCTAAATATCAATAACACTTCCACCGAAAAAGGTTTCTATCAGGCTATTAGCTCCTTATAGTAACACTAGAAAATCTTTATGTGGTTTTCCAAAATAGAAATCGGTTATATGAATAGCCATCTATATTTTCGCTGAACGACGAGCTTTCTAGAGAAAGCTAGTCCAATTTGTTTGCACATCATCTACTAGAAGCACAACATTTTTCATTTCATTGAAAGAGATACTACCCAAAACTAGTCCCCTCTCCTTTTGATGCAGGCTTTATATTTTCCAGAAGTCAATCCACCAAGGAAATCTGATGTTTCAGATTTCTTCTGCTCTAAAAGATCAAACATTCATGACCATGTTTGTATTGCTTCATTTGAGATAATTTCATTCGATCCATCAACACCAACTCATTGTAGCAGCCATTAAAGTTTGGGTGGTGAATTTTGAATTCTCCAAAATTGGATATGATAATTGCAATCAGTATAGTGAACCATTTTTCATTTAGGAAAGAACCCCACTTCTCTCTTCTCCAACTTGGATATTTCATAATTTTTCAATTATCAGAATTGCAGTAGATACTTTGCCATTCAAAAATAGAAATATCCAGTTTCCAATACTAAACAGGCTCTTATATGGGTTATTAACTCATGGACCAAAAACTTCCAATCAGCTAATCTAGTTCTGTACTTGTTCTGTGGACACTTCAGTCGAACGAAAATATATTCCAAAATCCATTTATTGGTTTTCGGTACGTCATATTAAAATTGCTGAAAACTACATCTTTAATCAACCAACCAAATATGATTCTTTAGTTATTGTTTTCCATCCAAAAAAAAAAACATACTTCATAAAATATCAACTTCCAAATTGTCTCTGCCATAGAATATACATACACAGACACGAATTTTTACATAATATCAACAAATAACGCAGAAATTTTCTTAAAATTTATCGAGGAAGAAAAATGGAACATTTAATAAGTCCATTTTAATTGAATCAACAACAGAGTTCACCTAAAGAAACTCTATACAAAAAATGAACCTGTTTAAGGCATGAAGGGAAGGTAATTTCCCCCCCCCCCCCCGTCGCCAGGAAGATTTCACGACGTCCTTTGTAACCTCTCTCCAACACCGGCAAACGCATCCGCAGACGACGACGTTTCGGCGAAGCGGCCAATGCTCCTCACTCGCCTCCACTCGCTGCATAATTTCTACCAACAACTCCGGCAGCATCGTTGACCACGAAACAGCGCCGTTCTGATCAACTTCATCTTCATTTTCATTTTTATTTTCATTTTTTGAATCACCTTTTGTTAATAAATTCAAATTATTTTCATAATTTTCTTGGGGAAATTCATATGACAGAGCTAAGGATCGGCTCGCGATTCTTGTAGAAAGAAAAGAGCCTCTCCACGACATCGTTTTGGTTATTTCGGAAAAACAACCACAACTCTAATAACAATGACTACATGTATTGTTCGTCCATTATTGATGTCTGACGAGGTTTTGATGCAGAGGTGGTCGTAAGCAAAATATGTGACAAAGAAGACGTTGGGTGTAGAGTGACTGAGCTGTGACAAAAGGTGTATGTGACGCATCAATGACTTGAATTAAGGCTCAGTCTGTTTCGTCAAAAATATTTTTCTGGTAAATGAAAAATTAGGTCATTTTTCATACATTTATCAACCCCTCCTCCCACACATATCACATCCCGCACCCCAGCCCCCCGCCCGGCCCCCGGCCAACCCCCACACCCCACGCCCCACGCCCCACGCCCCACCCCCCACGGTGCCCCGGTCCCCTAGCCCCTGCCCCAGCACATCGGCTCCTGACACGCCAGCCCCCACCCAGCCACCAGGGGGTCGAGGCCTGGGTGTTGGGGTCTCCTCCCGGTTAGCGCAGATAAACATATTTTTTATTGTCATTAAAAATATTTTTTAATTAATTTTTATTATGATAGTGACAATAGAATATATTTTTTTAGAAAAACATTTTTTAGGAAAAATTTTTTCATGGGAGACATTTTCGAAACAAGTTATTTTTTGCAAAATAAAAAGAGCCCAAGTATCTTAATTTCTTCTCATTAATAATTTTAATAACTGATCTATAATCTAATTCTTACCTCTATTTGTCATTGAAAAATCTATACTATATTAATTAAAAGAACTCAATTTAATATAATACTAACAAGTGTTGTATAAACATAACCCTTTATTATGTACTCCTATTTTCAAGTCTCAATCTATGGCTATTCAAGTATCGAAACTCCAATTACACCTTATCTAACCGTCAAGATTTATATTCAAATTTATTCAAAATTTCCTTATTTAGTGAGATTTATATTAATTTAATAATTTATTTTAATATTTACATATTAATATAGAAAATCATGACATACAATCTAAATTGATTATATATATCTATGGTAACTCACTAATTTAGTTCCTATCAAATCTTGACCTATTTTAATTGATTTGTTTTATTATAAAAAATTTAGTACTGTATATGATAAAATATAATTGATTGTAATGTTTAGTAATATAAAATACTTTAAAAAAAAAAACCAATCATATATTTTGTATCCTGTACATGGTACGGGTGTTAAGCTAGTAAATATATATAACACAACCTAACGTTAAAAAATACTCCATGTCAGAAAATTAAGTTGATATTTGAAAAGAAACAATTTTATTCATGTATTGTACGAGTATACATAATAGATATAGTATATGTCAGTATACCCTCGCATTTAATGTTTCTCTTTTGCCATTTATAACTCACAAAACAAAAAATAATAAGCTAATCATGAGCTTAATTTTTTGAGTGACTTGAATGATGTCCACAGTCCTGTAAGAAGGACGAAAAGAGTGAAAAATTGATGTAAGTATTTATTCATATAATATAAATTTACTTATTTTGATAATTTTATTAATTTAAGTTTCAAGTTTTCTCCAAAGTTTAATTTGTTTTAATCTCAATCAATATCTTTGAAATAATTAATCAAAATCGTTTTCTTGTCCTGATGCTTGAATTATCCAAACTCACTAAAAAATGGGTATGTAATTGGGTTTTGCCAATAGGCAAAGACGCCTACTGAATTTGGTTAAGTAATTGGGTTCTGCCAATAGGTGAAGACGCCTAGTGAATTTGGTTTTTTGTTTGATTAGTGTATACTGGTTTCGTGGGAAGCTATTTTGAGTTAGAAGACGAGGATGGAGAGGGACTTTAGTGTCTTTTATTTGTTCAAGTTATTGGTTGCTAGTTGTTTGCATTATTTTTTTCCAAGTTGCTAGTTGTTTGTATTTGACTGGATAAAAGTTTTCTTTGACCGTTCAACAACACGAAGAAGTTTGAGATAGTTGTGATCACAAAAGTCCGACCACCCAACTAACAATGACACCCCTTTCCCCACGTTCTTCGTTTTCTCCACACCAATTCTCACGGGTGTGCATTAATGGAATTTTTTTTTTTAATTTTTGGCCCTTTTTTTACAACTTTGTTATAAAATGGCTCCTTTCTTAAATCCTTTTAAAAAATTGGCTTGTCTTATGCTGGCGTCCGAACTAGGACTCTGGGAGTCCGATATTGTGCAACTTTTCATTCTCCATAACCCTTTTACATTTCCTCAAAATTTGACTCGCAAAGATCAATATTTTTCGCACTCAAACTACCAAGGAGTTTGAGTCTAGCTCCCAGAATCCGTTCCTATGCTACTGATGTGCAAATCATTCGTCCGACTTAGTATAGGGGCGAAACACTAATCGAACCATCTAGTAGCTGATTCCCTCCGAAGTTTCCTTCAGGATAGTTGGAGCTCGCATGCGAGTTCTAGTGGGTAAAGTTAATGATTAGAGGCAGCGGGGACGCAATGCCCTCAAGCTATTCTCAAACTTTAATTGGGTAGAAACAATGTGACTGCTTTGTTAAGCCGTGCCATGGAATCAAAAGCTCAAATTGGGCTATTTTTGGTAAGCAGAACTGGCGATGTAAGATGAACCGGAAGCTGGCTTACAGTGCCCAACTGTGCCCTAACATAGACCCCACAAAAGGTGTTGGTCGATTAAGACAGTAAGATTGTGGTCATAGAAGTCGAAATCCACTAAGGAGTGTGTAACAGCTCACCTGCCGAATCAGCTAGCTCCGAAAATGGATAGCACTTAAGTGCACGACCTATATCCGGCCATTGAGGCAAGTGCCAGGCCCCAATGAGTAGGAGGGCGTGGTGGTCGCTGCAAAACCTAAGGCACAAGCCCAGCGGAGCAGCCATCGGTGCAGATCTTGATGGTAGCAGCAAATATTCAAATGAGAACTTTGTAGGCCGAAGAGGGGAAAGGTTCCATGTGAATGGCGCTTGCACATGGGTTAGTCGATCCTAAGGGTTGGGGGAAGCCCGATAGATAGCACGTTCTGTGCGTGCACTGAATGGGAATTAGGTTCAAATTCCTAAACTGGGACGTGGAGGTTGACGGCAACGTTAAGGAGTCGAGAGACGTTGGCGGGGGCCTCTAGAAGAGCAATCTTTTCTGTTTAACATCCTACCCACCCTGGAAATGGCTCTACTAAAGATAGGGTCCAGTGGTTGGAAGAGCATTGCACGTCCCATGGTGTCTAGTGCGTCCTTGGCAGCCCTTGAAAATCCAGAGGACCGAATGTTGTCCACGCCTAGTCGTACTTATAACCATATCAGGTCTCCAAGGTGAGTAGCCTCTATTCGATAGAACAATGTAGGGAAGGGAAGTTGGCAAAATGGATCCATAACTTCGGGAAACCGATTGGCTCTGAGGGGTGGGCACAGGGGTCCTAGTCCCGAACCCGTCAACTGTTGTGGATTGCTCGAGCTACTCTCACGGCAAGAGTAAGTCGCTACGGATTGGCTTGGGCACGATCCGGAACGACTTCCTAGGGGGCGTCAAACAGTCAACTCAAAACTGGTATAGACAAGTGGAATTCAACTATTTAATTAAACAAAGCATTGTGATGGTCCATGCGAATGCTCACGCAATGTGATTTTTGCCCAGTGCTCCGAATGTCAAAGTGAAGAAACAACCAAGCATGGGTAAACGACGGGTATAACTATGACTCTCTTAAGGTAGCCAAATGCCTTGTCATCTAATTATTGACGCATGGATTAATGAGATTCCCACTGTCCCTGTTTACTATCCAACGAAAACATAGCTAAAGGAATGGGCTTGGTAGAATTAGCGGGGAAAGATGATCTTGTTGAGCTTGACTCTAGTTCGATTTTGTGAAAGGGCTTGAGAGGTGTAAGATAAGTGGGAGCCGAAAGGCGAACATGAAATACCACTACTTTTAACATTATTTTACTTATTCTGTGAATCAGAGGCAGGGCATTGCCCCCCTTTTTGGACCCAAGCCTCTTTATGTGGGTCAATCCGGCCGAAAGACATTGTTTAGTAGGGAGTTTGGCTAGGGCGGTGCACCTGTTAAAAGATAACACAGGTCTCTCAAGATGAGCTCAACGATAATAGAAATCTCGTGTGAAACAAAAGGGTAAAAGCTTGTTTGATTCTGATTCCCAGTATGAATACGAACCGTAAAAGCGTGGCCCAACGATCCTTTAGACCTTCGAAATTTGAAGCTAGAGGTGTAAAAAGAGTTACCGAAGGGATAACTAGCTTGTGGCAACCAAGCATTCATAGCGACGTTGCTTTTGATCCTCCAATGTCAGCTCTTCTTGTCATTGTGAAGCAGAATTCACCAAGTGTTGAATTGCTTACCCACCAATAAGGAACGTGAGTTAGGTTTAGACCATCGTGAGACAAGTTTGTTTTGCCCTACTAATATCTTGTTTTTTGTGTGTGTTTGCGTTGTTATTTGCCTATGTTTAAGAGGTGTTTTGAACTTTAACAGGTGCATTAGTGTAGTACATATACTAGAGTTAGGCTTAAGTGTAAGCAAATATACATAGTTGAGTTTAAAGACAAACGCTATACTAATGCACGCTTATTTCTCATCTTTGGTGAAATTAGGTCAAAAGCTCGGGACTTGAATTAATATTGCAGTCAAGCTCGAGATGTTTGGTGATACGCTATTTGTGAGCACAAGCCTAAATAGCCCGTAAGTGCACGGATTGATGCAATGTAGTGTGTGCGAGAATGGGTGTCGAACCACAAGGAGGCTATGTTGTGGGATGGATTCTACGTGTGTGTTCTACAGTATGCCTAAGAAGGAAACTTAAACTAACTATTTTTGGTGTTTTTGGATGGTTGGGAGCTCTAACTAAAGTAAATAAAACTACACTATGGGAATGGGAAATATGGAGACAAGCTATCTAGAGGGAACTAACAAATGGAAAGGATTAGGGTGACATCTACTTGTTAATGGGTGATCTTAGATTCCAATACTATGGGATTACATGGAATGACTTAATTATCAATTGCTTTTTTACTAGGTTGCTTAGTTAATATCCTAATTTCCCTTAGGACTCGGTACGGGTTCGTCCCTAGGCGACGTCTCTTAGAGCTACGACGTGGTCCTTATGACTTAGGGCCTTAAGAGTGACTAACTAGCTTTCTAGGTGACCTAGAACAAACCTACCCTAGTACCTATATCATTGGTTGGATTTAAAGCCAAGACCTAGTGTTGCTAGAGTCGACTAAATCTATCCGGAAGCCTATTGGCTGGATTTAAAGCCAAAGGAGACTCGATTTAGACTAGCCTTTAATTATGCTTCGTCATTCTAGGGTCACAATAGTAGGATTTGACCTATTAACGCATTCATACATGTTCTAAGCCAAGATGTTTGTGAATAAAGGGACCTATTCAACTACCAAACATCGTCATGCTCGGATTACACCATTAAAAGCACTTTTGAACCAACATGTATGCAATATTGATGTCATATTTACTACTAGGCATGCAAACATACACATGGACATGAATATAAGCAATGCCTACTTCATAAGATCCACACATAAACACATGGACATGATTATAGAATGGATTAGAGGTGTTTAGTAGCAAATAGACTTCAATTTACACATATGCAATTCTCATAGGCATATTATCAAACACGTAGACATGTATTAAACAACAGCCATTGAAACAAGAAAAACATAGCATATGTATATACATTAAGCCATTGAATCCCATAATATAGAAGTAAAGAATCAATCCATTACACAAGTGTCATCACCCTAAACAAATCTACTCAAACATAATATAATAAATGATGAAAGAGAAAAGAGAAAACTTCCCTTCCATCCTAGCAATTCTTGCACAAAATCCTTGAGTAACCTTTGATCCAAGTGTTTGAATCTCTCCAAATGAACTTAAGACTAGGTGAAAAGTGTGTGAGTGTGTGTGTTGGAGGTTGGTGAAAAAGGAATTAGGGTTTGGGAGATGGGTATGAAAGAATGTGACTTTCTTCATAACAAAATGACCAAAAGCGGGCTTATATAGCTAATTTTTGCGACTATTGGAACACTCTACCGGAGCATCGGTACTAAGGGGTCTCTATTCCAGTAATAGAAGCTTGCTCTCTATTTTTGGCACAATAGTGAATTGGTGCATCGGTACCAAAGGCCTTCTATTCCGGTAGTAGAAGTATGCTTTTTGTTTTTGGCGGAATAGTGAGACGGTACACCGGTACTTTGAAGTTAGTGTTCTGGTAGTGTCTCTTTGCTCTCTTTTGGCTTCGTTTTAGCTCCGTTTTGCTTCTAATTGTCTTGAACGTTGTCCGGAAGCCTCCAAACTTGATTTTCTTCCACTTTTCATCTTCAATTATGTTTCCAATCCTTGCTCAAATCATCTCCATCTTCGTTGATCTTCAAACATTTCTCAATCTCACCTATAACATCCAAAACAAACCATTAATGTAGCATTTACCCTTTAAACTCAACTATGTATAATTGTATACACTTAAGTCTATACCTAGCACAAGTACTACATTAATGCAACTATTAAGCTCAGTACACCTCCACAATATAGACAAATAACAATTCAAACACACATGAAAACACAACACATCAACACCCCTAAACCTTCTCCTTGCTTGTCCCCAAGCAAGTCCAATCTTAAGTTTACTTCTAAAGCTGATACAATGGATTGCCTAAAGGATTGACTCATTATCAAGGTTAGTCTAAGAAGCATGAAGGGGGCATTCCTATTGTGGAGAGATCCCCAAATCTCTTTGGATCCTCCCTCTACTCATAAGGGGTCTTGTTTCTCGTGAGAATGTCCCAAGTAGCCAATCTACCACAAGCCTAGGATTCTGACTCACGCACTCAGGATGTTGATATTTCGTGCTCCCTCAACTAACATGGCCTCCCCAACATGCACTGAGCCTCAAAGACAAGAAGAGAGAATATACAAACACAATGGCTTATAAAAAGCCTTATTCACGTATCTACAAAGATGATAACTTGTGCTAAGTTGACATTGTGTCACTTATGCACTTATTCACTAACTTTTTGGTGCCTTTGGCTTTTTCTCTTTTTTCACTTCATTTTTTTTTTATATTTTTGCACCTTTTTTCCTTTTTCAATTTTTTTGGATTTTTCATGCTTTGTATTGTATTCACAAAAAGAAAGAAAAAGAAACGCTTAGGCACATAAAAAAGAAGCAATCAAGGAAGGGGCACTCATATCAATAACCCTTTTTCAACATTCTTTCCTACCAAGCCATGGGGTGGCCACATGATTTATTCTTAAAGGTCCTCACTCTCCATAACATTGAAGGGCATCCCCTCCAAGACTTAGTTTTCAAACCACTCTATTCATTTCCCCACAAATGCATCTTATCTTCAAAAATCAATAGAGTCAATCACAATAGCCAACACAATAATCAACAAAGAAATAAATGACTCTACATGCAAAAAAATTGAAAAATTTTCACCATTTTTAAGCACATAATGCAATCTACCCTAAGCAAGATATATGACAAGAAAACCAAACTCCCACACCCCAAACCTAAACTTTGCTTGTCCTCGAGCAAATAGAGCAAAACACTTAAACAAGCAAATTGGCATTACAAAACAAGTAAGGGTGGCGGGGATGGGGTAAAAGCATAGGAAACAAGTGGAGAAAGGATAGATAAAACCTTGCATTTTCTTAAAACTTTCCATGCCAATGATAAATCACCATACTACTAACCCTGTGACTCACAATTCACAAACACTCACAAAGAAAACAAGATTAGCAGCATTGCCTATGCATGCTTGCATTGGCATGTGCAAAAATAAGCAATGGTGTATCTTACGGGATGAAGGATCGGGATTCAACACTTTGGTTTAGGTGTAAGAAAGATAAAAGAAAGAAATAAAATAAAAAGAAAATAAAGTGAAACAAATGCAAAACTGCAAAATTGAATCTAGGTTGCCTCTTAATAGCGCTAACCACCATGCCGTCAACCGGGCAAACACCAACTCATCTTCAACTTCCATGGATGGGTTCTTGATGCATTAAAACCTTCACACAAGCCATGCTCGAATCATATGCGTGTTTCAGGTGTTGCCCATTCACCGTCAAATCTCGGCCATCCTTCAAGTCCTTGACCTTGACTGCTCCGGAATGGTAGGTAACCAACACCTCATACGAACCATCCCATCTTGACTTGAGCTTACTTGGAAAAAGCTTCAAACATGAGTTAAATAGCCAAACTTTATTGGAGGAAGAGAATGATTTTTTAAGAATATGTTTATCATAAATTCTCTTCATCCTATCCTTATAAAGCTTGGCATTCTCATACACCTCAAACCTAAGCTCTTCCAATTTAGCTAGGTCTAGCTTCCTTTTCTGACCCGCTTTTGCCAAATCAAAATTTAAGGACTTGATGGCCTATAAGCTCTATGCTCTAGTTCTATTGGCAAGTGACAAGTTTTCCCATAAACCAATATATACGGAGACATCCAATGGGAGTCTTAAAGATGATACAGTAGGCTTATAAAGCATCATTTAGCCTAATAGACCAATCTCTCCTATCGAGCCTCACCGTTTTCTCTAAGATGTGCTTGCACTCCCTATTTGACAACTCTACTTGCCCACTTGTTTGTGGGTGATAAGGAGTAGCAACCTTATGGGTAACTGAATATCTACTCAATAAGGCCTCTAAAATCCTATGGCAAAAATGCAAACCTCCATTACTAATCAAAACCCTAGGGACTCTAAATCTAGAGAAAATTTTCTCCTTAATGAATTTAACCACTACCCTATGGTCGTTAGTGCGTGTGGGAATTGCCTCAACCCATTTGGACACATAATCAATGGCTACTAAAATGTATTGGTTCCCAAAGGAAGGTGGAAATGGACCCATGAAATCTATACCCCAAACATCAAACAACGAACAAGAATAGGGGATAAAGGCATCATGTTTCTCCTAGAGATGGACCCGGATTGTTGACATCTAAAACACTTTTTGCAATATTCTTGGGCATTCTTAAAGAGACTGGGCCAAAACAATCCACATTGCAAGACCTTCACGGCGATCTTTTTCCCACTAAAATGACCTCCACACCCCTCATCATGACACATGCTCAACACACTCTCAAACTCGCTTTCGAGCACACATCGGCAGATCATTTGATTCGCACACACTTTAAAAAGATGGGGATTCTCCCAAAAGAAATGCCTAACTTGTGCTGGGAACCTATCTCTTTCTCTCTTTTCCCAGTGGGAAGGAAAAAACCCTGTGGCAAGATAATTGACAATATGAGCAAACCAAGGTGTGTGATAAGAGAGGGCAAAAAATTGTTCATCTGGAAATGAATCATGAAAAGGGGATGGATCACTAGAAGACTCGCTAACAAGATGGGAAAGATGATCGCAACTAAATTTTCTCTGCCTTTTTTATCCCGGATTTTAATGTCAAACTCTTGAAGGAGGAGCAACCACCTAATCAAGTGGGGGCTTAGACTCTTTCTTAGACAACAAGTACTTCAATGCCGCATGATCGGTGTAGATAATCACTTTGGATCCTAGGATGTATGACCCAAACTTGTCAAGGGAGAAGACTATTGCTAGAAGCTCTTTTTTCGTGGTGGTATAGTTCTTTTAGGCTTCATCAAGAGTCTTGCTAGCATAGTACGCAATGATACCCTATTCGTGAGCACAAGCCTAAATAGCCCGCAAGCGCATGGGTCGCATGTAGCATAGTATGTGCGAGTGCGGAGTCAAATCCACTAGGAGGCCTAACACGTAAGGTGTCCTAAGCTATGCATCTCCTAAGAGCTATGTGTTGAGACCTAAACTACACTCCTTTTGGGGATTTTTGATTTAAAGGGAGCTTGAAAAGGCAAACCTAAACTAAGGACAAGGAAATAAAAAATGGGTATGTGACAGGGGAATCAAGTAATCTAAGAGGATTCAAATGTCGAAAATAGGGGACTAAGGTGATTACGTCTTATTTATGGTGATTACTACATCTTTCTAGGGTTACTTGATGGATTATACTAAGTGCTCTATTCTAGACCTATAATTAGCCTCCTAATTGGTACCTTGAGCCTCAGTACGGGTTCGTCCCTAGGTGGTGATGCCTAGCAGTACGGCATAGTCTTTATGACTTAGCAATTAGGGATAGCCAATAAGGTTCTAGGTGTGTGTATATCGATCCAACCCTAGCACTTAGTCCTCTAATTAGTTCTCCAATCTAGTCTTAGGACTCGGTGCGAGTCTATCCTTAAGCTTCGCCCCACTTAGAGCTACGACGTGGTCCTTATGAACCTAGGGTCATAGGGTAGACTAAATAGACTTCCTAAGTGAACTAAGGTCAACTACACCAATCTGGACTTCTATTGGCTGGATTTAAAGCCAAAAGGGACTCAACCTAGGCCAATTTCTAGTTGTGCACCATCGGTCGCATCACAATAGCGGAAATTGACATTAAGGTGCATGGAAAACACATCTAAGGCATGGCATCCGAGAATACACTGACATATTCTACGACTAAACACATAGATATGCTTATATTACACCAATTTAAGCAAAAGCACCCGACATGTATGTAATCGAAGCTATTTATGCTATTAAATATACAAACACACACATAGACATGTATATAAACATACCCACTTCATTTAATCACCACACAAACACATAGAAATGCTAGCTTAATGATTTAGAAATGGTTAATAGTAAAATAGACTTCAATATATATATGCTACATCATTGAGGCATTTCTACAAACACATAGACATGAATGTAAATTTGCCAATCAAAACCCTAAGCACAAGCATATATATATAAATACATCAAATACCCATAACAATAATGTAATAATCATCCATAATACAAGAGTAAATCACCCTACATAGCTTTAATCAAAGATACATTAACTTAGGATAAAAGAGAGACAAAGAAGCTATCCTTTTATCCAAAACCATATCTTTACAATCCATGAGCTATGCCCAAATCCTTGTGTTTGATCCTCTTAAATACTTCATTCCAAAGTGATTTTGTGTATTAAAGAGTGTGTGAAAGGTGGGAGATGAGAGGATTTGGGTTTTGGGAGATAAGTGTGAAAGAATATGACTTATTCTTCTATAAAATGGCCAAAAGCGAGCTTATATAGCCAATTTCTATGGCTACCGGAACACTTAACCGGAGCACCGGTACCAAGGGGTCTCTATTCCGGTAGTAGAAGCTTTCTCTCTAGTTTTGGTGGAATAATGAGCCAGTGCTCCGGTAGTGCCTATTTACTCTCTTTTGGATTTGTTTTAGCTTCATTTTGCTTTCGGTTGCTTTGGCCTTTGTCCGAAAGCTTCCCAACATAATTTTCTTCCACATTTCATCTTCAAAATCTTCTTCAATACTTGCCCAAGCCATCTCCATCTTTGTTTAGCTCAAGACATTCCTCAAACTCACTTAAAACACAAGATAAGTGTACTTTAGTGTAGCATTTATGCTTTAAGCTCAACTATAAACACCAAAAGCTTAATATGCTCAAGTATAATATAAATGCTATACTAATACACCTTATAGAGAAGAAAACACCTCAAAATAGATATAGAAATACAATGCAAAATCACACATGAAACCAACACATCAACATCGCCAAACCTTCTCCTTGCTTGTCCCCAAGCAAGCCCAAATCTAAGTTTGTCTCTAAAGTCAATACAAAGGATTGCCTAAGGAATTGACTCGCTATCATGGTTAGCCTAAGAAGCATAAAAGGGGCAATCCTATTGTGGAGAGAGTCTCAAGTCTTTTCGGATCCTCCCTCTACTCATAAAGGGGCTCGAACCTCGTAGAAAGTTCCCAAGTTGCCAAACCACCACAAGCCTAGGATTCTAATGCATGCACTTGGGACGCTGAGATTTCATGCCCTCTCAACTAACATTGCCTCCCCAACATGCACAAAGCCTCAAAGACAAAAAAAGAGAGAATATACATACACAGTGGCTTATAAAAAGCCTTATTCACATATCTACATAAAGGATAACATGCACTAAGTTGACATATTGTGTCACTTATGCACTTATTCACAAAACTTTTTGGTGCCTTTGGATTTTTCTCTTTTTTTAATTTTTTTATCTTTTTGATATTTTTGCACCTTTTTGCCTTTTTCAACTTTTTTGGATTTTTCATGCTTTGTATTGTATTCACACAAAAAGAAAAGAAAAAGAAAGGCTTAGGAACAAGAAAAAGAACCAATCAAGGAAGGGGCACTCATATCAACAACCTTTTTTCTTCACTTTTTCCTACCAAGCTATGGGGTGGCTACAAGGCGCATTTTTAAAGGTCCTCACTCCCCACAACTTTCAAGGACATCCCTTCCAAGATCCAGTTTTCACTCCACTCTATTCACTTTCCCACAATGCAACTCATATTCACCAATCAATTGAGTCAACCACAATAGCCAACACAACGATCAACCAAGAAATAAAAACTCAAAATGCATAAAATCAAAAAAATTTTCACCATTTTAAAGTGCATTTTGCAATCTACACTGTACAAAGCATATAACAAGAAAGCCAAACTCCCACACCCCCAAACCTAAATTTTTCTTGTGCTCAAGCAAATAGAGCAATACTACTCAACAAACAAATCAGCAACACAAAGCAAGCAAGGGTAATGGGGATGGGGTAGATACAAGGGGTCAAGTGGAGAAAGGATAGATACAACCTTGTGTTCCTTTGAAGCTCTTTGATGCCAATGGATAATGATTCAACTACTAATCCATGTCTCTTGACAAATCATAAACACTCAAACACACACAATTAGTAGAATTGCCATGTGAACTTTCATTGGCATCATCAAATGATAAACAAGGTGTATGAAGAATGAGAAATGATAGAATTGAGGATCAACACTTGGGAGGGTGAAAAAGAAAAACAAAAGCAATTGAAAATAAAAGAATGATAATACTAAAAGCACATAAAAGAAAAGGAAAAGCAAGGAAAGCAAATGAAATATAAACATGTCTAGGGTGCCTCCTAGCTGCGCTGGATTTAATGCCTCCAACCGGGCGCTAGTTTAGAGAAATACATGTTTAAAATTAAGAGGCATAAATTTCCAGATATTCAATCACGCACAGATAATAGAAGGAAAAGGGTTATGCAATAAATGATAGGGCAATGAATGCACAATGCATCCCTTTTTTAACTCCCACCCCGAAACATTAAATGAAAATACGTGCGCAAGTGTGGAACGTGTCATGCATAAACGTGAAAGATCATGCCCCACATGCACTCTAACTAACCACTCCATGGCCTCCTTCTCACAATCAAGGACTAGAAACACACCTTCCCCATGGGTCAAGTATAAGTCTAATGCATGCAACATGGGACAAGTGATATCTTACCTTAGATGAAAGTGTTCTATGCATGAAGGCACAAATGTGAGCTCCAAAAAGAAAGGCTCAACAAAATGGGAAAAGGGAGTAGAAGCAACACTTGGAGAAAGAGGAGCAACTATAAGAGAAGTGGACGTACTATACTCTTCCTCTCCATAAGATACCTCATCATCAAGCCTAGGTCGGTCTAATTCCTCATGAGAGATGGATTCAATCCTAATGGATTTTTTCTCCAATAAAGATTAATCAAACATCCAAAAAGGCCCATAGATCGTTCTTCCAAACATACCAATTTCTTTCTTATGTGTCTTCTTAGAGTTGCTAATTGCCACAACATAATAGAGTTGCTAATTGCCACAACATAATGATTCCTAACTCTAAGAGACTCATCATCTAAAGACTCCAAAATTGATGTCTTGTTTTCCCCAGTGGATAACTCTAAGCCTTCACTAGCTAACGTTTCATCAAATTCATCAATATATTCATCGCTAGTGGATGTCATCTTATCATCATGCTTTTCACAAGGGGCATACACATATGGAGGGGACAACGAGGACTCAATGTATTTCGGCTCATGTATGCATGAATGCTAGGGGGAGATATGTACCCTAGACTCCCTAAATGTAGACTCAAAATGCAAATGCATGCTATGATTATGAGACTCAACCTCCAAGTGTATGGAATGTGTGGAATGAGAAGAAAGAAAAGGCTCACGTGACTAAATGGAAGACGTTGAAAGCTTAGGAGGATAGGGTACTACTTCCTCTAAAACATATCCATAAGAGTCATCAAGAACCAAATTATCATTAAGCTCATTCTCATCCTCACTATAAGATGTTAGCTCTTCATCAACCTCTCTCTCCAAATTTCTCTTCAAAAACTCATCTTTTTCACCACTATTTCCTTCATCTCTAGGTCTCTCTTCTATCTCTTCAACTCGCTCTAAAGGTATCTCAACATTCTCGCTCATGAGTCGCACATTCTCGACCACTCTCTCCAAGCACTCACCTATAGATTTGATATCTCTTTTCAAACTCTCTAGTTGCTCTTAGTTAGATTGGATGAGGGATAAGAGATAGTGAAGCATTTCATCTTGTGAAGAAAACCTGAAAGAAAAGGACTCATCTGAGTTAAAATGGTAGACATCTTGATTGGGATTACTATAAGCATAACCATCATAAAACTTAGAGGAAGTTTAGGTAGGAAATGACAGTGTGGGAGATGGATTTTCAAAGAAATAAGGTGAAAAATATGAAGAGTCATCTTGACCCTAATATGAAGATGCATGATGTTGCTACCTAGAATCATGATAACAGGATAAAGATGCATTCATGGGCATATGATTGCTAGGGGCATAGGGTGTAGCATGCAATCGAGGATAAGGGTAAAAGGTAGGGCAAGTATTGGAATCATGAGCATGACATCCACATAGATTGCAATAACAAGAATATGCATCCTTATAGTCATGATTTCTAAATGAAGATATATGAGATGATGCATCACTATAGGGGTCATAGTTAACACTAGCCCTAGATGGGGAATTTTCATGGGGATAGAAAATAGTTGGATGCATAAAACTTCCATAAATGCGACATGCAATGGGAACACGTTTGGGTGGTAGGGAAGAGGATACCAAGGACCACCAAGAAGTATTTTGGGTTATTCATATTCAATCAAGCACAAGTATCCCTCTTCGCAATGTTCAACAAAAATTTTTTAGATTTTTTTCTTTTATTATTCAAAACAAAGAAATCATGAAAAGAAAAGATAAAACAGCATGTACCAAGCTAAGACACACAAAAACAAAGAAACCAAACAATCGTTGCCTCCCCGGTAACAGTGCCAAACACTTGATACGCTATTCGTGAGCACAAGCCTAAATAGCCCGCAAGCCCATTGGTCACGTGTAGCAAGGTGTGTGGGGTCGAATCCAGGGAGAGGTCTAATGCGTAAGCTGTCCTAAGCTATGCATGTCCTAAGAGCTACATGTTGAGACCTAAACTACACTCCTTTTGGGGATTTTTGATTTAAAGGGAGCTCAGAAAGGTAAGCTAAATTAAAGACAAGGAAATAAAAGATGTGCGTGTGATGGGAGAATCAAGTAATCTAAGGGATTCAAACGTCATAAATGGGGGACTAAGGTGATTACGTCTTGTTTATGGTGATTACTACATCTTTCTAGGGTTACTTGATGGATTATACTAAGTGCTCTAATCTAGACCTATAATTAGCCTCTTAATTGGTACCCTAAGCCTTAGTGCGGGTCCGTCCCTAGGTGGCGATGCCTAACAGCGCGTCGTGGTCTTTATGACTTAGGAATTAGGGCTAGCCAATAAAGTTCTAGGTGAGTGTAGATCGATCAGCACTTAGTCCTCTAATTAGTTCCCCAATCTGGCCCTAGGACTTGGTGCGAGTTTGTCCTTAATCTTTGCCCCACTTAGAACTACGGCGTGGTCCTTATGAACCTAGGGTCTTAGGGTGGACTAACTAGACTTTCTAAGTGAACTAAGGTCAACTGAACCTATCCAGATTCCTATTGGCTGGATTTAAAGCCAAAGGGGACTCAACCTAGGCTAGTTTCTAGTTGTGCACCATTGATCGCATTACAATAGTGGAAATTGCATTAAGGCGCATGGCAAACACATCTAAGGCATGGAATTCGAGAATACAATGACATATTCTACTACTAAGCACATAGACATGTTTAGATTAAACCAATTTAAGCAAAAGCACCCGACATGTATGCAATCAAAGCTATTTATGCTATTAAATATTTAAACACACACATAGACATGTATATAAGCATACCCACTTCATTTAATCACCACAAAAGCACATAGACATGCTAGCTTAATGATTTAGAAATGGTTAATAGCAAAATAGACTTCAATATATATATATGCTACATCATTGAGGCATTTCTACAAACACGTAGACATGAATGTAAATTTGCCAATCAAAACCCTAAGCACAAGCATATATATATAAATCCATCAAATACCCATAACAATAATGTAATAATCATCCATAATACAAGAGTAAATCACCCTGAATAGCTCTAATTAGACATATATTAACTTAGGATAAAAGAGAGACAAAGAAGCTAGCCTTTTATCCAAAGCCATGTCTTTACAATCCATGAGTTATGCCTAAAGACTTGCATTTGATCCTCTTAAATACTTGATTCCAAAGTGACTTTGTGTATGAAAGAGTTTGTAAGAGGTGGGAGATGAGAGGATTAGGGTTTTGGGCGATGTGTGTGAAAGAATATGAGATATTCTTCTATAAAATGGCCAAAAGCGAGCTTATATAGCCAATTTCTGCGACTACCGGAACACTTAACCAGAACACCGGTACCAAGGGGCCTCTATTCTAGTAGTAGAAGCTTGGTCTCTATTTTTGGCAGAATAGTAAGCCAGTGCACTGGTACTCTGAAGCCAGTGCTCCGATAGTGCCTATTTGCTCTCTTTTGGCTTCGTTTTAGCTTTGTTTTGCTTTCGGTTGCTTTGGCCTTTTTCTGAAAGCTTCCAAACATGATTTTCTTCCACATTTCATCTTCAAAATCTTCTTCAATACTTGCCCAAGCCATCTCCATCTTTGTTCAACTCAAGACATTTCTCAAACTCACCTAAAACACAAGTTAAGTGTACTTTAGTGTAGCATTTATGCTTTAAGCTCAACTATAAACACCAAAAGTTTAATATGCTCAAGTATAATATCAATGCTATACTAATACACCTTATAGAGAAGAAAACACCTCAAAATAGATATAGAAATACAATGCAAAATCACACACAAAACCAACACATCACACAACATGGGGCAACTTATCCTTCTTTTGACCTAAAATAGCTCCTATCGCATAATCAAATACATCACACATAACCTTAAATGGGAGACTGTAGTTAGGATACTGGGTAATCAGGGATGTTAATAATAAGGATTTAAGCCTATTGAAAGCCCTAACACACTCATCATCAAAGTCAAAAGGGGTATCTTGTGCTAGCAGCCTAGACAAGGGACGTGCAATGTGGCTAGAATCCTTAATGAATTTACGGTAGAATCCTGCATGTCCTAGAAAAGATCTAACATCCTTGACATATTTAGGAACAGGTAACTTCTCAATCAATTCTACCTTAGCTGGGTCAACTTGAATACCACTAGATGAAACTATATGACCCAACACTATTTGTCGTTGCACCATGATGTGGGATTTCTCCTGACTCAACACTAAATTCTTCTCCACACGTATCGGTCCAAGACTAAAGAGAGGTGACTTAAGCACTCATCAAAACTATCTTCAAAGATTGAGAAGTCATCCATGAAAATCTCTAAATGCCTCTCAATCATGTCACTAAAATTGGCCATCATACACCTTTGGAAAGTCGCTGGGACATTACAAAGACCGGTGGACATTCTCCTATAGGCAAACGTGCCATAGACACAAGTAAAGGTGATTTTTTCCTGGTCCTCAGAAACACGGGGATCTAATTATAACCCAAATAGCCATCTAGAAAACAATAGTAGCTATGCCTAGCTACTCTATCTAATATCTGGTCTAGAAAAGGCAATAGGAAATGATCCTTCCTAGTTTTGGAGTTGAGCTTTCTATAATCAATACAAACTCTCCATCTTGTGGGAGTCCGTGTAGGGATAAGCTCTCTTATCTCATTCTCAACAACCGTGATCCTAGACTTCTTAGGGATGACTTGGACTGGGCTAACCCACATTATCGGAGATCAGATAAATGATGCCTGCATCTAAAAGCTTAATGATCTCTTTCTTAACTACTTCGCCGTAGAAGGAATGGCTCCATCCTTAAGGTGAATACAATGCATGCAAACTGAAGGGTCTATACATCTCAAATCATCAATTTTTCACCCTATAGCCTTCCTATGTTTCCTAAGAAATTCTGAAAGATGCTCCTTACGCTCACTAGAAAGATCGGAGGCTATAATAACCGAAAGGGTCTTACTATGGCGTAGAAATGCATACTTCAAATGATCGGGAAGGGGTTTGAGCTTTAAAGAAGGGCCAGGGGGACTCAACCTCAATATCATCAACGAGAATGTCACTAGAATGAAGACTAGAAGGATTAACCTCAAGTGACTTATCAATCAAAGAGCTATCAATCAAGGAAGTAGAAGCTACACATTTCTACTCTAAGGTCTCCAAATCAAAGCTAGATAACAATTCATCAAATTTCTCAAATCTTCTCTATCGGTCATAGTTCTCTCTACAAAGTCTTTGACACAAGAATCGATCATATCAACTCTAAAGTACTCTTCTTCATCCTCTCCTCCTATACTAGCTCTATTCACCACCTCGGCAACCTTCATGGTTGACCTCAAATTTCCAAATTTCATCTTTAATAACCTCGACCTACAATGGATAATGGCATATGCAGCGGCAAGGAAGGGGCAACCTAGGAGAACTGGTGTAGAATGTCTAGAGTCATGTCCTGAATCCATATCTAACACTATAAAGTCAACAGGGTATACGAACTCACCTTCCTGGACCATAACATCTTCTATCACACCCTTAGGTCTACGCTCGGACCTATCAGCTAGCTAAAGGGTAACATGTGTAGGGGACAACTCACTTCGACCTAGTTACTGATAGACAGAGTAGGGAATGAGATTCACACTAGATCCTAAATCTAACAAGGTGTGATCAATCTGGGTCTCACGGATCCTATAAGGAATAGTGAAGGCTCCGGGGTCACCCATTTTGGCCGAAAAGCCTGAAGTGCAAGTACTACTCACTTTCTTCGTAAGCCTCACCTTCTTAGGAATGTTCGATGACTTACACTTTCTTGTGCAAAGATCCTTAAAGAACTTAGAATAGGAGGGAATGGAAAGGATCGCATTTATCAAAGGAAGGTTGACTTTAAGGCCCTTAAGGTGCTCTAAAACCTTGAAAAACCTAGAATCCTCACTAGGTATAGGTCTCTTTAAAGCGGATAAGAAGGGAACTCTAGGTGCAACATCTCTAGACACATGGGAATCATCAATAGGCTCCTTTTTCTCTCGATATGGGTGAGAATTACTACTCTCTCCATGGTCTCTAATAAGCTCATCGATCTTAACAGGACCCTCTCTAGAATCCATCTCAACAGGACTACTGTGTAACTCTCTAGACTCATAAGGACCACTAGGAGCAGGCACTGCAAAGTCAACTCTTACCCTATTATCCACTACCCTATTGCGCTAAGAGTAGTGACGACCTCAGCCTAGGCCTGAGGGGGATAAGTGGTATCAGTGGAGGAACAAGACTGGACTCTAGGGTTTACCTCCGGCTAAGAAGACAATTTCCCGGGGGTCTCTAGTGCTTAACTGACTAGCAATTTGTCCTAACTGTGCCTTAAACCTTGCTATTTGCTGCCTATTTTTTGCTAATTCCTGTTGCAGTTCTGAATGAACTACATTATCTTCATCATGTCATTAGTAGGAGGTTGGCTACTAAAGAGAGTTGGTAAAGCCTGAGGTTGAGGAGCACTAGTGAGACGGGGCTGATTAAGCTGATAGAAACTTGGGGGATATTGAGGACAGAGTTGCTGCTGAGGTGGAACCTGAGAAAGTGAACTAGACTCATGCTGACCTTGTCTCCAAGAAAATTTTGGGTTATCCCTCCAACCCAAATTGTATGTGTTCGAGTATGGATTATCCTCATGAGAATAACCTTTGTGTGGTACACACTTGCTCTTTCATGAATTCAGGAAATTGAGATGTTAAAGGGCAAGCTATGGTCTCAGGAGATGACTCAGAACACAATGCACAAACCTCAATAACTGAAGGGGTGGAGGAAGAACCTATAGAACTTGTCTTATGACCTTGGGATGAAAAAGACAAAGAAATGAATTGATCCAGCTTATTCGTCAAAGCCTTAACCTTAGCGGGTAAATCTAAAGAAACTCCAACCTCACTAACAATTCTCTTGTTTGCTTCTCGACTAGACCTTTCCATGGCAAAATTTTGAAAAGAATTTTCAGCCATCAACTCTATTTTCTCCCATGCCTCGGTTGGTCTCAAAAGATAGAAGCCACCACTAGAGGCGGCATTGACCATCATCCTATTTTGTTCATTTAAACCTCGAAAGAAATATTGCAATAGGTCATGATTGCCATACCCGTGGTGTGGACATTGTCTAAGAAGATCTTTGAACCTCTCCTAAGCCTCATGAAAGGATTCTAGATCATGTAACAAGTAAGTCATAATGGCAGTCCTAAGGTAGGCTGTCTTGGCCATGGGATTAAATTTTTGAAAGAACTTAGATTAAAGCTCAGCCCATGTAGTAATACAACCACTAGGTAAGGAATGCAATCAATCCCTGGCCTTGTCCTTAAGAGATAAAGGAAACAATCTTAGACGTATGACCTCTTGAAAGACATTGGGGACATGAAGTGTGGAACTCATCTCAACAAAATCAGTGACATGATTTAGAGGACTCTCATTGCTTCTCTCGTAGAAGGAAGGAAGTATTGCCAACATATTAGGCTTAATCTCGAAGTTCATCTCCTCCAAACTCGAAATTTGAATAGCCAAATTAGGCTCAAAGGCTTATGCGAGAAAGAATTGCCTAAGAGTGAGTTCCTCATCTATACGTGGATCTGGTCTACAGGGTTCTTGTCTAAAATGATCTTGGGCTTGATGCCCATGGTGATCATGAGGTGGAATGGGATTCATTGGGGGAATAGGAGGATTAGGAGGATGATTGGGATTGGCTATCTCCTTAAGAAGATCTTTTAAATTCCTCAAATGTCTTGTAATTCTATTAGTTTCGGGATTAAGAGGAACTAGGGAATTTCTAAGGGATCTCCTACCAAGCATGCACAAACTATCCTAACTCTGGCCATTTCAACCCCCAAAAACTTCAATATTCTTAAAACTATAGCAAATAAATCACAATCCTAGAAAGTCTACTGAAAACAAAAGCAAATGCTGAAATACATAAATAAGAACTAAAGCAAGATAATATAAACAATAAACAAGATAAGCAAAAACTAAACAAACTATAAAGGAAAAGCAAGAAAAACAAAAAAAAAACAACTACCAAAACACACAAGCAAAGAATGCAAACCACTATGCTTCCCCGGCAATGGCGCTAAGAACTTGATAGTCGTCTCTTGAGCACAAACTCTAAAGACCCGCAAGCACACAGATTGATGCAGTATAGTGTGTGCGAGATCAAGTGTCGAACCATAGGGAGGCCATGTTATGGGATGGATTCTACGTGCGTGTCCTAGAGAATGTCAAAAAGGAAACTTAAACTAACTATTTTTTGGTGTTTTTAGATGGTCGAGAGTTCTAACTAAAGAAAATAAAACTACACTATGGGAATGACAAATATAGAGACAAGCTATCTAGAGGGAACTAACAAATGGAAAGGATTAAGGTGACATCTACTTGATAATAAGTGATCCTAGATTCCAATATAATGGGATTATATGGAATGACTTAATCATCAATTGCTCTTTTATAGGTTACTTAGTTAATGTCATAATTTCTCCCTAAGACTCGGTGTAGGTCCGTCCCTAGGCGGCGCCTCCTAGAGCTACGGCGTGGTCCTTATGACCTAGGGCCTTAAGAGTGATTAACTAGCTTCCTAGGTCACCTAGAACAAACCTACCCTAGTACCTAAATCATTGGTTGGATTTAAAGCCAAGACATAGTGTCGCTAGAGTCGACTAAATCTAATCAGAAACATATTGGATGGATTTAAAGCCAAAGGAGACTCTCATCATTCTAGGGTCACAAGAGCGGGATTTGACCTATTACGCATTCATACATGTTCTAGGCCAAGGTGTTCACGAATAAAGGGACCTATTCGACTACCAAACATCGTCATGCTCGGATCACACCATTAAATGCACTTTTGAACCAACATGTTTGCAATATTGATGTCATATTTACTACTAGGCATGCAAACATACACATGGACATGAATATAAACATTACCCACTTCATAAGATCCACACATAAACACATAGACATGATTATAGAATGGACTAAAGGTGTTTAGTAGCAAATAGACTTCAATTTATGCATATCCAACTCTCATAGGCATATTATCAAACACCGAGACATGTATTGAGCAATAGATATTGAAATAAGAAAAACATAGCATATGTATATATATTAAGCCATTGAATCCCATAATATAGAAGCATAGAATCAACCCATTATACAAGTGTCATCACCTTAAACAAATCTACTCAAACATAATATAATAGAGGATGAAAGAGAGAATAGAAAACTCCCCTTATATTCTAGCAATTCTTACACAAAATCCTTGAGTAGACTTCAATCCAAGTATTTAAAACCCTCCAAATGAGCTTAAAACTAGGTGACAGTGTGTGTGTTGGAGGTTGGTGAAAGAAGAATTAGGATTTGGGAGATAGGTGTGAAAGAATATTTCTTAATCTCTTTTAAAATGACCAAAAGTGGGCTTATATAGCTAATTTGTGCGACTATCGGAACACTTAACTGGAGCACCGGTACCAAGGGGCCTCTATTCCAGTAGTAGAAGCTTGCTGTTTGTTTTTGGCAGAATAGTGAGCCGGTCCACCGGTACTTTGAAGGCAGTGTTTGGTAGTGCCTATTTGCTCTCTTTTGGCTTCGTTTTAACTCCGTTTTGCTTCCAATTGTCTTGACCTTTGTCCGGAAGCCTCTAAACTTTATTTTCTTCCACATTTCCTCTTTAATTATGCTTCCAATCCTTGCTCAAACCATCTTCATCTTTGTTGATCTTCAAACAATCCTCAATCTCACTTATACCATCTAAAACAAGCCATTAATGTAGCATTTACCTTTTAAACTCAACTACGTACAGTTGTATATGTTTAAGCCTATACCTAACACAAGTACTACACTAATGCAACTATTTAAGCTTAATAGACCTCCAAAATATTGACAAATAGCAATTCAAACACACATAAAAACATTACACATCATGTATGATGGCCATTTTTAGTGACATAATTGAGAGACACCTAGAGATATTCATGGATGATTTCTCAGTCTTTGGTGATAGTTTTGATGAGTGCTTGACTCACCTCTCTTTAGTCCTAGACCGTTGTGTGGAGAAGAACTTAGTGTTGAGTTGGGAGAAATCCCACTTCATTATGCAGTAGGGAGAGTTTTAGGTCAAGTAGTCTCATTTAGTGGCATTCAAGTTAACCTGGCTAAGGTAGAATTGATAGAGAAGTTGCATGTCTGTAAGTGTGTTAAGAATGTTAGATCTTTTCTAGAGTATGCAAGATTCTACAGTAGGTTCATTAAGGATTTTAGCCATATAGCGCACCCCTTGTCTAGGCTCTTAGCACAAGATGTCTCTTTTGAATTTGATGATGAGTGTGTTAGAGCTTTCAGTAGGCTTAAATCCTTATTGTCTACATCTCCAATCATTTAGCCATCTGACTAAAGTTTTTTATTCACGGTTATGTGTGATGCATCTGATTATGCGATAGGAGCTGTTTTAGGACAACGCAAGGCAAGTTGTCCCATGTAGTGTATTATGCTAGTAAGACTCTTAATGAAGCCCAAAAGAACTATACCACCAAAGAAAAAGAGCTTTTAGTAGTTGTCTTCTCTCTTGACAAGTTTAAGTCGTACATCCTAGGGTCTAAAGTGATTGTCTACACTAATCATGCGGCATTGAGATATTTGTTAGCTAAGAAAGAATCTAAGCCCCGTTTGATTAGGTGGTTGCTCCTTTTCAAAATTTGATGTTGAAATCCGGGATAAAAGGGTAGTGAGAATTTAGTAGTGGATCACCTTTCCCATCTTGTTAGTGAGCCTTCTAGTGATCCATCTCTTTTTCGTGATTCATTTTTCGATGAGCAATTGTTTGCCATCTCTCATCACACATCTTGGTTTGCTCACATTGTCAATTATCTTGCCACAAGGCGTTTTCGCTCTCATTAGGAGAAGGGAGAGAGTGATAGGTTCTTAGCACAAGTAGACATTTCTTTTGGGAGAATCCCTATCTTTTCAAAGTGTGTGTAGATCAAGTAATTTGTCGGTGTGTGCCCGAGAACGAGTTCGAGAGCGTGTTGAGTCTGTGTCATGATAAGGGGTGTAGAGGTCATTTTAGCAGAAAGAAGACCACTGTGAAGGTCTTGCAATATAGATTCTTTTGGGCCATTCTCTTTAGGGATGCCCATGAGTATTGCAAAAAATTTCTTAGATGTCAACAATCCGGGTCCATCTCTAGGAGAAATATGATGCCGTTATCCCTTCTTCTTCCATGTGAGTTATTTGATGTTCGGGTTATAGATTTCATAGGTCCATTCCCACCTTCCTTTAGGCACCAATACATTTTAGTCACCGTAGATAGTGTGTCCAAATGGGTAAAGGCTATTGACACACGCACTAATGATCACTGGGTAGTGATGAAATTCATTAAGAGAACATTTTCTCTAGATTTAGAGTCCCAAGGGTCTTGATTAGTGATAGGGGTTTGCGTTTTTGCCATAGGACTTTGGAGGCCTTGTTGACAAGATATTTGGTCACCCATAAGGTTGTTACCCTTTACCACCTGCAAATTAGTAGACAAGTAAAAGTATCTAATAAGGAGATTAAGCATATCTTATCAAAAATGATTAGACCTGATAGGAGAGATTGGTCTATTAGGTTGAATGATGCTTTGTGGGCCTACCATACCGCCTTTAAGACTCCCATTGGTACGTCTCCGTATAGATTAGTTTATGGGAAAACTTGTCACTTACCGATAGAACTTGAGCACAAGGCTTATTAGGCAATCAAGGCCCTAAACTTTGTGATGTGTCTGTTTTGTGTGTTTATATATTGCAATTATATACTTGTTTTGAGGTGTTTTGTGATTCATTTGGTGTATTAGTATAGCATTTAGGTCATACTTGTGCATATTAGGGTTTACATGTTCATAGTTGAAGTTAGGACTTAAATGCTACACTAAGGCACATTTATTGCTAGTTTTAGTTGAGATTTGGGAAGAAACTTGGAGCTTGATTGAGGATGCTTGGTGTATGGAACAAAGCCAAGGGTGTTTTGGACATAAAGGAATGAAGAAAAGTGTATTTGGAAATGGCTGGGTGAAGGAAGGAGTGACCGAGGTGAATTCGGAGCTTGCAACCAAAAAGGACATGGACAAATTTTGGACATGTTTTAGGGTGCAAAAGATGGCTTGGGAGATCCCCATAGCGATATGAAGCCATAGAAAAAATGGTGCTCAAATTAGAGCCAAAATGAGCAAAATACGAACATTTTACTATCAAGACCAGTTGGGCTTCTGTCAAGAACGGTCGACCGGCCAAATCAGAATTTGGGCCAATTTTGGCCGGATGACTTAGCCCTAAAGCCAATCGACCGGCTGGGCCCCTGGTTGGACGCATTAACAGTTCTATTTAAGCCACTTTTCAGCCACTTTTGAGGGGGAACATCACCCAACATACACCTACTTCCCTAAACCCAAAATCCATGAAGAACCACCTCACACTCACTTCTAAACACATTTTAACACTTGGAATCAAGGATCCAAGATGATCAAACACTAGGATTTGGGGCATAGCTCATGGATTGTAAAGCTTGGCTATGGATAGAAGGGTATCTCTCTTTTATCCTAAGTCTAATTATGTATAATTAGAGCTATGTAGGGTGATTATTTTGTATTTATGGATTGATTATTACTTTTTATTAATGGTAACTTGATGGATTTATGTATATATACTTTATGCTTATGGTTTCAAAGGTTATTTTACATACGTGTCTATGTATTTGTTGAAATGCCTCATGAAGTTGCGTATATTTATTAAAGTATATTGTTCTATTAACCATATCTAAATCATTATGCTAGCATGTCTATGTGTTTGTGTGGTGATTACATGAAGTAGGTATGCTTATATACATGTCTATGTGTGTGTTTGCATACTTAATAGCATAAATAGCTTCTATTGCTTACATGTCGGGTGCAATTGCTTAAATTAGTGTAATCTAAGCATGTCTATGTGTTTAGTAGTAGAATATTCTGGAGTATTACTAAATGCCATGCCCTAGATGTGCAAGCTTGCACTTTAATGTCAATTCTCGCTATTGTGATGATGATCGGTGGTGCATAACTAATGGCTAGCCTAGGTCGAGTCTTCCTTAGCTTTAAATCCAGCTAATGGGTTTTAGGGTAGGTTAGTTGACCATAGATGGACTAGGTCTTGGCTTTAAATCTAGCCAATTGTTTAGATGCTAGGGTTAGATCGATCTAAGTCACCTAGAATCCTAACTAGCTAGCCTTATGGCCCTAAGTCATAATGACCATATGCCGTGGCTCTAGGGGTCGACACCTACGGACGGATTTGCACTGAGGCTTAGGGTGTAATTAGGAGGCTAGACGAGAGCAACCAAGTTTAATCTATCAAGCAACCCTAACAAGAAGTAGTAATCACCCATTTGCAAGCTATAATCACCATATTCCCCATTTCCACGTGTTAGCATCCCCTTAGATTGCTTGATGCCCCTATCACACACACATACACACACACACCGCCTTTCCTCTCAAATCAAAAACACCCAAAATATTGTACTTAGGACCCCAACATGTAGCTTTTTAGGACACACTTAGCTTAGAACGCCATACACGTTAGGCCTCCCCGTGGATTTGACCCCACACTCGTATACACACAGCGTACTACATACGACTCGTGCACTTATAAGCTATTTAGGCTTGTGCTCAAATAGCGTATCAAGTTCTTGGCGCCGTTGTTAGGGAGGCAATGGTTGTTTGGTTTCTTTGCTTTTGTGTGTCTTAGTTTGTTACGTGTTGTTTTATCTTTTCTTTTCATATTTTCTTTATTTTGAATAACAAAAGAATAATAAAAAAAATTGTAGTGATTAGAGAAGAGAATTACTTGTGATTGATTAAGCATGGATGATTTTAATGCTTTTATGTGGTCACTTGTAACTTCTCCCTTACTACCCTAATATGCTCTAAATGTTTGTGGCTATTGTGGAAGTAGCGAGCATAAAGACGACTGTTGTGCCCTTCCCCATATGAATCCTAATCTTGGATTAGTGCAAGTCATGACCCCTATAATCATGCATCATCTCATATATCTTCATTTAGGAATCATGACTGTAAAGATGCATATTCTAGTTATTGAAATCTATGTGGAAGCCGTGCTCATGATTCTAATACATGCCCTACCTTCAACCCTTATCCTCGATTACATGTAATGCCCAATGACCCTACGAATCATATGCCCATGCATGCATCTTTATCCTATTATCATGATTTTAGGGAGTAAAATCATGCATTTTCATATTGGGGTCAAGATGACTCTTCATATTTTCTACCTCATTGCTTTGAAAATTCATCTCCCATATCGTCATTTCCCACCTACCCTTCCTCTAATTATTATAATGGTTGTGCTTATAGTGACCTTAATCAAGATGTTTACCATTTTCACTCAGTTGAACCCTCTTTCATTATTCTACATTCTTGGAGCAATTGGATCAAATGCTTGAGCAATTCCAATCTCTCCTTTGATCCAATCAAGAGAAACTAGAGATTTTGAAGCGAGACACCAAATCTCTAGGTGAGCACTTAAAGTGAATGGTTGAGAGTGTACAACTCATGAGCGAGAATGCTGAAATACCTTTAGAACAAGTTGACAGGATAGAGATGAGACGTAATAATTAGGTGACTACGAGTGAAAAAGATGATGTATTGAAGAGACAATTAGAAAGAGAGGTTGATGGATAGTTCATATCGTGTAATGAGGATGAGGATGAGCTTAATGATAATTTGGTTCTTGACAGTTCTTATGAGCATGTTTTAGAGAAAGTAGTACCTTATCCTCCTAAGCTTTCAACGTCTTCCATTATCACATGAGCCTTTCCTTTCTTCTCATCCCATATTTCTAACACACTTGGAGGTGGAGTCTCATGATCATAGCACTCATTTGCATTTGGAGTCCTCATTTAGGGAGTCTAGGGTACACACCTCCCTTGAGCATTCTGTTAAGATTAGTATGCCCTAAAGTTTACTTGTATATAACATTTTGGATGTTAAACATTGTATAATCATTTTGTTAAATGGCATTATGAGTTCCTTACATATTATCTCTGATATGTTTTATTGATGTATGTATAATAGTCCCTTAACTTAAACTAATGACTTGGGTGCGCAGTAAGGCTGGACACACAGTAGGTCCGAGTCTAGATTTAGTCACGTCATAAATTGAGTCCGTAACCGAGTGGTAGTGTTGGGCACTCTACCGGGATAAGCTTATATTGAACAAGTCTCCTCGTTGAGGGTGACTACCTAGGTTATTAGAGGACTTTCCAAATTTGTCTCAATAGTACGTACGTTGCGTATTTGACAGGACCATTGTGAGTATATTTTCTAGAGACGTACTATCAAAGAAAGAAAACAAGATACTCACTGCTACTAAACGATCATTGCTCTTAATCTTGAGCATATGTGGATGAACTAATGAAGTTGGAGTCTGGTACTTTGATTCACTGTGGGTGAGATCATACTTTATTAGGATTAATAGCCTTGTGCATTAAGTACTAAGTTCTAATTAATTGGAACATGCATATGCAATATGGAATCTATGTGCCCTTTTTGGGATTGTCCATATTTGTCATCCAAATCTAGATCTAGTGATACTACCTTTATGGGTATATCAGTCATATGGCTTGAGGGTTGCTTCCGAGATCAAGAGATTCCATGACCAAGGATGGTTGGCAATAGGACAAGAAACCTAACGGAAAAAGATACAGCTAAGGAAGTGATAGAACGCAGGCTAAAGAACTACTCTTAGCTGTGGGTATACATAGAAGGGCATTATGGTTGGTTATTTAGTAGGTCAAAGACAAAGTTTACATTCTTTTGTGACAAGCTTTTAGTAATAGCAATTATTCTTGGAGTGCAACTTTGATCTTCTGGTGCAATAGATTGGAGTTAAAAATAATTATTATTATGTTGCCTAGATTGGGCAAGGGCATTTTTTATTATTTTTAGAAGCCAAGGTTAATTGTGTCTTCTTGGTCCCTTCCTTAGTTAAAATGACTTTGAGAGAGTAATCTTGAAAGAGCAAATTCCATATTGTGGTAGTAGTTTTATTGGGCCAAAGCTTGGAATTGGGTTTGGGCTTTCTTTAAAGTCCAAGATAACCTAATTGGGCTTGGATGGTTTCTTATTGGGCTTGAGCCTCCACATGGATTATGGACTATGTATTGGGCTTGGATTGTGGGCTTGGCCCAATCTTCCAAGACATGTGCTAGAAAGTTAATACAAGAAAAATTCAAATTGTACAAGTAATTTCTATGACATGTGGCAAACGTGTACTACGAGGAAAAAGTTTTCCACATGGAAAGTTTACATGGTTTAGGTGCCAAACTTTTTCTATAAATAGGCAAGACCTTAAACCATTTCTAGCATCCAAAAATTTTGTAGTTGATCTCTTCCATTTTGGCAAGAGAATGCTACAACACATAGTACACACTTATTGTGTGATTTTTTTTGCTCTAGATTTTCAAGAGCATATTACTTTGCTTCTTCCCACACAAGAGGTTATTCTCTCAAGAAAAGTCTCTTTAACCATGGGGAAGAAGACTAGGGAGTTGCATATTGCGATACCCTTATAGTAAAATTTTTTTGGTGGCCTTGTTCATGAGTGGGAACAAAGCTCGTGATAGTTTTAGCTTCATCAAAGGCCCCACGCTTCAAGAGGTTAGCTTTATATATTTTGCAAATATTAGTTATGTTCTATATGTTCTTAAGCATGTTCTTGTATGTTATGTGGTTATTTTATTTTCCTAGCATATTTGCTTGGTAATATTTTTGAAAATATGAACAAGGATAGATCACATGTAATATTATCAATCCTACAATTGATATAAGAGCTTAGGCTCACACACAACATGCTTAGACTATGCAAGAATATTGTATTTGCATAAATATGTTAGTCATCTTATGAGTGGCAAGATTAGGAAATTTTGTGTTGCATATACTTGTGGCTTTATGCTTGTATGTGCAGGTAATATAAAATCCCCTTGATGGTTCGTATGCATGATAGATTTTCGTGTACGGTCGACAAAGCTTGGCCATAGCTAATTTCATGTATAAATATTTATGGTTATTGCTTGTATTTTCATTTAAAAGAAGCATAGGATATTTTGATATCCTTGTAATGTTTCTTTATGAAGTTTGTATTAGCAATAGCAAAGTGTATTATTGTAATCTTTAAAGACCAAGAAAAAAAACAAGAAAACAGCATGGAGGAACACTCTGCTGGTCGACCGGCTCCTACTGACGGACGACCGGCTAAGGCAGAAAAAGCTATTAAGTGTGCTATTTTGTTGAAGATTGCAGGGAGCCATCAAAGAGGGATTTTTAATGTATATTGGTGGATGTTTATAATGCATTGACATATGTTTTAACATATTTGCATAAGCATAAACATGATTACCACCGAGAAATATGCCCACTTTTTAAGTTTTTAAAATTGGCCAATCTTATGTGTTAATTTCTCAGAGATAGTTAAGTCCATTTAAAAGAGATTGGCTTAGACAAGATAATTGTAAGTAATTATGTCTAAAGATGCCATGCAATCTCATGACAAAAATGAAAAACTTAAATTGAGATTTAAAATACAACAACATAAGGGTCCATACACCAAGATTTAGGTAAGTAATCTATTATGGTATTGCAATATTTTAGTAATACAAAGGGGATTCGCAAAAACCAAAGTGTTTCGCAAATCCAAAGTGTGTTTAGATCTAAAACAAAAAGCGAGAATACCAAAAATAGAGAAAACCCTTATGCTAAAATATTGAGCGGGAGAGGGGACTGGAAATACCCCACGGCTTTCCATATCCGATTCACGTTAATGGTAGGAGTCATTAACTTCCCCATCGGAGGGTGACACTTTATCAAGATTTAGCAGGGTAAATTTAAAATGTTTATTCAAAAAGGGTGTTGGTGAGTTTGGCCATCCTATCGGTGGAATTCTTCACTAAAGATCGCCTCACACAACATTGATTAAAGTCACTACCCCATTGGAGGGCTTAAATCAAGTATGTCATGGCGAATGAACATAAGGAATGGGTATACACTAAACCTAAATGGTAGGTTTGGCTATCCCGTCGATAGAGTTCGCTATCGGATTTAAGAAGCCAAACGAAACAGTGATTGAATTATTCAAATTAGAACATATCTAGATAATTGTCAATTTAAATAAGCAGTGGTGCTTAACTTAACATTCATAACTTCGGCCATCCTATTGGTGGAGTTCTTGTGAGGACGTTGAGACACTGTTATATCGAGTAGTTTAAGGGTTAATCTACTCAAAGGCAAATGATGTAAAAGTACTTGTATGTTTTATTTCCAAAGATAGCATACATATTATGCATGCATCAATTCCATACTCATAAAATAATTATTGATGTGTGTGTATCAAGTTTTACACTCATAAGCGTATGGATCGTTCGTGGTATAATAGATTCGAGTACGGGTATCGTCTCCACAGGGAGGCCACCTTAATTTAGTCTTAATGTGCTCGGGTGCCTCAAATTAGCTACGTGCGTTTGTGTGCTTACTTTAGGATGGAAGGGAGCTCGAAAAAAGGAAAATAAAAACTAATCTATGGAGAAACTTAAATGAGCCAAACTAAGAAAGGAAAAACTAACAAAGAAGAAGGGGATCTAGGGCAATTGCATTGCAACTAGACTTGGGCTATGATAACGGATGAGGTCTATCTAAGGCTCGGGACTTCTATTGCCATTGTGTTGATCAGGGGCTCTCTTAACCAATACTAGTGGTTTAACCAGTTAGCTGGATTTAAAGCTAAGGGCTAATCCCTCCTAGCCTACACAATCTGTGCTTAGAACTTATCTTCTTAGCTAGGTTTAAAGCCAAGGACTAGCACCTAAACACTACGTGACATTAAGGCTTGATTAACCAACACTAACGTGGGTGAGGGATACTCTAGTCTAGGTTAACTTATCTGCTTGGCTAGATTTAAAGCCAAGGACTAGCACCTAAACTCAACTAAGCATAGCATGTAACCTATTAGCTGGATTTAAAGCTAAAGCCTACTCTACTAAGCAAAGCCATGAGATTAAGCTCAATCACTTCACCCAAATAAGTAGATGATATCGCTATTTGAGCACAAGCCTAAATAGCCCGCAAGCGCATGGGTCATGTGTGGCACGGTGTGTGCGAGTGCAGGATCGAATCCACGGGGAGGCCTAATGTGTATGGTGTTTTAAGCTAAGTGCGTCCTAAAGAGCTACTTGTTGGGGTCCTAACTATAATGTTTTTGGTGTTTTTGGTTTGAAGGGAGCTCGGGAAAAGTAAACCTAATCTAAAAACAAGGAAATAAAAAGGTAGCGCGTATGTGTGTGATGGGGGAATCAAGCGATCTAAGGAGATTTAAACGTTGGAAATGGGAGACTAAGGTGATTACATCTTGTTTATGGTGATTACTACGTCTTTCTAGGGTTACTTGATGGATTATACTAAGTGCTCTAATCTAGACCTATAATTAGCCTCCTAATTGGTGCCCTAAGCCTCAGTGCAGGTCCGTCCCTAGGTGGCGATGCCTAGCAGTACGGCGTGGTCTTTATGACTTAGGAATTAGGGCTAGCCAATAAGATTCTAGGTGAGTGTAGATCGATCTAACCTTAGCACTTAGTCCTCTATTTAGTTCCCCAATCTGGCCCTAGGACTCGGTGCAAGTCCGTCCCTAAGCTTCACCCCACTTAGAGCTACGGTATGGTCCTTATGAACCTGGGGTGTTAGGGTGGACTAACTAGCCTTCCTAAGTGAACTAAGGTCAACTAAACCTATCCGGACTCCTATTGGCTGGATTTAAAGCCAAAGGGGAGTCGACCTAGGCTAGAGACTAGTTGTGCACCATCGATCGCATCACAATTAGTGGAAATTGACATTAAAGCGCATGGCAAACACATCTAGGGCATGGCATTTGAGAATACACCGGTATATTCTACTACTAAATACATGGACATGTTTAGATTACACCAATTTAAGCACTAGCACTCGACATGCATGCAATAGAAGCTAGTTATGCAATTAAGTATGCTAACACACACATAGACATGTATATAGTCATACCCACTTCATGTAGTCACCACAAAAACACATAGACATGCTAGCATAATGATTTAGAAATGGTTAATAGCACAATAGACTTCAATATATATATGCTGCATCATTGAGGCATTTCAACAAACACATAGACATGTATGTAAAATAGCCTTTGAAACCATAAGCATGAGGCATATATACATAAATCCATCAAGTTTCCATTAATATAAAGTAGTAATGAATCCATAAATACAAGATATAATCACCCTACATAGCTCTAATCAAACATAATTAGACTTAGGATAAAAGAGAGATACCCTTCTATCCATAGCCAAGCTTTACAAACCATGAGCTATGCCCCAAATCCTCGTGTTTGATCCTCTTAGATCCTTGATTCCAAGTGTTAAATATGTTTAGAAGTGAGTGTGTGAGGTGATTCTTGGTGGATTTTGGGTTTTGGAAAATGGGTGTTTGATTTGGGTCATGTTCTCCTTCAAAAAGGGCTGAAAAGTGGCTTAAATAAAGCTTTCAGCGAGTCCAGCTGGGGGCCCAACCGGCGTCCGGCTTTGGGGCTAAGTCGTCTGGCTAAAATTGGCCCAGATTCTGATCCGGCCGGTCGACATAGCCGGTCGACCGTATGGGTTGTCCGGCCTAAACAGAGGCTAAATGGTCTTGATAGTAAAATGATCATATCTTGCTCATTTTAGCTCTGATTCGCGCACCATTTTTTTCTATGGCTTCGTATCGTCGTGGGGGATATCCCAAGCCATATTTTTCACCCTAAAACATATCAAAAATTTTTCCATGTCCTTTTTAAATTGCAAGATCCGAATTTGGCTCACATTGCTCTTGGTTTCGCCTCGGTTGTTCCTTCTTTTGCCCGGCCACTTCCAAAAGCACATTTCTTCATTACTTTGCATCCAAAACACCCTTGGCTTTGTTCCACACTTCAAGCACCCTCAATTAATCTCCAATTATCTTCCCAAATGACACCTTAAACAAGCAACAAACGTACATTAGTGTAGCATTTAAGTCCTAACTTCAACTATGAACGTGTAGACCCTAATATGCACAAGTATGACCTAAATGCTATACTAATACATTAAATGAAGCTCAAAAAACCTCAAAACAAGTATATACATGCAGTACATAAACACACAAAACAAACACATCAGTAGACCAGAGCATTTGAAGCACAAATAACACATGCATATTCACTTAGGCATTTTAACAAACACATAGACATGTTTGATTTCCAATACATAGACATATTGAATCATGCCATATATTTTTGTAAACAAACATGCATTAAGAGCCACAGATCTACACAAATCCATTATTCAAAGCCCTAATCTAGTGTACAACAACAATCAACCCTAAATCTAGCCTAATCTAAAAACATATTTACAAGAAGTAGAGAAAGAACAAGAAGAACTTCCCTAAATTCTTGCTTCTAAATCCGTACAAATCCTTCAAATCTTTGTTTAATGCTTCAATCCTAGCTTGGTGTGGGGTTTAAATGGTGATTTAGGGTATTTTGTGAATTGGGTAAAGGGTTATGGTTTATTAAGATTTTAGAAATAAAAGTTCCTCTCCTTCAAATCAGTTGAAACATGCTTCGTATGGATTTCTTCAGCTCTCAGTCGGTTGACCGGCTCTTCTTTCTTGCTCGACCGGCTTTAATCATGATGCTATCTGGAATGGCTGGTCGACCTAGCCAGTCGGCCGACTCCTTGAGGAACTCGATCGGCTTAAATTCTTTATTCTCTGGAGAGGCCGGTTGACCTAGCCGGTTGACTAGCTCTTCTTCTAAGTTGACCGGCTAGATTAGCATGATCCATTCTTCATCCCTTTTGTTTCAGTCTTCATTCATTAGCTCATTTCTTCCTTGTGTAAGCTTGAACCCTTCCAAAACACACCTAAAACATGGAATATAACACTTAATATAGTATTTATGCATCTAAATACATTATGTACAAATATTAACAAATATGCATAAACTTTATACTGAGTACATTGAATTATACTCTAGACACCCTTAAATGTGTGTGCAAAAACTAGATACAAACATGCACAAATGACACACATCAACACCCCCAAACCTTCCCCTTGCTTGTCCTCAAGCAACCCTAAATGAAGTCTATCCTCAGGCTTTTCAAAGAGTTGCCAATTGCATTGACTTTCTATCTTTTCGCATCCAAGGGGTACAAAGGGTCATTCCTTTCATGTAAGGGCTTCTTTAGTCTCTTTCGGATCCTCTCACACCTCTTGGGAATGTCACCAAGTAACTAAAACCACCACAAACTTAGGATTCCAACTCACGCACTCGAGATGTTGATACTTCGTGCTCTATCAACTAACATGGTCTCCTAATATGCACTTAGCAACAAAGATACAAGGAAGAGAAGATACATCACAATGGCTCACATTGACGTAAGAGCCTTATTCACAACACATGAAAGAACAAAAGAGATACTTGTGTCAACTTGACATTATGTCACTTGACACTTATTCAACATACTTCACTTTTCAATCTTTTTGTTGCCTTTTTGGCTTTTTCTCTTTTTCTCAATTTTTTTCTCATTTTTGCATTTTTCATTTTTTTTGCATTTTTTTCTCAATACCCAACATAGAACAAAAAGAAAAGACAAAGAAGAGGCTAAGGCACACTAAAAGAACTGATCAAGGAATGGGCACTCATATCAACAGCCCTTTAAAAAAACACTTTTTTTCGAACCAAGTTGGGGGGAAACTACAAGGTGCATTCTTAGAAATGCTCACTCCCCATAGTTTTCAAAAGGATTCTCTTCAAAGTCTAGGTCATACCCCATACTTCATTTACTCCCCATAATACACCCTCATCTTCTCCAGTCAATTAAGTCAATAGCAAAAGCCAACTCTCTAACCAATGTCGAGATAAACCAACTCAAAATATGCAAAAAATTGAAAATTTTGAACACATTTTAAGCAAAAATAAGATATGGCAAGCAAATCTATCCCATATATGATATAAATAGTAAATCAGCAACCACACCCCTAAACCTAAACTTTGATTGTCCTCAAGCAAATAGCATCTAAGCATAACAAACAAGCACATGAAACACATATGGAGAATGCGGAGAAGGATAGATAAGGACAAGTAAACGATGGATAGATACAACCTTGTTTCCATGTAGTCCGCAAATGCCAAAGACAATCCAATGATCTACCAGTCTCTATCTTTTGTGGAAAGCACTAATGCTAAAAAAAAAACAAAGAAGAGATTAGAAGATATGCTATGCAAGCTCACATTGACATTTGAAATGATAAACAAGGATGTATACAAGAGGTAAAGGATTGATGCACAAATGAAGGAAAGGAGCAAGAACAAGTACGGGAGTAAAAATCTAACCTACTAAGTATGAAAACAAACAAAAGAAAGCCTAAACTATCAAAAGGTAAGATAAACAAAAGCAATCTAATCTATTATGTACAAAGCAAGAATAAGTACAAGAAAACTAATCTACTACATACAAAGGCAAAGGCAAATAAATACAAGAAAAATAAGAAAAACAAGAAAAATATGAACAAGCCTAGGGTGGATTTAAAGCCAAGGACCAGCACCTAAACACTACGTTACATTAAGGCTCGATTAACCAACACTAACATGGGTGAGGGATACTCTAGTATAGGTTAACTTATCCGCTTGGCTGGATTTAAAGCCAAGGACTAGCACCTAAACTCGACTAAGCATAGCATGTAACCTATTAGCTGGATTTAAAGCTAAAGCCTACTCTACTAAGCAAAGCCATGAGATTAAGCACAATCACATCACCCATATAAGTAGATAAGAGCATTTGAAGCACAAATAACACATGTATATTCACTTAGGCATTTTAACAAACACATAGACATGTTTGATTTCCAATACATAGACATATTGAATCATGCCATAAATTTATGTAAACAAAAATGTATTAAGAGCCAAAGATCTACACAAATCCGTTATTCAAAGCCTTAATCTAATATACAACAACAATCAACCCTAAATCTGGCCTAATCTAGCAACATATTTACAAGAAATAGAGAAAGAACAAGAAGAACTTCCCTAAATTCTTGCTTCCAAATCCGTACAAATCCTTCAAATCTTTGTTTAATGCTTTAATCCTAGCTTGGTATGGGGTTTAGATGGTGGTTTAGGGTGTTTGGTGAAGTGGGTAAAGGGTTAGGGTTTATTAGGATTTAAGAAATAAAAGTTCCTCCCTTGAAAATGAGATGAAACGAACTTTTTATGGATTTCTTCAGCTCACAGTCGGTCGACCGGCTTCAATCATGATGCTCTCTGGAATGGTTGGTCGACTGGCTCCTTGAGGAACTCGACCGGCTTCAATTCTTTATTCTTTGGAGTGGCCGGTCGACTTAGATGGTCGACCGGCTCTTCTTCTAAGTTGACTGGGTGGATCAGAATGATCTCTTCTTTATTCCTTTTCTTCCGGTCTTCATCCGTTAGCTCATTTCTTTCTCGCATAAGCTTGAACCCTTCCAAAACACTCCTAAAACATGGAATATAACACTTAGTATAGTATTTATGCACCTAAATACATTTTGTACAAATATTAACAAATATGCATAAACTTTATACTAAGTGCACTCAATTATACTCTAAACACCTTTAAATGTACATGCAAAAACTATATGCAAACACGCACAAATGACACACATCAACACCCATCTTCCAAAACCCTAATTCTCTTATCTCCCACATCTCACACACTTTTCCATACACAAAAACACTTTGAAATCAAGCCTCTAAGAGGATCAAGCACAAGGATTTAGGCATGGCTCTTGGATTGTAAAGATATGGCTTTTGATAAATGGGTAGCTTCTTTGTCTCTCTTTTATACTAAGTTAATGTATGTTTGATTAGAGCTATGTAAGGTGATTTACTCTTGTATTATGGATGATTATAACTTTTTATTAATGGGAACTTGATGGATTTATATATATATCCTTTATGCTTAGGGTTTCAAAGGCCATTTTACATACATGTCTATGTATTTGTTGAAATGCCTCAATGATGTAGCATATGTATATTGAAGTCTATTTTGCTATTAACCATTTCTAAATCATTACGATAGCATGTCTAGCGGTTTGTGTAGTGATTGCATGAAGTGGGCATGCTTATATACATGTCTATGTGTGTGTTTGCATATCAAATAGCATAAATAGCTTCTGTTGCATATATGTTGGGTGCTATTGCTTAAATTGGTATAATCTAAGTATGTCTATGCGTTTAGTAGTAGAATATTCTAGAGTATTCTCGAATACCATGCCTTAGATGTGTTTTCTTTGCACTTTAATGTCAATTTTCGCTATTGTGATGCGATCAATGGTGTACAATTAATAACTAGTCTAGGTTGAGTCCTCTTTGGCTGTAAATCCAGCTAATAGGTATCCGGTTAGGTTTAGTTGATCTTAGTTCACTTAGGAAGGCTAGTTAGTCCACCCTAATGCCCTAGGTTCATAAGGACCACGCTGTAGCTCTAAGTAGGGTGAAGCTTGGGGATGGACTCACACCGAGTCCCAAGATTAGATTGGGGAACTAATTAGAGGTCTAAGTGCTAAGGTTAAATCGATCTAAATCACCTAGAACCTTATTAGCTAACCCTATTTCCTAAGTCATAATGACCACGCCATATTGCTAGGCATCGACACCTAGGGACGAACCCGCACTAAGGCTTAGGGTACTAATTAGGAGGCTAATTAGAGGTCTAGATTAGAGCACTTTGTACAATCCGTCAAACAACCCTAACAAGAAGTTGTAGTCAATCATAGGAAAGACATAATCATCCTAGTCCCCCATTTTTTACGTTTGACTCTTTTAGATTGCTTGATTCCCTCATCACATACACACATACCTTTTATTTTCTTGTTTTAGCTTAGATTTATGTTTCCCGAGCTCCACTCAAACCAAAATCCCAAAAATGTTATAGTTAAGACCCCAACACATAGCTTCTTAGGACGCACATAGCTTAGGACACCTTACGTATTAGGCCTCCCCGTGAATTCGACCCCGCACACATTATGCTACACGCGACTTGTGCATTTACAGGCTATTTAGGCTTATGCCGCAAGATAGTGATCATCTTTGTTATAGGATTTGATTGGCTTCTGATGTGTCACGTTTTTGTGTGCATTTATGTTGTTATTTTCCCATGTTTAAAGAGGAGTTAAGTGCTCATGAAGATGCATTAGTGTAGTACTTAAGTTAAGAATAGGCTTAAACGTAAACAATTGTACATATTGTGTTTTAGAAATAATTGCTACACTAATTACTTATTTTCAATGATTTAGGTGAACTTTGGGTAAAGATCGAGCCTGGACGATGATGGATGATGAAAATGGAAGATGCACGGGTCGAGGGGAGAAGATTGGAAGCCAAAAAGACAAAGAGGAGGAAGAAAGTTAGCCGGATGACCTAGAAGAAAAGTCAATCGACCAGCTTGGTCGACTGGCAACTCCAGAAAGTAATCAAAAATTGCTGGTCAAGTTTCTCCTCTCCAGAGAGCTACCAATAAAAGCTGGTCGACTACCCTTTCAGAGCTGATCGACTGGCAGAGTTGCTAATATAAAAAGCTTGATTTTCAGACTTAAAAGGGGAATTATGGAGGAAGATTTTGAGACCTATCACACACTTCACACCTACATCTCACACACTAGACTCTAGTCTTCACCCATATCACACACACTCTCTCACACATTTTATCACCTAGAGGCAAGAGGATTTAGAGGGTTTCAGACATTTGGATTCAAGTTTGTTCAAGAGCTTTGTACAAAATTAGCTAGGATGAAAGGGAAGTTTCATAATCTCTCTTTCATTCTATCTCTTATTATGATTGAGTAGACTTGTGTAAGGTGATTTAGCTCATGTAATGGGTTAACTATATCTCTTATGATATGGGATTTGATAGCTAAATATATACATGTTTTGATTTTCTTGTTCAAATGGCTATTTTCTCATTCATGCCTAAGTGTTTGATAAAATGCTTAGATGAGTAGCATGTAGATAAATTGAAGTCTATTAGTTACTAACCACATCTAATCCATGTTATAATCATGTCTATGTATTTATATATAGATGCTATGAAGTGGGTAATGCTTATATTCATGTCTATATGTATATTTGCATGCCTAGTAGTGAGTATGACTTCAATAACACATATATGTTGGTTGTTAATCGCTTCTAATGGTGTAATCTGAACATGACAATGTTTGGTAGTTGAATAGATCCCATTATTCATGAACACCTTGGCCAAGAACATGTATGAATATGCTAGCAAGTCATATCCCACAGTAGTGACCTTAGAATGACGGTAAGTAATTTAGGGCTAGATTAGGCCAAGTCTCCTTTGGCTTTAAATCTAGCCAATAGGTTTTAGGATAGGTTTAGTCGACCTTAGCGACACTAGATCTTGGCTTTAAATCCAACCAATGCTTTAAGTACTAGGGTAGGTTCATTCTCAGTCACCTAAAAAGCTAATTGGTCACTCTTAAGGACTTAGGTCATAAGGACCACGTTGTAGCTCTAGGAGGGCTGCCTAGGGACGGACCCACAAGGAATCCTAGGGGGGAAATTAGGACACTAATTTAGAAACCTAGTTAAGAGCAATTACTAAAGCAAGCCATAATCCTTTAATCCCATAGCATCTAAGTAGAGAATCACCTATTCATAAGTTGAAGTCACCCTAACACCTTTGCATTTGTTAGTTCCCTCTAGATTAGCTTGTTTCCCCACTTTTTATTCCCATAGTTTAGTTTAATCTTCTCTAGCTAGAGCTCCCGATCATCCAAAAACACAAAAAAATAGTTAGTTTTAGGTTTCTTTTTAGGCATTCTCTAGGACACACACACACATATAATCCATCCCATAACATAGCCTCCCTATGGTTCGACAACCGTTCTCGCACTCATAATACTGCATCGATCTGTGCCCTTGTGGGTCTTTAGAGCTTGCATCAAAAGACACACCAAGTGCTTGGCACTGTTGCCAGGGAGGCATGGTGGTTTGCATTCTTTGCTTGTGTTATTGATAATTGCTTTTCTTGTTTTCTTGTTTTTTCTTTATAGTTTGTTTAGTTCTTTCTTATTTTGTCTACTATTTATATTATATTGCTTTAGTTCTTGTTTATCTATTTCAGCTTTTGTTTTTGTTTTTAGTAGACTTTCTAGGATTGTGGTTTATTTGCTAGAGTTTTAGGAATATTGAAGTTTTCGAGGGTTGAAGTTGCCAGAGTTAGGATAGTTTGTGCATGCTTGGTAGGAGATCCCTTAGAAATCCACTAATTCCTCTTAATCCCGACCCAATAAGATTGTAAGGCATTTTAGGCATTTAGGAGATCTTCTTGAGGAGATGGCCTGTCCCAATCATCCTCCTAATCCTCTCATTCCCCCAATGAATCCCATTTCATCTCATGATCACCATGGATATCAAGCCCAAGATCATTTTAGGCAAGAGCCCCATAGACCAGATCCACTTATAGATGAGAAACCCACACTTAGGCAATTCTTTCTCCTTGAAGCCTTTGAGCCTAATTTGGCTATTCAAATTTCGAGTTTCAAGGAGACAAATTTCCATGGCCAAGACGGTCGACCTTACGACTGCCATTATGACTTTCTCTAAACATGATCTAGAATCCTTTCATGAGGCTTGGGAGAGGTTCAAGGGCCTTCTTAGACAATGTCGACACCACGAATATGGCAATCATGACCTATTGCAATACTTCTTTTTAGGCTTAAATGAACAAAATAGGATGATGGTCAACGCTGCCTCCAGTGGTGGCTTCTATCTTTTGAGGCCGACTGAGGCATGGGAGAAACTAGAGTTGATGGCTGAAAATTCTTTTCAAAATTTTTCTATGGAAAGGTCTAGTCGAGGAGGTAATAGGAAAAGTGTTAATGAGGTTGAAGTTTCTTTAGATTTACCTGCTAAGGTAAAAGCTTTAACAAATAACTAGATTAATTCATTTCATTATCTCTTACATCTCATGGTCATAGGACTAGTCCCATAGGTTTTTCCTCCGACCTTTTAGTTGTTGAGGTTTGTACATTGTGTTCTGAGTCATCTCATGAGACTGTAGCTTACCCTTTAGCATCCCAATTTCCTGAATTCATGAAAGAGCAAGTATGTGCCATAGAAGGTTATTTTTGTGAGTATAATCCATACTCGAACACATACAATATGGGTTCGAGAGATAACCCAAAATTTTGTTGGACACAAGGTCAACATGAGTCTAGTTCACATGCCCAAGTTCCACCTCAGCAACGACCCTATCCTCAATATCCCCTAGGTTTCTATCATCTTAATCAACCCCGTCTCACTAGTGCTTCCCAACCTCAGGCTTTACCTACTTCTTCTAGTAGCCAACCTCCTAATAATGACATGATAAAGGTAATGTAGTTTATTCAGAGCCAATAATAGGAATTGGTAGAAAATAAGTAGCAAATGGCAAAGTTTCAGGCACAGTTAGGACAGATTACTAGTCAGTTGAGCACTACCCAAGGAAATTGCCTTCTCAGCTAGAGATGAACCCTAGAGTCTAGTCCTGCTCCTCCACGGATACCACTTATCTCCCTCGAGCCTAGGCTAAGGCCGCCACCACTCTTAGAAGCAGTAGGATAGTGGATAATAGGGTAGGAGTTGACTTTGCAGTGCCTGCACCTAGTAGTCCTTCCGAGTTTAGAGAGTTACATAGTAGTCCTGTTAAGAGGGATTCTAGAGAAGGTCCTGTTGAAAGAGTTGAGCCTACTAGAGACCATGGAGAAAGTAGTATTTCCTATCCTTATCGGGAGGAAAAGGAGCCTATTGATGATTCCCATGTGTCTAGAGATGTTGCACCTAGAGTTCCCTTGCCATCTGCACTTGAAAGGTCTACAACTAGTGAAGATTCTAGGTTTTTCAAGGTTTTAGAGCATCTTAAAGACCTTAAGGTTAATCTTCCTTTGATGGATGCAATCCTTTCCATTCCCTCCTATTCTAAGTTCTTTAAGGATCTTTGCACAAGGAAGCGTAGGTGATCAAACATTCCTAAAAAGATGAGGCTTATGAAGAAAGTGAGTAGTATTTGCACTTCAGGCCTTCCAACCAAAATGAGTGACCACAGAGCTTTCACCATTCTTTGTAGGATCTGTGAGACCCAGATTGATCATGCCTTGTTAGATTTAGGATTTAGTGTGAATCTCATTCCCTACTCTGTCCAGCAGCTAGGTCTAAGTAAGTTGTCCCCTATACATGTTACTCTTTAGCTAGCTGATAGATCTGAGTGTAGACCTAGAGGTGTGATAGGGGATGTTATGGTACACGTAGGTAAGTTCGTGTACCTTGTTGATTTCATAGTGTTGATATGGATTCGAAACATGACTCTAGACATTCAACTCCTGTTCTATAAATGACATTATTCATTGTAGGTTGGGATTATTAGAGATGAAATTTGGGAATTTAAGGTCCACCATGAAGGTTGCCAAGGCGATGAATAGGGCTAGTATTGGAGGAGAGGGTAGACAAAAGTGCTTTAGGGTAGATAGGATTGATTCTTGTGTCGAGGACTTTGTAGAGAAAACTATGACCGATAGAGGAGATTTGAGAAAATTTGAGAAATTGATGTCTAGCTTTGATTTAGACATCTTAGAGCAGAAATGTGTAGCTTCTACTTCCTTGATTGAGAGCCCTTTGATTGATAAGTCACTTGAGGTTAATCCTTCTAGTCTTGATTCTAGTGATGACCCTATTGATGATGTTGAGCTTGAGTCCCCCTTGGTTGAGCCTAGCCTTTCTTTAGAGCTCAAACCCCTTCTCGATCATTTGAAGCATATATTCCTAGGCCCTAGTGAGACCCTTTTGGTCATCATAGCTTCCGATCTTTCTAGTGAGCATGAGGAGTGTCTCTTAGAGGTTCTTAAGAAACATAGGAAGGCTATAGGGTGGAGAATTGATGATTTGAAAGGTATAGACCCTTTGGTTTGCATGCATCGTTTTCACCCTAAGGATGAAGCCATTCCTTCTAGGGAGATACAAAGGAGGCTAAACCCACACATGAGTGAATTAGTTAAGAAAGAGATCATTAAGCTTTTAGATGCAGGCATCATTTATTTGATCTTTAATAGTGAGAAGGTTAGCCCGGTCCAAGTCATCCCTTAGAAGTCCGGGATCATGGTTGTTGAGAATGAGAGAGGAGAGCTTATCCCTTCACGTACTCCCATGAGGTAGAGAGTTTGTATTGATTATAGGAAGCTCAACTCCAAAACTAGGAAGGATCATTTTCCATTGCCTTTTCGAGACCATATCTTAGATAGAGTAGCTGGGTATAGCTACTATTATTTTCTAAATGGCTATTTGGGTTATAATCAGATCCCTGTATTTCTCGAAAACCAGGAGAAGACCACCATTACTTGTCTCTATGGTACTTTTGCCTATAGGAGTATGTCTTTTGGTCTATGTAATGCCCCAGCGACATTTCAAAGATCTATGATGGCCATTTTTAGTGACATGATAGAGAAGCATTTAGAGATTTTCATGGATGACTTCTCAGTCTTTGAAGATAGTTTTGATGAGTGCTTGAGTGATCTCTCTTTAGTCTTGGACCGATATGTGGAGAACAATCTAGTGTTAAGTTGGGAGAAATCCCACTTCATGGTATAATGAGGGATAGTGTTGGGTTATGTTGTCTCATCTAGTGAAATTCAAGTTGACCTGGCTAAGGTAGAATTAATTGAAAAGTTGTCTATCCCTAAGTGTGTCAAGGATGTTAGATCTTTTCTAGGGCATTCAACCGTAAGTTCATTAAGGATTTTAGCCGTATAACGCGTCCCTTGTCTAGGCTCTTGGCACAAGATGTCGCTTTTGAATTTGATGATGAGTGTGTTCGTGCTTTTGATAGGCTTAAATCCTTATTTTGTACGTTCTCGATCATTCAATCGCTGACTATAGTCTTCCATTTGAGGTTATGTGTGACGCATCTGATTATGCAATAGGAGCTCTTTTAGGTCAACGGTGAGATAAGATGCCCCATGTATTGTACAATGCTAGCAAGACTCTTAATGAAGCCTAAAAGAATTATACCACCATAGAAAAAGAGCTTCTAGTAGTAGTCTTCTTCCTTGACAAGTTTAGGTTGTACATTTTAGGGTCTAAGGTGATTTTATACACCGATCATCAAGCATTGAGATATTTGTTAGCTAAGTAAAGTCCCGCTTCATTAGGTGGTTTCTCTTTCTTTAAGAATTCAATGTTGAGATTTGGGATAAAAAGGGTAGAGAAAATTTAGTTATAGATCATCTTTCCCATCTTGTTAGTGAGTCTTCTAATGATCCATCCCTTTTTTGTTATTCATTTCTTGATGAGCAATTATTTTCTGTCTCTTATCACTCACCTTGGTTTGCTCACATAGTTAATTATCTTGCCACAAGGCAATTTCCCTTCTATTGGAAAGAGAGAGAGAGAGAGAGAGAGAGAGAGAGAGAGAGAGATGTTCCTAGCACAAGTTAGACATTTCTTTTGGGAGGATCCCTATCTTTTCAAAGTGTGTGTAGATAAAATGATTTGCCGGTGTGTGCCTGAGGACGAGATTGAGAACGTGTTGTGTATGTGTCACGATGAGGGTTTGGAGGTCATTTTAGTAGGAATAAGACTGCCATGAATGTCTTGCAATGTGGATTATTTTGGCCCACTCTCTTTAGGGATGCTCAAGAATATTGCAAAAAGTGTTTTAGATGCTAACAATCTGAGTCTATCTCTAGGAGAAACATAATGCCTTTATCCCCTATTCTTCCATATGAGTCATTTGATGTTTGGGGTATAGATTTCATAGGTCCATTTCCACCTTCCTTTGGGTACCAATACATTTTAGTGGCCGTTGATTATGTGTCCAAATGGGTTGAGGCTATTCCCACACGTGCTAATGACCATATGGTAGTGGTTAAGTTCATTAAGGAGAATATTTTCTCTAGATTTGGAGTTCCTAGGTCTTGATTAGTGATGGGGGTTTGCATTTTCACGAAAGGACTTTAGAGGCCTTGTTAAAAAGATATTCGATCACCCACAAGGTAGCTACTCCCTATCACTCGTAAATTAGTAGACAAGTAAATGTGTCCAATAGGGATATCAAGCGCATTTTAAAGAAAATGGTTAGGCTCAATATGAAAGATTGGTCTATTAGGCTAAATGATGCTTTGTGGGCCTACCGTACTGCTATTAAAACTTCCATTGGTATGTCTCCGTATCGATTGGTTTATGGGAAAACTTGTCACTTGCGGTAGAATTAGAGCTTAGGGCTTATTGGGCAATCAAAGCCCTAAATTTTTATTTTGCAAGAGCGGATGAGAAGAAAAAGCTTGACCTAGCGGAATTGGAGAAGCTTAGGTTTGAGGCATATGAGAATGCTAAGCTTTATAAGGATAGGATGAAGACAATTCATGATAAACATATTTTTAGGAAATCATTCTCTCCCTCTGATAAAGTTTGCTTGTTTAACTAACATTTGAAGCTCTTTCTAAGTAAGCTCAAGTCAAGATGGGATGGTTCGTATGAGGTATTTGTTGCCTAACCTTCTGGAGCGGTCAAGATCAAGGACTTGAAGGATGGCCAAGAGTTGACGGTGAATGGGCAATGCCTGAAGCATGCATATGATCTGAGCATGGCTCATGTGGAAGTTTTAATGCTTCAGGATCCCATATATGGAGGTTGAAGATGATTTGGTGTTTTCCCAGGTGACGGCATGGTGGTTAGTGCTACTAGGAGGTAACCTAGGTTCAATTTTGCGATTTTGCACTTATTTTATTTTCCTTTCTTTTATCTTTCTAGCACCCACACCAAAGTGTTGAATCCCGATCCTTTGTCCATTAAGATACACCATTGCTCATTATTGCATATGCCAATGCAAGCATGCATTGGAAATGCTAATAACCTTGTCTTCTTTGAGTATTTTTGGATTGTGAGTTACAGGGTTAGTAGTATGGTGATTTATCATTGGCATGGAAAGTTTTGACAAAAACACAAGTTTGTATCTATCTTTTCTCCATTTGTTTCCCATGTTGTTACCCCATCCCCACCACCCTTACTTGCTTTGTAATGCCAATTTGCTTGTTTTTGTGCTTTGCTCTATTTGCTTGAGGACAAGCAAAGTTTAGGTTTGGGAGTGTGGGGGTCTAGTCTTATTATTTTATACTTTCTATAGGGTAGATTGCATTCCCCTTATTATTTTATCCTTTGTATAGGGTAGATTGCATTATGTGCATAAAAATGGTGAAAAATTTTTCAAATTTCAATGCATGTAGAATTGTTTATTTCTTGGTTGACTCTGTGTGTTGGCTATTGTGGTTGACTCAATTGATTAGTGAATATGAGTAGCATTGTAGGGAAGTGAATGGAGTGGAGAGAGAACCGAGACTTGGAGGAGATGCCCTTGAAAGTTGTGGGGAGTGAGAACCTTTAAGAATGACTCTTGTATTCACCCCATAGCTTGGTAGGAAAAAGTGTTAAAAGAAAAGGGCGTTGATGTGAATGCCTTTTCCTTTATTGGTTCTTTTTGATGTGCCATAACCTTTCCTTTTCTTTTTTTTTTGTGTGAATACAATGCAAAGAATTAAAAATCCAAAAACTTGAAAAAGGAAAAAAGGTTCAAAAATATCCAAAAAAAAAAAATAGAGAGAAAAGATAAAAAATTGAAAAAAAAGAGAAAAAGCCAATGGCACCAAAAATTTTTGTGAATAACTGCATAAGTGACACAATGTTAACTTAACACATGCTATCATCTTTGTAGATATGTGAATAAGGCTTTTATAAGCCATTACATTTGTATATTCTCTCATCTTGTTTTTGAGGCTTTGTGCATGTTGAGGAAGCTATGTTAGTTGAGGGGGCATAAAATATCAACATCCCGAGTATATGAGTTAGAATCCTAGGCTTGTGGTGGATTGGCTACTTGGGAAATTTCCACAAGGACCAAGACCCCTTATGAGTAGAGGGAAGATCTAAAGAGGCTTGGGGATCTCTCCACAATAGGAATGCCCCCTTCATGCTTCTTAGACTAACTTTGGTAGTGAATTAATCTTTTAGGCAATCCATTGCATCGGCTTTAGAAATAAACTTGAGATTGGGCTTGCTTGGGGACAAGCAAGGAGAAGGTTTGGGAGTATTGATTTGTCGTGTTTTTGTGTGCATTTATGTTGTTATTTGCCCATGTTTAAAGTAGTGCTAAGTGCTCATGAAGATGCATTAGTGTAGTACGTATGTTAAGAATAGGCTTTAGCATAAACAATTGCACATATTGCGTTTAAGAGACAATTGCTACACTAATTGCTTGTTTTCAATGATTTAGGTGAACTTTGCGTAAAGATCGGACCTGGACAATGATGGATGATGAAAATGAAAGATGCATGGGTCGAGGGGAGAAGATCGGAAGCCAAAAAGATAAAGAATGGAGGAAGAAAGTTAGCCGGATGACCTAGACTAGAAAGCAATAAAAATTGCTAGTCAAGTTCCTCCTCTCCAGAGAGCTATCAATAAAAGCTGGTCGACTACCCCTTTAGAGCTGGTTGACCTAGCCAGCCGATCGGCGGTGCACAGTTGCTAATATAAAAAGCTTGATTTTCAGACTTAAAAGGGGAATTTTTGAAGGAAGATTTTGAGACCCATCACACACTTCACACCTACATCTCCCACACTTAACCCTAGTCTTCACCCACATCACACACACTCTCTCACACATTTTTTCACCTAGAAGCAAGTGGATTTAGAGGGTTTCAGACATTTGGATTCAAGTTTGTTCAAGAGCATTGTACAAAATTAGCTAGGATGAAAGGGAAGCTTCATAATCTCTCTTTCATTCAATCTCTTATTATGATTGAGTAGACTTGTATAGGGTGATTTAGGTTATGTAATGGGTTAACTATATACTGTTATGATATGGGATTTGATGGCTGAATATATACATGTTTTGATTTTCTTATTCAAATGGCTATTTTCTTATTCATGCCTAAGTGTTTGATAAAATGCCTAGATAAGTAGCATGTGCATAAATTGAAGTCTATTTGTTACTAAACACATCTAATCCATGCTATAGTCATGTATATGTGTTTATATGTGGATGCTATGAAGTGGGTAATGCTTATATTCATCTTTATATGTATATTTGCATGCCTAGTAGTGAGTATAACTTCAATAACACATATATGTTGGTTGTTAATCACTTCTAATGGTGTAATCTGAACATGACGATATTTGGTAGTTGAATAGATCCCATTATTCATGAGCACTTTGGCCAAAAACATGTATGAATGTGCTAGCAAGTCAAATGCCGCAATAGTGACCTTAGAATGATGGCAAGTAATTTAGGGCTAGCCTAGGCCAAGTCTCCTTTGGCTTTAAATCTAGCGAATAAGTTTCAGGATAGGTTTAGACGACCTTAACGACACTAGTTCTTGGCTTTAAATCCAACCAATGGTTTAGGTACTAGGGTAGGTTTATTCTAAGTCACCTAGGAAGCTAATTGGTTACTCTTAAGGCCTTAGGTCATAAGGACCACGCCGTAGCTCTGGGAGGCGCCGCCTAGGGACGGACCTATAACGAGTCCTAGGGGGAAATTAAGGCACTAATTTAGCAACCTAGTTAAGAGCAATTACTAAAGCAAGCCATAATCTTTTAATTCCATAGCATCTGAGTATAGAATCACCCATTCATAAGTTGAAGTCACTCTAACACCTTTGCATTTGTTAGTTCCCTCTAGATTAGCTTGTTTCCCCACTTTCCATTCCCATAGTTTAGTTTAATCTTCTCTAGCTAGGGCTCCCAATCATCCAAAAACACCAAAAGATAGTTAATTTAGGTTTCTTTTTAGGCATTCTCTAGGACATACACATACATATAATCCATCCCATAACATAGCCTCATTGTGGTTTGACACCCATTCTCGCACTCACAACACTGCATCGATCTGTGCGTTTGCGGGTCTGTAGAGCTTGCACTCAAAAGACATACCAACTTTTATATATACATATTTTGTTCTTATTTTGAGAAGCTTTATATCATTTCATGTCTTTGTGTTTGATATAATGCTTGAATAAGTTGTATGTATATAAATTGAATTGTATTTGCTATAGAACACTTCAATCCTTAGATTATACATGTCTATATGTGTGATTATGGATAATATGAAGTGGGTTGGCTCTGTTCAAGTCTTTGTGAGTATGAAACATGCCTTATATTGAGTACATGCTCAATTAATGCTACATATTGATGTTTGAATGCTTTCAATGGTGTAAAACAAACTTGCTTCTATTTGTATTATGCATAAGATGTCATATTCACAATGCCTTGCCTTAGAACATGTAGGACTACACTTATTAGATACCAATCCTCTTTAAAGTCCCTAGAATGATGGCGCTTAAGTTAGGACTAGTCTAGATCGAGTTCCCTTTCGCTTAAATCCAGCTAATAGGAGTCCAAATAGGCTTAGTTGACCCTAGGAACCTTAGGTCTTAGCTATAAATTGAGGTAATGGTTTAGGAACTAGGGTGGGATCATTCTAGGACACCTAAGTAATTCCCTAGTCCCTTTTATGGCCTTAGTTACATAAGGACCGCATTGTAGCTCTAAGTATACACGCTTAGGGACGGACTCGTACCAAGTCCTAGGGTGTAATTAGGATACAAGTTAGTTGCTTAGTTTAGAAGCCATACTTAGTAAGCCAATATCTTGAATCCCATAGCATTGAGTTAAAGAGTCACCTGTTCATGAGTGTAGGTCACTTTATCACCTTCCTATATGTTTAATCCCCCTAGATTAAACTTAGTTCTTACTTTTCCTCCCTGGTTTCTATAGTGTAGTCCTTTCATTTCCCTTCTAGCTCTCTAAAATCCAAAAAGCACAAATAGGTGACTAGTTTAGGTTTTTTTTTAAGCATCCACTAGAATGCACTAGCTTAGGATTTTACCACATTTTGGGCCTCCCAGTGGTTTGACACCCAGCATTGTTACCCCTATATTGCATAGTTCGTATGCTTGCAGAACTTTTAGGGCTTGCACCTTCAAAGGCACATCACCGATTGATGACAGTGTCGTAATAATGATTCAACCTAGTACGAGAGTGTAGGATCGATATTATTAAGTGTGGTGTATCCTAGTCCATATTTTCAAAAGTTTAATTAAGAAAACATGCTAGGAAAACAATATATCCACATAATACAAACAAGAACATGCTCAAGAACATATAGAACATAACTAGTATTTGCAAAATATGTAAAGCTAACCTCTTGAAATGTGGGGCCTTTGGAAAGGTTATAACCATCATGAGCTTTGTTTTTCCGCACAAACAAAGTCACCAAAAATTTACTATAAGGGTGTCGCAATAGGCAACTCCCTAGTCTTCCTCCCTATGATTCAAGAGACTGAGAGAATAGCCTCTTGTGTGGGAATAAGCAAAGTAATATGCTCTTGAAAACTAGATCAAAAATCACACAATAAGTGTGTACTATGTGTTGTAGTATTTTCTTACCAAAGAGGAAGAATTTAACTACAAAGTGGATTACATAAAAGGTGCATCTTGTCTATTTATAGAGAAAACCTTGGCACCCCAAGTTGTTAACCTTTCCATGTGGGAGAAAATTTTCATGTAGTAATTTCCTTTATGCAACTTGTCCACTTGTCTTGGAAAACTTATGCAAGTTGTCCACTTGTTTTTGTAGTCTTTTGCAAGTTGTCCACTTTTCTTGGAAGATTTGGGCCAAGCCCACCATCCAATCCTAACACATAGTCCATAATCCATGTGGAGGCCCAAGTCCAATAGGAAACCATCCTAGCCCAATTAGGTTATCTTGGACTCTAAAGAAAGCCCAAACCCAATTCCAAGCTTTGACCCAATAAGGCTACTACCATAATATGAAATTTGCTCTTTCAAGATTACTCTCTCAAAATCATTTCAACTAGGGATAGGACCAAGAAGATATAATTAACCTTGGCTTCCAAAAATAATTAAAAATGTCCTTGCCTGATCTAGGCGACATAATAATTATTTTTATCTCTGATCTATTCCACCGTAAGATCAAAGTTGCATTCCAAGAATAATTGCTATTACCTAGAAGCTTATCACAAAAGAATGTGAACTTTGTCTTTGACCTACTAAATAACTGGCCATAATGCCTTTCTATGTATATCCACAACTAAGACTGGTTCTTTGGCTTGTGTACTATCACCTCTTTAGTTGTATCTCTTGTCGTTGGGTTTCTTGTCCTATTACCAACCGTCCTTGGTCATGGAATCTCTTAATCTCAGGAGCGACTCTCAAGCCATATGACTGATACACCTATAAAGGTAGTATCACTAGATCTAGATTCGGATGATAAATTTGGACAATCTCAAAGGGGGCACATAGATTCCATATTGCATATACATGTTCCAATTAATTAGAACTTAGCACTCAATGCACAAGGTTGTTGATCTTACTAAAGTAAGATCTCACCCACAGTGAATCAAAGTACCAAACCCTAACTTCATTAGTTCATCAACATATACTTAAGATTAAGAGCAATGATCATTTAGTAGTAGTGAGTGTCTTGTTTTCTTTCTTTGATAGTACGTCTCTAGAAAACATACTTACAATGGTCCTGTCCAATAAGTGACACACGTACTATTGAGACAACTCTGGAAAGTCCTCCAATGACCTAGGTAGATCACCCTCGAAGAGGAGACATGCTCAATATAACCTTATCCCAATAAAGTGCCCAACACTACTATTCGGTTATGGATTCAACATATGATATGACTAAATCTAGACTTGGACCTACTATGCGTCCAGCCTTACTGTGCACCTAAGTCATTTGGTCAAGTTAAAGGACCTTTATACATGCACCAATAAAACATAACAGAGATAATATATAATAAACTCATAATGCCATTTAACAAAAAATGGTTATGCATTGTTTAACATTCAAAATGTCATGTACAAGTGAGCTTTAGGGCATACTAATCCTAACAATCTCCCACTTGCACTAAAGATTACTTCTGCACAACCTAATACACATGGACTCCAAATGTGTGGCAAAAATTTTCTCTAGAAGAGTCTTTGTTAATGGGTCTGCTAGGTTTTTCGCTGAAGCTATCTTTTCAACTACTACATGAGATCAACTAATATTTCCGTTCAATGTGTTTACCCTTTTTGTGATTCATGGGCTCTTTACACTGTGAAACAGCACCATTGTTGTTGCAATACAACGTTATCTATTTGTGAGCTGCCAACACAATCTCTAGGTCTAAAAGGAACTTTCTTAGCCACATTGCCTCTTTTGCAGCCTTAGATACTACTATATATTCGGCCTCTATGGTAATGGTAGCAATACAATTTTGCTTCACACTTCTCCATGAAATAGATCCTCCTAACAAAGTGAAAACATATCCAGAAGTAGACTTCTTGGAATCTCTATCAAACTTGAAATCCGAGCTGTATAGGCTAATGGCATTAGATCATCTACACGGTATTCCAGCACATAATCCTTAGTTCCTTGCATTTAAGTAGAATGTACACCTATTCCTAATGTTTATTCCCCATAACATTCTTGATTTAAGCCCTCCGATAAGGTAGTGACTTTAATCAATGTTGCGTAAGGTGATCTTTAGTTAAGAACTCCACCGATGGGATGGCCGAACTTGCTAACACCCTTTTGAATAAACATTTTATGTTTCACCTTCTTAAATCTAGATAAAGTGTCACCTTCCAATGGGGAAGTTAATGACATTTACCATTAACGTGAATCAGATGTGGAAAGCCATAGGGTATTTCCAGTCCCCTCTTCCACTTAATATTTTAATATAAGGGTTTTCTCTATTTTTGGTATTCTTGCTTTTGTTTTAGATCTAAACATTCTTTGGATTTGCAAAACCCTTTGGTTTTTGCGAATCCCCTTTGTGTTACTAAAACATTGCAATACCATAATAGATTGCTTACCTATATTGAGCTATTATAGTGATATCTCTAAGCATTCAAGAGCTTTAAATTTTCATATCTACTTGTGAGACATTATATCATCTTTATCACCTATTCTTTCAAATTCTTGATACATACACACTCTTTGAGATAGAAAATCTTGTGAGATATACATATTGAGCTTGAGAAGAGTGTGAGGAGATCTTATAGAGAGTGTCTCTTAGGTTCTTTCAAATTTGGGTTCAAGTTGTAATACTTGGTTTGTGCTTCACCAAGCTTTGAAGAAGCATTATAGTGGAGTTGATTGAAGTCCTTAGGAGAGCTATCTTGGGTGGTGGATGTAGGCAAGGCCGAACCATCTAAAATCCATTTGTCATTCCCTTCCTTATCTCTACTTTACTTTACTTGCCATTATTGATTGAGTAGTGTTTGATTTATTACTTGAGTGAAGTTGTGTGATGTATTTAATAAATTTTAATTGAGAAAAATTATCCAATATCTTGATTCACCCCTCATTCTTAAGATATTTGCCCCTACACTCTTTTTCAAGTTTGGCTAGGAAGGAAGGCTTTGTGAAGTAGGACTTGATCCCTTCGAATGCTTCTTGGCATTTGGATGTCCATTTCAAATCTTTTGGATTTCAAAGAATTTTGAAGAATGGTGCACACCAGTCAGCTGATCTTCACATGAATCTACTAAAGGATGAAATTTTTTGGGCAATGACTACATGTCGTGTAATATTCTTAGTGGAGTGAGATTGAGTATGGCCTTAATCTTCTTGGGGTTAGCCTCAATGCCACTGTGTGTCATCATAAAGCCTAGGAATTTTCTCGCTCGCACTTTGAAGGCAGATTTTTCAGGGTTTAATTTAATGCTGAACCTTCTCATTATTTGAAAGGCTTCATTCAAGGTCAGATGGTGTGTTGTGTTTTGTGTGTGTTTGTATTGTTATTTACCTATGTTATAGAGGTGTTTTAAGCTTTAGTAGATGCATTAGTATAGTACCTATGCTAGAGATAGGCCGAAGCACATACAATTGTACATGGTTGAGTTTAAAGATAAATGCTACACCAATGCATACTTGTTTCTCATGTTTCTTGAAGTTTAGGGTTGAGAAGGAAGCTTAAATCGATAAAGATTGGTTGTTGGAGCAAAGCCCAAGGTGATTTGGATGTAAAGATATCCAAGAAAATGCATTTAGAGGCACACAGGTCAAGCACGGAGCAATCGAGAGCAACTGAGCAGAATGAGCAAAAAATGGAGGAGTGGACTAGTTCTGCCAATCACCCCCAGCAGGGGAGGTCGACAGCTCTAGAGATGTCTTTATGTTTGTTGGTCACCTAAGCTCTTGTGCCGATCAACTGGTAGCGTACTGTAACTATAAAAAAAGCCCAATTTTGTTGTAAAAGAATCACCAATTCACATACCCTTTACACCCACTTCACACACACACTAAACCCTACTTCACCCACTTAAATACACATATTAACTCACATACTCACCTAGATCTAAGCATCTTTGGAGGATAGTCACAACTTTTGGGGGAGGATTTACTCAAATTTGTAAAAGCACAAGCAAGGATGAAAGGGGAGTTCTCTCAATAGTCTTTCATCCTATTTCATTTAAAGCTTGAACAGATAGATTAGGGTGACTAAACTTGTAAAATGGGTTGATTCTATACTCTTTGTTTTGGGATTCTATTGGCTTGCATATATGTATAAACATATATATATATATATATACATACTTTGTTCTTTATCTGAATTGATTTTTATCAATTCATGTCTCTATGTTTGATTAAATGCCTAGGTGAGTAGTGTGTGCATAAATTAGAGTGTATTTACTATAGAACACCTTTAATCCATTTAATGTGCATGTCTATGTGTTTATTTATGGATACTATCAAGTGGGTTTGCTATATTCATGTCTATGTGAAGTATAAGCATGCTTTATAATGAATAATAGGTCCAATCTTGCTACATGTTGGTACCCAATTGTTTATAATTGTGTGAATCAAACTTGTTGATGTTTTGATGGTGAATAGGTTAACATATTCACCACACCTTATCCTAAAACATGTAAGATTGCACTTGTATTGCATCAACCTGCTATAGTGTCCCTAGATCGACGGAGCCTAAGTTTAGACTAGCTTAGTTTGAGATCCTTTAGCTTTAATTCCAGCTAATTAGAGTTTGGGTAGGGTTTGGTCAGCCTTAGTAACCCTAGGCTTTGGTTTTAAATCCAACCAATAGTTCAAGAGCTAGGGTAGGATCGTTCTAGGACACCTAGGTAGCTTTGTGGTTCCTGTTATGGCCTTAGGTACATAAGGACCACATTGTAGCTCTAAGTAGTCCACGTTTAGGGACAGACCCACACCAAGTCCTAGGGATTAATTAGGATACTAGCTATTAGCCTAGGGCTAAAGCATCACTTAGATAAGCTAATGCCCAGAATCATATAGCATCAAAGTAGAGAGTTACCAATTTGCAAGTGTAGGTCACCCTAACACCTTTTTGTTGGTTGAATTCCTCTTAAATTAGCTTAGTTCCCACTTTTGCTTTTCTATTTAATAGTGTAGTCCTTTTACTTTTCATCTTAGCTCTTTATAATCCAAAAAGTACAAAAACATGCTTAGCTAAGGTTCCTTTTTAGGCTTTTTCTAGAACACACTAGTATAGAATTCATTCCACATCTGAAGCCTTCCTGTGGTTCGACCCCCGTACTTGTACACAATATATTGCATGATTTGTATGCTTGTGGCTCTTTTAGGGTTTGCACTATAGAGGCATATCAAGTTCTTGGCACCATTGCTGGGAGGCACGGTGTGTTGTGTTCCTTGCTTGTGCATTTTAGTAGTTGCTTCTTTTATATGTTTTTCTTGTTTTATCTTGTTAATTTTTTTATATCTTCGTAACTTGCTTTTCCTTGAGCTAGTTTCTTATCTTGTGTTTACTTTCCTTTCTTTATATAGCTTGTTTGTTTCTTTTGCTTATTTTAAGTTTGCTTTTGCTTTTACTTTTGTTTTGTTTTTAATTGGCCTTTTAGGATTGTGGTTTTGTTTTCTTTTACTTTTGTTTTGTTTTTAGTAGGCCTTTTAGGATTGTGGTTTTCTTACTGTAGTTTTAACATGTTGATGGAGTTTCGGGTGTTAAAAAGGTCGGAGTTAGGATACTGTTTCATGCTTGGTAGGAGATCCCTTAGGAATCCCCTAATTTCATTTAATCCTAAACCTAATAAGATCGCACGGTACTTTAGGAATTTAGGAGATCTTCTTAAGGAAATGGTCGATACAAATAATCCTTCTATTTCTCCTCCCATTTCCCCGATGAATCCTATTCCACCTCATGAACACTATGGGCATCAAGCCCAAGAGCATTTTAGGAAAAAACCCTTAGGCCAAACCCACTTATAGATGGTGAGCCTATGCTTAGAGAATTCTTTCTCCCCAATGTCTTTGGCCAAGTCAAGGGGGTTGACCTGCTTGGTTAACAGGCCAAAACAATATGTAAGGCCCTTAGGTTAATTGACTTAGTTGGTAGGCTGGCCGACCAACCAAGGCCCCCGGTTGGTCACGAATGCTACACTATTTAGGCATTTTTTCAGCCTATTTTGAGTATCGATAGAACCCTTTTTCACCTCTTCTTCACACACCCACTTCTCACACACTAAATCTTACCTTCACCCATCTTTAGTTCAGACATTAACATACACACCCATCTAGATCTAAGCTTAGTTTAGAGGTGCTAAAATAGTTGGATGATCACCCCTCCAAAACCGATTGACCGGCTAGGTCGATCAGCTAATCCAAAGAGCATCACCAAAAAGTTAGTCAAGCTAAGAGGAGAAGCCAGTTGACCAACTAGGTCAACCTGCAATACGTAAAAAGCGGATATAAAAGCCCGATTTTCAGACTTAAAAAGGGGAATCTTTTTGACGATTCTAGAGAGGATCTTTACACACTCATCACATACATACACACTTAACCCTACTCTTCACCTGCATCACACACACTCTCTCACACATTTCATCACCTTGAATCAAGAGAATTTAGAGGGTTTCAACATTTGGATTCAAGCTGCTTAAGAGCTTTGTACAAGATTAGCTAGGATGAAAGGGAAGCTTTATAAACTCTCTTTCATTCTGTCTCTTATTATGATTGAGTAGACATGTGTAGGGTGATTTAACTTATGTAATGGGTTAGTTATATACTTGTATGATATGAGTTTAAATGGCTGAATATATATACGTTTAATTTTCTTGTTCAAATAGTTATTTTCTCATTCACGTCTAAGTGTTTGACTAAATGCCTAAATGAGTAGCATGTGTATAAATTGAAGCCTATTTATTACTAAACACATCTAATCCATGCTATAATCATGTCTATGTGTTTATATGTGGATGTTATGAAGTGGGTAATGTTTATATTCATGTCTATGTGTATATTTGCATGCCTAGTAGTGAATATGACTTCAATAATGCATACATGTTGGTTGTTAATTGCTTCTAACACTGTAATCCGAGCATGACGATGTTTGGCAGTTGAATAGATCTTTTATTCATGAACACCTTGGCCTAGAGCATGTATGAACGTGCTATCAAGTCAAATCTCACTGTAGTGACCTTAGAATGATGGTAAGTAATTTAGGGCTAGCTGATGTCTTCTTACGAGTGCAAGTTTTAAAAGACCCGTAAGCGTACGGATCGTGTAATACAGTGTTTACGAGTGTGGGTGTCGAACCACAGGGAGGCGTGAATATCGTGAATGTATCCTATGCTTGGTGTCCTAAAAGAGCTAAAAAGAAAGATCTAAACTAAGTGTACTTTTTCTTGTGAAGGTTTGGATTGTTGGGAGCTCTAAGTAAATAAAAAAAACTAAACTATGAATAAAAACAAAAATGGACGCAGGTTGATTAAGAAGAAACTAACAATTGGAAAGGGATTAGGGTGACTTGGACTTATGAATGGGTAACTCCATACTCAAATGCTATGGGATTAAGGGATGATGGCTAACTATCAAAAGTGCTCTTAACTAGGTTGTTAGTTAGTGTCCTGATTTCCCCCTAGGACTCGGTGCGGGTCCGTCCCTAGGCGACGTCTCCTAGAGCTACGGCGTGGTCCTTACGACCTAGGGCCTCAAGAGGGACTAACTAACTTCCTAGGTGGCTTAGAATGAACCTACCCTAGTACCTAAACCGTTGGCTGGGTTTAAAGCCAAGACCTAGTGTTGCTAAGGTCGACTAAATCTATCCTGAAACCTATTGGCTGGATTTAAAGGCAAAGGAAACTTGACCTAGATTAGCCCTAAATTATACTCCGTCATTCTAAGATCACTACAGCAGGATTTGACTAACATTCATACACATGTGATATTGAAATTATGCTTGTTACTAGGCATGCAAATACGCATATAGACATGAATAAAAGCACTACCCACTTCATAACATCCATGTATAAACACATAGACATGAGTACAACATGGATTAGATGTGTTTAGTAACAAACAAACTTCAATTAATATATATATGTACTCATCTAAGTATTCTATCAAACACATAGACATGAATGAAAGAACACCCAATTAAACAAAACAAATCAAAACATATATATATATATATCCAGCCATCATATCCTATATCATAAGAGTATAAAATTAACCCATTACATAAATTTTATCACCCTATACAAGCCTACTCAGACATAATAGAAAATAGAATGAAAGAGATATAACGAAACTCCCCTTTCATCCTAGCAATTTTAGAACACAGCTTGTAAACAATCTCGATTCCAAAGCGTTTGCATCCTCTAACGAAACTTGGTTCTTCGTGAAAAGTCTATGAAAAGGGTGTGTGAGGCGGCTAGGGAATAGGGTTAAGTGTGTGTGAGAATAGGTGTGAAGTGTGTGTAAAAACTCTCCTTCTTTTTCTGCTCCGCATCGGGCTTTATTTATAGATTCGCGCATAGCTGGTCGACCGTCTACGTCGACCGGCCTCTGGAGTACTCGACCGGCTTTCTTCAAGGGCTCTCTGGAGTGGCCGGTCGACCTAGCCGGTCGACTGGCTCTTGAAGGGGGGGTCTTCCGGCTTTTCGACGAAGCTCTCTGGAGTGGCCGGTCGACCTAGTCGGTCGACCGGCTATTCTTCCTTAGCGTCCAGCTGACTTCCTTTATCCAATTTTTCGTCATTTCGGCCTTTAGTCTTCTCCCTTAGACCCGTGCATGTCCTATCTTCATCACCTTTCATTGTTCAATCTTTATCTTAACCCAAAATCACCTGAATCATTGAAAATAAGCTATTAGTGTAGCATTTTATCTCCTAAACTCAATATGCACATTTATTCACACTTAAGCCTATTCCTATCAAAAGTACTACACTAATGCATCATTATAATCATTCAACACCTCTAAAGTATAAATAAATGGCGATGCAAACACACACCAAATCACAACTCATCACTAGCCTAGGTCGAGTCTCCTTTGGCTTTAAATCCAGCCAATAGGTTTCAGGATAGGTTTAGTTGACCTTTGCGACATTAGGACTTGGCTTTAAGCCCAACCAGTGATTTAGGTACTAGGGTAGGTTTATTCAAAGTCACCTAGGAAGCTAACTGGTCACTCTTAAGGCCCTAGGTCATAAGGGCCATGTCGTAGCTCTAGGAGGCGCCGCCTAGGGATGGACCTGCACCGAGTCCTTGGGGGAAATTAAGACACTGATTTAGCAACCTAGTTAAGAGCAATTATGAAAGTAAGCTATCATTTTTTAGTCCCATAGCATTTGAGTATAGAATCACCCATTCATAAGTTGAAGTCACCCTAACACCTTTCCATTTTTTAGTTCTTCTAAATTAGCTTGTCTCCCATTTTCCATTCCCATAGTTTAGTTTAATTCGTTTTAGTTAGAGCTCCTCACCTTTCAAAATCCAGAATCCCAAAAATCGATAGTTTAGGTTTCTTTTTAGGCACAATCTAGAATGCACACGTAGAATCCATCTCCTAACATGGCCTCCCTGTGGAATCGACCTCGCCTTTGCATACACTTTACTACACTGATCCATGCACTTGTAGGTCTTTAAAGCTTGCACTTGAGAGACATATCTTGTTTTCTTGCTTATCCTTTATAGTTTGTTAGTCTCTACTTATCTTGTTTATTGTTTATATTATCTTGCTTTAGTTCTTGTTTATTTATTTTAGCTTTTGTCTTTATTTTTAGTAGACTTTCTAGGATTGTGGTTTATTTGCTGTAGTTTCAGAAATATTGAAGTTTTCGAGGGTTGAAGTGGCCGGAGTTAGGATAGTTATACATGCTTGGTTGGAGATCCCTTAGAAATCCCCTAGTTTCTCTTAATCCTGAACTCGATAGAATTGCTAGACATTTTAGGAATTTAGAATATCTTCTTGAGGAGATGGCCGATCCCAATCATTTTCCTAATCCTCCTAATCCCCCAATGAATCCTATTCCACCTCATGATCACCTTGGGCATCAAGCCCAAGATCATTTTAGATGAGAGCCCCATAGACCTAATCCACCCATAGATGAGGAACCTACTTTTAGGCAATTCTTTCTCCCCGAAGCCTTTGAGCCTAATTTGGCTATTCAAATTTTGGGTTTAAGGGAAACGAACTTCGAGATTAAGCCTAACATGTTGGTTATGCTTTCGTCCTTCTACGGGAGAAGTAATGAGAGCCCTCTAGATCATATCATTGATTTTGTTGTGATAAGTTCCACTCTCCATGTCCCCAATGTTTCCCAAGAGGTCATACGTATAAGAGTGCTTTCTTTCTCTCTTAAGGACAAGGCGAAGGCTTGGTTGCATTCTTTACTTAATGGTTGCATTACTACATGGGCTGAGCTTCAATCTAAGGTCTTTTAAAAATTTTATCCTATGGCCAAGACAGTCGACCTTAGGACCGCCATTATGACTTTTTCATAACATCATCTAGAATCCTTTCATGAGGCTTGGGAGAGGTTTAAGGATCTTCTTAGACAATGTCCACACCATTGGTACGGCAATCATGACCAATGCAATACTTCTTTCGAGGCTTAAATGAACAAAATAGGATGATGGTCAATGCTGCCTCCGGTGTTGGCTTCTATCTTTTGAGACCAACCGAGGCATGGGAGAAAATAGAAATGATGGCTAAAAATTATTTTCAATATTTTGCCATGGCAAGGTCTAGTCGGGGAAGTAACAAGAGAAGTGTTAGTGAGGTTGGAGTTTCTTTAGATTTACCTACTATGGTTGAGGCTTTGATTAATAAGCTAGATCAATTCATTTCTTTGTCTCTTTCATCCCTAGGTCATAGGACTAGTTCTATAAGTTCTTTGGTTGTTGAAGTTTGTGCATTGTGTTTCGAGTCATCTCATGAGACCATAGTTTGCCCTTGAGCATCTCAATTTCCTGAATTCATGAAAGAGCTAGTGTGCGCCACATGATGTGTTGTGTTTTTGTGTGTGTTTGCATTGTCATTTACCTATATTTTAGAAGTGTTGAGTGCTCATAATGATGCATTAGTGTAGTGCTTTTGATAAGAAAAAGCTTAAGCGTAAACAAATGTGCATATCGAGTTTAAGAGACAAATTGCTACACTAATTGCTTGTTTTCAATGATTTAGGTGAACTTTGGGTTAAGATAAAGATTGGACGATGAAAGGTGATGAAGATGGGAAATGCACGGGTCTAAGAGAGAAGACCAGAGGCCGAAAAGACAAAGAATGGAGGAAGAAAGTCAGCCGGACGACCAAGAAAAAAGAGCCGGTCGACCGGCTAGATCGACCGGCCACTCCAGAGAGGTGCCAAAAATAGCCAGATAACCACCCCTCCAGAGCCGGTCGAGCTAGGTCCAGAGGCCGGTCGACCTAGGCAATATGTTGAGAACATATAAATAGGGCTCGATTCTGCAGAAAAGGAAGAGGACTTTTTGGAAGAATAACACGCACTTCACACCTAAAATTCTCACACACTTAACCCTAGATCCCACCCACTTCACACACATTTTTCACACATTTCTCACTAAGAACCAAGCTTGATTTGGAGGGTTCAAACATTTTGGAATCAAGTTTGCTCAAAAGCTTTGTACAAGATTAGCTAGGATGAAAGGGAAGCTTCATTATATCTCTTTCATTCTATTTCCTATTATGATTGAGTAGACTTGTGTAGGGTGATTTAACTTATGTAATGGGTTAACTATATACTCTTATGATATGGGATATGATGGCTGTATATATATACATGTTTCGAATTTTCTTGTTCAAATGGGTATTTTCTCATTCATGTCTAAGTGTTTGATAAAATGCCTAGATGAGTAACATGTGAATAAATTGAAGTTTGTTTGTTACTAAACACATCTAAGCCATGTTATAATCATGTCTATGTGTTTATATGTGGATGCTATGAAGTGGGTAATGCTTTTATTCATGTCTATATGTATATTTGGATGCCTAGTAACGAGCATAACTTCAATAACGCATACGTGTTGGTTGTTAATTATTTCTATGGTGTGAACTGAACATGATGATGTTTGCTAGTTGAATAGGTTCCATTATTCATGCGCACCTTGGCCTTGAATATGTATGAACGCACTAGCAAGTCAAATCTTGCTGTAGTGACCTTAGAATGATGAAGTATAATTTAGGGCTAGTCTAGGCTGAGTCTCCTTTGGCTTTAAATCCAACCAATAGGTTTCTGGATAGGTTTAGTCGACCTTAGCAACACTAGGTCTTGGCTTTAAATCCAGCCAAAGGTTTAGGTACTAAGGTAGGTTCATTCTAAGCCACCTAGGAAGTTAGTTAGTCACATGGACCCGCACCGAGTCCTAGGGGGAAATTAGGATATTAACTAGCAACCTAGTTAAGAGCACTCATGATAGTTAGCCATCATCCCTTAATCCCATAGCATTTGAGTATAGAATTACTCATTCATAAGTCGAAGTCACCCTAACCCCTTCTCAAGTGTTAGTTCCCTCTTGACCAACTTGTGCTCCCATTTTTCATATTCATGGTTTAGTTTTATTTTCTTTACCTAGAGCTCCCGATAATCCAAAACCCAAAAAAAAATATGCCTATTTTAGATCTTTCTTTTTGGCACTTTCTAGAACACCAAGCATAGAATTCACCCACATTATTCACGCCTCCCTGTGGTTCGACACCCGCACTTGTATACACTATATTGCACGATCCGTACGCTTGCGGGTCTTTTAGAGCTTGCACTCGAAAGACGACACCAAGTTCTTGGCACTATTGCCGGGGAGGCACGATGATTTGTATTCTTTGCTTGTGTGTTTTGGTAGTTGGTTTATTTGTTTTCCTTGCTTTTTCTTTATAGTTTGTTTATTTTTATTTTTTTTGCTTATCTTGTTTATTGTTCATATTATCTTGCTTTAGTTTTTGTTTATCTATTTTAGCTTTTGTCGTTGTTTTTAATAGACTCTTTAGGATTGTGGTTTATTTGCTATAGTTTTAGGAACACTAAAGTTTTCGGGGGTTAAAGTGGCCGGAGTTTGGATAGTTTGTGCATGCTTGGTAGGAGATCCCTTAGAAATCCCCTAGTTCCTCTTAATCCCAAACCCAATAGAATTGCTAGACATTTCAGGAATTTAGGAGATCTTCTTGAGAAGATGACCGATCCCAATCATCCTCTTAATCCTCCCAATCCCCCAATGAATCCCATTACACCTCATGATCACATTGGGCATCAAGCCCAAGCTCATTTTAGACGAGAGCCCTGGATCCACCCATAGATGAGGAACCCACTCTTAGGCAATTCTTTCTCCCCGAAGCCTTTGAGCCCAATTTGGCTATTCAAATTTCGGGTTTGGGGGAGACGAACTTTGAGATTAAGCCTAATATGTTGGCTATGCTTCCCTCCTTCTATGGGAGAAGCAATGAGAGTCCTTTAGATCATATCACTGATTTTGTTGAAATGAGTTCCACTTTCCACGTCCCCAATGTCTCTCAAGAGGTCATACGTCTAAGATTGTTTCCTTTCTCTCTTAAGGACAAGGCTAGGACTTGGTTGCATTCCTTACCCAATGGTTGCATTACTACGTGGGCTGAGCTTCAATCTAAGGTCTTTTAAAAATTTTATCCTATGGCCAAAACGGTCGACCTTAGGACCGCCATTATGACTTTCTCATAACATCATCTAGAATCTTTTCATGAGGCTTGGAAGAGGTTCAAGGATCTTCTTAGACAATGTCCACACCATTGGTACGGCAATCATGACCTAATGCAATACTTCTTTCGAGGCTTAAATGAACAAAATAGGATGATGGTCAATGCTGCCTCCGGTGGTGGCTTCTATCTTTTGAGACCGACCGAGGCATGGGAGAAAATAGAAATGATGGCTGAAAATTCTTTTCAAAATTTTGCAATGGAAAGGTCTAGTCGGGAAGGCAACAAGAGAAGTGTTAGTGAGGTTGGAGTTTCTTTAGACTTACCCGCTAAGGTTGAGGCTTTGACAAATAAACTAGATCAATTCATTTCTTTGTCCATTTCATCCCAAGGTCATAGGACTAGTTCTTTAGGTTCTTCCTCCGCCCCTTTAGTTGTGGAAGTTTGTGCATTGTGCTCCGAGTCATCTCATGAGACCATAGCTTGCCTTTCAGCATCCCAATTTCCTGAATTCATGAAAGAGCAAGTGTGTGCCACATAAGGTTATTCTTGTGAGTATAATCCATACTCGAACACATACAATCCGGGTTGGAGGGACAACCCAAAATTTTCTTGGAGACAAGGACAGCATAAGTCTAGTTCACATCGTCAAGTTCCACCTCAGCAGCAACCCTGTCCTCAATATCCTCTAGGTTTCTATCATCTTAATCAACCCCGTCACACTAGTGCTCCTCAACCTTAGGCTTTACCTGCTCCCTCTAGTAGCCAGACTCCCAGTAATGATGTGATGAAGTTAATGCAGTTTATTCAGAATCACCAGTAGGCATTAGCTAGTCAGCAGCAGGAGTTAGCTGACAATAGGCAAGAGATGGCTAGCTATAGGCAACAAATGGCTAGGTTTGAGACATAGTTAAGACAGATTTCTAGTCAATTGAGCGCCAGAGACCCCGGGAAATTGCCTTCTCAGTCGAAGGTGAACCTTAGAGTCCAGGCCTATTCCTCCACCGATACCATTTATCCCCCTCAAGCCCAGGCTAAGGTCGTCACCACTCTTAGGAGCGGTCGGGTAGTGGATAATAGGGTAGGAGTTGACTTTGCAGTGCTTGCACCTAGTAGTCCTTCCGAGTCTAGAGCACCACATGGTAGCCCTGTTGAGGAAAATTCTAGAGAAGGTCCTGTTGAGAGAGATAAACCCATTAGAGATCATGGAGAGAGTAGTACTTCCTGCCCACATCGGGAGGGAAAAGAGCCTATTGATGACTCCCATGAATCTAGAGGTATAGAGCCTAGAGTTCCCTTTCCATCCGTCTTAGAGAGGCCTACACCTAGTGAGGATTCTAGGTTCTTCAAGGTTTTAGAGCACCTTAAGGACCTTAAGGTCAATCTTCCTTTGATAGATGCGATCATTTCCATCCCCTCTTATTCTAAATTCTTTAAGGATCTTTGTACAAGGAAACGTAGGTCATCGAACATTCCTAAGAAGGTGAGACTTACGGAGAAGGTGAGTAGTATTTGTACTTCGAGCCTTCCGCCCAAGATGAGTGACCCCGGAGCCTTCACCATTCCTTGTAGGATCCGTGAGACCCAGACTGATCACACCTTATTAGATTTACGATCTAGTGTGAATCTCATTCCCTACTCTGTCTATCAACAGCTAGGTCTAGGTGAGTTGTCTCCTACACATGTTACTCTTCAGCTACCTGATAGGTCTGAGCGTAGACCTAGGGGTGTGATAAAGGACGTTATGGTCCAGGTAGGTAAGTTTGTGTACCCTGTTGACTTCATAGTGTTAGATATGGATTCGGGACATGACTCTAGACATTTTACACCCATTCTTCTAGGTCGCCCCTTCCTTTCCACAACAGATGCCATTATCCATTGCAGGTCGGGGGTATTGGAGATGAAATTTGGGAATTTGAGATCCACTATGAAGGTTGCAGAGGTGGTGAATAGGGCTAGTATAGGAGGAAAGGATAAGGAAGAGTGCTTTAGGGTGGATGTGATTGATTCTTGCATTGAGGATCTTATAGAGAAGACTACGATTGATGGAGAAGAATTGAAGAAATTTGAGGAATTGATGTCTAGTTTTGATTTGGAGACCTTAGAGAGGAAATGTATAGCTTCTACTTCCTTGATTGAGATCCATTTGACTAATAAGTCACTTAAGGTTAATCCTTCTAGTCTCATTTCTAGTGATGTCCCCATTAATGATGTTGAGGTTAAGTCCCCCTTGGTTGAGCCTAGCCCTTCTTTAGAGTTCAAACCCCTTCCCGATCATTTGAAGTATGCATTCCTAGGCTCTAGTGAGACCCTTTCGGTCATCAAAGCTTCCGATCTTTCTAGTGAGCATGAGGAGCGTCTCTTAAAGGTCCTTAGGAAACATAGGAAGGCTAGAGGGTGGAAAATTGATGATTTGAGAGGTATAAAACCTTCGGTTTGCATGCATCGTATTCACCTTGAGGATGGAGCCATTCCTTCTAGGGAAATGCAAAGGTGGCTAAACCCACACATGAGCGAAGTAGTTAAGAAAGAGATCATTAAGCTTTTAGATGCAGGCATTATTTATCCGATCTCCAATAGTGAGTGGGTTAGCCCGGTCTAAGTTGTCTCTAAGAAGTCCGGGATCACGGTTGTTGAGAATGAGATAGGAGAGCTTATCCCTACACGTACTCCCACAGGATGGAGAGTTTGTATTGACTATAGGAAGCTCAACTCCGAAACTAGGAAGGATCATTTCCTATTGCCTTTTCTAGACCAGATCTTAGATAGAGTAGCTGGGCATAGCTACTATTGTTTTCTAGATGGCTATTCGGGTTATAACCAGATCCCTGTGTTTTCCTAGGACCAGGAGAAGACCACCTTTACTTGTTCCTATGGTACTTTTGCTTATAGGAGAATGCCCTTTGGTCTTTGTAATGCCCCAGCGACTTTTCAGAGATGTATGATGGCCATTTTTAGTGACATGATTGAGAGACATTTAGAGACTTTCATGGATGATTTCTCAGTCTTTGGAGATAGTTTTGATGAGTGCTTGAGTCATCTCTCTTTAGTCTTAGACCGATGTGTGGAGAAGAATCTAGTGTTAAGTTGGGAGAAATCCCACTTCATGGTGCAACGAGGGATAGTGTTGGGTCATGTTGTATCATCTAGTGGAATTCAAGTTGACCCAACTAAGGTAGAATTAATTGAAAAGTTGCCTGTCCCTAAGTGTGTCAAGGATGTTAGATCTTTTCTAGGGCAAGCAGGATTTTACCGTAGATTCATTAAGGATTTTAGTCGCATTGCACGCCCCTTGTCTAGGCTCCTAGCACAAGATGTCCCTTTTGACTTTGATGATGAATGTGTTAGAGCTTTCAATAGGCTTAAATCCTTATTGTCTACATCCCCAATTATTTAGCCACCTAACTACAGTCTCCCATTTGAAGTTATGTGTGATGCATCCGATTATGCAATAGGAGTTGTTTTAGGTCAAAGGAAGGATAAGTTGCCCCATGTTGTGTACTATGCTAGCAAGACTCTTGATGAAGCACAAAAGAATTATACCACTATGAAAAAAGAGCTTCTAGCAATAGTTTTCTCCCTTGACAAGTTTAGGTCATACATCCTAGGGTCCAAATTTATTGTCTACACTGATCATGTGGCATTTAAGTATTAGTTGTCTAAGAAAGAATCTAAGCCTCACTTGATTAGGTGGTTGCTCCTCCTTCAAGAGTTTGACATAGAAATTCGGGATAAGAAGGGTAGAGAAAAATTAGTTGCGGATCATCTTTCCCTTCTTGTTAGCGAGTCTTCTAGTGATACATCTCCTTTTCATGATTCATTCCCCAATGAACAATTATTTGTCGTCTCTCATCACACACCTTGGTTTGCTCATATTGTCAAATTATCTTGGCACATGGCGTTTTCCTTCCCATTGGGAGAAAAGAGAAAAAGATAGGTTCCTAGCACAAGTTAGGCATTTCTTTTGGGAGGATCCCTATCATTTCAAAGTGTGTGCGGATCAAATGATTTGCCGGTATGTGCCTGAGGATGAGTTTGAGAGCGTTTTGAGCATGTGTCATGATGAGGAGGGTGGGGGTCATTTTAGTGGGAAGAAGACCGCCGCGAAGGTCTTGCAAAGTGGACTATTTCGGCCTTCTCTCATTAAGGATGCCCAAGAATATTGCAAGAAGTGTTTTAGATGTCAACAATCCGGATCCATCTTTAGGAGAAACATGATGCCTTTATCCCCTATTCTTCCTTGTGGGTTGTTTGATGTTTGGGGTATAAACTTCATGGGTCCATTTCCACCTTCCTTTGGGAACCAATACATTTTAGTGGCCATTGATTATGTGTCCAAATGGGTTGAGGCTATTCCTACACACACTAATGACCATAGGGTAGTGGTTAAGTTTATTAAAGAAAACATTTTCTCTAGATTTAGAGTCCCTAGGGTCTTAATTAGTGATGGGGGTTTGCATTTTCGCCATAGGACTTTAGAGGCCTTGTTGAGAAGATATTCGGTCACCCATAAGGTAGCCACTCCTTATCACCCGCAAACTAGTGGACAAGTAGAGGTATCCAATAGAGAGATCAAGCACATTTTAGAGAAAAGGGTTAGGCCCGATAGAAGAGATTGGTCTATTAGGCTAAATGATGCTTTGTGGGCCTACCGTACCGCCTTTAAGACTCCCATTGATATGTCTCCATATAGATTGGTTTATGGTAAAGCTTGTCACTTGCCGGTAGAACTAGAGCATAGAGCTTATTGGGCAATCAAAGCCCTAAATTTTGACTTCGCAAGAGCAGGTGAGAAAAGGAAGCTAGACCTAGCGGAATTAGAAGAGCTTAGATTTGAGGCGTACGAGAATGCCAAGCTTTATAAGGATAGGATGAAGAGAATTCATGATAAACACATTATTAAGAAATCATTTTCTCCCTCCGATAAAGTTTGGTTGTTTAACTCACGATTGAAACTCTTTCCAGGTAAGCTTAAGACAAGATGGGATGGTCCATATGAGGTGATGGTTACCTATCCTTCCGGAGCAGTCAAGATTAAAGACTTGAAGGATGGCTGAGAGTTGACGGTGAATGGGCAACGCCTGAAGCACGCATATGATCCGAGCATGGCTCGTGTAGAGGTTTTAATGCTTTAGGATCCCATCTATGGAAGTTGAAGATGAGTTGGTGTTTGCTTGGCTGACGGCTTGGTGGTTAGCGCTACTAGGAGGCAACCTAGGTTCAATTTTGCAGTTTTGCATTTGTTTCACTTTCTTCTCTTTTTATTTTCTTTCTTTTATCTTTCTTGCACCCAAACCAAAGTGTTGAATCCCAATCCTTTGTCCCATAAGATACACCACTGCTCATTATTGAACATGCCAATGTAAGTATGCATAGGCAATGCTACTAATCTTGTTTTCTTTGTGAGAGTTTATGAATTGTGAGTCACAAGATTAGTAGTATGGTGATTTATCATTGGCATGGAAAGCTTTGAAGAAAATGCAAAGTTGTATCTATCCTTTCTCCACTTGTTCCCCATGTTTACACCCTATCCCAACCACCCTTACTTGTTTTGTAATGATGATTTGCCTGTTTTTGTGCTTTGATCTTTTTGCTTAAGGACAAGAAAAGTTTAGGTTTGGGGGTGTGGGAGTTTGGTTTTTTTGTTATATATCTTGCTTAGGGCAGTTTGCATTCTGCGTTTAAAAATAGTGAAAATTTTTCAATTTTGATGCATATAGAGTCATTTATTTCTTTGTTGATCATTGTGTTGGCTTTTGTGATTGACTATATTGATTTATGAAGATAAGAGGCATTGTGGGGAAATGAATAGAGTGGTTCGAAAACTAAGTCTTGGAGGGGATGCCCTTCAAAGTTGTGGGGAGTGAGAACCTTGAAAGAATAACCATTGTAGCCACCCCATAGCTTGGTAGGAAGAGTGTTGGAAAAAGGTTGTTGATGTGAGTGCCCCTTCCTTGATTGGTTCTTGTTGATGTGCCTAAGCCTTTCGTTTTCTTTCTTTTTGTGAATACAATACAAAGCATTAAAAGTTCAAAAAAAAAAAATGAAAAAGGCAAAAAGGTGCAAAAATATATATATATATATAAAATGAAGTGAAAAAGAGGAAAAGCTAAAGGCACCAAAAAGTTAGTGAATAAGTGTATAAGTGACACAATGTCAACTTAGCACAAGTTATCATCTTTGTAAATACGTGAATAAGGCTTTTTATAAGCCATTGTGTTTGTATATTCTCTCTTCTTGTCTTTGAGGCTTGGTGCATATTGGGGAGGCCATGCTAGTTGAGGGAGCACGAAATATCAACATCCCGAGTGCTTAAGTTAAAATCCTAGGCTGGTGGTGGATTGGCTACTCGGGAAATTCCTACAAGGAACGAGACCCCTTATGAGTAGGGGGAGGATTCAAAGAGATTTGGGGATCTCTCCACAATAGAAATGCCCCCTTTATGCTTCTTAGACTAACTTTGATAGAGAGTCAATCCTTTAGGCAATCCATCGTATCAACTTTGGAGATAAAATTTAAGATTGGGCTTGCTTGAGGACAAGCAAGGAGAAGGTTTGGGGGTGTTGACGTGTTGTGTTTTTGTGTATGTTTGCATTGTCATTTACCTATATTTTAGAAGTGTTGAGTGCTCATAATGATGCATTAGTGTAGTGCTTTTGATAAGAATAGGCTTAAGCGTAAACAAATGTGCATATCGAGTTTAAGAGACAAATTGCTACACTAATTGCTTGTTTTCAATGATTTAGGTGAACTTTGGGTTAAGATCAAGATTGGACGATGAAAGGTGATGAAGATGGGAAATGAACAGGTCTAAGAGAGAAAACCAGAGGCTGAAAAGACAAAGAATGGAGGAAGAAAGTCAGCCGGACGACCAAGGAAAAAGAGCCGGTCAACCGGCTAGGTCGACTGGCCACTCCACAGATGTGCCAAAAATAGCCGGACGACCACCCCTCCAGAGCCGATCGATTGGCTAGGTGGACCAGCTAGTCCAGAGAGCATCATTAAAAAGCCGGTCGAGCAAGGTCTAAAGGCCGGTCGACCTAGGCAATATGCTGAGAACATATAAATAGGGCCCGATTCTGCAAAAAGGAAGAGGACTTTTTGGAAGAATAACACGCACTTCACACCTAAAATTCTCACACACTTAACCCTAGATCCCACCCACTTCACACACACTTTTCACACATTTCTCACTAAGAACCAAGCTTGATTTGGAGGGTTCAAACATTTTGGAATCAAGTTTGCTCAAAAGCTTTGTACAAGATTAGCTAGGATGAAAGGGAAGCTTCATTATCTCTCTTTCATTCTATTTCCTATTATGATTAAGTAGAATTGTATAGGGTGATTTAACTTATGTAATGGGTTAACTATATACTCTTATGATATGGGATATGACAGCTGTATATACATACATGTTTTGAATTTTCGTGTTCAAATGGGTATTTTCTCATTCATGTCTAAGTGTTTGATAAAATGCCTAGATAAGTAACATGTGAATAAATTGAAGTTTGTTTGTTACTAAACACATCTAATCCATGTTATAATCATGTCTATGTGTTTATATGTTGATGCTATGAAGTAGGTAATGCTTTTATTCATGTCTATATGTATATTTGTATGCCTAGTAACGAGCATAACTTCAGTAACGCATACGTGTTGGTCGTTAATTATTTCTAATGGTGTGAACTGAACATGACGATGTTTGGTAGTTGAATAGGTTCCATTATTCACTCGCACCTTGGCCTTGAACATGTATGAACGCACTAGCAAGTCAAATCTTGCTGTAGTGACCTTAGAATGACGAAGTATAATTGAGGGCTAGTCTAGGTTGAGTCTCCTTTGGCTTTAAATCCAGCTAATAGGTTTTCGGATAGGTTTAGTCGACCTTAGCAACACTAGGTCTTGGCTTTAAATCCAGCCAAAGGTTTAGGTACTAAGGTAAATTCATTCTAAGCCACCTAGGAAGTTAGTTAGTCACTCTTGAGGCCCTAGGTCATAAGGACCACGCCGCAGCTCTAGGAGGCGCCGCCTGAGGACGGACCCGCACCGAGTCCTAGAGGGAAATTAGGATATTAACTAGCAACCTAGTTAAAAGCACTCATGATAGTTAGCCATCATCCCTTAATCCCATAGCATTTGAGTATAGAATTACCCATTCATAAGTCGAAGTCACCCTAACCCCTTCTCAAGTGTTAGTTCCCTCTTGACCAACTTGTGCTCTCATTTTTCATATTTCTGGTTTAGTTTTATTTTCTTTACCTAGAGCTCCCGATAATCCAAAACCCGAAAAAAAATATGCCTATTTTAGATCTTTCTTTTTGGCACAAGCATAGAATTCACCCACATTATTCATGCCTCCCTGTGGTTCGACACCCGTACTTGTATACACTATATTGCACGATCCGTACGCTTGCGGGTCTTTTAGAGCTTGCACTCGAAAGACGACACCACCACACAAGGTTATTCTCGTGAGTATAATCCATACTCGAACACATACAATCCGAGTTGGAGGTACAACCCAAAATTTTCATGGAGATAAGGCTAGCATGAGTCTAGTTCACATCCTCAAATTCCACCTCAACAGTGACCTCGTCCTCAATATCCCCCAGGTTTCTATCATGTTAATCAGCCCCATCTCATTAGTGCTCCTCAACCTCAGGCTTTACCTGCTTCCTCTAGTAGCCAAACTCCTAGCAATGATGTGATAAAGTTAATGCAATTTATTCATAATCAGCAGCAGGCATTAGCTAGTCAACAGTAGGAGTTAGCTGATAATAGGTAAGAAATGGCTAGCTATAGGCAGCAGATGGCTAGGTTTGAGACACAATTAGGACAAATTGCTGTATAGTTGAGCGCTAGAGACCCTGGGAAGTTGCCTTCTTAACCAGAGGTGCACCCCAGAGTCTAGTCCTATTCCTCCACTGATACCACTTATCCCCCTCAGGCCCAGGCTAAGGCCGTCTACATTTTTAGGAGTGGTAGGGTAGTGGATAATAGGGTAAGAGTTGACTTTACAGTGCTTGCACCTAGTGGTCCTTCCGAGTCTAGAGAGTCATATAGTAGTCCTATTGAGAGGGATTCTAGAGAGGGTCTTGTTGAGAGGGTTAAGCCTATTAGAGACCATGGAGAGAGTAGTACTTCCCACCCATATTGGGAGGGAAATGAGCCTATTATTGATTCCTATGTGTCTAGAGGTATTGAGCCTAGAGTTCCCTTTCCATCCATCTTAGAGAGGCCTACACCTAGTGAGGATTCTAGGTTTTTCAAGGTTTTAGAGCATCTTAAGGACCTTAAGGTCAATCTTTCTTTGATAGATGCGATCCTTTCTATCTCCTCCTATTCTAAGTTCTTTAAGGATCTTTGTACAAGAAAGCGTAGATCATTGAACATTCCTAAAAAGGTGAGGCTTATGGACAAAGTGAGTAGTATTTGTACTTCGGGCTTCCCGCCCAAGATGAGTGACCCCGGAGCTTTCACCATTCCTTGTAGGATCCAAGAGACCAAGATTGATCATGGCTTGTTAGATTTAGGATCTAGTATGAATCTCCTTCCCTACTCCATTTATTAGTGACTAGGTCTAGGTGAGTTGTCCCTTACACATGTTACTCGTCAGCTAGCTATTAGGTCTGAGTGTAGACTTAGGGGTGTGATAGCGGATGTTATGGTATATGTAGGTGAGTTCGTACCTTGTGGACTTTATAGTGTTAGATATAGACTCGGGACATGACTTTAGACATTCGACACCCATTCTTCTAGATCAACCTTTCCTTGCCACTGCAGATGCCATTATTCATTGTAGGTCAGGGTTATTGGAGAAAAAATTTAGGAATTTGAGATCCACTATGAAGGTTGCCGAGGCGGTGAATAGGGATAGTATAGGAGGAGAAGATGGAAAAGAGTGCTTTAGAGTTTGTGTGATTGATTCTTTTGTTGAGGATCTTGTAGAGAGAGCTATGACCGATAGAGAAGATTTGAAGAAATTTGAAGAATTGATGTATAGCTTTGATTTAGACACCTTATAGCGGAAATGTGTAGCTTCTACTTCCTTGTTGGAGAGCCATTTGACTGATAAGTCACTTGAGGTTAATCCTTCTAGTCTCGATTCTATTGATGTTCCTGTTGATGATGTTGAGGTTAAGTCCCCCTTGGTGGAGCCTAATCCTTCTTTAGAGCTCAAACCCCTTCCTGTCATCATTACTTCCGATCTTTCTAGTGAGCAAGATGAGTGTCTCTTAGATGTTCTTAGGAAACATAGAAAGGCTATAGGGTGGAAAATTAATGATTTGAGTGGTATTCGTATTCACCTTGAGGATTGAGCCATTTCTTCTAGGGAGATACAAAGGAGGCTAAACCCACACATAAGTGAAGTAGTTAAGAAAAAGATCATTAAGCTTTTAGATGCAGGAATTATCTATCCGATCTTCAATAGTGAGTGGGTTAGCCCGGTTCAAGTTGTCCCTAAGAAGTCCGGGATCACGGTTGTGGAAAATGAGAGAGGAGAGCTTATCTCTGCACACACTCCCACGGGATGGAGAGTTTGTATTGGTTATAGGAAGCTCAACTCTAAAACTAGGAAGGATCATTTCCCATTGCCTTTTCTAGATCAGATTTTAGATAGAGTGGTTGGGCATGGCTACTATTGTTTTCTAGATGGCTATTCGGGTTATAATCAGATCCCTGTGTTTCCCGAGGACCAAGAGAAGACCACCTTTACTTCCCCCTTTGGCACTTTTGCCTATAGGAGAATGCCTTTCGGTCTTTGTAATGCCCTAGCGACTTTCTACAGGTATATGATGGTCATTTTTAGTGACATGATTAAGAGGTATTTAGAGATATTTGTGGATGATTTCTCAGTCTTTGGTGATAGTTTTGAAGAGTGCTTGAGTCACCTCTCTATAGTCCTAGACTGATGTATGAAGAAGAACTTAGTGTTGAGTTGGGAGAAATCCCACTTCATGGTGCAACAAGGGATAGCATTAGGTCATATAGTTTCATCTAGTTATATTCAAGTTGACCCAGCTAAGGTGGAATTAATTGAAGAGTTGCATGTTCCTAAGTGTGTGTCAAGGATGTTAGTGTAGGATCGATATTATTAAGTGTGGGGTATCCTAGTCCATATTTTCTAAATTATAACTAAGAAAACATGCTAGGAAAATAAAATATCCACATTACACACACAAGAACATGCTTAAGAACATATAGAATATAACTAGTACTTGCAAAATATATAAAGCTAACCTCTTGAAGCGTGGGGCCTTTGATGAAGCTAAAACCGGTCACGAGCTTTATTCCCATTCACGAACAAGGCCACCAAAAATTTGCTATAAGGGTGTCACAATAAGCAACTCCTTAGTCTTCTTCCCTATGATTAAAGAGACTTATCTTGAGAGAATAGCCTCTTGTGTGGGAAGAAGCAAAGTAATATGCTCTTGAAAAACTAGAGCAAAAATCACACAATAAGTGTGAACTATGTGTTGCAGTATTTTCTTTCCAAAAAGGAAGAAATCAACTACAAAGTGGAATACATAAAAGGTGTAGGGTCTTGTCTATTTATAGAGAGAACCTTGGCATCTAAAGTTGCTAAACTTTCAATGTGGGAGAAAATTTCCATGTAGTATTTCCTTTTTGAAACTTGTCAATCTTGTCTTGGAAGACTTGTGCAAGTTGTCCACTTGTTTTGTAGTATTTTGCAAGTTGTCCACTTGTCTTGGAAGACTTAGGCCAAGCCCATTATCCAAGTCCAACACATAGTCCATAATCCATGTGGAGGCCCAAGCCCAATAGGAAACCATCCTAGCCCAATTAGGTTATCTTGGACTTTAAAGAAAGCCCAAACCCAATTTCAAGCTTTAGCCCAATAAGGCTATTACCACAATATGGAATTTGCTCTTTCAAGATTACTCTCTCAAAGTCATTTCAACTAGGGAAGGGACCAAGAAGACACAATTAACCTTGGCTTCCAAAAATAATTAAAAATGTCCTTACCCGATTTAGGCAACATAATAATTATTTTTATCTCCGATCTATTCCACCATAAGATCAAAGTTGCACTCCAAGAATAATTGTCATTACCCAAAAGCTTATGACAAAAGAATGTGAACTTTGTCTTTGACCTACTAAATAACTGACTATAATGCCCCTCTATGTATACCCACAGCTAAGATCGGTCCTTTGGCCTGTGTACTATCACCTCCTTAGCTGTATCTTTTTCCGTTGGGTTTCTTGTCCCTCGCCAACCATCCTTGGTCATGGAATCTCTTGATCTCGGAGCGACCCTCAAGCCATATGACCGACACACCTATAAAGGTAGTATCACTAGATCTAGATTCAGATGATAAATTTGGACAATCCCAAAGGGGGCACATAGATTCCATTTTGCATATGCATGTTCTAATTAATTAGAACTTAGCACTCAATGCATAAGGCTGTTGATCCTAATAAAATAAGATCTCACCCACAGTGAATCAAAGTACTAAACCCTAACTTCATTAGTTCATCCACATATACTCAAGATTAAGAGCAATGATCATTTAGTAGCAGTGAGTGTCTTGTTTTCTTTCTTTGATAGTACGTCGCTAGAAAACATACTCACAATGGTCCTATCCAATACGTGACACACGCACTATTGAGACAAATCCAGAAAGTCCTCCAATGACCTAGGTAGATCACCCTCAAAGAGGAGACTTGCTCAATATAACCTTATCCCAGTAGAGTGCCCAACACTACTATTTGGTTATGGATTCAATTTATGACGTGACTAAATCTAAACTTGGACCTCATGCGTCGGCCTCACTGCTCACCCAAGTCATTAGTGCAAGTCAAAGGACCTTCATACATGCATCGATAAAACATAACAGAGATTATATGTAAGAAACTCATAATGCCATTTAACAAAAATATGATTATACATTGTTTCATATCCAAAATGGCATGTACAAGTGAGCTTTAGGGCATACTAATCCTAACAATCTCCCACTTGCACTAAAGATTACTTCTGCAAAGCCTAATACCCAAAGACTCTAAATTTGTGGCAAACACTTTCTCTGAAAAAGTCTTAGTAAATGGAGTGCGGTTTTCATGAAGCTATCTTGTCAACTACTACATCTCCTCTTTGGATAAACTCACGAATCAAATGATATTTTCGTTCAATGTGTTTGCCCTTTTTGTGATTCCTGGGCTCTTTGCATTGTGAAACAGCACCGTTGTTGTCGCAATACAACATTATTGGTCTGTGAGCTACCGGCACAATCTCTAGGTCTAACAGGAACTTTCTTAGCCATACTGCCTCTTTCGCAGCCTCAGATGCTGCTACATACTCGGCCTCCATGGTAGAGTCAGCAATACAATTTTGCTTCACACTTCTCCATGAAATAGCTCCTCCTGACAGAGTGAAAACATATCCAGAAGTAGACTTCCTGGAATCTCTGTCGGACTGAAAATCTGAGTTTGTATAGGCTAATGGTGTTAGATCATCTGCATGGTATTCTAGCACATAATCCTTTGTTCCTTGCAGGAATTTGAATATATGCTTAACCGCGACCCAATGTGCCGGTCCAGGGTTTGACTGATATCTACTAACCATGCCAACAGCAAAGCAGATATCTAGTCTAGTACATAACATGGCATACATGAGACTTCCAACCGCTGAAGCATAAGGAACTCGCTTCATGCTCTCTATCTCCTCAGGTGTTTTAGGACATTGATCCCGAGATAGATAAACTCCATGTCTAGAAGGTAACAAGGCCTTCTTAGAGTTTTGCATGTTAAACGACTAATATCTTCTCAATAAATGAAGCTTGAGATAGGGCTAGCCTTACATTTCTTACGATCTCGCATAAGCTTGATGCCTAGAACATAACTAGCTTCTCCTAAATCCTTCATTTGAAATTGAGTAGAAAGCCAAACCTTGATGGATGATAACATCCCCACATCATTTCCAATTAGTAGGATATCATCCACATACAGAACCAAAAAAGCTACAGCATTTCTATTACGGCTTTTATACACGCAAGGTTCATCAATATTTTGATCAAAACCATAAGATTTAATTGCTCGATCAAATTTGATGTTCCATGCTCTAGATGCCTGTTTTAATCCATAAATGGACTTCTTTAATTTACAAACCATATGTTCCTGGCCTTTAGCAATGTATCCATTTGGTTGTGTCATGTAAATGGTCTCGTTAAGTTCCCCATTAAGAAAGGCTATCTTGACGTCCATTTGCCATATCTCATAGTCATAATGACAAGCGATGGCAAGAAGTATCCCGATGGATTTAAGCATGGCTACTGGTGAGAAAGTTTCCTCATAATCGATCCCTTCTTTCTAAGTATAGCCTTTCTCCACCAACCTTGCTTTAAAGGTTTCAACTTTTCCATCAACTCCTCTTTTTCTCTTGTAGACCCATTTGCACCTTATAGGTTTTACCCCTTCAGGTGCAACTACAAGATCCCAGACTTTGTTAGAATACATAGATTCTAACTCTGAATCCATTGCCTTATGCCATTTGTCGGCATCTATGTCGGAAACTGCTTCATCATAACTTACGGGATCCACCACCTGATTCTCTGAAGAAGTTTGAAAGGACTCTCCATAGTATCTATCAGGAGGCTTGGATATTCTCCCACTACGACAATGCTCCGATATATTAGGTGTAATATGTTGTTCTTTTTCATTCATAGTTACCACAGGTGTTACTGGAGATTCTTGTGAAATCTCATCTAGAACAACTTCAGAATCTGGTGTTTTCTGGACCATTTCATCATTCTCTTAGTATCTAGCATGGGTGCTTATAAACACCTTTTACTCCTTAGGATTATAAAAGATCCCACCTCTGGTTCCCTTAGGATATCTAATGAAATAGCATAACTCAGATCTTGGTTCCAATTTTGAAGCATTACTATTAAGTACATAAGCTGGACAGCCCCAAATGTGGAGATGATTTAGACTAGGCTTATGCCCAGTCCACATTTCTTGAGGTGTCCTAGGTACTAATTTGGATGGTACCAAGTTCAAGATGTATGTCGCTGTTTCAATGGCATACCCCCAAAAAGATAAAGGTAATAATGCATGACTCATCATTGTCCTAACCATATCCAATAGGGTACGATTTCTTCTCTCTACAACACCATTTTGCTGAGGAGTCCCTGGTGCAGTCAACTGAGATACTATCCCTTCTTGTGTAAGATAGTCTCTGAACTCACCCGAGAGGTATTCGCCACCTCGATCAGACCGAAGGGCTTTGATATGTTTATCTAATTTTCGCTCTGCCTCAGCTTTGAACTCTTTGAATTTCTCAAAGGATTCAGACTTGCATCGCATTAGATATACGTATCCATACCTAGAGTAATCATCAGTAAAAGTAATGAAATACTCATAAACTCCTCGTGCTGGTTTGCTCGTAGGACCACACACATTAGTGTGAACCAATTCCAATACTTCTTTGGCCCTTTCTCCTTTAGAAGAAAATGACCGTTTAGTCATCTTCCCTTTGAGAAAAGATTCACATGGAGGTAGATCTTCGAGATCTAATGAGCTAAGATGCCCATCCTCGACTAATCTCCGAATTCGCTTTAGACTGATATGTCCTAAGCATAGGTGCCAAAGATATGTATCATTGGTCGAAGAAACCTTTCTTTGCCGGGAATTAGTTTGTTCTATATTATACAGTGAGTTTGTAATAGGTTTTATATAGAACAAGTTATCATGCATGCTACCGGAACAAATAATATTTCCATCTCTACTGATATCAACACCAGAATGGAAATTAATGCAAAAGCCCTCTAATATTAATTGCGAAATAGAGATAAGGTTTTTACGTACATCCGGAACATAATAAACATTGTTCAAAAATATCTTCCTATTACAGGGAAAATTTAAGCACATTCCTCCCACTGCAGCAACCCATACTTTTGCTCCATTACCCAACCTCAGAGCAAACTCCCCTTTAGCTAGTTCCTTCATTTCCTGAAACCAATGCAAAGAATTGCAAATATGGTTAGTGGCTCCAGAGTCTACAATCCAAGAATTAGTAGAATCAACCACTAAGCAGGTTTCAATGTAGAGCAAAAGAGGTGTACCTTTCTGGCCTCGCGCCAAGTACTTCAGGCAATCCTTTTTCCAGTGTCCTTTTAGGCCACATTTAAAGCATTTGCCCTTGGGCTTTTCACCTGTTAACTGCCTGGGTTGTTCACCACTTTTCTTCTTTTTCCCTTGACCACGTTTTTGCTTCCCCTTTCCTTTGAACTTTCTCCCTTTCGGGTTAAGTCCAGAAGTGGATGCTTGAACCATATTTATGTGGCCTTTATGTTTCATTATGGCTTCTGCAGCTGGGAGCTCTTTCATTAATTTCGTCATATCCATGTTCATCTTACTCATATTATAATTAAGCTTGAACTGAGTATAAGATGACGGTAGAGTCTCCAAAATCATGTCTACGTTTGATTGTTCATCTATGTTTGCTCCTAGGATCTCAGCAGTATTGAAGCAATCCATCATTTTGAGCATATGCTCCCTGACAAATGCTCCTTCTACCATTCTTTGATTCATAATTTCTCTAAGAGCACCTTGCCTTGCAGGCCTGCTCTTATCAGCAAACATACAAGACAGTGAGGTCATGATTTCTTTTGCAGTTTCCATATGATAATGCTTGCTCTGCAACATATCTGACATAGAAGCCATCATATAGCATTTGGCCATACTATTGGCTTTCTGCCATTTTGCCTCAGCATCTTTCTGGGTTTCAGAAGAGTTAGCCCTCACAACAGGACAAGGAGTTGTTAAGACATGCTTGTAGTCTTCTGCAGTGAGTACTATGTCTAAGTTTCGTTCCCAGTCCACAAAATTCGGTCCAGTGAGCATGTGCTCTTTGAGAATTGTAGCTAGTGGACTGAACGAAGACATTTTTCTGGATACAACAATATAATCATAATTAATTTATGAGTACAAAATTGATGCATGTATAATATGTATGCTATCTTTGGAAATAAAACATACGAGTACTTTTTACATCATTTGCCTTTGAGCAAATCAACCCTTTAAACTACTCGATGTAACAGTGTCTCAACATCCTCATAAGAACTCCACCGATGGGATGGCCGAACTTATGAATGTTAAGTTAAGTGCCACCACTTATTTGAATTAACAATTGTCTGGATATGATCCAATTTGAATAATTCAATCACTGTTTTGTTTGACTTCTTAAATCCGGTAGTGAACTCTATCGATAGGATAGCTGAACCTACCATTTAAGTTGAGTGTACACCTATTCCTAATGTTTATTCCCCAAAACATTCTTGATTTAAGCCCTCCGATAGGGTAGTGACTTTAATCAATGTTACGTAAGGCGATCTTTAGTGAAGAACTCCATCGATGGGATGGCCGAACTTACTAACACCCTTTTGAATAAACATTTTATGTTTCACCTTGTTAAATCTAGACAAAATGTCACCTTCCGTTGGGGAAGTTAATGACATTTATCATTAACGTCAATTGGATATGGAAAGCTGTGGGGTATTTCCAGTCCCCTCTCCCACTCAATATTTTAACTTAAGGGTTTCCTTTGATATTCTTGCTTTGTTTTAGATCTAAACACATTTTGGATATATGTAAATCCCCTTTGTGTTACTAAAACATTGCAATATCACAATAGATCTCTTACCTAAATCTGGGTGCATAGACCCTTAGGTTGATATATATACATGTAAATCTCAAGTTAAGTTCTTTTAATGTTGTCATGAGATCTCATGGCATCTTTAGACATAGCCGCTTATAATTCTCTTGTCTAAGCCATTTGCATATACTTAACTATCTTTGAGAATCAACTCATAGGTATGACTAATTTTTATAAACCCTAATGAGTGGACATATTTCTAGGTGGCAATCATGCTAATGCAAATGTGTTAAAACATATATCAATGTATTATAAACATCCACCAAAAATATGTTAGAATCCCTCTTTGATGGCTCCCTGCAATCTTCAACAAAAACAGCACACATAGTAGCTTTTTCTGCCTCAGCTGGTCGACCGTCAATAAGAGCCGGTCGACCGGCTCCAATTGCTTCAGGAATTTTTTTTTGCTCTCTGGAGCTAGGTCGACCGGTTAAGTCCACCCGGTCGTCCGGGTTGCTTACCAGGTAGAGTATTCCTATATGCTATTTTCTTGTTTTTCTTCTTGGTCTTCAAAGATTACAATAATACACTTTGCTATTGCTAATACAAGCTTCATAAAGAAACATTACAAGGATATCAAAACATCCTATGCTTCTTTTAAATGAAACTAAAAGCAATAACCAGAAATATTTTATACATGAAATCGCCTATGGCCAAACTTTGTTGACCGTACACGAAAATCTATCATGCATACAAATGAACCATCAAGGGGATTTTATATTACCTGCACATACAAGCATAAAACCACAAGTATATGCAACACAAGATTTCCTAATCTTGCCACTCACAAGATGACTAATATATATTTATGCAAATACAATATTCTTGCATAGTCTAAGCATGTTATGTGTGAGCCACGAGCTTTATTCCCGTTCACGAACAAGGCCACCAAAAATTTGCTATAAGGGTGTCACAATAAGCAACTCCCTAGTCTTCTTCCCTATGATTAAAGAGACTTATCTTGAGAGAATAGTCTCTTGTGTGGGAAGAAGCAAAGTAATATGCTCTTGAAAAACTAGAGCAAAAATCACACAATAAGTGTGAACTATGTGTTGTAGTACTTTCTTTCCAAAAAGGAAGAAATCAACTACAAAGTGGAATACATAAAAGGTGTAGGGTCTTGTCTATTTATAGAGAGAACCTTGGCATCTAAAGTTGCTAAACTTTCAATGTGGGAGAAAATTTCCATGTAGTATTTCCTTTTTGAAACTTGTCAATCTTGTCTTGGAAGACTTGTGCAAGTTGTCCACTTGTTTTTGTAGTATTTTGCAAGTTGTCCACTTGTCTTGGAAGACTTAGGCCAAGCCCATTATCCAAGTCCAACACATAGTCCATAATCCATGTGGAGGCCCAAGCCCAATAGGAAACCATCCTAGCCCAATTAGGTTATCTTGGACTCTAAAGAAAGCCCAAACCTAATTTCAAGCTTTGGCCCAATAAGGCTATTACCACAATATGGAATTTGCTCTTTCAAGATTACTCTCTCAAAGTCATTTCAACTAGGGAAGGGACCAAGAAGACACAATTAACCTTGGCTTCCAAAAATAATTAAAAATGTCCTTACCCAATTTAGGCGACATAATAATTATTTTTAACTCTGATCTATTCCACCATAAGATCAAAGTTGCACTCCAAGAATAATTGTCATTACCCAAAAGCTTATCACAAAAGAATGTGAACTTTGTCTTTGACCTACTAAATAACTGACCATAATGTCCCTCTATGTATACCCACAGCTAAGATCGGTCCTTTGGCCTGTGTACTATCACCTCCTTAGCTGTATCTTTTTCCGTTGGGTTTCTTGTCCTATTGCCAACCATCCTTGGTCATGGAATCTCTTGATCTCGGAAGCGACCCTCAAGCCATATGACCGACACACCTATAAAGGTAGTATCACTAGATCTAGATTCGGATGATAAATTTGGACAATCCCAAAGGAGGCACATAGATTCCATTTTGCATATGCATGTTCTAATTAATTAGAACTTAGCACTCAATGCACAAGGCTGTTGATCCTAATAAAATAAGATCTCACCCACAGTGAATCAAAGTACTAAACCCTAACTTCATTAGTTCATCCACATATACTCAAGATTAAGAGCAATGATCATTTAGTAGCAGTGAGTGTCTTGTTTTCTTTCTTTGATAGTTCGCTAGAAAACATACTCACAATGGTCCTATCCAATACGTGACACACGTACTATTGAGACAAATCCAGAAAGTCCTCCAATGACCTAGGTAGATCACCCTCAAAGAGGAGACTTGCTCAATATAACCTTATCCCAGTAGAGTGCCCAACACTACTATTTGGTTATGGATTCAATTTATGACGTGACTAAATCTAGACTTGGACCTACTGTGCGTCCAGCCTCACTGCGTACCCAAGTCATTAGTGCAAGTCAAAGGACCTTCATACATGCATCGATAAAACATAACAGAGATTATATGTAAGAAACTCATAATGCCATTTAACAAAAATATGATTATACATTGTTTCATACCCAAAATGTCATGTACAAGTGAGCTTTAGGGCATACTAATCCTAACAGTTAGATCTTTTCTAGGACATGCAGGATTTTACCATAGGTTCATTAAGGATTTTAGCCACATTACACGTCCCTTGTCTAGGCTCCTAGCATAAGATGTCCCTTTTGACTTTGATGATGAGTGTGTTAGGGCTTTCAATAGGCTTCAATCCTTATTGTCTGCATCCCCGATTATCCAACCACCTAACTACAGTCTCCCGTTTGAGGTTATGTGTGATGCATTTGATTATGCGATAAGAGTTGGCTTAGGTCAAAGGAAGGATAAGTTGCCCCATCTTGTGTACTATGCTATCAAGACTCTTAATGAAGCCTAAAAGAACTATACCACCACAGAAAAAGAGCTTCTAGCAATAGTCTTCTCCCTTGACAAGTTTAGGTCACACGTCCTAGGACCCAAAGTGATTGTCTACACTAATCATGCGGCATTGAAGTATTTGTTGTCTAAGATAGAGTATAAGCCCTACTTGATTAGGTGGTTACTCCTCCTTTAAGAGTTTGACATCGAAATATGGGATAAGAAGGGTAGAGAAAATTTAGTTGCGGATCATCTTTCCCGTCTTGTTAGTGAGTCTTCTAGTGATCCATTCCCTTTTCATGATTCATTTTCTGATGAGCAATTGTTTGCCGTCTCTCATCACACACCATGGTTTGCTCATATTGTCAATTATCTTGCCACAGGGCGTTTTCCTTCCCATTGGGAGAAGAGAGAAAAAGATAGGTTCCTAGCACGTGTCAAGCATTTCTTTTGGGAGGATCCCTATCTTTTTAAAGTATGTACGGATATAATGATTCGCCGGTGCGTGCCCGAGGACAAGTTTAAGAGCGTTTTGAGCATGTGTCATGATGAGGGGTGTGGGGGTCATTTTAGTGGGAAGAAGACCGCCGCAAAGGTCTTGCAATGTGGATTATTTTGGCCTACTCTCTTTAGAGATGCCCTAGAGTATTGTAAAAAGTGTTTTAGATGTCAACAATCTGGGTCCATCTCTAGGAGAAGCATGATGCCTTTATCCCCTATTATTTCATGTGAGTTATTTGATGTTTAGGGTATGGATTTCATGGGTCTATTTCCATCTTTCTTTGGGTACCAATACATTTTAGTGGCCATTGATTATGTGTCCAAATGGGTTAAGGCAATTCCCAAACGTACTAATGACCATAGGGTAATGGTTAAGTTTATTAAGGAGAACATTTTCTCTAGATTTAGAGTCCCTAGGGTCTTGATTAGTGATGGGGATTTGCATTTTTGCCATAGGACTTTAGAGGCCTTGTTGAGAAGATATTTGGTCACCCATAAGGTAGCTACTCCTTATCACCCACAAACTAGTTGACAAGTAGAGGTGTCCAATAGGGAGATCAAACACATTTTAGAGAAAACGGTTAGGCCTGATAGGAAAGATTGGTCTATTAGGCTAAATGATACTTTGTGGGCCTACCGTACCACCTTTAAGACTCCTATTGCTATGTCTTCGTATAGATTGGTTTATGGGTAAGCTTCTCACTTGCCAGTAGAACTTAAGCATAGAGCTTATTAGGCCATCAAGGCCTTAAATTTTGATTTGGAAAGTGTGGGTGAGAAAAGAAAGCTAGACCTAGCGAAATTGGAAGAGCTTAGATTTGAGGCGTACGAGAATGCCAAGCTTTATAAGGATAGAATGAAGAGAATTCATGATAAACACATTATTAAGAAATCATTTGCTCCCTCCGATAAAGTTTGGTTGTTTAACTCACGATTGAAACTCTTTCCAGGTAAGCTTAAGACAAGATGGGATGGTCCATACGAGGTGTTGATTGCCTACCCTTTCGGAGCAGTCAAGATCAAAGACTTGAAGGATGGCCAAGAGTTTACAGTGAATAGGCAACGCCAGAAGTACGCATATGACCCAAGCATGGGTCGTGTACAGGTTTTAATGCTTTAGGACCCCATCTATGGAAGATGAAGATGAGTTGGTGTTTGCCTAGCTGACGGCATGGTGGTTAGCATTATTAGAAGGCAACCTAGGTTCAATTTTGCAATTTTGCATTTATCTCACTTTCTTTCCTTTTTATCTTTTTCCTTTTTCTTTCACCCACGTCAAAGTGTTGAATCCCGATCCTTTATCCCGTAAAATACACCGCTGCTTATTATTGCATATGCCAACGCAAGCATGCATAGGCAATATTACTAATCTTGTTTTCTTTGTGAGTGTTTATGAATTGTGAGTCACAAGATTAGTAGTATGGTGATCTGTCATTGGCATGCAAAGCTTTGAAGATGATGCAAGGTTGTATCTTTCCTTTTTCCACTTATTCCCTATGTTTTTACCCCATCCCCACCACCCTTACTTGCTTTGTAATGCCAACTTGCTTGTTTACGTATTTTGATCTATTTGCTTGAGGATAAGCAAAGTTTAGGTTTAGGGGTGTGGGAGTCTGGTTTTCTTGTTATATATTTTGTTGAGGATAGATTGCATTATGTGCTTAAAAATGGTAAAAAAATTTTAATTTGATGCATGTAGAGTCATTTATTTCTTTGTTGACCATTGTGATTAACTCTGTTGATTAGTGAATATGAGATGCATCGTAGGGAAATGAATAGAGTGGTTTGAAAACTAAGTCTTAGAAGGGATGCCCTTCAAAGTTGTGGGAGTGAGGACCTTTAAGAATGACTCATGTAGCCACCCCAAGCTTGGTAGGAAAAAGTGTTGAAAAAGGGTTGTTGATATGACTGCCCTTCCTTGATTACTTCTTTTTTATGTGCCAAAGCCTTTCTTTTTCTTTTCTTTTTGTCAATTCAATGTAAAGTATGAAAAATTGAAAAAAAAATTGAATTGAAAAAGGCAAAAAGGTGCAAATATATATATATATATATATATATATATATATATATATATAAAATGAAAAAGAGAAAAAGCCAAGGGCACCAAAAGGTTTTGTGAATAAGTGCATAAGTGACACAATGTCAACTTAGGACATGCTATCCTCTATGTAAATATGTGAATAAGGCTTGTTTAAGCCATTGTGTTTGTATATTCTCTCTCTTCATGACTTTGAGGCTTTGTGCATGTTGGGGAGGCTATGTTAGTTGAAGGGGCACGAAATCTCAACATCTTGAGTTCGTGCGTTAGAATCCTAGGCTTGTAATGGTTTGGCTACTTGGAAGATTCCCACAAGGAACGAGACCCTTTTTTAGTAGAACGAAGATCCAAAGAGGCTTAATGATCTTTCTACAATACGAATGCCCCTTTCATGCTTCTTAGACTAACTTTGATAGAGAGTCAATCTTTTAGGTAACCCTTGGCATTGGCTTTCGAAATAAACTTAAGATTGGGCTTACTTGCGGATGAGCAAGGAAAAGGTTTGGTAGTGTTGACGTGTTGTGTTTTTTTGTGTGTTTGCATTGTTATTTGCCTATGTTTAAGCGGTGTTAAGTTCTCAAAAAGATGCATTAATGTAATGATTTTGATAAGAATATGCTTAAGCGTAAACAAATATGCATATTGAGTTTAAGAGACAAATTGCTACATTAATTGCTTGTTTTCACTGATTTAGGTAAACTTTGGGTTAAGATCGTGATTGGGCGATGATAGGTGATGAAGATGGGAGATGTACGGGTCAAAGAGAGAAGATCGGAGGCCAAAAAGACAAAGAATGGAGGAAGGAAGTCAGCCGGACGGCCTAAGAAAAGGAGTCGGTTGACCTGCTAAGTCGACCAACGACTCCAGTGAGGTGCTAAAAATAGCTGGACAACCACCCCTCCAAAGAAGTCGATCGACCGACTAGGTCAATCGACAGTGCGTAAAAAGCTAATATAAAGATTTTCAGACTTAAAAAAAGGGAATCTTTTTGACAAATCTAGAGAGGATTTTTACACACCCATCACACAAACACACACTTAACCCTAGTCTTCACCCACATCACACACTCTGTCACACATTTCATCACCTTGAATCAAGAGAATTTGGAGGGTTTTAACATTTGGATTCAAGCTGCTCATGAGCTTTGTACAAGATTAGCTAGGATGAAAGGAAAGATTCATAAACTCTCTTTCATTCTATCTTCCATTATGATTGAGTAGACTTGTATAGGGTGATTTAACTTATGTAATGGGTTAGCTATATACTCTTATGATATGGGATTAAATGGCTAAATATATACACGCTTAATTTTCTTATTCAAATGGTTATTTTCTTATTCATGTCTAAGTGTTTGATTAAATGCCTAAATGAGTAGCATGTGGATAAATTGAAATCTATTTATTATTAAACACATCTAATCCATGCTTACGATGCAAATGCTACACTAATGCACGTCTATTGCTTGAATTAGGTAAGATTCGGAGAGATGATCAGAGCTTCATTGATGGTGTTTGGGATGTGTAGTAAAGCCAAAGGTTTTTGGGACTTAAACAAGGCTTGGAAGATGCATTTGGAAGTGGCTAGGCAAAGGAAGGAGCAACTGGAGGCAAAACAAAGCAAAAACAAAGCCGAAAGAGAACAAGTTTGGACTACTGGTCTAGTAGCTTCAGAGAGGTGGTTGACCCCCTCTCTATGTCGCTAAAACTAGAATATAATCTTATCTAGGTGGGTAAGAGATCCCTTGGAGGCAGTACACCGGTTAGCTTAGCTGGTAGTCATGAAAAATTAGCTATATAAGCCCTCTTTTTGTCATTTTTAAATGAAGGAAGTCATATAATCTTTCACGCCATATTCACATATGCACTTCTTAAAACCCTAAATCCACATAAACTCATTTCACACACTCACTTCTAAACATAAAAACACCTTGGAATCAAGCTTGTAAGAGGATCAAACACAAGATTTAAGCATAGCTCATGGACTGTAAAGCATAGATTTAGATTATCTCTTTTTTGTCCTAAATCTAATTATGCATGATTAGAGATATTTAGGGTGATTATATCTTGTTTATGGATTGATTACTACTTTTTATTAATGGGAACTTGATAGATATGTATATATATGCTTGTGCTTATGGTTTTAATGGCAAATTTACATATATATGTTTATGTGTTTGTAGAAATGCCTAAAAAATATAGCTTACATATTGAAGTCTATTATTCTATTAACCATCTCTAAATCATTATTCTATCATGTCTATCTATTTGTGGTGATTACATGAAATGGGTATGCCTATATACATGTCTATGTGTGTGTTAGCATACTTATTAGAACAAATATCTTTTATTGCTTACATGTCAGGTGCTATAGCTTAAATTGTTGCAATCTAAGTATGTCTATGTGCTTAGTAGCAAAATACCCTAAAATATTGTCTAATGCCATGCCTTAGATATGTAGGCTTTGCACTTAAATGTTAATTTCGTTATTGTGATGCTATCGATGGTGCACAACTAGTAACTAACCTAGGTCGAGTTCCCTTTTGCTTTAAATCTAGCCAATAGGAGTTTGGATAGGTTTAGTTGACCTTAGTTCATTTAGGAAGACTAGTTAGCATACCCTAACACCCTAGGTTCATAAGGATCAGGTCGTAGCTCTAAGTAGTACATAGCTTAGGGACAGACTTGCATCGAGTCCCTAGGTTAGATTAGGAAACTAATTAGTGGACTAAGTGCTAGAGTTAGATCGATCTAAATCACCTAGAATCCTATTAGCTATCCTTAATTCCCAAGTCATAAAGACCACGCCATAATTCTAGGCATCGCTACTTAGGGACGGACCCATACTGAGGCTTAAGGTATTAATTAAGAGGCTCATTAGAGGTCTAGACAAGAGCACTTAGTTTAATCTATCAAGCAACCTTAATAAGACATAGTCATCACCCATTTGCAAGATGTAATCATCCTAGTCCATTTCTATGTGTTTGACTCTCTTAGATTACTTGATTTCCCCCGTCATTCATATATACACTACCTTTTATTTCCTTTTCCTTAGTTTAGGTTTATCTTTTCTGAACTCTCTTCAAACCCAAAAACCTAATAACATAGTAGTTAGGACCTCAACACCTAGCTCATTAGGACACACTTAGCTCAGGACAGTACTCATGATTGGCTTCCCCCATGGATTCGACCTCACACTCACAGGCACCGTGCTACAACGACCTATGCACTTGCGGGCTATTTAGAGCTTGTGCACAAAATAGTGATCAAGTTCTTGGCGCCATTATCGGGGAGTCAATGGTTGTTTGGTTTCTTTGTTTTTGTGTGTCTTAGTTTGTTTCGTGTTATTTTAAGCTTTTTTCATGTTTTCTTTGTTTTGAATAGTTAAAGAAGAAAAAATCTAAAAAAAAATTGTTGTGCTTTATGATGAGGTATACTCGTGCTTGATTGAAAGTTAATTAACCGAATGCTCTTTGGTGGTCCTTGGTATCCTTTTCCCCACCTCCTAAACATGTTTACAAAAATGCCTTATTGATGTAGCTTATATATATTAAAGTCTATTATGCTATTAACCATCTCAAAAGCATTATACTAGCAAGTCTATGTGTTTGTGTGGCGATTACATGAAATAGGTATGCCCAAATACATGTCTATGTATGTGTTAGCATATTTAATAGCTTCTATTGCTTACATGTTGAGTGCTATAGCTTAAGTCGATGTAATCTAAGTATGTCTATGTGCTTACTAGTAAAATGCCCCAGAATATTCTCGAATGTCATGCCTTAAATGTGTTTGCTTAGCACTTAAATGTTAATATCCGCTATTGTGATTCGATTGGTGGTGCACAACTAGTAACTTGCCTAGGTCGAGTCACCTTTGGCTTTAAATCTAGCCAATTAGAGTTTGGATAGGTTTGGTTGACCTTAGTTCACTTAAGAAGACTAGTTAGTGCACCTTAATGCCCTAGGTTCATAAGGAACACGCCGTGGCTCTAAGTGAGGCGAAGCTTAGGGACAGACATACACCATGTCCTAGGGTTAAATTAGGGAACTAATTAGTGGACTAAGTGCTAGGGTTAGATCGATTTAAATCACCTAGAATCCTATTAGCTAGCCCTAATTCCAAAGTCATAAAGAGCACCCCATACTTTGAGCCATCGTCATCTAGGGACGAACCCTTACTGAGGCTTAGGGTATCAATTAGGAGGCTAATTAATGGTCTAGAGAAGAACACTTAGTTTAGTCCATCAAACAGCCCTAGGAAGACGTAATAATCACCCATTTGCAAAACTTAATCACCCTAGTCCCTATTTCCACGTGTTTAACTCCCTTAGATAACTTGATTTCCCTATCACTCACACACATACTGCCTTTTATTTCCTTACCCTTAGTTTAGGTTTATCTTTTCCAAACTCTCTTCGAACCCAAAAACCCAAAAACATAGCAGTTAGGACCCCAACACATAGCTCATTAGGACACACTTAGTTTAGGACATCACTTAGTTTATGTCAATCAAGCTAGGCTTCCTAGTGCTCCTTAGCCACAAGCACTCCCTGCTCCCTCTAGTAGCCAGCTTTCTAACAATGACATTATAAAGATAATACAGTTCATTCAAAATGAACAAAAAGAATTAGTAGAAAATAGGCAACAAATAGCTTGGTTTGAGTGTGGCATAGAGGAATTAAGTGATCTAAAAGGAATCTAACACCAAACAGGGACTAGGGTGATTACGTCTTGCTAATAGATGTTTACCACATTCTTGTTAGGGTTACTTGATGAGGATTATACTCAGTTGCTCTTGTCTAGACCCCTAAGTTACTGCCTGATTATCCTCTAAGCCTTAGTATGGGTTTGTCCCTAGGCATTGACCCCTAGAGCCACAGCATGGTCTTTATGACTTTAGGTTTTAGAGCTAGCTAGTTAGGGTTATAGGTGACTTAGATTGATATAACCCTAGCATCTAAACCATTGGTTAGGTTTAAAGCCAAGACATAGTCTGTCTAAGGTTGACTAACCTAATCTAAAACCTATTGGCTGGATTTAAAGCCAAGGAGACTCGATCTAGGTTAGCCATTAATTAACCACCATCGATAGTCTATCACATTAGTGGGCATAACACTTAAAGTGGAAAGGCACACACATCTAGGGCATGGCGTTCAAGAATACATTGACATATCCTACTATTAAACACATTGACTTGTTTAGATTGCACCAATTTAAGTAATGACACCCAAAATGTATGCAAATGAAGCTAATCTAGCTACTAAAATGCAAACACAAACATAGACTTGTGTGAATACCCAATCCACTCCATAGAGTCATTATACAAACATAGACATCTTCATACAATGATTTTGAAGTGATTAATAGCAACATAGGATTTAATGTATATATGTAACTTCATTGATGCATTTTAATAGACACTTAAACATGTATGTAAAATAGCCATGGAAACCCTAAGAACAAAGCATATATACATAAATTCATCAAATACCAATTACAATAAAGTAGTATTCAATTAATGATACAAGTATAAATCACCCTACATGCTCTAACAAAACATAGATTAACTCAGGATGAAAGAGAGAATAAGAATCTACCTTTTTATCCTTAGCCATCTCTTTGCAATCTATTAATAAAGATCCCTAAATCCTTGTGTTTAATCCTCCTAGATGCTTGATTCCAAGTGTAAATGTGTTTGGATGAGTGTGTGTGAGGTGGTTGAGAGTGGAATTAGGGTTTTGGGAAATGGGGATGAAGAATAAATGGTGATCCCCCTTAATTTTGCTAAAAAGTGCACTTAAATAGGGCTTTTCTCATGCATAGCTGGGGGCTTAGTCAAGAGACCGGCCAAAATGGGATAGGTTATTGTGTGTGAGTGTGGGCTCTGTTGTTTGTTTGTGGTATTGGATTCAGAAAAAGGGTAAGGTGTATAGTAGAGTGAAAGATTAGATTTATGGAGAAAAGATTTGGCTTATGCAACTTTGGATATTGGCAAACATGTTGGCTATAGCTGCCATTTGAGATGGTGAGCAAAGTAGCATTACCATGATTACTGGCTGTGTTGGGCTTGAGAATGATGGGCTAAAGTTGAAGCATTCAGTAATTAGTTTCGATTAATGATCTGGTGGCTGAGGATAGTTCTTGGGAAGTTATGACCATAGCCTAGGTGGTTGTGCTCATTGAGTTTGCTGCTACTCGCTATTTGTGTCTTTTTCTTCGGCATCAAACTCGTCGGTAGCTTGGCTTTGTGTAATAGCCATGTGAACTCAATGGGAATACCAAAATCGATATTTCCCATAGATGGCGCCAATCTGATCTCAGGAAGAACCAGATAAAATCTCCTTTGGCCTACCCTAGTGAACTCAATTTTATAAGACGAAGAAATCTAGACAGCGGTGTGGTACCGATTGAAGAGTGCTCCAATGCCTAAGTCAGTATTTTTCTTGAAAAGAGTAAGTTTAAGAAAGCGGATGAGTAAGAATGAATGAGTTACCTTATTTGCAACCAAGGGGCCCTATTTATAGTTTCTGGTGAAGGACACATTTACTCTTTATTATGTTCGTACTGCTAGTTATTAGGCATAACAAGCTTGATCGGGTAAGGTTCACATATGGTTAGTTAAGCCTACCTCTGGGGCGATCTTATCGAAGGGTTTCTGATAAGATCAAAGGTATGACCCAACCCCATATCAATTCCCAAAAGTTCCTCCCCTAAAAATGGCCTTAAGTGGGCTTTAAATATGTAAATTCATGCACTATCGGTTGACCTAGCCAGTCAACTGCTCTAGCACTTTGCTCCTCTTGCTCTCTTGCTCCATTCATCTTCATTTTGCTTCTGTTTTTATGTCTGATTGCTTAGAACCTTTTCTGGGGGCCTCCAAGCTTTCTTCTTATTTTCATCCACAGGTACATCTTCAAGCTTTGCCCATGCCTTCTACATCTTCAATTACGCTCAATACATCTCCCAAATCAAGCCTAAAACATTGAAATAAAGCACTAAGTGAAGTATTCATGCACTTTGTCTTCATATGCTTAAATGTCTTTTGTTTATGCACAAACACACACTAAATCCATTCAATTGAGCTCAAAAACACCATGTGAAGTGTGTATAAATACTATATACAAACACACAAAACACACATATATCGACACCCCTAATCTTTCCTTTTGTTTGTCCTTCAACAAGTCTAGCCCAAGTTTATCCACGTGCTTTTCAAAGAGCTATTTGTTGTATTGACTTTCTATCTTTTCACCTCTAAGGGAGTATAAGGGGGTCATTCCTTTTTTGTAAAAGCAAACCAAGCATTTTCTAGATCCTTCTCTCAATCACAAGGGGTCTTGTACCTCTTGAGAACTCACCAAGTAGTTAAAGCTACCACTTACCTAGGATTCCAACTCACGCATATAAGATGTTGATATTTTGTGCCCTACCAACTGATATGGTCTCTAATTGTGTTCGAGTTTTACACCCGCAAGCACAGGATCATTCATGGTATAGCGGATTCGAGTGTGGGTATTGTGTCCATATAGGGGCTACCTTAGTTTGGTCTCTATGTGCTCAGGTACTTAAAACTAGCTACGTGTATGTGTGTTTTTTCTTTAGGATAGAACGGAGCTCGGGAAAAAAAGAAATAAAACCTAAGCTACGGAGGAACTTAAGGGTGCCAAGGTAATAAAGGAAACCTAACAAGAAACAAGGGGGCCTAGGGTAATTGCGTTGCAACTAGACTCGGGTTGTGCTAGCAGATTAGGTCTATCTATGGCTCGGGACTTCTATTGTCGTTGTGTTAATCGGGGGTCTCTAAACCAATACTAGTGGTTCAACCCATTAGCTGGGTTCAAAGCTAAGGGCCATGATGTGTTGTGTTTTTATGTGTGTTTGCATTGTTATTTGTCTATATTTTGGATATGTATTGACGTTAAATTGTTGCATTAGTGTAGTAGTTGTGCTAGATATAGACTTAAACATATACAACTGTATATAGTTGAGTTTAAAAGGTAAATGCTATATTAATGGCTTGTTTTAGATATTATAGGTGAGATTAAGGATTGTTTAGAGATCAACGAAGATAGAGATGGTTTGGGCAAGAAGTGGAAGCATAATTGAAGATCAAAAGTAGAAAAAAATCAAGTTTAGAGGCTTTCGGACAAAGACCAAAGCAACCGAAAGCAAAACGGAGCTAAAACAAAGCCAAAAGAGAGCAAATAGGCACTACTAGAACACTGGCTTTAGAGTACCGCTGCATTGCCTTTCTGTTCTGCCTAAAATTGAAAGCAAACTTCTATTACTAGAATAGAGGCCCCTTGGTACTGGTGCTTCATTTAAGTGATCCGGTAGTCATAAAAATTGGCTATAAAAGCCTGCTTTTGGCCATTGTATACAACAAGAAGTCATATTCTCTCACACCTATCTCCTAAACCTTAATTCCCCTCTCATCAACCTTCAACACACACACACTCACACACTTTTCACCTGGATTCAAGCTTGTAATTAGGGTTTAACACTTGTAATTGCAAGATCAAGATAAGGATTTCCAGAGCAAAGCTAAGCATGAAAGGGAGGTTTATCTTTCTCCTTTTATACTTAGTTTTCTCTATTCTAGAATAGATCTTTTATGGGTGATTGAAGCTTGTAATATGTGTTGATTGAATACTACTTTGCTATGAGATTTTGACAATTTACTATAAATGTTTGCCTTTAATGCTTCAATGGCTACTTACATATATGTCTATGTATTTGTTGATATGCCTAGGTGAAAGAACATGTATACTTAGAGGCTTGATTGCTATTTAACACTTCTAAATCATTGTATGAGCATGTCTAGGTGTTTATGTAGTGATTCCATGAAGTGGATCTTATAGCTATGCATGTCTATGTGTGTTTTTACATACCTTAATATCAATTTTAGCTTCTATGACATACATGTTGGATTCTAATGCGTAAATTGGTATGACCTAAATATGTCTCAGTGTTTAGGACTAGAATATTCTTTATATTCATTTGTACCATGCTCGAGAACATGTATGATGTGCTTTATTGTTAAATCCTGCTTGCGTGATGCTATGGTTGGTGGTTCTTCACTAGTAATTACGCCTAGTTTAGTCTCCTTGGCTTTAAACCCAGCCAATAGGTGTCAGGCTAGCTTAATTAACCTTAGGAAGCCTAGTTCTTGGCTTTAAACCCACCCAATGAGTTAGAACCTAAGGTAAGACCAATTATCATCACCTAGGAGCACAATTAGCTAATTCGTGCCCTAGTTCATAAGGACCATGCTATACTTCTAGGTAGCTAGCACCTAAGGATAGACCAGCATCGAGTCTAGGGATTGTAGGAGAGGTTGATTAGATTCCTAGCTTAGAGTACCCTTCTTAGAACAAACCATCAAAGTTAATCCCATAACAAAGTTAGTACCCAAATCACCCATAGTTAAGCAAATTTCACCCATTGCCCCATTTCTTGTATTAATTCCCCTTTTACTTGCTTGTTCTCTCTTACCTTTATTTTATTTAGTTTGTTTAGAATAGTTTAATTTACCTTGAGCTCTCTTCATATCTAAAACAACCAAAAAGAATTCTTAGTTTAGCTTGTTTTATTTCTAGCTCTTTAGGACACACACTTAGCTTTCATTCCCTATTTCCTACCTCACTGAGGGATCGACCCTGCATTTGCATATTAAACTACATGACCTATGCACTTGCAGGCTTTTATCTAAGGCTTAGTGCTTAATTAGCAAAGAGAAGCATTCGGCTAATCTTTCCTAGCCTACACAATCCGTGCTTCTAACTTATACTCTTGGTTAGATTTAAAGCCAAGGACTAGCACCTAGACACTATGTGACATTAAGGCCCGACTAACCAACATTAATGTGAGTGAAGGATACTCTAGTCTAGGTTAACTTATCCACTTAGTTGGGTTTAAAGCCAAGGACTAGCACCTAAACTCAACTAAGCGAAGCATGTAACCTATTGGCTGAGTTTAAAGCCAAAGCCTACTCTATTAAGCAAAGCCATGTATTAAGCATAATCACGTCACCTGTATAAGTAGATAAAAGCATTTGAAACACAAATAACACATGCAAGTTCACTTAAGCATTTTAGCAAACACATAGACATGTTTGATTTTTAATACATAGACATATTGAATCATGCCATAGCTTTATGTAAACAAACATATATTAAGAGCCAAAGACACACATAAATCCTTTATTCAAAGCCCCAATCTAATACAACAACAGACACCCAAAGATATAGCCTAGTCTAGCAACATATTTACAAGAAATAGAGAAAGAACAAGAAGAACTCCCTTAAATTCTTACTTCCAAATCCGTACAAATACTTCAATCCTAGCTTGGTATGGGGTTTAGATAGCGGTTTTAGGTATTTGGTGAAATGGGTAAAGGGTTAACGTTTATTAGGTTTTAAAAATAAAAGTTTCTCCCCTACAACGAGCTTTAAATAGGCTTTCAGCACGACTACCGAAAGACCTAACCGGTCGACTAGTACTAGGGGATCACTCAGTTGGTATAATGGAGTTTCTGGAACTACTAGAAGAGTGAACTGAAAGACACTATCGGTCGACCGGTACTAGAATAGTGGGTCGACCTATAGTAGCATATCTTCTTTGTTTTAGCCCAGTTTTCACTTCTATTTTCTCTGATACTTCCTTCTTGGCCTCGTGCATCATCTAGCATGCTCAAATCTTGTTCCAAAACATTAAATCTTCATCAATATTCTTCCAAAATTCTTCATTTAAGCGTAAGCATCAACTTCAACCAAAATGCATCTTAGTCATGCAATTAGTGCACTTAGTATAGCATTTATGCAATTATTCACCTTATGCTTAACCATTAACAAATATGCATAAACTTTATACTAAATGCACAAAAATAAGCTTTAAAACACCCTAAGAAGTGTAAGCAAGCAATATATATAAACACACACAACTCACACACATCAACACCCCTAAACTTTCCCTTTGCTTGTCCCTAAGCAAGCCTAAACCAAGTATATCCTCATTCTTTTTGAAGAGTTGCCAATTGTTTTGACTTGCTATCTTCTAGCCTCCAAGGGGTATAAGGGGTCATTCCTTTCCTGTAAGGGCTTTCTTAGCCTTTTTTGGATCCTCCTCTCAATCACAAGGAGTCTCACACCTCTTGGGATGCTACTACGTAGCTGTAACCACCACAAACTTAGAATTTCAACTCACACAGTCAAGATGTTGATACTTCATGTGCTATCACCTAACATGGCCTCCCAATATGCACTTAGCACCAAATATACAAGGAGAAAAGAAGATACATCACAATGGCTCACATTTTGACATAAGAGTCTTATTCACAACACAATGAAATAACAAAAGACATACTTGTGTCAAGTTGACATTGTGTCACTTGACACTTGTTCAACATAGTTCACTTTTCAATCTTTTTGTTGCCTTTTTAGCTTCTTTTTCCATATATTTTTTCATTTTTTTCATATTTTTGCGTTTTTCTACTTTTTTTGCACTTTTTTTTCTTTCAATACATAAAATAAATAAAAAGAAAAAAAAAGAAGTGGCTTAGGCACACTAAAAGAATCAATCAATGAAGGAGCACTCATATTAACAAGCCTTAGAAACACTTTTTCCGACCAAGTTGTGGAGAAACTATAAGGTGTATTCTTAGAAGTGCTCACTTCCCACAGTTTTTAAAAGGATTTTCTTCAAAGTCTAGCCCACACTCCATTTACTCTCCAGAATACACCCTCATCTTCTCCAATCAATTAAGTCAATAGCAAAGGTCAAATATTCAACCAACATAAACATAAACCAACTCAAAGCATGCAAAAAATTGAAAAACTTGAACACATTTTGAGCAAAAACAAGGCAAGCAAACAAATCTACCCTAAAAATGATACAAACAATAAAGGAACAACCACATGAAACATACATAGGCAATGTGGAAGGGATTGATAGGGACGAGTGAAAGATGGATAGATACAACCTTATTCTATATAGCTCGTGAATGCCAAAGATAATCCAATTATCTACTACTCTACTCTTTAGTAGAAAACACTAATGCTCAAAAAAACAAAGAAGAGATTATTAGTCAAAACAATGCAAGTCCACATTGACATTTTAAAAAGATAAACAAGGATATGTGCAAAAGGTATAAGATTGCTGCACAAATGATGGAATAGAGAAAGAACAAGTAAGAGAGTAAAAATCTTAACCTACTAAGAATATAAAAAAAGTTAACCTAAACTACTAAAAGACAAAGAAAACAAAAGCAAACAAAAGTAATCCAATCTACTATATACAAAGAAAGAATAAGTAAAAGAAAACTCATCTACTATATACAAAAGCAAAGACTAGTAAATACAAGAAGCACAAGAACAATATGAACAAGCGTAGGGTAGCTCCTAGGAGCGTTGGATTTGATACCCCCAGCCGGGCACTTATGTTAGAGTAACACATGTTTAAAGTTGTGCGGCACAAATTGCTAGATAATAATTAAAGTGCAGAAGGTAGAGGGCAAAGGGTCATGCACTAAGGGTTAGGGCGATGAATGCATGGTGCACCCTGATATCGCTAATTGAGCACAAGCCTAAATAGCCCGCAAGTGCATGGGTCGTATGTAGTACGATGTGTGAGAGTGTGGGGTCGAATCAACGGGGAGGCCTAATGTGTATGGTGTTCTATGCTAAGTGCGTCCCAAAGAGCTACTTGTTGGGGTCCTAACTACAATTTTTTTGGTGTTTTTGGTTTGAGGGGAGCTCGGGAAAAGTAAACCTAATCTAAGAACAAGGAAATAAAAAGGTAGTGCGCATATGTGTGATGGGGGAATCAAGTGATCTAAGGGGATTCAAACGTCAAAAATGGGCGACTAAGGTGATTACATCTTGTTTATGGTGATTACTACGTCTTTCTAGGGTTACTTGATGGATTATACTAAGTGCTTTAATCTAGACCTATAATTAGCCTCCTAATTGGTACCCTAAGCCTCAGTGCGGGTCCATCCCTAGGTGGCGATGCCTAGTAGTACGGCGTGGTCTTTATGACTTAGGAATTAGGGCTAGCCAATAAGATTCTAGGTGAGTGTAGATCGATCTAACCCTAGCACTTAGTTCTCTAATTAGTTCCCCAATCTGGCCCTAGGACTTGGTGCAAGTTCGTCCCTAAGCTTCGCCTCACTCAGAGCTACGGCCTGGTCTTAATGAACCTAGGGTGTTAGGGTGGACTAACTAGCCTTCTTAAGTTAACTAAGGTTAACTAAACCTATCCAGACTCCTATTGGCTTGATTTAAAGCCAAAGGGGACTCGACCTAGGCTGGTTACAAGTTTTGCACCATCGATCGTATCACAATAACGGATATTAACATTTAAGGGCAAAGCAAACACATCTAGGGTATGGCATTTGAGAATACTCTGGAATATTCTATTACTAAACACATAGACATGCTTAGATTACACCAATTTAAGCTATGGCACCCGACATGTATGCAATAGAAGCTATTTATGCTATTAAGTATGCTAACACACATATAGACATGTATAGAGTCATACCCATTTCATGTAATCACCACACAAACATGTAGACATGCTAGCATAATAATTTAGAGATGGTTAATAGCATATAGACTTCAATATACATATGCTACATCATTGAGGCATTTCAACAAACACATAGACATGTATGTAAAATAGCCTTTGAAGCCTTAAGCACAAAGCATATATACATAAATCCATCAAGTTACCATTAATAAAAAGTAGTAATCAATCCATAAATACAAGAATAATCACCCTACATAGCTCTAATCAAACATAATTAGACTTAGTATAAAAGACAGATACCCTTCTATCCATAGCCAAGCTTTACAATCCATGAGCTATGCCCCAAATCTTAGTGTTTGATCCTCTTGGATCCTTGATTCCAAGTGTTAAATGTATTTAGAAGTGAGCATGTGAGGTGATTTTTGGTGGATTTTGGGTTTTGGAAAATGGGTGTTTGATTTGGGTGGTGTTCTCCTTCAAAAAGGGCTGAAAAGTGGCTTAAATAAAGCTGTTAACGCGCCCAGCCGGTTGATTGGCTTTGGGCCTAAGTCGTTCGGCCAAAATTGGCCCAAATTCTGGTCTGGCCGGTCCACCTAGCTGGTCGACCGGCTAGGTCGTCCGGCCTAGACAAAGACTAATCGGTCTTGATACTAAAATGATCATATCTTGCTCATTTTAGCTCCGATTCGCGCACCGTTTTTTTCTATGGCTTTGCATCATTGTGGGGGATCTCCCAAGCCATATTTTGCACCCTAAAACATATCCAAAAAATTTCCATGTCCTTTTTAGGTTGCAAGCTCCGAATTTGGCTTACGTTGGGCTCAGTTTCGCCTCGGTCGCTCCTTCATTCGCCCGACTACTTCCAAAAGCACTTTTCTTCGTTTCTTTATGTCCGTAACACCATTTGGTTTGTTCCATACTTCAAGAACCCTCAATTAAGCTCTAATTATCTTCCCAAATCACACCTTAAATAAGTAATAAATGTACATTAGTGTAGCATTTAAGTGTTAACCTCAACTATGACATGAAAACCCTATTATGCACAAATATGGCCTAAATGCTATACTAATACACCAAATGAAGCATAAAACACCTCAAAACAAGCATATACATATAATGCATAAGCATACACAAAACAAACACATCACACCCCTTTTCAAGATCCCACCCTGAAATATCAAAAGAATATGTGTGCAAACGTGGAATGGAGCATGCTCAAATGTGAAGAATTATGTCCTATTTGCTCTTTAATTAGCCACCCCATGGCTTTCTTCTCATAATCAAGGGCTAGGAACATACCCTTCCCATGTGTCTGAGATAGGTCTAATACATGCAAAGTGGGAAAAGTGTTTTCGAGGCCTAGTTGAAAGTGTTCTATACAAGAAGGTATGAACGTGAGTTCCAAAGTAGGGGACTCAATGGAATGGGAAAGGGCAGCAGGAAAGACACTCAGAGAAGGATGGTCAAGGATAAGGGAGTTTGAAGTAATTACACTTTTCTTCTCCATGGGGTGGACTCAATCTTAATGGGCTCACTTATACTAAAGGAAGGCTCATGTTCATCTAGAAAATGCTCAACCTCGTCAATTAATTCCCTATTAGAGAGGGAAGATGAAGATATCAACAATGATTCATCAAACACACCCAAAGAGCCATAGATCGCAATTTCAAGTTCATTAATTTCTCCCTTAAGCGTCTTCTTGGAGTGACTATTCTTCTCAACACAACAATCCTTAACTCCAAGATACTTATCATGTAAAATCTCTGAAATTGGTGCTTTATTCTCTCCAATAGATAACTCTAGATCCACATTAGTTAAAATCTCATCAAATGCTTCCACAAATTCATCACTAGTGGTTATCATCTCCTCATCACGCTCTTCACAAGGGCTAGGCACAAATGGAGGGGATAAAGAGGACTCAACGGATTGCTTATCATCTATGCATAAATGCTCAAAGGAAGAATGCACACTAAACTCCCTAAATGCCGATGCATAATGCAATTGAGTACTATAAACATGAGACTCAACCACTATGCATGTGTGGAGTGTAAGAAAAGAGGAAAAAGATAGACTCATGTGACTTAATAGACGGCAATGAAAGCATAAGAGAACAAGGTACCACGTCCTCTAAAACATGGTCATATGAGTCATCAAGAACCAAATTACTATCATGCTCACTCCCATCCTCATTGCAAGATGTGATCTCTCTATCTACCTCTCCTTTTAATTTCCTTCCCAACACATTATCCTATTCACTCCTATGTCCCTCATCTCTAGGTCTCCTTCCTATATCTTCAACCCAGTCTAAAAGTATCTCAAGACTTCTAACCATAGGTTGCTCACTCTCAATCTCTCTCTTCAAGCACTCACCTAGATAATCAACTTGTTGTATCATGCTATCTAGTCTCTCTCGATTAGAATAGAGAAGGGATAGAAGATAGACAATCTTTTCATCTTGTGAAGGAGACAGAAAAGAAGAGGGTTCAACTGAGTGGAAATGGTAATCATGTTGAAAATCATTTGGCGAATAACCATAAAAAGCTCAGGAGAGAAATAGGTAGGAAAATAAGGTGTTGAAGGTGAACAATTGAAACTAGAGGATGAATAGAATGAAGAGTCATCTTTGACCCCATGGTGAAAATGCATGATGTTGCTCCTTAGAATCATGATAACTACATGTAGATGCATGCAAGAGCATTCTTGGGCGATGCACGCAATCAGCGATATGGATCCCTATAGTCATAATTTCTAAGTGAAGGTGCATGAGATGATGCATGACTATAGGGGTCATAGCTAGCACTAACCCAAGATTGGGGGTTCATATAGGGAAGGGGACAACAATCATCTTTATTCTCACTACTTCCACAAAAGCCACAAATATTTAGAACACAATGGGGTGGTAGGGAAGAGGTTGCAAGTGACCACATAAAAGCATGAAAATTATCCTTGTTCAATAGGTCATAAGTAATCCTCTTCACAATTCAATTTTTTTTTGAATTTTCAGTTTTTTTTATTTTTTTTTGGAGTTTTCAAGATTTTTCAATTTTTTTGTAGTTTTTAAATAATAGAAGGCGATTAAAGATGAAGCACATACAAGTAACCAATCACAAACACAAAAACACACAAAGAACCGATACCGTGCCTACTCAACAACGACCCCAAAAACTTGATTGTGTTTGAGTTTTACACTCACAAGCGTACGAATCGGTCATGGTATAGTGGATTCGAGTGTGGGTATCGTCTCAATAGGAAGGCTATCCTAGTTTAGTCTCAATGTGCTCGGGTGCCTAAAACTAGCCACATACATGTGTGTTTTTTCTTTAACATGGAAGGGCGCTCGAGAAAAAAAGAAAAAAAACCTATGCTATGGAGGAACTTAAGGGTGCCAAGCTAATGAAGGAAACCTAACAAGAAAGAAGGGAACCTAGGAGGATTGCATTGAAACTAGACTCAGGCTGTGTTGTATTAGCAGATTAGGTCTATCTATGGCTCGGGAATTCTATTGCCGTTGTGTTGATCGGGGTCTCTAAACCAATACTAGTCGTTCAACATATTAGCTAGGTTTAAAGCAAAGGACTAGTACCTAAACTCGACTAAGCACAGCATGTAACCTATTGGTTAGGTTTAAAGACAAAGCCTACTCTACTAAGCAAGGCCGTGTATTAAGCACAATCACGTGACCATATAAGCAGATAAAAGCATTTGAAGCACAAATAACATATGCAAGTTCTATTGAATCATGTCATAGCTTTATGTAAATAACATATATTAAGAGCCAAAGATGCACACAAATCCTTTATTCAAAGCTCTAATCTAATATTCAACAAAAAAAACCCAAAGATCCAACCTAATCTAGCAACATATTTACAAGAAATAGAGAAAGAACAAAAAGAGCTCCCCTAATTCTTACTTCGAATCCACACAAATCCTTCAAATCTTTGTTTAATGTTTCAATCCTAGCTTAGTATAGGGTTTAGATGGTGGTTTTAGGTGTTTGGTGAAGTGGGTAAAGGGTTAGGGTTTATTAGGGTTTTAGAAATAAAAGTTGCTCCCCTCCAAATGAGCTGAAACGAGCTTTAAATAAGCCTTCAGCACGACTACTGGAAGACCTAATTGGCTGACCGATAATAAAGCAACACTCAGCCAGTACTTTTGATGGAGCTTCTAGAACTATCGAAAAAGTGCACTAAAAGACACTACAGGTCGACTGGTGCTGGAACAGGGGGGTCAGCCTGTAGTAACATATCTTCTTCGTTTTAGCCCCATTTTTATTTCCGTTTTCTCTGGTTCTTCCTTCTTGACCTTGTGCATCATCAAGCATGCTCGAATCTTGTTCTGAAACATAAACTCTTCATCAATATTCTTCCAAAATTTTTCATTTAAGCCTAAGCATCAACTTTACCCAAAATGCACCTTAGTCATGCAATTAGTGCACTTAGTGTAGCATTTATGCAATTATTCACCTTATGCATAACTATTAACAAGTATGCATAAAATTTATACTACATGCACACAAATGAGATTTAAAACACCCTAAGAAGTGTAAACAAACATACACAACTCACACACATCAGTCTCCCAACATGCACTTAACCCCAAAAGATGGAAGGAAAAGAAGAATACATCACTGGCTCACAAATGACATAAGAGCCTTATTCACAACACATGAAAGAGTAAAAGAGATACTTATGTTAAATTGACATTGTGTGCTCGACACTTATTCAAATACTTCATTTTTTTCTTCTTTTTGTTGCCTCTTGCTTTTTCCATTTTTCATTTTCTTCGTGTTTCTCAATACATAACAAAAATCAAGAATAGAAAGGGGCTAAGGCATATTAAAAGAACCACTTAAGGAAGGGGCACTCATTTTAAAAACCCTTTAGAAACATTTTTTCCAACCAAGTTGTGGGCCAACTAAAAATTGCATTCTTAGAAGTGCTCACTTCCCACATTTTTCAAAAGGATTCTCTTCAAAGTCTAGGTCTTATCCCACACTCCATTCGCTCCCCACAATACACACTCGTCTTCTCTAATCAATTAGGTGAATAAGAAAAGCCAACTCTCCAACCAACATAGAGATAAACAAATCAAAACACACAAAAATTGAAAAGAATTGAACACGTTTTGAGCAAAAACAAGGCATCCTATGCAAATCTAGCTCACAAAAACCTAAACTTTGCTTGTCCTCAAGCAAATAGCAATCAAGCACAACAAGTAAGCACGTAAAACACATATGGGGAATGTAGAGGGGGTAGATAGGGACAAGTTAATGCAAGTCCATATTGACATTTAAAAGATAAACAAGAATGTTTGTAAGGGTACATGATTGATGCATGAATGATAGAATGAAGCAATTAAAACAAATAAAGGAGCAGAATCTAACCTACTATGAATGAAAGCAAAGAAAAGAAAGCCTAAACTATCTAAAGGTAAGTGAAACAAAAACAATCTAATCTACTATATACAAAAGCCAAAACAAGTAAAAGACAAGGAAAACGAAGAAAGTATAAACATGTCTAGGATGCCTCCTAGTAGCATTGGATTTAATGCCCCTAGCTGAGTGCCAATGTTAGATCCATACATTTTTAAAGTTTCATGGCACAAATTGATGGATAATCAATGAAGCACAAAAGAGAGAAGGAAAGGGATCATGTACTATACAAAAGGCCATTGGATGAACAATGCAAGCCCTTTTCAAAATGTCCCACCCCAAATTGTCAAATAAGAATATGTGCTCGTTTGTGATAGGGACCATGCAACAAAACAAATACTCATGCCCTCCTTGCTTGATAATTGACCACCCCATGGCCTTCTTCTTTTGATTGACCCTAAGAACACACCCTCACCATACGTTGATGAAAGGTCTAATGCATGCAATGTGGGAAGTATATGCCTTAATCTTAATCCTACGTGAAAGTATTCCATGTAAGAAGGCATAAATATGAGCTCCAAAGAAAGGGGCTCAATAGAATGGGAGTGGGAAGTAGGGACTACATCTAAAGAGCGAGAGTTGAAAGGATCAAGAAGAAAGGATGTGGAAACACTAGACTCTTTCTCTCTAGTGATTATTCTTGTATTTATGGAGAATAGAGTAGGCTTTGTATACTTGGAAGGAATTCCCTTAGGAATCCTTTAGTTCCATTTAAATCCTGAACCTGATAAGATAGCACGTCATTTTATGAATTTAGCTAATCTTTTAAGAGAGATGGATGATCCAATTAATCCTCCTATTTCTCCCATTCCCCTATGAATCCCGTTCCACCACATAATCACCATAGGTATCCTCAAGCCCAAGAGCATTCTAGGCAAAAGCCCCTTAGGCCGGACCCACCCATAGAGGATAAGCCCACGCTTCGGCAATTCTTCCTTCCCAACATAATCGAGCCTAACTTGGATACTCATGTTCTGGGGTTGAAGAAAGCTAATTTCGAAATTAAGCCTAGCATGTTGGCAATGCTCCCTTCTATGGACCACGTCACGGACTTCATAGAGATAAGTTCCACACTTCACTTTTCTAATGTGTCTCAAGAAGTCAATCGCCTTAAATTCTTCTTATCTTCCCTAAAGGATAAAGGTAGGGCATGGTATCATTCTTTACCTAGTGTTTGCATTACATCATAGGATGAGCTTTATTCTAGGTTCTACCAAATTTGTTTTCCCATTGCCAAAACCACCGACCATAGGGCTGCCATTATGACTTGCTCCCTACAAACTTAGAGACATTTCATGAGGCATAGGAGAGGTTCAACGAACTTCTCAGACAATGTCCACACCACAGGTACAATATTCATGATCTCCTTCTAGAGACTTGAATGAGAAAAGTAGGATGATGGTGAATGCCACCTTCGATGGTGGATTCCATAATTAGAGAATGAATGAAGCTTGGGTAAAATTGGATTTATTGGCTGTGAACTCTTTCCAAAACACCGCTATGGATAGGTCTAGTACAAGATCTAATAGAAGAGGTGTTCATGAGACTGGTGTTCCTTCTAATCTTCCCCTAACGTAGAGGATTTAACGAGCAAGCTAGATCAATTCATTTCCTTGAGTCTTCCGTCACAAAGTCGTAGAGCTGATTTGGTATGTTCATTTTCCGACCTCATTGGTAGTTAAAGTATGTGCATTATGTTATGATTCGTCTCACGAGACCATAGCTTGCCTCCTAGCACCACAATTTCCCAAGTTCATTCAGAAGTGAGCCTATGAACACAGAGGTACTCACAGAAGTACAACCTTTACTCGAATACATACAATCTAGGTTAGAGAGACATCCCAAAGTTTTCATGGAAATAGGGTCAGTCCGAGTCTTCCCATTCCAGCAAAGACTACGTCCTGCTAATTCTCCAAGGTTTTACAATGTCAATCAAGCTAAGCTCCCTAGTGTTCCTCAACCGCAGGCATCCCTGCTCCATCTAGTAACTAGTCCACTAGCATTGGGATGATGGAGAAAATGATGCAATTTATTAAACATCAATAGTAAGCATTAACTAGTCAATAATAGGAATTAGTGGATAATAGGCAAGAGCTAGCTAACTATATGTAGTAAATGGTTAGGATGGAGGCATAATTAGAGTAGCTCAGCAATCAAATGCACAATAGAGACCCTGGGAAAATTGCCTTCCTAGCTAAAGGTGAACCCTAGAGTCCAATTCTACTCCTTTTCTAACCCCACTTATCCCCATACAGCCTAAGCTAAGGTTGTGACTACTCTTAGGAGTGGTAGGATAGTAGATAATAGAATAGGAGTTGAAAATGCAAAACCTGCATCTAGTGGTCCTTCTGAGTTTAGAGAGCCCCATTCATCACCCTATTGAGAGACAATCTTAAGAGAGTCCTATTGAGTGAGTGGAGCCTACTAGAGATAATGATGAGAATTGTCCCCGCCTACATAAGGAGGGAAACAGCCTATTGTTGAATCCAATGATTCTAAAGATGTAGCTTCTAGAGTTCCATTGCTTTCCACTTTGGAGAAGTTGTCACCTAGTAAGGATACTCGATTTTTCATGGTCTTAAGCATTATAAAGATCTTAAGGTTAATCTTCCCTTGATAGATATGGTCCTTTCTATTCCATCCTACTTTAAGTTCTTTAAGCACCTTTGCACAAGGAAGTGTAACACATCGAGTATACCCAAGAAGGTGAAACTTATAGAGAAAACAAGTAGTATTTGCACATCAAACCGTCCACCTAAACTTAGTGATCGGGGAGCATTCATGCTTTCTTGTTGCAATAAAGAGACCCAGATTTTCCATGTTGTTAGGATTGGGATTGCTGCACCATAGTCTACAGATCATCATTCTTTTAAAAAATATTAAAGAAAATATCTAATGTAGTGGTGGAATAAGTGATAGAAAGCTATTTGCACACATAAGCATAACATGATTAAACATATAAGCAAGAAGATGAAGTGATATACCTCCAAAAAGTTGAAGATCTAAGTGGGTGGTCTCTTTGCTTTGCAAAAACTTTACCAAAATAGCCTCCCAATTAGCCTTCTTCACTATAATCACCTTTCGAAAGCTAGGATGCATGATGATATGTAGTAGGCAAGCACCTAAGAGAGTTATAATTGAAGATCTATGAAGTAGTATGTGTTCTTGAAGTATTAGGTGAAAATTCCTACACATCTTTATGAAAGAGGCAAAGAGACTCTGGGGTGCATTACTGTTAGCTCACAATTTATAATGCATAATAAATTAAGTTTCCAACTATTCTCTTTCTAAAAATGGAATGTGCATTATGGATAAGATATCCAAGATATTCCTTTCACTCTCCTACTCCATAATATCTAATTCTATGGGACCCGTTTGTCCTATTGAGATGCCCATAAATTTAATAAAGAAAAACTTAGATAAAATCCTTTTTCTTTCTCTATTGAATTTATATCTCAATAAAGCATCCACATAATTTAGATGGTCTCAATTAATTATATCCATTGGAAATTCGACTAGTGAAGGGACCAAAAGACATGATTACCCTTGGCTCCCAAAATTACCAAAATGCCCTTGCCACAACTTTGGCAACATCAAGGCCATTTTGACCATGACCAATTTCTACTAAAAGACCAAAGGCGTACTCCAAAGATAATCACTGAGTAAGTAGAAATAGGTCATAACAAGTAACCACTATCTTTGACCAATCAAGCAAACTGACCAAAATACCCCTTAGCTCCACCCGTAGTCAAAGCCAAAAAAAAAGGCACCATCACCTCCAAGACTACATTTGGAACCTTTGAATCTCTAGTCCAAAGAGTGATCACCACTTTGTCGTGGATCTTTTGTCTAGGGAGTGACCCACAAGCCAAATGACTGATATATCTCTAAAGGATAATATCACTAGGTCTAGATTTATGATGACCAATAAGACAAATCCAAGGAGGCACATAGACTTTACTGTTGCACTTGCATGTTTTGATTGATTAGAACACAACACCCAACATACAAGGCAGACAATCTTCTCACTCAAGATCTCTCCTTATGGTACATTAAAGTGCTACACTCTAATTTCACCAGTTCATGCTCAAGATTAAGAGCATCTGTTACTAGAAAGTAGTAAGTATCTTGTCATCTGTGACACACACATTAGAAGCGAAGTTCGAAAAGACCCTCCAATAACCTAGGTAGATCACCTTTATCAGGATACTCACCTACTATAGCCTTATCCCAGTAGAGTGCCCAGCACTACCATCTGGCTATGGACATCATTATGATGTATCCAAAACTAGACTTGGACCTACTGTACGTCCAGGCTCACTACACACCCAAGTCATTGGACTACATCATTGAACCTTTATAAAATGTATCGCGAATATGTACTAGAGATAATATAAGTAAGAAGTGCTCATAAATAAAAACAATAATCAAATGTCTAGTCTAGTGTCTATGTACAAGTGGTCGCTAGGGCATACAATCCCAACACAAGCATTATTAGATTTAGGGTGTAGTGTGAACCTCATTCCTTACATTGTTTTTCCCCAGCTAAGTTTAAGAGTGATGTCACCCACCCATGTCACACTTTGGTTGGTTGATAGATTTGAGCGTAGACCTAGAGGAGTAGTCGAGGACGCCATGAATCAAATAGAAGAGTTCATGTACTCTATAGACTTTATAGTGCTTGACATGGATTCCGATCACGAATCTAGGACACTGCACCCGTTCTTCTAGGTCACCCTTTTCTTGCCACAGCCGATTCAGTTATCCATTGCAAGTCAGGGTTACTTGAAATTAAGTTTGAAAACTTGAGGTCCACTATTGTAGAGATGGTTGATGTGTCTCTAGTAGCTCTAAAGACTCGTAAGTGTATGGATTGATGTAGTGTAGTATGTGCAAGAACGTGTGTCGAACCACAAGGAGCCTATTTTATGAAATGGATTCTACAGGTATATGTCCTAGAAAGTGCCTAAAAGAAAACCTAAACTAACCATTTGTTTAGGGGTTTTTGGATTTACACAAGCTCTAACTAAAGAAAATAAATAAACTACCTAGAGGGAACTAACAAATGGAATGAGTTAGTGTGACTTATACTTGCTAATGGGTGATTCTCAACTTTAATGCTTACAGGGAATGGCTTAATTATCAATTTCTTTTAACTAGGTTACTAACTAGTGTCCTAATTTCTCCCTAGGACTTGGTGTAGGTCCGTCCCTAGGCAGAATCTCCTATAGCCACGTTGTGGTCCTTATGACTTAAGGCCTTAAAAGTAACTAACTAGCTTCCTAGACAACCAAGAATGAACCTACCCTAGTACCTAAACCATTCGCTGGATTTATAGCCAAGATCTAGTGTCGTTAAGGTCGACTAAACCTATCCAGAACTTCTTGGCTAGATTTAAAGCCAAAGAAACTCGATCTAAGCTAGCCTTTAATTACACATCATCGTACTAGGGTCACTATAGTAGGATTTGACTTATTAGTGCATTCTTATATGTTCTAGGCCAAGATGTCAGTGAATAAAGGAACCTATTTAACTACCAAATATTGTCTTGCTCGGATTACACCATTTAAAGCAGTTTGGAACCAACATTTATGCAATATTGAGGTCATATTCACTACTTGGCATGCAAACATGCACATAGACATGAATATAAGCGTTACCCACTTCATAAAATCCACACATAAACACTTAGACATGATTATAGAATGGAGTAGAGGTGTATAGTAACAAATAGACTTAAATTTATACACATGCAACTCTCATAGGCATATTATCAAATACCAAGACATGAATTGAACAATAGCCATTGAAACAAGGAAAACATAGCATTGTATATATTAAACCATCAAATCCCATAACATAAGAATATACAACTGACCTATTACATAAGTTTAATCACCCTAAACAAGTCTACCAAAACATAATATAAAATAGGACGAAAGAGAGAGTACAAAACTGACTTTTCATCCTAGCAACTCTTGTACAAATTCTTTAAGCAAGCTCCAATCCAAGTATTTGAATCCCTCCAAATAAGCTTGAATCTTGATGGGTAAGTGTGTTAGTGTATGTATTGGAGATGGGTGAAGGTAGGTTTCCGTGCGTGTGTGATGGGTATGTGAGAAGGGGTTCAAAGATATCTAGAAAGGGTTGAAAATGGGCTTAAATAGTGAAGCATACTCGTTCAGCTAGGAGCCTTGGCCAGTCGACTGGGCTAGCACCTAAGTCAACTGGTCTGAGGGCCTTGCTCTTTGGTTTGGCCGATCGACCAAGCCGGTCGACTGGCCATGGCTATGGGGTCGACCAGCCAAGTCAGAACCTTGGCCGATTTCCTTGCGTTGTGTCTGTTTCGTCCCGATTGCACTTTTCTTCGCTCGGTTGCCTTCAATACCATTTTTTATGTTTCTCCCAGATCTCGTACACCTCAAGCTTGACTCCAACATCAATTCTCCATCAATCCAACTCTTGAGCTTTTGACCTAACTTTACCAAACATGAAAAATAAGCATGCAATAGTGTAGTGCTTGTCTTTAGACTCAATTATGTACAATTGTATGCGCTTAAGCCTATCTCTGTCGTATGTACTTTATTAACATATCTCTTAAAGCTCAAAACATCTCTTAAACATAGATAAATGACGATGCAAACACATACAAAAACACAACACATCAACACCCCCAAATGTTCTCCTTACTTGTCCCCAAGCAAAGCCAATCTTAAGTTTATTTCTAAGCTAAGACAAAGGGTTACCTAGAGGATTGACTCACTATCAAGGTTAGCTTAAGAAGCATAAAGGGGGCATTTCTATTATGCCTAAGCCTTTTTAGATCTTCCCTCTACTTGTAAAGGGCCTCGAACCTCGTGAGGACTTCCCGAGTAGCCAAACCACAACTAGCCTAAGATTTTGACTTATACACATGGGGTGTTGATATTTCATGCCCCCTCGACTAACATGACCTGCCTAACATGCACAAAGCCTTAAAGACTAGAAGGGAGAGAATAAACATATACAATGGCTTATAAAAGCCTTGTACACTATACACAAAGAAGATAGCTTGTGCTAAGTTGACATTATGTCTAATGGTGCAAGCTCTAAAGACCCGTAAGTGCATAGATTGATACAGTGCAGTGTATGCGAGAACGAGTATTGAAGCATAGGGATGCTATATTGTGGAATGGATTCTATATGTGTATCATAGAGAGTGCCTAAAGGAAAGCCTAAGTTAACCATTTTTGGTGGTTTAGATTAACAGGAGCTCAAAGAAAAGAAAATGAAACTACCTTAAGGGAATGGAAAGTGGGGAAACAAACTATCTAAAGGGAACTAAAAAATGGAAGGGATTAGGGTGACTTTCACTTGCTAATAGCTCATTCTAGACTCAAATGCTATGGTATTAAAGGGAATGGCTTAACTATTGATTGCTCTTAACTAGGTTGCTAATTAGTGTCCTAATTTCTTCCCAGGGTTTGGTATGGGTTCATCACTAGATGGCGCCCCCTAGAGTCACGGCATAGTCCTTATGACCTAGGGCCTTAAGAGTGACTAACTAGCTTCTTAGGTGACCTCGAATGAACCTACCCTAATACCTAAACCGTTGGCTGGATCTGAAGCCAAGACCTTGTGTCGTTAGGGTCAGCTAAACCTATTTAGAAATCTATTGGCTGGATTTAAATCCAAAGAAGACACTATCTAGGCTAGCCCTAAATTACGCACCATCATTCTAAGGTTCACAATAGCGGGGTGATGTCTATTAAGCACAATCCTACATGTTCTAAGACAAAGTGTTGTGAATATGTCGACCTATTCACTATCAAAACATTAGTGTGCTTGATTTAGACCATTATAAGCAAGTGGGTACCAACATGTAAGCAAGATTGGAGTTGTATTTATCATAAAGTATGCTATACTCACATAGACATGATCATAGCATACCCACTTCATAAAATCCATAAAATAAACACATAGACATGCATATTAGATGGATTAAAGGTGCTCTATAGCAAATAAACTCCAATTTATACACATATTACTCACTTAGGCATTTAATCAAACATATGGACATGCATTGACTAGAAACCATTAATATGAAGAACAAAGTATGTATATATATATATATATATATAAGCCATAAAAATCCTATAACATAGAGTATACAATGAACCCATTACATAAGTATAATACCTTAAACTAATCTACTCAATCGTAAATGAAAATAGGATGAAAGAAAGATTATGAAACTCTCCTTCCATCCTAGTTATCCTTGTTCAAAAATTGAGTAAACCTAACTATAGAGTTGTCAAATCCCTCTAAAAAACCTTGAATCCAAGTGGGAAATGTGTGAGAAAATGTGTGTAAGGTGGGTAAGAATTAGGGCTAAGTATGTGAGAAATGGGTCTGAAGTGTGTGTGAGTTGATCACCCTAAAAGTGATAACAGCAGGCCCTATTTATAGCTCCTCAACATCACTACCAGCTGGCCTAACCAATAGGCCGGTAAAAAAGGGGGTTAGCAGGCTCAATCATAGGACACTTTAGAATTACCGACTGACCGAATAAGCTTAGCTGGTACAGTCTTTTCTTTTCTGGATTACAATTAGTCAGTACTTCAAAGGGGTCAATCGGTATTTTCAAATTGCTTCAAAACTCCATCTTCTTCACATTTGGCCTCTTTCCTACAACCTATACACCTTTTATCTACATCACCTATCATTGTGCAAGCTCCAATTTCACCCTGTAACTCACCTATGGCACAAAATTAAGCTTTTCGTGTAGCATTTAACCTTGAAACTCACTATATACACTTATATTCTTTTATGCACAAATATAGTATAAACACTTCACTAAAGCTATCTAATAAGCTCAAAAGCACCTTTACATAGATATAGAAATACAATGCAGATACACACATAAAACCAACAAATCATAGGACTATAGGGTCGATAATATTACTTGTGGTCTATCCTAGTCCATATTTTTAAAAGTTTTACTAAGAAAACATGCAAGGAAAATAAAATAACCACATAACATACAAAAGAACATGCTTAAGAACATATAGACCATAAATAGTATTTGCAAAATATGTAAAGCTAACCTCTTGAAGTGTGGGGCTTTTGACGAAGCTATAACCATCATGAGCTTTGCTCCCATTCACGAGCAAGGCCATCAAAAATTTAACTATAAGGGTGTCGCAATAGGCAAATCCCTAGTCCTCTTCCTTATGATTGAAGAGACTTATCTTGAGAGAATAGCCTTTTGTGCGGGAAGAAGCAAAGTAATTTGCTCTAGATGAACTAGAGCAAAAGTCACATAATAAGTGTGTACTATCTGTTGTAGTATTTTCTTGCCAAAGACGAAGAAATCAACTACCAAGTGGATGGTGTAAATGGTGTAGGGTCTTGTCTATTTATACGAAGAACCTTGGCACCCCAAGTTGCTAAAATTTCTATGTGGGAGAAAATTTCTCATGTAGTAATTCCTTTATGCAACTTCTCCACTTGTCTTGGAAGAATTATAGAAGTCGTCCGCTTGTCTTGGAAGACTTGTGCAAGTTGTCCACTTGTCTTAAAAGACTTAGGCCAAGCCCAACACATAGTCCATAATCCATGTGCAGGCCCAAGCCCAATAGGAAACCAATCTAGCCCAATTATGTTATCTTGGATTCTAAAGAAAGCCTAAACCCGATTCCAAGCTTTGGCCTAATAAAGCTACTACCACAATATTGAATTTACTCTTTCAAGATTACTCTCTCAAAGTCATTTCAACTTGAGAAGGGACTAAGAAGACACAATTAACCTTGGCTTTCAAAAATAATCAAAAATGTCCGTGCCCTATTTAAGAGGCATAATAATTATTTTTAACTCTGATCTATTCCACCTTAAGATCAAAGTTGCACTCCAAGAATAATTGTTATTACCCAGAAGCTTATCACAAAAAGACTGTGAACTTTGTCTTTGACCTACTAAATAATTGACCACAATGCCCCTCTATGTATAACCACAGCTAAGGCCAGTCCTTTGGCTTGTGTACTATCACCTCCTTAGCTGCAACTTTTTCCATTGGGTTTCTTGTCCTATTGTTGACCATCCTTAGTCATGGAATCTCTTGATCTTGGGAGCGAACCTCAAGCCATTGATTGATACACCCATGAAGGTAGTATCACTAGATCTATATTCGAATGATAAATTTGGACAATCCCAAAGAGGACACATTGATTCCATATTGCATATGAATGTTCCAATTAATTAAAACTTAGCACTGAACGCATAAGGCTGTTGACCCTAATAAAGTAAGATCTTACCCATAGTAAATCAAAGTACCAAACCTTAACTTCATTAGTTCATCCACATATGCTCAAGATTAAAAGCAATGATCATTTAGTAGCAATGGGTATCTTGTTTTCTTTCTTTGATAATATATCTCTAGAAAACATACTCACAATGGTCTTATCCAATACATGACGCATGTACTATTGAGTCAAACTCGAAAAATCTCCAATGACCTAGGTAGATCACCCTTAATGAGGAGACTTGCTCAATATAACCTTATCCCGGTAGAGTGCCCAACATTACCATTCAGTTACGAACTCAATTTATGACGTGACTAAATCTAGACTTGGACCTATTGTGTGTCCAGCCTCACTACACACCTAAGTCATTAATTTAAGTCAAAGGACCTTTATATATACATCAATAACACATACGAGGGATAATATGAAAGAAACTCATAATGCCATTTAACAAAATGATTATATGTTCTTTAACATCCAAAATATCATATACAAGTGAGCTTTAGGGCATACTAATCTTAACGGGGACAAAGGACTGGGATTCAACACTTTGGTGTAGGTGAAAGGAAAAGAAAGAAAACAAAAGAAATTACAATGAAACAAGTGCAAAATTGCAAAATTTAACCTAGATTGCCTCCTAGTAGCGCTAACCACCATGCCATCAGCTAGGCAATCAGCAACTCTTTTTCAACCTCTATAGATGGGGTCTTGAAGCATCAAAACCTCCACATGAGCCATGCTCAGATCATATGCATGCTTCAGGTGCTACCCGTTCACTATCATCTCTCAGCCATCATTCAAATCCTTGATCTTAAATGATCCAGAAGGGTAGGCAAGCAACACTTCATACAAACCATCCTATAATGTCTTGAGTTTACTTGGAAAGAGCTTCAAATATGAGTAAACAACCAAACATTATCGAAAGGAGAGAATGATTTGTTAAGAAAGTCTTTATCATGAATTCTCTTTATTGTATCCTTATGAAGTTTGGCATTCTTATATGCCTCTAATCTATGCTCCTTCAACTTCACTAGATCAAGCTTTCTCTTCTCACCTGCTCTTGCCAAATCAAAGTTTAGGGCCTTGATTGCCCAATAAGCCCTATGTTCAAGTTCTACTAGCAAGTAACAAGCTTTACTATAGACCAATCTTTATGGAGACATACCAATAGGAGTCTTAAAGGCGATACGGTAGGCCGACAAAGCATCATTCAACTAACTGACCAATCTTTCCTATTGGGTCTAACCATTTTCTCCAAAATGTACTTAATTTCCCTATTGGACACCTCTACTTGACTACTAATTTGCGGGTGGTAAGGGGTAGCAATCTTATAGGCAACCAAATATCTCCTTAACAAGGCCTCTAAAGTCCTATGGCCAAAACACAAACCCTTATCACTAATCAAGACCCTAAGGACTCCAAATCTAGAGAAAATATTCTCTTAAATAAACTTCACCACTACCTATGGTCATTAGTACGTGTGGGAATAGCATCAACGCATTTGGACACATAGTTAGGCCACTAAAATGTATTGATACTGAAAGGAAGGTGGAAATGGACCTGTGAAGTCTATACCCCAAATAGCAAATAGCTCACATGGAAGAATAAGGGATAAAGGCATCGTATTTCTTCTAGAGATAGACTCAAATTATTGAAACCTAACACACTTTTTGTAATACTCTTAGGTATCCTTAAAGAAAGTGAGCTAGAAGAATTCAAATTGCAAGACCTTCGCAGTGGTCTCCTTTCCACTGAAATGACCTCCACAACCATTATTGCGACACATACTTAACGTGCTCTTGAATTTGTCCTTGGGCACAGATTGCTATTTGTGAGCACAAGCCCAAATAGCCCACAAGTGCATGGGACGTGTGTAGTACAGTGTGTGCGAGTGCGGGGTCAAATCCACGGGGAGGCCAACGTGTATGGTGTCCTAAGCTAAGTGCGTTGTAAAAGCTACGTGTTAAGGTCCTAACTACAATGTTTTTGGGGTTTTTGATTTAAAGGGAGCTTGGGAAAAGTAAACCTTATCTAAGAACGAGGAAATAAAATGGTGGTGTATGTGTGTATGTGTGTGTGTGATAGGGAATCAAGCAATCTAAGGGGATGTTGACCCGTGGAAATGGGGAATAGGGTGATTATGACTTGCAAATGGATGATTACTACTTCTTGTTAGGGTTGCTTGATGGATTAAACTCGGTTTCACTCGTCTAGTCTCCTAATTAACTTCCTAATTAGACCGTAAGACTCAGTGCGAATCCGTCCCTAGGCATCGACCCTTAAAGCCACGGCGTATGGTCTCGATCTAACCCTAATGTCTAAACCGTTGGCTAGATTTAAAGCTAAAACCTAGTCTGTCTAAGGTCGACTAACCTACCCTAAAACCCATTAGCTGCATTTAAAGCTAAGGGAGACTCAACCTAGGCTAGCCATTACTTATGCATCATCGATCATCATCACAATAGCATATATTAACGTTTAAGCACAAAGCAAACACATCTAGGGCATGGTGTTCGAGAATATTATGGGGTATTCTACTACTAAGCACATAGACATACTTAGATTACACCAATTTAAGCAATGGCACTCGACATGTATGCAATAGAAGCTATTTATGCTATTAAGTATGCTAACACACACATAGACATGCATATAGTCATGCCCGTTTCATGTAATCACCACACAAACACATAGAGATGTTAGCATAATAATTTAGAATTGGTTAATAGCATAATAGACTTGAATGTATATATGCAACTTTTTTGAGGTATTTTAACAAACATATAGACATGTATGTAAAATAGCCTTTGAAGCCCTAAGCACAAGCATATATATATAAATCCATCAAATACCCATAATAATACAAGAGTAAATCACCATACATAGCTCTAATCAAACATACATTAACTTAAATAAAAGAGAGACAAAGAAGCTACCCTTTTATCCAAAGCCATATCTTTACAATCCAAGAGCTATGCCTAAATCCTTGTTTTTGATCCTCTTAGAGGCTTGATTCCTAAGTGCTTTTGTGTATGGAAAAGTGTGTGAGAGGTGGGAGAAGAGAGGATTAGGGTTTTGGGAGATGGGTGTGAAAGAATACAACTTATTCTCCTATAAAATGGCCAAAAGAGGGCTTATATAGCCAATTTTTCTACTATTGGAACACCTAAGCGGAGAACCAGTACCAAGGGACCTCAATTCTACCAAAGGAGGATTGCTCACTATTTTCACCGGCCTAGTGAGCTGGTGCACCGATTCTCTAAAGGGCACTTAGCCTGCACTTCTTGTTTTGCTCCGTTCGGCTTCGTTTTGGCTCCGATTTCCCCTTTGGTTGCAAGCTCCAAATTTGGCTCCTATTGCGCTCGGTTTCGCTCGGTTACTCCGTTCTTCGTCCGGGGGCTTTCAAATGCAATCTTTTTGCTTTCTTCTTATCCAAAACACCTTTGACTTGGCTTTATCATCACATCTTCATCATTTTAAGCTTCAAACATTGTTCCAAATCTCATGTAAAAGACAAGTTTAATGCACTTTAGTGTAGCATTTATGCTTTAAGCTCAACTATAGACATCTAAAATCTAATACGCTCAAGTATGATATAAATGCTATACTAATACACCTAATAGAGCACAAAACACCTCAAAATAGATATAGAAATACAATGCAAAATCACACACGAAACCAACACATCAACACCCCCAAACCTTCTCCTTGTTTGTCCCTAAGCAAGCCAAAACTTAGGTTTATCTCTAAAGTCGATACAAAGGGTTGCCTAAGGAAATGACTCGTTATCATGGTTAGCCTAAGAAGCATGAAGGGGGAATTTCTATTGTGGAGAGATCCTCAAGTCTCTTCGGATCCTCCCTCTACTCATAAAGGGCCTCGAACCTCGTAGGAAGTTCCCGAGTAGCCAAACCATGAATTAGCCTAGGATTCTAATGCACACACTTGGGATGTTGAGATTTCGTGCCCCTTTAACTACATGGCCTTCTTAACATGCACAAAGCCTCAAAGACAAGAAGAGAGAGAATATACATACACAATGGCTTATAAAAAGCCTAATTCACATATCTACATAGAGAATAGCTTGTGCTAAGTTGACATTGTGTCACTTATGCACTTATTCACAAAACCTTTTGGTGCCTTTGGCTTTTTCTTTTTTTTCATATTTTGGATATTTTTGCACCTTTTTGCCTTTTTCAATTTCTTTTTCTTTTTTTGAATCTTTCATACTTTCCATTGCATAACAAAAAGAGAAAGTAAAAGAAAGGCTAAGACACATCAAAAAGAACCAATCAAGAAAATGGCACTCATATCAACAACCTTTTTTTTTCGTTTACTTTTTTCTCCCAAGCTATAGGGTGGCTACAAGGGTTATTCTTAAAGGTCCTCACTCCCCACATCTTTCAAGGGCATCCCCTCTAAAACTCGATTTTCAATCTACTCCATTCATTCCCCACAATGCAACTCATATTCACCAATCAATGGAATCAATCACAAAAGCCAGCACAGTGATCAACCAAGAAATAAACAACTCTATATGCATCAAAATCAAAAAATTTTCACCATTTTAAAGCACATAATGCACATCTATCCTATACAAAGCATAAAACAATAAAAACAAACTCCCACACCCCCAAACCTAAACTTTGCTTATTCTCAAGCAAATAGATCAATACTACTCAATAAGCAAATAGGCAACACAAAGAAAGTAAGGGTGGTGGAGACGGGGTAGAAAAGAGGGAACAAGTAGAGAAAGGATAGATACAACCTTGTGTTCCTTTTGAAGCTCTTCGATGCCAATGATAAAAAATTTGTCTACTAACCCTATTTCTCAACAAATGACAAACATTGAAAGCACACGTTTAGTAGCATATGCCATGCGAGCTTGCATTGGCATCATTAAATGATAAACAAGGTGTATAAAGAATAGGAAATAATAGAAGTAAGGATCAAGACTTGGGAGGGTGAAAAAGAAAGCAAACAAAAAGAAAAATGGCAATCAAGGAAAGTACACAAGAAAGCAAGCATAATAAGTAGAAATAAGAAAAATGAAAACAAGTAAAAGACAAGGAAAACAAGAAAAGTATACACATGTTTAGGGTGCCTCCTTGTAGTGTTGGATTTAATGCCTTTAGCAGGGCACTAGTGTTAGAGCAATACATGTTTAAAATTGCAAGGCACAAATTGCCGGATGTTCAACCAAGCACAAGTAGTAGAGGGAAAAGGGTCATGCACTATATGATGGGGTAACGAATGCACAATACACCCCTTTTCAAGATCTCACCCTAAAATATCAAATAAGAATGTGTGCGCAAGTGCGAAAAGTGTCGTGCATAAACGTGAAAGATCATGCCCCGCTTTCTCTCTAACTGACCACCCTATGGCCTTCTTTTCATAATCAAGAGCTGGGAACCCGCCCTACCCATGGGTCAAAGCTAGGTCTAATGCATGCAACATGGGAAATGTGCCTTCTAACTCTAGATGAAAATGTTCTATGCATGAAGGCACGAACGTGAGCTCCAAAGAGAGAGACTTAACAGAATAGGAAAAAGGGGTTGGAATGACTCTTGGAAAAGGAAGGGCAAGGGTAAGGGATGATGAAGTACTACACTTTTCCTTTCCACAAGAAATAACATGTTCAAGTCTAGGTCATTCTAACTCCTCATGAAGGGTGGATTTGATCTTAATGGGCTCTATTTCCATCAATGATTCATTAAACATCCAAAGAGACCCATATATCATTCTTCCAAGCACACCAATTTCTTTTTTATGTGACTTCTTAGAGTTGCTATTCTCCTTAACATCATGATTCTTAGCTCCAAGAAACTTATCATCTAAAACATCTAAAATTGATGTCTTGGTTCCCTCAATGGATGACTTTAAACCTTCACTAGCTAAAGTCTCTTTAAATTCAATAATATATTCATCACTAGTGGGTGTCATCTCACCATCATGCTTTTCATATGGGGTAGGCACACATAGAGGGGACAATAGGGACTCAAAGAATTTCGAGCCATTGATGTGTGAATGCCCACGGGAGGTGTGTACCCTAGACTCCCTAAATGTAGACTCGAAATGCAAATGAGTGCTATGGTCATAAGACTGAACCTCCAAGTGTGCAGAATGTATGGGATGAGGAGACAGAAAAGGCTCATGTGACTCACTGGAAGATGTTGAAAGCTTAGGAGGATATGGTACTACTTCCTCTCAAACATTTTAATAAGAGTCATCAAGAACCAAATTATCATTAAGCTTATCCTTGTCCTCACTACAAGATGTTATCTCTCCATCAACCTCTCTTTCTAGTTGTCTCTCCAATACATCATCATTTCCACCCCTAGTCACCTCATCATAAGGTCTTATCTCTATCCTGTCAACTTATTCTAAAGGTATTTCAACATTCTCGCTTATGAGTTGTACACTTTCAACCATTCTCTTTAAGCGCTCACTTAGAGATTTGGTGTCTCACTTCAAACTCTCTAGTTTCTCTTGATTAGCTCAAAGAAGAGATTGGGATTGCTCAAGCATTTGATCTAATTGCTCTAAGAATGAAGACATTACGGAAGAGGGTTCAACCCAATGAAAATGGTAAATATCTTGATTGGGGTCACTATAAACACAACCATTATAAAACTCAGAGGAAGTTTGGGTAGGAAATAACGGTGTAGGAGATGGACTTTCAAAGCAATGAGGTGGAAAATATGAAGAGTCATCTTGACCCCAATATGAATATGCATGTTGTTGCTCCCTAGAATCGTAATAACTAGATGTGGATGCATGCATAGGCATATGATTGCTAGAGGCTTTGGACATTGTATGCAATCGGGAACGCCGGCAGAGGGTAAAACAAACACAAGAAAAATGATCATGGCTTCTACAATGATTGCATATACAAGCCAATTGGGGATCATCATGGGGGCAAAAGAAAGTTTGATGCTCATAACTTCCACACACGCGACAAGCAATAGGAACACATTTGGGTGTTGGGGAAGAGGATCCAAGTGACCACCATGATGCATTAGGATCATTCATGATTAATTGACACTAGTAAACCTCTTCACAATGCTCTACAATTTTTTTTTAATTTTTTTATTAATCAAAATAAAGAAAACATGAAAAGAAAACATAAAACAACACATAACGAGCTAAGACACACAAAAAACTAAGAAACCAAACACCGTTGCTTCCCTGGCAACGACGACAAGAACTTGATTGCTATTTGTGAGCACAAGCCTAAATAGCCAGCAAATGCACGGGACATGTGTAGTACAGTGTGTACGAGTGCGGGGTTGAATCCACGGGGAGGCCTAACGTGTATGGTGTCCTAAGCTAAGTGCATCCTAAAAGCTACGTGTTGAGGTCCTAACAACAATGTTTTTGGGTTTTTGATTTAAAGAGAGCTCAGGAAAAGTAAACCTAATCTAAGAACAAGGAAATAAAAAGGTGGCGTGTGTGTGTGTGTGTGGTAGGGAATCAAGCGATCTAAGGGGATGCTAACACGTGGAAATGGGGAATAGGGTGATTATGGCTTGCAAATAGGTGATTACTACTTCTTGTTAAGGTTGCTTGATGGATTAAACTCGGTTTCTCTCATCTAGTCTCCTAATTAACTTCCTAATTACACCCTAAGACTCAGTGTGAATTCGTCTATAGGTGTCAACCCCTAGAGCCACGGCGTATGGTCTTTATGACTTAGGGCCATAGGGCTAGCTAGTTAGGATTCTAAGTGACTTAAATTGATCTAATCCTAGCATCTAAACCATTGGCTAGATTTAAAGGAAAGACCTAGCCCTTCTAAGGTCGACTAACCTACCCTAAAACCCATTAACTAGATTTAAAGCTAAGGGAGACTCGACCTAGGCTAGCCATTACTTATGCACTATCAATCATCACCATAATAGTGGATATTAACGTTTAAGCGCAAAGAAAACACATCTAGGGCATGGCGTTCAAGAATATTCTGGGTATTCTACTACTAAGCACATAGATGTACACCAATTTAAGCAAAGGCACCCGAAATGTATGCAATAGAAGCTATTTATCCTATTAAGTATGCCAACACACACATAGACATGTATATAGCCATACCCATTTCATGTAATCACCACACAAACACATAGACATGCTAGCATAATGATTTAGAAATGGTTAATAGCACAATAAACTTCAATGTATATATGCACCTTCTTTGAGGCATTTTAACAAACACATAGACATGTATGTAAAGTAGCCTTTGAAGCCTTAAGCACAAGAATATATATAAATCCATCAAATACCCATAACAATAATGTAATAATCATCCATAATACAAGAGTAAATCACCCTACATAGCTCTAATCAAACATACATTAACTTAGGATAAAAGAGGGACAGAAAAGCTACCCTTTTATCCAAAGCCATATCTTTACAATCCAACAGCTATGTCTAAATCCTTGTGTTTGATCCTTTTAGAGGCTAGATTCCAAAGTGCTTTTGTGTATGGAAGAGTGTGTGAGAGGTGGGAGATGAGAGGATTAGGGTTTTGGGAGATGGGTGTGAAAGAATACAACTTGTTCTCCTATAAAATGGCCAAAAGAGGGCTTATATAGGCAATTTTTCGCGACTACCGGAACACCTAACCGAAGCACCGGTACCAAGGGACCTCAATTCTGCCAAAGGAAGATTGCTCACTATTTTTACCAGCCTAGTGAGCCAGTGCATCGGTTCTCTGAAGGGCACTCAACTAGCTCGTCTTGTTTTGCTCTATTTGGCTTCATTTTGGCTCCGATTTCCCCTTTGGTTGCAAGCTCCAAATTTGGTTCCCATTGCACTCAGTTTCGCTCAGTTACTCCATTTTTCATCCGGGAGCTTGCAAATGCAATCTTTTTTTCTTTTTTCTTATCCAAAACATCTTTGACTTGGCTTTATCATCACATCTTCATCATTTTAAGCTCCAAGCATTGTTTGAAATCTCACCTAAAAGACAAGTTAAATGCACTTTAATGTAGCATTTATGCTTTAAGCTCAACTATAGACATCTAAAGCCTAATATGCTCAAGTATGATATAAATGCTATACTAATACACCTAATAGATCACAAAACACCTCAAAATAAATATAGAAATACAATGCAAAATCACACACGAAACCAACACATCAGGTACACACCGATGGATCACTTGATTCACACACACTTTAAAAAGATAGGCGTCCTCTCAAAAGAAATGTCTCACTTGTGCTAGAAACTTATTTCTTTCTCACTCTCTTCTCCCAATTAGAGGGAAAATGCCCTGTGGCATGATAATTGACAATATCAACAAACCATGATGTGTGATGAGAGACAGCAAATAATTGCTCGCCGGGAAAAGAATCATGAAAAGGGGATGGATTACTAGAAAACTCATTAACAAGACAAGAAAGGCGATCCGCAACTAAGTTTTCGCCACCCTTCTTTCAATATCAAACTCTTGAAGAAGGAGAAACTACCTCATTAGGCAAGTTAGATTCTTTTTTAGCTAACAAATACCTCAATGCCGTATGATCAGTGTAGACAATCACATTGGACCCTAGGATGTATGACCTAAACTTGTCAAGGGAGAAGACAACTTTTTTTCCATGGTGGTATAGTTCTTTTGGGTTTCATCAAGAGTCTTACTAGCATAGTACACTACATGGGGCAACCTATCCTTCTATTGGCCTAAAATAGCTCTTACCGCATAATTAGATGCATCATATATAATCTTAAGTGAGAGACTATAGTCAAGCAGTTGGATGATTGGAGAGGTAGATAATAAGGATTTAAGCCTATTGAAGGGTCTCACACACTCATCATTAAACTCAAAGGAGACATGTCGTGCTAAGAGCCTAGACAAGGGACGCGCTATATGGCTAAAATCCTTAATAAACTTATAGTAAAATCCTGCATGCCCTAGAAAAGATCTAACATCCTTAACACACTTAGGGACAGGAAACTTCTCTATCAATTCCACCTTAGCTAGGTCAACTTGAATACCACTAGATAAGACTACATGACCCAAAACTTTCCCCAACTACACAATAAAGTAGGACTTTATCTAACTTACACTGAATTCTTTTCCATACAATGTTCTAAAACTAAAAAGAGGTAACTCAAGAACTGATCAAAACTATCACCAAAGACTGAGAAGTCATCCATGAAGATCTCTAAATGCTTTTCTATCATGTCACTAAAAATGGCCATCATATACCTCTGAAACATTGTTGGGACATTACATAGATCGAAAGGCATCCTAATATAGGCAAAAGTTCCATAGGGACAAGTAAAGGTAGTCTTTTCCTAGTCCTTAGGAAACACAAGGATCTAATTATACCAAAAATAGCCATATAGAAAACAATAGTTGCTATGTGCAGCTATTCTATCCAAGATCTAGTCTAGAAAAGGAAATGGGAAATGATCCTTCCTAATTTTGGAGTTGAGCATCCTATAATCAATGCAAACTCTCCAACCCATGGGAGTGCGTGTAGGGGTAAGCTCTTCTCTCTTATTCTCTACAATTGTGATCCCTGACTTCTTCGAGACTACTTGGACCAAACTCACCTACTCACTATCAAAGATCAGAAAATAATGCCTGTACCTAAAAGCTTAACGATCTCTTTCTTAACTACTTCACTCATGTGTGGGTTTAGCCTTCTTTGCATTTCCTTACAAAGAATGACTCCATTCTCAAGGTGAATACGATGCATGCAAACTGAATGGTCATTACCTCTCAAATCATCAATTTTCCACCCTATAGCCTTCTTTTGTTTCCTAAGAACCTTTAAGAGACATTCCTTATGTTCTCTAGAAAGATCGAAAGGTATGACAATTGAAAAGGTCTCACTAGGGCCTAGGAAAGCATACGTTAAATGGTCAGGAAGAGGTGTGAGCTCTAAAGATGGATAAGGCTAAACCAAGAAGGACTCAACCTCAACATCATCAATAGGGTCATCACTAGAATCAAATGTAAAAAGAGTAACCTTAAGTGAATTATCAATCATGGAATTCTCAACTAAGGAGGTAGAAGCTACACATTTTCACTCTAAGGTCTTTAAATCAAAGCTAGTCAACAAATCTTCAAATTTCCTCAAGTCTTCTCCATCTGTCATGGTTCTCTCTACAAAGTCCTTAACACAAGAATTAATAACATCCACTCTAAAGCACTCTTCTTCATCCTCTTCTCCTCCTACAATAGCCCTATTCACCGCCTTGGTGACCTTCATGGTGTAGCTCAAATTCACAAATTTCATCTCTAATAACCCAAACTTACAATGAATAATAGTATTTGAGATAGTAAGGAAGGGGCGACTTAAAAGGACGAGTGTAAAATGTCTAGAATTGTGTCCTAAATCCATATCTTATATTATGAAGTCAACAAGGTACATGAACTCACCTACTTGGACCATAACGTCATCTATCACACCCTTAGGTTTAATCTCAGACCAATTAACTAGCTAAAGAGTAACATATGGAGGGGATAACTTGCCTAGACCTAGTTGCTAATAAATGGAGTAGGGAATGAGATTCACATTGGAGCCTAAATCTATTAAGGCATGATCAATCTGGGTCTCATAGATCCTACAAGGAATGGTGAAAGCATTGAGGTCACTTATCTTAGGCAGAAGGCCCAAAGTACAAATACTACTCACTTTCTCCATAAGCCTCACCTTTTTAGGAATGTTTGATGATCTACGCTTTCTTGTGCAAAGGTCCTTAAAGAACTTAGAATATGAGGGAATGGATAGGATCACATCCATCAAAGGAAGATTGACCTTAAAGTCCTTAAGATGTTCTAAGATCTTGAGAAACCTAGAATCCTCACTAGGGATGGGCCTTTCTATGGTGGATAGAAATGGAACTCTAGGTGCGACACCTCTAGACACATGGAAATCATCAATGGGCTCTTTTTTCTCCCAATATGAGTGGAAAGTACTACTCTCTCTATGTTCTCTAATGGGCTCAACTTTCTCAGCAAAATCTCCTTCTACAGGGCTATAATCAGGCTCTCTAGACTCAGAAGGAGCACTAAGTGTTGGCACATGATAGTTAACTCCTACCCTATTATCCACTATCTTATTGCTCTTAATAGTAGGCCTTAGCATGGGCCTGGGTGAGATAAGTGGTGTCGGTGGAGAAACAAGACTAGACTCTAAGGTTTATCTCTGGTTGAAAAGGCAACCTCCCAGGGTCTCTAGTGCTCAATTATGTGACAAGGTGCCCTAACAGTGCCTCAAACTTAGCCATCTATTGCCTATAGCTAGCCATCTCTTGCCTATTATCTACTAACTCCTGTTGCTGACTAGCCAATGCCTGTTACTGATTCTGAATCTGTATCAACTTCATTATATCATCATTAAAAGACTGGCTACTAGAAGGAGTAGGGAGTGCTTGTGGCTAAGGAGCACTAAGAAGCCTAGGTTGATAGACATTGCAGAACCCTGGGGGTTCAGCAGGACAGGGTCGCTACTAGAGCAGGGCTTAGGGCTAGGACTAAAAAGGGTCATGCTAACACTATCTCTAAGAAAAGTTTGGGTTGTCTTTCTAACTTGGATTGTATGTGTTAGAGTATGGATTGTACTCACGTGAATAACCCTGTGTAGCACAAACTTGCTCTTGCACAAACTTGGGAAAGTGTGGTGCTAAGAGGCAAGCAACAGTTTCATGAGATGACTTCAAACATAAAGCACAGACATTAACTACCAAAGGCACAGAGAAAGAACCTATGAAATTTGTCCTATGACCGTGAGAGGAAAGGGACAAAGTAATAAATTGATCTAGCTTATTTGTTAAGGCCTCTACCTTAGCAAACAAATCTAATGGAACTCCAACCTGATGAATACCTCTTCCATTCACTCCCCGATTAAACTTATCCAAAGTTGAATTTTGAAAAGAGCTATCAGCCAACAAGTCTATTTTCTCCCAACCTCACATTCCCTCAAATTATAAAATCCACTACTGGAGACGGCATTGACTATCATCTTATTTTGTTCGTTCAATTTTTGAACAAAATATTTGAGTAGGTCATGCTTATCGTATCCATGGTGAGGACATTATCTAATAGGGTCGGTGAACCTCTCTCAAGCCTCATGAAAGGACTGTAAATCATGTTGGGACAACATCATTATGGATGCCTTAAGGTTGGCTGCTTTGGCCACGGGGAAAAATTGATGGTAGAACCTAGATTGAATCTCGGCCCATGATGTGATACAACCACTAGGTAAAGAATGAAACCAAGACCTGGCCTTGTCCTTAAGGGTGAATGGGAATAATCTAAGATGAATGACCTCTTGAAACACATTGGGGACATAGAGGGTGGAATGTATTTCTACAAAATTGGCAATGTGGTCTGAGGGACTCTTATTGCTTCTCCCATAGAAGGAAGGGAACATAGCTCATGTGTTAGCCAAAGTAGGCTCGAAAGCATTGGGGAGAAAGAATTCCCTAAGTGTCGGCTCATTGTCTATGGGTGGTCCGGTCTTAGAGGCTCTTATCTAAAATGATCTTGGGCTTGATGCCTATGGTGATCATTATTGGGATTGGTATGCCCTAAAGACCACATGGACATTGTTTTTCTAGATATTGTTATAATTATTTTTGAATTTCAATTTTGTACATTGTCTCTAGTGTATGATTATGTGGTGCATTAGTAAAGGCCCAATGACATTAACTGAGGACATAGGTGTGCAGCAAGGCTGGACACATAGTAAGTCCAAGTTTAGACTTAGTAATGTCATAATAAGTCCATAACGGTATGGTAGTGCTGGGCACTCTACCAAGATAGGGTTATAGTGAGCAAGTCCCCTTGTAAAGGTGACCTACCTAGGTCATTGGAGGACTTTCCACACTTGTCTCTCTAGTATGTGCATCACGCATTAGACCAGACCATTGTGAGTTACTTTTCTCATAACCGTACTATCAAAGTTAGAAAACATAATACTCACTGCTGCTAAGTGGCCAATGCTCTCAATCTTGAGCATATTGGATGAACTGATGGAGTCAGGGTTCAGCACTTAAATCAATTATGAGTGAGACCTTGCTTGGCTAGGGTCAGTAGCTCTATTCGTTGGGTGTTGAGTACTGGTCAGTCGGGACATGTATATGCCATAGTAGATTGTATGTGCTGCCTTGGTCTTGTCCATATGATCATCTAAATCTAAATCTAGTGGTATAAGCCTTCAAGGGTATATCGGTTATTTAACTTGTGGGTCGCTCCCAAGATTAAGAGTAATGTGACCAAAAGATGACTGATATCTTGGACTAGCTATTTCAAGGTTTAGAGATAGTTAAGGAGTTGATAGTATAGTCAAAGGACCGACCTTGACTATGGGTATTCATAGAGGGGCATTTTGGTCATTTTGCTGAGTAGGTGAAAGACAAAGATCACTCGTTGTTGTGACAAGCTTCTAGCATCCAATAATTATCTTTGGAGTGTGGCTTTTGTCTTGTGTTGAAATAGACTAGGGTCAAAATGGTCATTATGTTGCCTAAGGGAAGGCAAGGGCATTTTGGTCCTTTTGGGAATGAAGGATAGTTATGTCTTTTGGTCCCTCTACTAGCCAAATAATATTTTAAGCATGAGAAGTCTTTTCTTGAAGATTTTCTTATCGGTCAATTGCTAAATATGTGTTTTCATAAGAGTTCTAATTGCATTAGGATTTGTGGAAATAGGAAATAAGATATTTTCTTAATTCTTATTGGTCTCAGTTTTAATGTAGATAATTAGAATGTTTAGAAAAGAAAGATTCTCTTCTTCTTCTCTTGATCAACCAAAAAACAAAAATAGACTTCTATAATTCTAAAACCAAGTCCTTCACCATGAATTTGGTTCTTGCTTATTGATAACATCTCCTTGGTCATAGTAGGGAAGATCAAAAGCATTTTGGGTCATTTGTATAGAGGTTTTGGAGAGAAAAATGCAACAGTACAAAAACTATCTTTTCCCATTATAGTTTGTGCAATCTCAGATCTAGGCTTGATCGAGTGTTCATCACTTATCGGATCGTGCTGAAATTTTAGAAGGACGTTCTACAATTCTAGTGCTTCAAATCCAATGTTTGGATCATCAATCAGAGGTCCAAAATGTAGCCCGATAATTAGTAAAATTTTTTGATTGTTTTTCTGCTCTGGAGGTAAATTTGTTCCAACAAATTTTCTTTTGTGTTCTCATTTATCTACGCATGTGTGGTATTATTGTATGCATGTATTTATTTTTCCACTGTGCCTAGGGTTAATAATTTAAAATTTGACCTTGGATTAGTTTTGCATGCTCTATTAAATCCTTCAAGTGGTATCAGAGCAAGTTACCACTGCACATGCTTAGAATAATTGATCTAGAACACTAGAATTGAAAAGTGTTAGAATTAGTATGCCCTAAAGATCCCTTGTATATGACATTTTGGATGTTAAACAATTTATAATCATTTCATTGAATGGCATTATGAGTTTCTTGCGTATTATCTCTAGTATGTTGCTCAATGTATGTAGTGAGGCTGGACGCACAGTAAGTCCAAGTCTAAATTTAGTCATGTCATAAATTGAGTTTGTAACCAAATGGTAGTGTTGGACATTCTATACCTAGGTCATTGGAGGACTTTTTGGATTTGTCTCAATAATACATGTGTAACGTATTGGATAGGACCATTGTGAGTATGTTTTCTATAAACATACTATCAAAGAAAGAAAATAAGATACTCACTGCTACTAAATGATCATTGCTCTTAATCTTGAGCATATGTGGATGAACTAATGAAGTTAAGGTTTGGTACTTCGATTCACTATGGGTGAGATCTTACTTTATTAGGATCAACAACCTCATGCATTGAGTGCTAAGTTCTAATTAATTGGAACATGCATATGCAATATGGAATCTAAGTGCCCCTTTGGGATTGTCCAAATTTATCATCTGAATATAGATCTAGCAGTACTACCTTTATGGGTGTATCAATCATATGGCTTAAGTGTGGCTCCCGAGATCAAGAGATTCCATGACCAAGGATGGTTGTAAATAGGACAGGAGACCTAAGAGACAAGATGCAACTAAGGAGGTGATAGTGCACAAGCCAAAGGACTGGCCTCAACTCTGGGTATGCATAGAGGGGCATTATTATCGGTAATTTAGTAGGTCAAAGACAAAGTTGACATTCTTTTATGATAAACTTCTGGGTAACAACAATTATTCTTGAAGTGCAATTTTGACCTTATAGTGGAATAGATATGAGTTAAAAATAATTATTATATTGCCTAGCTTGGGCAATAAAATTTTGGATTATTTTTGGAAGCCAAGGTTAATTGCGTCTTCTTAGTCCCTTCTCTTGTTAAAATGACTTCGAGAGATTAATCTTGAAAGAGCAAATTTCATATTGTGGTAGTAGCCTTATTAGGCCAAAGATTGGAATTAGGTTGGGCTTTCTTTAGAGTCCAAGAGAACCTAATTGGGCTTCGATGGTTTCTTATTGGGCTTGGGCCTCCTAATGGATTATGGACTATGTGTTGGGCTTGGATTGTGGACTTGGCCCAATCTTCCAAGACATGTGCTAGAAAGTTACTACAAGAAGAATTCAAATTGTACAAGTAACTTCCTTGAAATGTGGCGAACATTTACTACAAGGAAAAACTTTCCCACATGGAAAGTTTACAAGGCTTTGGTGCCAAACTTTTCCTATAAATAGGCAAGACCCTAAACCATTTCTAGCATCCAAAAATTTTGTAGTTGATCTCTTCCATTTTGGAAAGAGAATACTACGACACATAGTACACACTTATTATGTGATTTTTGCTCTAGATTTTCAAGAGCATATTACTTTGCTTCTTCCCAAATAAGAGGCTATTCTCTCAAGTGAAGTCACTTTAATTGTAGGGAAGAAGACTAAGAAGTTGCTTATTGTGATACCCTTATAGTAAAATTTTTTGGTGGCCTTGTTCGTGAGTAAGAATGAAGCTCATGATGGTTGTTGTATGTGTTATGTGGTTATTTTATTTTTCTAGCATGTTTTCTTGGTAGAATTTTTGAAAATATGGACTAGGATAGACCACATATAATATTGTTGATCCTACAATTGGTATCAGAGCTTAGGCTCACACATAACATGCTTAGACTATGTAGGAATATTGTATTTTCATAAATATGTTAGTCATCTTATGAGTGGCAAGATTAGGAAATCTTGTGTTGCATATACTTGTGGTTTCGTGCTTGTATGTGCAGGTGATATAAAACCCACTTAGTGGTTCATATGTATGCATGATAGAGTTTCGTGTACGGTCGACAAAGCTTGGCCATAGGCAATTTCATATATAGATCGTTATGGTTATTGCTTGTAGCTTCATTTATAAGAAGCATAGGATGTTTTGACATCCTTATAATGTTTCTTTTATGATTGTAAGCTAGTATTTGCAATAGCAAAATATATTATTGTTGTAATCTTTAAAGAACAAGGAGAAAAGCAAGGACAAATATCATGCAAAAGCAAGTCTGTCTCAGCTAGTCGATCGGCTCCTCCCTTGCAGTCAACCAGCTTTGGTAAAAATAGCAACAAAGATTGCTTTTTTTCGAAATTTTGGTGCTTTTGGATTGAAGATTGTAGGGAGCCATCAACAAGGGATTCTAATGTATTTTGGTGGATGTTTAAAATGCAATGATATATGTTTTAACATATTTCAATAAGCATAAACATGATTACCACCTAAAAATATGTCCACTCATTAAGATTTAAAAATTGGCCAATCCTATGTGTTAATTCTCAAAGACAGTTAAGTTCATTTAAGTGAGATTGGCTTAGACAAGATAATTGTAAGCAATTATGTGCAAAGATATCATGCAATTTCATGAAAAAATAAAAAACTTAACTTGAGATTTACAAAATGACAACCTAAGGGTCTATACATCTAGATTTTGGTAAATAATCTATTATGGTATTACAATGTGATGTAAGTCTCTCGAGTGCAAGCTCTAAAGACCCGCAAGCGCACGGATCGATGCAGTGTAGTGTGTGCGAGAACAGGTGTTGAACACAGGGAGGCTATGTTGTGGGATGGATTCTACGTGTGTGTTCTAAAGAATGCTAAAAAGGAAACTTAAACTAACTATTTTTGGTGTTTTTGGATGGTTGAGAGCTCTAACTAAAGTAAATAAAACTACACTATGGGAATGGGAAATATAGAGATAAGCTATCTAGAGAGAACTAATAAATGGAAAGGATTAAGGTGACATCTACTTGTTAATGGGCGATCTTAGATTCCAATACTATGGGATTACATGGAATGGCTTAATCATCAATTGCTCCTTCACTAGGTTGCTTAGTTCATATCCTAATTTCCCCCTAGGACTCAGTGAAGGTCTGTCCCTAGGCGACGTCTTCTAGAGCTACGGCGTGGTCCTTATAACTTAGGTCCTTAAGAGTGACTAACTAGCTTCCTAGGTGACCTAAAACAAACCTACCCTAGCACCTAAACCATTGGCTGGATTTAAAGCCAAGACCTAGTGTTGCTAGAGTCGACTAAATCTACCCAGAAACCTATTGACTAGATTTTAAGCAAAAGGAAACTCGATTTGGACTAGCCTTTAATTATGCTTCGTCATTCTAGGGTCACAATAGCGGGATTTGACCTATTAATGCATTCATACATGTTCTAAGCCAAGGTGTTCGCGAATAAAGGGACCTATTCGACTACCAAACATCGTCATGCTCGGATTACACCATTAAAAGCACTTTTGAACCAACATATATGCAATATTGGGGTCATATTTACTACTAGGCATGCAAACATACACATCGACATGAATATAAGCAATACCCACTTCATAAGATCTACACATAAACACATAAACATGATTATAGAATGGATTAGAGATGTTTAGTAGCAAATAGACTTCAATTTATACATATGCAACTCTCATAGGCATATTATCAGACCCCTAGACATGTATTGAGCAATAGCCATTGAAACAAGAAGAACATAGCATATGTATATGCATTAAGCCATTGAATCCCATAATATAGAAGCATAGAATCAACCTATTACACAAGTGTCATCACCCTAAACAAATCTACTCAAGCATAAAATAATAGAGGATGAAAGAGAGAATAGAAAACTCCCTTTCCATCCTAGCAATTCTTGTACAAAATCCTTGAGTAGCCTTTATTCCAAGTGTTTGAATCCCTCCAAATAAACTTAAAACTAGGTGAAAAGTGTGTGAGTGTGTGTGGGTTGGAGGTTGGTGAAAGAGGAATTAGGGTTTGGGATATGGGTGTGAAAGAATATGACTTAATTCATTACAAAATGACCAAAAGTGGGCTTATATAGCTAATTTCTGCGACTACCAGAACACTCTACCAGGGCACCGGTACCAAGGGGTCTCTATTTCGGTAGTAGAAGCTAGCTTTCTGTTTTTGTCAGAATAGTGAACCGGTGCACCGGTGCCAAAGGCCTTGTATTCAGGTAGTAGAAATATGCTTTCTGTTTTTGGCAGAATAGTGAGCCGGTACACTAGTACTTTGAAGCCAGTGTTCCGGTAGTGTCTCTTTGCTCTCTTTTGGCTTTGTTTTATCTCCGTTTTGCGTCCAATTGTCTTGATCTTTGTCCGAAAGCCTCCGACTTGATTTTCTTCCACTTTTCATCTTCAATATGCTTCCAATCCTTGCTCAAAACATCTCCATCTTCGTTGATCGTCAAACAATCTTCAATCTTACCTATAACATCCAAAACAAGCCATTAATATAGCATTTACCTTTTAAACTCAACTATGTACAGTTGTATACACTTAAGCCTATACCTAGCGCAAGTACTATATTAACGCAACTATTAAGCTCAATACACCTCCAAAATATAGACAAATAACAATTCAAATATACACAAAAACACAACACATCAACACCTCCAAACCTTCTCCTTGCTTGTCCCCAAGCAAGTCTAATCTTAAGTTTATTTCTAAAGCCGATGCAATGGATTGCCAAGAGGATTGGCTCACTATCAAGGTTAGTCTAAGAAGCATGATGAGGGCATTCCTATTGTGGAGAGATCCCAAATCTTTTTGGATCCTCTAACTTCTCATAAGTGGTCCGGTTCCTCGTGGGAATTTCCCGAGTAGCCAATCCACCACAAGCCTAGGATTCTAACTCATGTACTCAAGATGTTGATATTTCGTGCTCCCTCAACTAACATGGCCTCCCTCAACATGCACCAAGCCTCAAAGACACGAAGAGAGAATATACAAACACAATGGCTTATAAAAATCCTTATTCACGTATCTACAAAGATGATAACTTGTGCTAGGTTGACATTGTGTCATTTATGCACTTATTCACTAACTTTTTGATGCCTTTGGCTTTTTTTCTCTTTTTCACTTTTTTTTTATATTTTTGCACCTTTTTGCCTTTTTCAATTTTTTTTTGAGTTTTCATGCTTTGTATTGTATTCACAAAAGAATAGAAAAAGAAAGGCTTTGGCACATCAAAAAGAACCAATCAAGGAAGAGACACTCACATCAACAACCCTTTTCCAACACTCTTTCCTATCAAGCTATGGGGTGGCCACATGAGTTATTCTTAAAGGTTCTCACTCCCCACAACTTTGAAGGGGATCCCCTCCAAGACTTAGTTTTCCAACCACTCTATTCATTTCTCCACAATGTATCTCATCTTCATAAATCAATAGAGTCAATCATAATAGCCAACACAATGATCAACAAAGAAATAAAATGTCTCTACTGGCATCAAAATTGAAAAATTTTCACCATTTTTAAGTACACAATGTGATCTACCCTAAGCAAGATATAAAAAGAAAACCACACTCCCACACCCCCAAACATAAACTTTACTTGTCCTCAAGCAAATAGAGCAAAACACTTAAAAGAAAATTGGCACTAAAAGCAAGTAAAGGTGGCGAGGATGGCGTAAAAACATGGGGAGCAAGTGGAGAAATGATAGATACAACCTTGCATTTTCTTTAAAGCTTTCCATGCCAATGATAAATCACCATACTACTAACCCTGTGACTCACAATTCACAAACACTCACAAAGAAAACAAGATTAGCAGTATTGCTTATGCATGCTTGCATTGGCATGTGCAAAAATGAGCAATGGTGTACCTTACGGGACGAAGGATCGGGATTCAACACTTTGGTTTGGGTGTAAGAAAGATAAAAGAAAGAAAATAAAAAGAAAAGAGAGTGAAACAAATGCAAAACTGCAAAATTGAACCTAGATTGCCTCTTAGTAGCGCTAACCACTATGCCATCAGCCAGGCAAACACCAACTCATCTTTAACTTCCATAGATGGGGTCCTGAAGCATTAAAACCTCCACACGAGCCATGTTCAGATCATATACGTGCCTCAAGCATTGCCCATTCACAGTCAACTCTCGGCCATCCTTCAAGTTTTTGATCTTGACTGCTCTAGAAGGGTAGGCAACCAACACCTCATATGGACCATCCCATCTTGTCTTAAGCTTACCTGGAAAGAGTTTCAATCGTGAGTTAAACAACCAAACTTTATCAGAGGGAGAGACTGATTTCTTAGTAATGTATTTATCATGAATTCTCTTCATCCTATCCTCATAAAGCTTGGCATTCTTATATGCCTCAAATCTAAGCTCTTCCAACTCCACTAGGTCTAGCTTCCTTTTCTCACCCGCTCTTGCCAAATCAAAATTTAGGGCCATGATTGCCCAATAAGCCCTATGCTCAAGTTCTACTGGTAAGTGACAAGCTTTCCCATAAAACAATCTATACGAAGCCATACCAATGGGAGTCTTAAAGGTGGTACGGTAGGCCCACAAAGCATCATTTAGCCTAATAGACCAATCTCTCCTATCGGGCTTAACCGTTTTCTCTAAAATGTGCTTGATCTCCATATTGGACACCTCTACTTGTCCACTAGTTTGTGGGTGATACGGAGTAGCCACGTTATGGGTGACCGGATATCTCCACAATAAGGCCTCTAAAGTCCTATGGCAAAAATGCAAACCCCCATCATTAATCAAGACCCTAGGGACTCCAAATCTAGAGAAAATGTTCTCCTTAATGAACTTAACAACTACCCTTGGTCATTAGTACATGTGGGAATTGCTTCAACCCATTTGGACACATAATCAACAGTCACTAAAATGTAATAGTACCCAAAGAAAGGTGGAAATAGACCCATGAAATCTATACCCCAAACATCAAACAACTCACATGGAAGAATAAGGGATAAAGGCATCTTGTTTCTCCTAGAGATAGACCCGGATTGTTGACATCTAAAACACTTTTTGCAATATTCTTGGGCATCCCTAAAGAGAGTGGGCAAAAACAATCCACATTACAAGACCTTCACGGCAGTCTTCTTCTCACTAAAATGACCCCTACACCCCTTGTCATGACACATGCTTAAAACGCTCTCAAACTCGCCCTCGGGCACACACCGGCAAATGATTTAATCCAGACACACTTTAAAAAGATAAGGATCCTCCCAAAAGAAATGCCTAACTTGTACTAGGAACCTATCACTTTCTCTCTCCTCCCAATGGGAAGAAAAACACCCTGTGGCAAGATAGTTAACTATGTGAGCAAACCATGATGTGTGATAAGAGATGGCAAACAATTGCTCATCAGGAAATGAATCATGAAAAAGGGATGGATCGCTAAAAGACTCACTAACGAGACGGGAATGATGATCCGCAACTAAATTTTCTCCACCCTTCTTATCCCGGATTTCTATGTCAAACTTTTGAAGAAAGAGCAACCACCTAATCAAGCCGGGCTTAGACTCTTTCTTAGACAACAAATACTTCAATGCCTCATAATCGGTGTAGACAATCACTTTAGATCCTAGGATGTATGACCTAAACTTGTCAAGGGAGAAGACTATTGCTAGAAGCTCTTTTTCTATGGTGGTATAGTTCTTTTGGGCTTCATGAAGAGTCTTGCTAGCATAGTATACAACATGGGGCAACTTATCCTTCCTTTGACCTAAAATAGCTCCTATCACATAATCGGATGCATCACACATAACCTCAAATGGAAGACTGTAGTTAGGTGGCTAGATAATTGGGGATGTAGACAATAAGGATTTAAGCCTATTGAAAGCCCTAACACACTCATCATCAAAGTCAAAAGGGACATCTTGTGCTAGGAGCCTAGACAAGGGACGTGCAATGTGACTAAAATCCTTAATGAATCTATGGTAGAATCCTGCATGCCCTAGAAAAGATCTAACATCTTTCACACACTTAGGGACAGGCAATTTCTCAATCAATTCTACCTTAGCCGGGTCAACTTGAATACCACTAGATAAAACTACATGACCCAACACTATCCCTCGTTGCACCATGAAGTGGGATTTCTCCTAACTTAACACTACATTCTTCTCTACACATCGGTCTAAGACTAAAGAAAGGTGACTCAAACACTTGTCAAAACTATCTCCAATGACTGAGAAGTCATCCATGAAAATCTCTAAATGCTTCTCAATCATGTCACTGAAAATGGCCATTATACATCTCTAGAAAGTCGCTGGGGCATTACAAAGACCGAAGGTCATTCTCCTATAGGCAAAAGTGCCATAGGGACAAGTAAAGGTGGTTTTCTCCTAGTCCTCGGGAAACACGGGGATCTGATTGTAACCCGAATAGCCATCTAGAAACCAATAGTAGCTATGCCCAGCTACTCTATCTAGGATTTGATCTAAAAAAGGCAATGGGAAATGATCTTTCCTAGTTTTGGAGTTGAGCTTCCTATAATCAATACAAACTCTCCACCCTGTGGAAGTACGTGTAGGGATAAGCTCTCTTCTCTCATTCTCAACCATCGTGATCCCAGACTTCTTAGGGATGACTTGAACCGAGCTAACCCGGTTCCTATCGGAGATCAGATAAATGATACCTTCATCCAAAAGCTTAATGATCTCTTAAGATCTTTAGTGCAAGTGGGAGTCTGTTGGGATTGGTATGCCAACAGACCACTTGGGCACTGTTTTTCTAGATATTGTTATAATTATTTTTGAATTTCAATTTTGTACATTGTCTTTGGTGTATGATTATGTGGTGCATCAGTAAAGACCCAATTACATTAACTAAGGACTTAGGGCGCAATGAGGCTATATGTTCAGTAGGTCTAAGTCTGGACATAGTAATGTCATAAATAAGTCTGTAACTGTATGGTACTGCTGGTCACTCTACCAAAATAAGGTTATAGTGAGCAAGTCACTTTGTAAAGGTGACCTACCTAGGTCATTGGAGGCCTTTCCATACTTGTCTCGCTAGTACGTGTGTCACGCATTGGACCAGACCACTGTGAGTTAGTTTTCTCATAACCATACTATCAAAGTCAGAAAACACAATACTCACTGCTACTAAGTGGCCAATGCTCTCAATCTTGAGCATATGTGGATGAACTGATAGAGTCAGGGTTCAACACTTTGATCCACTATGAGTGAGACCTTGCTTGGTTAGGGTCAATAGCTCTGTGCGTTAAGTGTTGAGTTTTGGTTAGTTGGGACATGCATATGCAATAATAGATTCTACGTGCCCCCTTGATCTTGTCCATATGATCATCTAAATCTAGATCTAGTGATATAGCCCTTCAAGAGTATATCGGTCATTTAACTTGTGGGTCACTCCCAAGATCAAGAGTAATGTGATTAGAAGATGATTGATATCTTGGACTAGTTATTCCAAGGTTTAGACGTAGTTAAGGAGATGATTGTATAGTCAAAGGATTGACCTTGACTACGGGCGTACATAAAGGGGCGTTTTGGTCATTTTGCTCAGTAGGTCAAAGACAAAGGTTACTCGTTATTGTGACAAGCTTCAGGCATCCAGTAATTATCCTTGGAGTATAGCCTTTGTCTTGCGGTGAAATAGACAGGGTTGAAAATAATTGTCATTACATCGCCTAAAGAGAGGCAAGGGCATTTTGGTCATTTTGGGCACCAAGGGTAGTTATGTCTTTTGGTCCCTCTACTAGTTGAATAATGTTTTAAGCATGAGAATTATTTTCTTGAATATTTCCTTATTGGTCGATTGCTAAATATGTGTTTTCATAAAAGTTCTAATTGCTTAGGATTCTTGGAAATAGGAAATAAGATTTGTTCTTAATTCTTATTGGTCCAAGTTTTAATGTAGATAACTAGAATGTTTCTTAAAGCTTCTAGGTGTATGAGACGTGACTTTTAAGTAAGGTTTCCAAATTAGGATGGAGCTACTATATTTTATTGGAAATATTCATATGGGCCTCGCTTGGAATATTCATTTTTGTCGAGTCATCTTGTACGGAGGCGCCGAAATTTGGAAAGAAGAAAGAGATAATGGGCCTCGCTTATTCTAGAAGATTTGTTGGGATTTAAATTCTAAAAGATTATGCAAGAGTTGGTTTTAATTTGAAACTCTTATCATCGAAAGATCTCCTACTTGAATTTAAACACCACAAGATAAAATCCTAGTCTACTTAGGAGTTCTATTGCTCAGAGAACTCTTAAAGGGGGTCAACTAAGTTTGATAAAATGCAAATTTTTTTGTACAACTAAAAAGATATTGGACGCACGTATGTTCTTGGAGAAGTTTAGAAAAGAAAGAATTCTCTTTTTCTTCTCTTGATCGACCAACAAAAAAAATAGACTTTTACAATTCTAAAACCATATTCTTTCAGTAAGAACTTGATTCTTTCTTATTGATAACATTTCCTTGGTCATAGCAGGGAAGATCAAAAGCATTTTGGGTTGTTCTTATAGAGGTCTTGGAAAGAAAAGCACAAGAGGACAGAAACTATCTTTTCCCGTTACAGCCTGCGCAATCTCCGATCTGGGCTTGATTGGGTGTCCATTGCTTAACGGATTGTGCTAAAATTTTAGAAGGACGTTCTACACTTCTAGTGATTCAAATCCAATGGTTGGATTATTGTTCAAAGTTTCAAAAGGTAGCTTGATAGTCAGTAAAAGTTTTTGGTCATTTTTTGCTCCAGGAAGTAAATTTGTTCTAACAATTTTTCTTTCGTGTTCTCGTTTATCTATGCTTGTGTGGTATTATTGTATGCAAGTATTTATTTTTCTGCTGCTCCTAGGGTTAATTCAATCATGCGGTGGAATGGGATTCATAGGGGGAATAGGAGGGATAGGAGGATTATTTGGATTGGCCATGTCCTCAAGAAGATCACCTAAATTCCTAACATGTTGTGCAATCCTATTGGGTTTGGGACTAAATGTAACTAAGGGATTCTTAGGGGATCTCCTACCAAGCATGCAACACTGTTCTAACTCTAGCCATTTCAACCCCCGAAAACATTAACAATCCTAAAACTACCGTAAATAAGCCACAAGCCTATGAGGTTTGCTTAAAACAAAAGCAAAATGAGAAGGCAAAACAAACAAGCTATGCTAAGTATGGAAAGCAAACACAAAAAGGTCAAAGGAACTTAACACAAAGTAAGATCAACAACTTACTAAAGCAAGCTAAAAAAATAAACCAAAACAAACAAAAAGCAACTACTAAAACACACAAGTAAAGAACACAAACCACTATGTCTCCCCGGCAACGGCGCAAAGAACTTGATGTGTTTGTAGTGGTACAAGCTGTAAAGACCCATAAGTGCACGGATCGGTGTAGTGTAGTATGTGCAAGAACGGGTGTCGAACCACGGGGAGGCTATTTTATGGAATGGATTCTATGTGTATGTGTCTTAGAAAGTGCCTAAATGAAAACCTAAACTAACCATTTTTTAGGGGTTTTTGGATTTACGGGAACTCTAACTAAAGAAAATAAAACTACACTATGGGAATGGAAAGTGGGGAAACAAACTACCTAAAGGGAACTAACAAATGGAATAGGTTAGGGTGACTTTTACTTGCTAATGGGTAATTCTAGACTCTAATGCTATGGGATTACAGGAGGTGGCTTAATTATCGATTGTGCTTAACTTGGTTGTGAACTAATGTCCTAATTTCTCCCTAGGACTCAGTACAGTTCTGTCCTTAGACGACACTTTCAAGAGCCACGGTGTGGTCCTTATGACCTAGGGCCTTAAGAGTCACTAACTAGCTTCCTAGGTGACCTAGAATGAACCTACTGTTGGCTGGATTTAAAGCAAGGACCTAGTGCTACAACGATCGACTAAACCTATCCAAAAACCTATTAGCTAGATTTAAAGCCAAAGGAGATTCGATCTAAGCTAGCCTTAAATTATGTATCATCATACAAGAGTCACTATAGCGGGATTTAACCTATTAACACATTCATACAAGTTCTAGGTGAAGGTGTTTATGAATAAAGGAACCTATTCAACTATCAAACATCATCATGGTCAGATTACACCATTAAAAGCAATTTGGAACCAACATTTATGTAATATTAAGGTCATATTCACTACTAGGCATGCAAACATACACATAGACATGATTATAAACATTACCCACTTCATAAAATCCACAAATAAACACTTATACTTTATTATAGACTAGAGTAGAGGTGTTTAGTAGCAAATAGACTTCAATTTATACATATTCATCTCTCATAGGCATATTATCAAACACCTTGACATGTATTGAACAATAGCCACTAAAACCAGAAAAACATAGCATATGTATATATTAAGCCATCAAATCCCGTAACATTTGAGTAGACAATCAACCCACTACACAAGTTTAATCACCCTAAACAAGTCTACTCAAACATAGTGTAAAATAGGATGAAAGAGAAAATAGGAAACTTCCCTTTCATCCTAACAACTCTTGTACAAATTCTTTGAGCAAGCTCCAATCTAAGTATTTGAAACCCTCCAAATAAGCTTGAATCTAGGTGTGTATATGTGTTAGTGTGTGTATTAGAGGTGGGTGAAGGTAGGGTTTTGTCTATGTGTTATGGGTATGTGATAAGGGTTTTAAAGATGTCTAAAAAGGGCTTAAAAAATGCAGTGTACGCATCCAATCGAGGGCCTTGATCGATTGATTGGCCTAGCACCTCGGTCAATCAGCTTAAGGGCCTTGCTATCTAGTTTGGCTGGTCAACCTAGCCGGTCAATTGGCCCTAGGAAGGGGGTCGACCAGTTAGGTCAGAATTTTGGCTGATTTTCTTGCATTGTGTTCGTTTCGTCCTAGTTGCTCTTTTCTTCTCCTGGTTGCCTCAAAAAGCTTCATTTATGCTTCTTCCACATCCAAAACACCTCAAGCTTGACTCCAACATCAATTCTTCAATAATTCAAGTCTCGAGCTTTTGACCTAACTTCACGAAACACGAGAAATAAGTATGTATTAGTGTAGTGTTTGTCTATAAACTCAACTATGCATAATTATATGCGTTTAAGCCTATCTCTATCATATGTACTATACTATTGCATCTCTTAAAGCTCAAAACACCTCTTAAACATAGATAAATGACGATGCAAACGCATTAAAACTCAACACATTAGCGATGAATAAAGCTAGTGTAGGAGATAATGATGATGATCAAGATTGCTTTATGATTAAGGAAATAGACCCATATGTTGAGGGCCACGTTGAGGAGACCATGATCGAGAATGATAAATTGAGATATCTTAAGGACATCTTTGCTAGCTTTGATCGAGAGACATTCATGTAGAGATATGAGCCCCATATTTCTGGAGATGATGATTCTAGGCTTAATAAGTTCTTTGAGGTTAATTCTTTCAGTCTTGATATGAGAGGCATGGATCGTTATGATTGCACACATAGAGTTTGTCATGAGGTTGGATATGAAAATAGATGGTTGAAGGTGAATGCAATGGAATCTTGTATTGATGAATGTGATTGTGACAAGATGTCTACTAGCAATGAACTCATTGAAGCATTGGACGAGACATTAACTATAGTCGATTTAGAAACACCCAGTGAGAAGAGCATAATGATTATCTTTGATCCTAGCCCTAATGAATCCCTTGAAGTTGTAAATTCCGGTGTTAAGGTAAATGATCGATCTAAGAAGACTCTTAGGGAAGAGATTAAAGAACTAGAAATTATGGTATATGGGTCTTTAGGTATCTTTGATGAATTATTGTTAGAATCCTCTTCTAAACCCTCTACTAGGAATTGATCAATGAGGCAAACCGTTTCTTTGATAAACATGAACCATTCCTTAGTGCAAGTGTACCAATGACCCTTACTTCCAATTCCTCCTCATTTGGGTCCATTCCTTCATGCTTCCCATTGATGGCATCCCATCCTACCCCACTTTATTAGATAAGTCTCCTCTCTCTTCCCCTAGTGATCCTACCTTTATAGCATCCCACTTTGAGCATATACATATAAGGTTTATTCATACTTCTCCCCTTTTTTATGCTTTGAATACTTCATCGACCCATGGGCATGAGGTGTAGGTAGCCCTTGATTATCACAACAAGGCAATAGTGTGATTGGTGATGGAGATCGCACTTGCTAGGTTAGGATTAGAGATGCAAAAGGGACTTAGGGCCTTAGATTTTCTCATAACCCATGACATCTTGAAGCATTATTTTATATTTGATGTGTTCAATTTTCCATTTGTGCCTTTATCATGTGTGCTTGAAAAGGATTGTGATGTACTTCACTTGGTTTTGACAGGTTCATATGTTGATCAGTACTCAAGGATTACAAGTATCATTGGCCTTAATATTACTACCCAATTAGAGGCATTAAATCCAGTGCTGCTAGGAGGTGATGCACCTTTAAGGTGCAAGCCTTAAAAGACTCATAAGTGTACGGATCATGCAATATAATGTGTACTAGTGCAGGTGTGGAACCACAGGGAGGCTAATATGTGGAAGAAATCCTATGCGTGTATCTCTAGAAGATGCCTAAAAAGAAACCTAGACTAAGCGTATTTTTGTATTTTTTGGATTGTATGGAGCTAAATGTAGGGAAAAAAAGAACAACACTATGAGTACGGGAATGGGAAAGTGGGGATCAAGCTAATTTTGAAGGGATTTAACCAATGAAAAGGTGTTAGGGTGACTTATGCTTGCTAATGGGTGATTCATAGCTCGTACGCTACAGGATTACAAGAATTGGCTTATCTATGTAATATTCTAATACTAGGTTGGCTAGCTAGTATCATAATTAATCCCTAGGACTCAGTGCCAGTTCGTCCCAAAGCTTGCACACTTAGAGCTACGGCATGCTCTATATGTACCAATGCCATAGGAATGACTAAAAAGCTACTTAGGTGTCTTTGAACAATCCTACCCTAGTTCCTAGACTATTAGCTGGATTTAAAGCTAAGACCTAGAGTTGCTAAGGCCAATTAAACCCCACTTGGACTCCTATCAAAAGGATTTCTCGAACTAGGCTAGTCTTAACTTGTACTGTGCACCGTCGTTATAAGAACACTATAGCAGGTTGATGTTTAGTAAGTGCAACCCTATATATTATAGGACAAGGTGTTATGGATATGTCAACCCATTCACTACCAAAACATTACCATGTTTGATTTACACCATCGTAAGTAAGTGTGTACCAACATGTGTGCAAGATTAAAGTTATATTCACCATAAAGCATGCTTATACTCACATAGACATGAACACAGCAAACCCACTTCATACAATCAATATATAAACACAAAGACATTCATATTAGATGGATTAGAGGTGTTCTACAGCAAATAAACTCCAATTTATACACATACTAGTTATCTAGGCAATCAATAAAAAATATAGACATGTATTGAAAAAATTCCATTTACATGAATAACAAAGTATGTGTACATATAAGCCATCAAAAATCCCAGAACACAGAATATAAAATCAACCCCTTACACAAGCTTAGTTTCCCTAATCTAATCTACTCAAACATTAAAGTAAATAGGATGAAGGAGTGTTGAGGATACTCCTCTTTAATCCTAGCTTGTTCTTATACAATCTTGAATAAATCACTTAACAAATGTTGTTAAAATCCTTCTAAAGAGCTTAGATCTAAGTGGGTGTTTGTGTTAGTTTACATGTTTGAGGTTGGTAAGGTAGCGTTTAGTATGTGTATAAAGTGGGTGTGAAGTGTGTGTGAATGGATGATAAAAATACATCAAAATGGGGTTCTATTTACAAGTTCTATAGGTCGACTAGCTCTAGGGCGTAGACGATGAGCATAAAATGGTTGCTCATTGGAGTCATCAATTGACCTAGCCAATGGACCGGCTGTAGGCTTGACTCCACTGGCTAATTTGTGATACTCTCTGGTCCTGCTAGTCGACCTACCTGGTCGACCGATTCTACTCTTGGGTCGACCGATTGAGCTTCTTTGCCTCTAATCTACTTTGTTTTGGCCTTTGGTCTTCTACCTATGTCCCGTGCACCTTCCACCTTCATCCCCTATCATCATCTAGGCCTGACATTGACCTACAACTCATCTAAATCATAAAAAACATGCAATTAGTGTAGCTTTTATCTTTAAACTCAACTATGTACAATTGTATACGCTTAAGCCTAATTCTATCATATGCACTACACTAATGCAACAATATAACCTCATAACACCTCTAAAACATAAGCAAATAAAAATGCAAACACACACAAAACTAAAGCACATCAACACCCACAAACGTTCTCTTTGCTTGTCCTAAGCAAGCCCAAACCTAAATTTATCTTCGATATAAAGGATTGCCTGAGGGATTGAGTCGCTATGAAGGTGAGCTTAAGGAGCATGTAGGGGTCATTCCTATTGTAAAGATATCCACAAGCCTCGTTGGATCCTCTTTCTACTTATAAAGGGCCTGGCATCTCATGGAAAACTTCTCGAGTAGTGAATCTAGCACAAGCCTAGAATTCTAACTCATGCAAATAGGATATTGATACTTCGTGCCCTCTCGACTAACATGGCTTGCCTAACATGCACAAAGCCTAAAAAATAAGAAGAAAAACAGTATACAAATGCATGACTTATAAAAGTCTTATTTACATATCAACAAAGAGGATAGCTTATGCTAAGTTGACATTGCGTCGCTTGTGCACTTATTTGTAGAACTTTTTGGTGCTTATGCTTTTTTTCTTTTCACTTTTTTTCGATTTTTCAAACTTTTCTTTTTCATCTTTTTGCATCTTGCCTTTTTCAAGTTTTCTTTTGGATTTTTCATAATTGGCATTGCATTTACACAAAAAGAAGAGAAAAGGAAAGGCTTAGGCACATAAAAAAGAACCGATCAAGGAAGGGGCACTCACATCAACAACCCTTTTTCAACACTCTTTCTTACCAAGCTATAGGATGTCTATAATAAGTGTTCTTAAAGGTACTCATTCCTCATAACTTTCAAGGGTATCCCTTCCAAGACTCGATTTTCCCCAACTCCATTCACTACCCACAATGCGAACTCATTTTTCACCAATCAATTGAGTCAGTCACAATAGCCAACACTATGATCAGCCAAGAAATAAACAACTCCATATGCATAAAAAATTTGAAAAATTTTCACCATTTTTAAAAACATAACACACTTTACCCTAATAAAGCATAAAACAATAAGAACCAAACTGCCATACACCCAAACTTAAAGTTTGCTTGTCCTCAAGAAAATAGAGCAAATCACATAGACAAGCAAATAATCAACACAAAGCAAGTAAGGGTGGTGGGGATGAGGTAGAAAAATTAGGGAACAAGTGAAGAAAGGATAGATGCAACCTTGCATTTCTTCAAAAGTGAATAAAGGATAGATAAAACCTTGCATTTCTTCAAAAGCTCTCCATGCTAATGATCAATCATCTCACTACTAACCTTATTACTTACAAGCCACAAAGGCTCACAAAGAATAAGATAAGTAGCATTGCCAAGTAAGCTTGCATTAGAGTGTGCAAATAATAAGCAATGGTGTATCCTAGGGTAAAAAGGATTGGGATTTAACACTTTGGTGTAGGTGAAGAGAAAAGAAAGATAACAAATGAAAGGAAAACAAAGCAAGTGAAAATTTTAACCTAGGTTGCCTCCTAGTAACGTTAACCGCAACGCCGTCAACTAGGCAATCAATAACTCATCATCAACCTCCAAAGATGGGGTCTTGAAGCGCTAATGTCTTCACATAAGCCGTGCTCAAATCATATGCATGTTTCAAATGCTACCCATTCACTGTCAACTTACAACCATCCTTCAAATCCTTGATCTTAACCGCTCTGGAAGGGTAGGCCACCAACATGTTATACGGACCGTCCATCATGTCTTGGGTTTACCTAGAAAGAGCTTCAAATGTGAGTTAAATAAGAAAAATTTATCAGAGAGAGAAAATGACTTCTTAAGAATGTGTTTATCATGAATCCTCTTCATCCTATCCTTATAAAGTATGGCGTTCTCAAAAGCCTCCAACCTAAGCGCTTAAAATTCCACTAGGTCAAGCTTTCTTTTCCTACCTGCTCTAGCGAAATCAAAGTTTAGGGCCTTGATTGCCCAATAAGCCATATGCTCAAGTTCTACCAACCAGTGACAAACTTTCCCATAGTCAACCTACATGGAGACATACCATTAAGAGTCTTAAAGGCGGGACGGTAGGCCCATAAAGCATCATTCAACCTAATTGACCAATCTTTCCTATCATGCCTAACTATTTTCTCTAAAATATGCTTGATCTCTTTATTGGGTACTTCTACTTGTCCACTAGTTTACAGATCATAAGGAGTAGCAACCTTATGGGTGACCAAGTATTTTCTCAACAAGGCCTCAAGTGTCGTATGGCGAAAATGTAAACCATCATCATTAATCGAGACCCTAGGGACTCCAAATTTAGAGAACATGCTCTCCTTAATGAATTTCACAACTACCCTATGGTCATTAGTGTGTGCAGGAATAGCCTCAACCTATTGGGACACACATAATCTATGGCCACTAATATGTATTGATACACAAAGGAAGGTGAAAATAGGCCAATGAAAACCATACCCCAAATATCAAATAGCTCACATGAAAGACTAAGGGATAAAGGCATTATGTTTCTCCTAGAGATGGACCTGGATTGTTGACATCTAACACATTTTTTGCAATACTCTTAGGCATCCCTAAAGAGAGTGGGCCAAAAGAATCCACAATGCAAGACCTTCGCAGTAGTCTTCTTTCTACTAAAATTCCTTCCACAACCCCTCATCGTGACACATACTCAACATGCTCTCAAATTCATCCTCAGGGACACGCTAGCGAATCACTTGATCCGCATACACCTTGAAAAGATATGGATCCTCCCAAAAGAAATGTCTCATTTGTGCTAGGAACCTATTGTTAGGAATATTGTCCTAAAGTCAGCCGTCTATTGTATTTCTAGAATTGTTTACATACGAGTTATCTTAATAATATTTGGCCATTACATCATATCACACGATCTTCTCTTATTTTGATCATGATGTAGTTCCTTAGAACAACTATGTTGGATCATGTGAATGAGGTATGGTCTAATTGTTCTTAAAATCTATTCGTAACCAAATGATGGAATTGGCACTAGGACGTCAATTCCTTCAAGTAGTGGTTATTATTTGTCACATGGGTTGGTCATCCTCATGACCAATGGGTGTTGAGACACTAGTGCGACACACAGGTAGGGTGTGGAGACACACTTATTGAACATGATTCGCTTACAAGCATCCTATAGTACTTATCCTACTGTCAAAGGATTGCTTGTGGTGCATATAGTTGTAGTATTCGCATCAACCTGAGACTACCATAAAGGCTTATGAGTTACTCCTCGTACTTTGGTACCGAACTACCCGAATTTCCAATTTGGTGATAAAGGGTTATTGGGTACGCGTAAGTGTCATGAAGACAATGTGTAGGACAAGATGGGACTGACCCGCTCCTAGTATTCGGAGAATGATGTTCCACCTAGTCCTAACTTATTAAGTCTTTGGCCAAAGCTTTCTACATGATGTGTCGTGGAGATGTGTCATGATGAGTCATGACAAGATTAGGACTTAATATGGAATAACTAATTAGGGAACATCAAGGGTCATAAAGGATCTTCTATAGTGCCCAAGTTCATTAATAGTTGCCTTGCAATTTTTCAACTTATCTAGACGTCGGGAACCATTGCTGGACGGTGTCTCTGATTAGTATAAAGATTGTCTTTGTATTTTCGGCTTAAGTTTAAACCTATCGAGTAACACAAAAGGTCAAGAATTTTATTGATGGATTGATATATTATATTTAATTGAGAATTAAATATTCCATTATTTATTTGTGAATTAAATAAAAGAATTAATAATTAATATGTTATTATATTTTATTGAGAATTAAATATTTAACATTAATTATTAAAAAGGTCATGGATTTAATTTTAACTATTTTCTGCTAGCACAAAAAATGTGGCATGAATTAAATCTTGGGCTAAATGGGTTAAGAATTAAATAATAGTTTAATTCTTAATTAGTTTAAAAAGGTTTAGGCCCAACTGGGTTGGAAGAAATGAGTTTGGGACTTGTGATGGCCCAATTCCTATTGTTCTATAAAAGGAGAAATATTGTAATGAATTTTGATTAGGGTTATCAGTTTTCTACAAAAAAAATAATAATAATTTCCTCCTCCCTTAAAAACTTTAGCCTCCATCAATATTTCTTGGCTGCGTACGAAGAGGAAGAAGATCAAGCTTCCGCAAGGCTCCTCATCAAGAACACGCGTCATTACTTCAGGTATTTTTCGTGTTCTTCTTAAAAGATTTTAATTGTCAAGAGCTTGATCTTGGAAGAATTTGTTCAAAAAGTTCGACACAATTCCTTCAATTGGTATCAGAGCCAAGGCTCTTTTTATAAATTTCTATTAATTTTATTGCACAATAATTAATTGTAGAAGAGATATACATAATTGTCTTGATATTTTGAGTTTTTCTTTTGAGTCAAGACATGATTTATTGAATTTATTATGCCTGTCCACTATGTTTTTTTGTCCCATCATTTATGATGAGAAGAAACAATTTGTCAAATTAAGTAAACAAGTTGGTATGGCTTTATGGTGAAGTGTCTAGGTTAGATGGCCATGAGGTCACGGGTTCTACACCTCGCAAAGACAAATTTTTGTTCTTTTTTATGACAAATCTGGTATACATAAAAAAAATAAACTTCACTACTACTAGGTTTTGAACTAGCAACCACTATTAAAAAAGTTGGTAGCCCTTACCACTAGGCTATACCTATTTTTGTGCTCTTTAAAACAAAACAAATAAATAAATAAATAAAATAAAAGCTGCTAAAAACACTAAAACCCACAACCTCCAACACCTTTGTGGAAACTGTTTACCACTAGGTTGATCCTCTTTGCTTACTTTTGTGTGCCGCATAATTTATTTTTGATATATCTCTAAACAATTAAAAAAAGGTGTAAATGTTTGTAGCCAAAGAAAATTGAACCTATGTGTATAGCCTAGGATTTGCTCGCTCTTCCCAACTCAACTACTGATAAGCCCTATTCTATGAATGTGATTCATGTCCTTTAATATGCTACACGCTCAATTAATTAAAAAAGAAAAATTCGCATTCTATGCTACTACCGAGTTTTGAACATACGTGTATAGCCTGATATTTGCTCTCTTACCAGCCAAGCTACTGGTAAGCCCTGGTCCATGAATGCGATTCATGTCCTTTCATATGCTACACACTCAATTAATTAAATAAAAAATGCGCATTTTATGTTACTACCAATTTTCAAACCCAAGACCTATTGAATTACATCTCAATATCTTTACCATCTCTACTACATGCCTCTTTAGGTCTTAATATTTATTCTTTAATTTAATAGTATTATTATTGGGATAAATAATAGTGTATAATTTAATTAAAGTAAATGTCAATTAAATTATATATTTATATTAAATAGTTTATTAAATACCTATAAATTATTTTATGTGATAAAATTGATTTGTCCTTTTCAATAAATATTTGATATTTATTTTAAAAACCATTATTTTTCAAAAATATGTTTTTGACACCCAATTAATTTTTAAAATTATTTTTAATTAATTGGGTCGGTCCAAAATTTTGAAAATTTTGTTTTTGGCCTTTGTTGCTTTAAAAATTAGTTTATTTATATTGGACAAGTCTTTAATTTGTCAAAATTTAGATTTTAACCCAAAACTATTTAAAAGGAGTTTTAATCATTTGGAAAGGTCAATTTAATTTGATTAAATCGATCTAATTATTGTGCAATAAAATCATGGAAATGTTTATGCTCTTTTATTTTGATGTATGACATATTATGAGGTGGTTATGGGTTTGCATATCATGTTTATTATTGCATTTTATTTATTAATTATTGTAATTGATTACGGGTTTTTTAAATTGGGCTTGTGAACCCAGCCTTCTTTTAAATCTGGTTGTAAAATCTCTCTCCCAAGTGATGTATGCCCTCCTTTAGACGGAGTTCTTCATAATTATATTTTAATTAGTAGGTTTAGCATGATCGAGATGAGGAACTGAAGACCAAGAAGCAGAAAGCCTGGGCTTGTCCAAGTTTCCCAAAATTAAAATGTAATAATTTAGTTTTGCATGATAGAGTGGCCCATGATGGCTCTAGTGGGCTACACTAGGAAAGCCCATAACAACCTACATGTGCTTATATATCATTTATGTTGTTTTGCATTTCAATCGATTAATTAAACTAGATAATTAAATATTTGGCTATTAAACAAGCACGCTCTTTTAATCAAATAAATCCACTAAAATTTATTAGGTCCTTAATGACTTGGACATGGGGATGTCCAAATCATTGCCTCCCATTAAAGTAAATAATAATGGGCTCAATACTCTAATAAACATTGGAGGCCCTTAGGCCTAGCTTTTATTGGAATATTGGAATTATTATTTACTAAATGAAACCCTTGGAATCCCTTTGGACTGATGACTAGGTGGGCCGACCACAATCGAGTCTACTCATTGGGGTCAGAGGAAGACCTTGGGCGTTCATGTTAATAGTTTGACCTAACCAAGCTTTTCAATGGAGGACCTTAGTCCTGCTGAAAAGATGCTTCGAGCAGAACAAAATACTGGGAGTTACTCGGGGAAGTAATTGGCTATGAACCTACCAAATGGTATCCATAGGTTGGCCGACCTCAGTCGGGCCTATGTATATTATTTTGGATCTCGGAACCCACTAAAAGGGTTTATTTTTCGGAAATCCATTCAAGTTGTAGGTAGGGACTAACAGTCTAAACAAAATAATAGGAGGATCCATTAGATATTGGCCTATATCTTTCGAAAAAATTAATAACTCATATTTGCAATAGATTATTTATTCTTTTTATGTCAATTATTTGTAGATTTAATGGCTAACACGTTGTCTTTAAGATCTCTATTGGATAGTGAGAAGCTCACTAGGCCCAACTTCGATAGTTGGTATCAAAGGTTGCGCATTGTGCTTGAACATGAATGTATCTTGTATTTTCTTACTGATCTAGCACCTGCAGAGCCTGCTCCTAATGCACTTGTAGCAAATCGTCAACGCTATCAACAATGGCTTGATGATAGAGATATAGTTCACTACATTATGAGGGCTACAATGAACGACGAGTTTTATCGCAAGTTTGAGGATTCACAGCCTGAGTCTATCATTCAAGCGTTGAATGAGTCATTTGGCACATCAGATGATGCTAAAAGACATAAAACCTCATGTGTTATTTTTGGCACCAAGATAAAGGAAGGCACATCAATTACTGATCATGTATTGTACATGACAGAAAACATCGAGAAGCTGGCTAAGCTAGGCTTTCCACTTCAGGAACATCTTGGCAAGGATGCCATTCTTAATTCATTGCCTCCATCTTTTCTCCCCTTCTTGAGTCAGTACAAGATGAACAAGCCTGTTGTTAACTACCACAGGTTACTAGGACTATTACAAACCTTTGAGAAAGATAATCTGGTCCTAAGAAAGCCTAATAATGTAGTGGGAAGTGCCTCATCCTTGAGATGCAAAGGTTTTAAGAAAGGCAAAAAGAAGAACAAAAATGCATCGAAAGCTCGAGGTGGGATTAAAAAGCCCACAAAGTAGCAAAACCAAGCCCGTATGCAAAAGGTTAACAAGAGCCAAGCAGAGTGTTTCTTCTGCAAGTAGCTTGGACACTGGAAGGGGAATTGCCCTTAGTATCTAGCGTCCTTAGATCCAAACAAGCCTAGAAGAAAGCAACATGTTGCTTAGCAAGGTATATATATGATTACTACCTATGTATTAGATACAAGCAGTCCTAATCATATTTGCAATTCGTTGCAAGGGCTACAGGTAATTCGTTGCAAGGGCTACAGGTCAATAGGAAGTTCAAAGACAGAGAGCGATACCTAAGCGTTGGCAATGGGAATCCTATTCCAGTGCTGGCGTTAGGGTGTTTATCTCTAACTATCAATTCTATGAACTTAAGTCTTTCTAAAGTTTTCTTTTGTTTTTAACATTATTTCAATTGGGCTATTAGGCCAAGATAGATATTCCTTTAGAATTTCCAATAATGGTATTGACATTATTTTGAATAATGTTTGTGTTTATAACGAATGGTTCGAACATGGGATTTATATTTTGACACAGCCTGTACACATCTTGCATATTAGTAACAAATATCCCAAAATAGGAACTACTCAAATATATATCTTTGGCACTGTAGACTTTGTCATATTAATAAGGATAGGATTAACAATTTGGTCAAGGAAAGGTTTCTTGACATTGGTGATCCTAAATCACTACAGACTTGTAAGTCTTGTCTACTTGGAAAAATGACCAAATCCCTTTTTACTGGAAAAGGTAATCGAGCTATAGAACTCTTAGGCATTATACATATCGATGTCTATGGGCCAATAAGCACTAGTGCTATAAATGGGTATTCCTACTTTGATGGCCTATATAGATATGGGTATGTCTATTTGATGAGACATAAATCAGAGTCTTTTGAAATGTTCAAGAGATATAAGAGCAAGGTAGAAAAACAAACTGGAAAGAGTATTAAGATCCTACGACCTAATCATGAAGGAGAATATCTTTCTAATGAGCTTTTGAGTTATCTAGTAGAGAATGGGATTCTCTCATAATGGACACCTCTAGGTACACCACAACATAATGATATATCTAAAAGAAGAAACCGAGCATTGTTGGACATGGTTCGATCCATGACGGGACGCACAGATCTACCTACATCCTTTTGGGGATATGCTCTTGAGACAGTCGCCCATGTGCTGAATAAAGTACCTAGCAAGTTAGTAGAAAAGACACCATATAAGATGTGGCATGGTCGTAGACCAATACTCTCTTACCTCAAGGTTTGGGGGTGTTCGACATACCTCAAACATCTTTAGACTGATAAGTTGGAACCAAAATTTGATAAATATATTTGTAGGATGCCTTAGAGAGTCTAAGGAATACTACTTCTACCATGTTAAAGAATAAAAGATGTTGTTGCTGCTAGAGCAATCTTTCTCGAGAAAGAGTTTCTCGAACAAGAGAGAACTACCTCTATTATTGAGCTTAGTGAAGTACAGACACCTTTAGTTGAACATAAAAGACAGGATAAGGTTAAGGAACTAGATCCTGAAGCTACTATAGAGGCATCAATTAGGAGATCTAGTAGAGTACCACATCAACCAACTAGGTATGAATTCCTAGTTCGAGACGATGATCCCATTGAACTAAATAAAAATGATGAGCATCCGATCACCTATATGGACGCATGTAAAGGCACAACTCTAAAGAATGGCTTAAGGCCATGGAATCTAAAATAGAATCCATGAAAATCAATAATGTGTGGACATTAGTTGATCCACCTGAAAGGGTTAAGCCTATTGGGTGTAAATGGGTTTTCAAATGAAAGCGAGAAGCAAATGGGAAGGTGGAGACCTACAAAGCCCGTTTGGTAGCTAAGGGATATCAGTAACGTCATGGTATTAACTATGACAAAGCATTTTTCCCTGTAGCGATGCTCAAGTTAGTTCGCATCATGCTTGCTATAACTGCGCACTTAGACTATGAGATCTGGCAAAGGGATGTCAAAATAGCTTTCTTTAATGATGAGCTAGAAGAGGAAGTGTACATGACACAACCTGAAGGGTTCACATCTACAGATAAGTCTAAAGTGTGCAAGCTTCAAAAGTCCATTTACGGACTCAAGCAAGCCTCTCGGAGTTGGAACATATGTTTTCACAAGGTTGTCAAAACGTATGGCTTTGTTAAAAATGAAAAAGAGCCTTGCATTTATAAATGGGCTAACGGACATGTGATCACATTCTTAGTATTGTATGTGGATGACATTCTCTTTATAAGAAATGATATCCCTCCATTACAGAATGTGAAGTTGTGGCTTTTGTCCCAATTCTCTATGAAGGATCTAGGAGAGGCTTTCTATATCCTCGGGATCAAGATCTATAGAGAAAGATCTAAAAGGTTGTTGGGATTGTCCCAATCCGCGTACATAGACACCGTGCCGAAAAGGTTCAATATGGGAAATTCCAAGAAGGGCTATCTTCCAGTAGGTCATGGAATTTCTCTCTCCAAGAGGGATTGTTCCTCAACTCCTCAAGAAAGAGAGCGTATGAGTAGAGTCCCTTATGCTTCAGTAATAAGATGTACATGTACGCTATGACATGTACGAGGCCTGATGTGGCTTACTCCTTAGGAGTGGGTAGTAGATACCAATCTGATCTTGGTGAGAGACATTGGCAAGTGGCAAAGACCATCCTTAAGTATTTAAGAAATACTAAAGACCTATGGCTCATCTATAGGGGTTTTGACATGAAACTGGTAGGGTATACTGATTCTAGTTTCCAGTCAGATAGGGATGATAATAAAAGCGTGTCTGGGTTCATGTTTACTTTAAATGATGAAGTTATCTGCTGGATGAGTTCCAAGCAACATACCGTGGCTAATTCTATTTGCAAGGCAAAATACATACCAGCATTTAATACAGCGAAGGAAGCAGTTTGGCTGAAGAAATTCATCACTAAACTTGGGGTTGTTTCTAATTTAGCTGGTCCACTCACAATCTTCAACGATAGTACCGGTGCCGTTGCTTAAGCGAAGGAACCTAGATCCCACCAGAAAGCCAAACATGTGCTAAGACATTACCACCTGATTTGAGAGATTATAGCTAGAGGCAACATCATTCTGCAGAAGATTGACAATAAAGAGAATTTGGCTGACCCATTTACTATGGCTCTTGGGGTCAAGGAGTTCGATTCACATCAAGAGAAGATGGGTATAAGATATAGATATGACTGGCTTTAGGCCAATGGGAGATTGTTAGGAATAGTGTCATAAAGTCAATCATCTATTGTATTTCTAAAATTGTTTACATACGAGTTATCGTAATAATATTTGGCCATTACATTATATTGCACCATCTTCTCTTATTTTGATCATGATGTAGTTCCTTAGAACAACTGTGTGGGATCATGCGAATGAGGCATGGTTTAATTGTTCTTAAAATTTGTTCGTAACCAAATAATGGAATTGGTACTAGGACGTCAATTCCTTCGAGTAGTGGTTATTGTTTGTCATATGGGTTGGTCATCCTCGTGACTAACGGGTGTTGAGACACCGGTGCGATACACAAGTAGGGTGTGGAGACGCTTACTGAACATGACTCGTTTACAAGCATCCTATGCTACTTACCCTACTGTCAAAGGATTGCTTGTTGTGCACATGGTTGTAGTATTCCCTTCAACCTAAGACTACCGTAAAGGCTTATGAGTTACTCCTCATACTTTGGTTGGTGATGAAAGGTTACTGGGTACGGGCAAGTATTGTGAAGCCAATGTGCAAGAAAAGATGGGATTGACCCACTCCAGGTATTGGGAGAATGATGTTCCACCTAGTCCTAACTCATTAACTCTTTGGCCAAAGCTTTCTATGTGATGTGTCATGGAGACGTGTCGTGATGAGTCATGATAAGATTAGGAGTTAATATGGAATAACTAATTATGGGTTTGATAGTTAACCTTGTTCCTAGGGTTGTTTCAGAACATCAAAGGTCATAAGAGATCTTCTATAGTGTCCAGGATCATTGATAATTGCCTTACAATTTTTTAACTTATCCGGACGTCAGGAACCATTGCTAGACGGTGTCTCTGATTAGTACAAAGATTGTCATTGTATTACCGGCTTAAGTTTGAACCTAACGAGTCATACAAAAGGTCGAGAATTTTATTGATGGATTGATCTATTATATTTAATTGAGAATTAAATATTCCTTTTTTTTATTTTGAATTAAGTAAAAGAATTCATAATTAATATGTTATTATATTTAATTAAGAATTTAATATTTAATATTAATTATTAAAAAGGTCACACATTTAATTTTAACTATTTTATACTAGCATAAAAAATGTGGCATGAATTAAACCTTGGGCTAATCAACTTGATTTGAGGTCTTCAATTAGGGAATTAGATTTGCAAACCTCCTTTGAGCACTCATGTCTATATGACGAGGAGTCTATTGAGTCCATTTCATCCCCTCTACCTGTATCCTTCTCTTTAGAGGAGTTAGAGGGACCTTTGCATATTAATGCCTCACCATATAGAGAGGACGAGCCTAATATTTCCACATCCCTTATTCTCGACCCTTTCAGCTCTCTCTCTTTAGATGTAGCCCCTACTTCCCCTTACCATTCTGTTGAGTCTCCTCTTACTTTGGAGCTCATATTTGTACCTTTTTGCATGGAACACTTTCACCTGGATTACGGAACACTCCACCCACTTTGCAAGCATTAGACTTATCTTTGACACCTAGGGAATGTGTGTTCTTAGCCCTAGATAATAAGAAGAAGGCCATGGGGTGGTTAATTAGTGAGCAAATAAGGCATGAGCATTTGTATTATTGCATGATCCTTACCATATACGAGCACACATCCATATTTGACATTTCAGGGTAGGACATTTTGGACCCATTATATAATGCATGATCCCATTCCTTCTCTGTTCTATGCTTTGTTGATTATCTAGCAATTTGTGCCACGAGACTTTAAACACATTTTGCTTGAGCATTAGCACCCAGCTGGGGAAGTCAAATGCAGCACTACTAGGAGGCACCCTAGGCTTGCATTTTTCTTAATCTTCTTGTACTTATTTCTTTTTGGTCTTGTATATAATAGATTTTTCTTTTACTTATTCTTGCTTTTTATATAGTAGATTAGATTACTTTTGTTTCTTTTACCTTTTGATGGTTTAGGTTTTCTTCTATTTGCTTTTAATTTTAGTAGTTTAGATTTCTGCTCCCTTACTTGTTCTTGCTCCCTTCCATCATTTGTGCATCAATCCCTTACCCCTTGCGTGCATCCTTGTTTATCTTTTTCAAATGTCAATGTGGATTTGCATTGTATTGACTACTAATCTCTTCTTTGTTTTTTTGAGCATTAGTGTTTTCCACAAAAGATGGAGGCTAGTAGACCATTGAATTGTCTTTGGCAGTTGCAGGCTACATGGCAACAAGTTTTATCTATCCATCTTTTACTTATCCTGATCTATCCCTCTCCACATTCCCCATATGTGTTTCATGTGCTTGCTTGTTGTGGTTAGATGCTATTTGCTTGAGGATAAGCAATGTTTAGGTTTTGAGGTATAGTCATTCCTTTATTTCATATCATTTATAGGGTAGATTTGCGTGCCATGCCTTGTTTGCTCAAAATGTGTTCATTTTTTTTTTATTTTGTCCATGTTTTGAGTTGTTTATCTCTATGTCGGTTGGAGAATTGGGTCTTACTATTAACTTAATTGACTAGAGAAGATGAAGGTGTATTGTGGGGAGTGCAAGGAGTGTGAGATATGATCTAGACTTTGAAGATAATCCTTTTGAAAACTGTGGGGTGTAAGCACCACTAAGAATGCACCTTGTAGTTTTCCCACAACTTAGTTGGAAAAAGTGTTTTTAAAGGTTGTTGATATGAGTGCCCCTTCCTTGATTGGTTTTATTAGTGTGCCTTAGCCTTTTCTTTTCTTTTTTTTTTTTTGTTTATGTTGTGTATTGAGAAAAAAAATGCAAAAGAATTAAAAAAAAGAGAAAAAAGAAGAAACAAAAAAAAGTGAAAAATTTCAAAAAAAATCAAAAGGAAACAAAGAGATGAAAAAGTGAAGTACGTAAATAAGTGTCAAGTGACACAATATCAATTTGAAAAAGTGTTCCCTTTTGTTATTTCATTGTCTTGTGAATTGGGCTCTTACGTCAATTTTGAGCCATCGTGATTGCATTTTCTTTCCCCATGTATCTTTGAGGCTGTGTGCATAATTGAGGATCATGTTAGTCAATAAGGCACAAAATATCAACATCCCAAGTGCGTGAGTTAAAATCCTAAGTTTGTGATGGCTCTAGCTACTTGGGAACTTCCCATGAGGTACGAGACCCATTGTGAGTAAGGGAGGATCCAAAACTGGCTAGGGAAGCTCTTACATGAATGGAATGACCCCTTATACCCCTTGGAGGTGAAAAGATAGCAAGTCAATACAACTACAACTCTTTGAAAAGCATGTGGATAGATTGGGTTTAGACGTGCTTAGAGACAAGCAAAGGAAGTTTTGGGGGTGTTGATGGTTGTAATTTGTGTATGTTTGTATATATTGTTTTTATACATGTTTTAGGGTGTTTTGACCATCATTGAGTGCATTTAGGGTTGCATTTGTGCACTATTTGTCATATTTGTGCATATTGGTGTCAAAATGCATAAATGCTACACTAAGTGCCTTATTTCGTGTTTTAGGCACATTTTGGGATAAGGAATTAAGCTTAAAATGATGAGGCTTTAATCAAGAATCTGAGCTAGGATTGATTTGAAGGAGAAGAAATAAAGAAAAGGGCATTAGGAAGCTCTTGGATAAAGAACAATGCTACTGAGCACAAGCGGGGATGTGTGTTTTGGGAGACAAAATTGACCTTGGTCGAAGATGTAGACAACATAAACAAAGTTTGATGATGTTTATGTTGGACCGAGTTATGAATACTATGTCTAGTGGAATACTCAATTTTATTTTTTTAAAACTAGTCAACAATAATAGCGGAATATTGCAACTAAACTTCTATTACACATATGTGCACAATCACATAAACAACATAAATAAAGAAGATGAGATGTAATGTGTTACCCTTGATGCATAGTATCATTGATAAAGCCTTCTTACATAATTACCTGCCTCATACTAGTTCCCCTAATGGTCTTCTCTACTATAATCAATCACCAATATCTAGGATGTAGTCTGCTATGTAGTGGGTGATCATGTTGAGTTTTACAACTGCAAGCATACGGATCGTTCATGGTATAACAAATTCGAGTGTGGGTATCATCTCCATAGGGAGGCTACCTTAGTTTGGTTTCTATGTACTTGGGTGCCTAAAACTAGCTATGAGCGTGTTTGTGAACTCAATCTTAATGGCCTCACTCACACTAAGGGAAGGTTTATGTTCATCAAGAAAATGCATAACCTCATCAATCAATTCCCTAGTGGAGAGGGTAGAAGAAGGTATTAACAATGATTCATCAAATACACCCAAAGACCTATAGATTACAATTTCAAGCTTATCAATTTCTTCCTTAAGTATCATCCTGTTGTGGATCTTCTCATCAACACAACAATCCTTAACTCTAAGAGATTTGTCATGTAAAACCTACAAAATTGATGCTCTATTCTCCTAATGGATGATTGCAACTCATCACTAGCTAAGATTTCATCAAATCCATCTATACATTCATCACTAGTGGGTGTTATCTCGTGAGCATGCTTCTCATAAAGAGCATTCACATATGGAAGGGACAACGAGACTCAAAAGACTCCGAGTCATGTATGTATGCATAAATGCTTGAGGAAGGTGTGTACCCTAGACTCCCTAAATGAGGACTCAAAATACAAATGAGTGCTATGATCATGAGTGTCAACCTCCAAATGTGTGTGTGAAGTGTGGGATGAGAAAAAAGGATAGGCTCATGCGACTCAATGGAGGACATTGAAAGCTTAGGAGAATAGGGTACTACTTCCTCTAAAACATATCCATAAGAGTCATCAAGAACCAAATCGTCATGTAAGCATAAATGCTTGAGGGAGGTATGTACCCTAGACTCCCTAAATGAGGACTCAAAGTACAAATGAGTGCTATGATCATGAGTTTCAACCTCCAAGTGTGTGTGTGAAGTGTGGGATGAGAAGAAAGGATAGGCTCTTGCGACTTAATGGAGGACGTTGAAAGCTTAGGAGAATAGGGTACTACTTCCTCTAAAACATATCCATAAGAGTCATCAAGAACCAAATTGTCATCAAACTCATCCTCATCATCACTACATGATGTTATCTTTCCATCAACCTCTCTTTCTAGTTGTCTCTCCAATGTATCATCATTTTTACCCCTATTTCTCTCATCTCTAGGTCTCTCTCCTATCTCTTCAACTCGGTCTAAAGGTATCTCAAGACTTCCAACCATGGGTTGTTCACTCTCAACCATTCTCTTCAAGCACTCATCTCAATTATTAACTTGTTGCCTCATATGGTCAAGGCATTCTTGGTTAGATTGGAGGAGGTATATGAGATAGTCACACTTTTGGCTACGTGAAAGAGATCTAAAAGAAGAAAGTTCTTTTGAGTTGAGATGGGAGAGAACTTGGGTGGGGACACGAACAACACCATCATCATAAAAGGAATATTCTCTATGGATAAGTCTTATGAAAAATATCCCACTTCACACATTATAAATATCTTCCATGCGGTCTCTGCTTATCTAATTAAGACATATGAGTTACATTAAGAAGACCCAGATAATTAAATCCCTTCTTAATTCTAAACTCAAATCTAAATTAAGTAATCCACATAATTACCCATCCTCAGTTAATTACATCTAATTGGAACATGACTAGCAGAGGGACCAAAAGACATAATTACCCTTGGCTCCCAAAATGACCAACAATGTCCTTGGCACCGCTTTGGCAACATCAAGGCCGCTTTGACCTTGGTCTATTTCCACTAGAAGACCAAAACTGTACTCTAAGTATAATCACTAGCTAAGCAGGAGCTTGTCACTTGCTCTGGTGACCTTTGTCTTTGACTAACCAAGTGCAATGATAGAAACGCCTCGCTATGTATACCCGTAGACAAGGCCAGTCGCAACAAGTACCATCTCCTCTAAGTCTACATCTAAACCTCAAAATCTCTAGTCCCATATTATGATCATCCACTGATCATTGATCTCTTGATTTAGGGAACATCCCACAAGCCAAATGACTAATATACCTCTAAAGGGTAACATCAGTAGTACCAAATTTCTGGTGATCAAATTGACAAATCCAAGAGGGCACGTAAATGCATGTCCCAACTAAATTAGAATACAATACCTAATATACGAGGCAAACAATCTTATTATTCAAGACCTCTCCTAGTAGATCAAAGTCCTGTACCTCAACTTAATTAGTTCATCCACATATGGTCAAGATTAAGAGCATTAGTCACTCAGAAGCTATGAGTATCTTGCCTTCTATATGTGATGATACAGTTCCTAGAAGACATAATCATAGTGGCCTTGTCCACTAGGAGCATAGTCCAAAAAACTATTTAATGACCTAGGTAGATCACCTTCTCTAGGAGACTCGCCCACTACAACCTTGTCCCGGTAAAGTGCCCAACACTACCATCTGGTTATGGACCAATTTATGACATCACCAAATTTAGACTTGGACCTACTATATGTCCAGCCTTACTGTGGACCCAAGTTTGTCAATATCATTGGACCTTCATACTTTGCATCAATTCACAAATGGAGAGAATAAGTTGTGCCAAGATCAATCATATGAAAAATATCATTAGCGTATTATGTCTAGTATCCATTAATCACCATGTGCCTATAGTCTTTAGGGCATACAATCTTAACCAGTCTCCCACTTACACTAAAGATCATAACAGCCAAACCGTGTTCCCAAATGACTCAACCTGTTCATGTGTTGTGTTTTTGTGTGTGTTTGGGTTATTCATTGCCTATGTTTTAGAGGTGTTCTAAGCCTTAGAAGATGCATTAGTATAGTACATATGTTAGAGTTAGGCTTAAGCGTAAGCAAATGTACACATATGTTAGAGTTAGGCTTAAGCATAAGCAAATGTACATAGTTGAGTTTAAAGACACATACTACACTAATGCATGCATATTTCTCGTGTTTGGTGAAGTTAGGCCAAAAGCTCGATACTTGAATCAATGAAGAATTGATATTAGAGTCAAGCTAAAGGTGTCCGGGATATGGGAACAGTATAAAAGAAGTGTTTGGAGGCAACTAAAAAAAAGAGCAACCAGACCGAAAAAACACAACGCAAGAAAATTGGCCATCTTCTAACCTGGTCGGTCGACCGCCTCTCCCAGGGCCGGTCGACCGGCCTAAGGGACCGACCAAAATAGAGAGCAACCCTTGGGCCTATTGACCTCAATGCTAGGCTAGTCGACCGGCCAAGGCTCTCGATTGCATGCGATTACTACAGTAAAGCCCTTTTCTAGCCCATTTTTAAGAGAATTTTTTCCCTTTTTTACCTCCCATTCACACACCCACTTCTCACACACAAAACCCTACTTTCACCGACCTCTAATACACACACTAACATATACACCCACTTGAAATTAAGTTGATTTTGAAGGATTGTAGCATCAATGGGTGAAGATTACTCAAGATCGTAAAGAGACAAACAAGGATAGAAGGGAAGATTTTCGTAACCTCTTTCATTCTTATTTATTTCATGCTTGAATAGATGATTTAGTGTACTTAAACTTGTGTAATGGGATGATTTACATACTCTTTGTTATGGGATTTTATTGGCTTATATATATACATACTTTGTTCTTATTTTGAAAAGCTTTGTATCATTTCATGTCCATGTGTTTGATGTAATACTTGAGTGAGTAGTATGTATATAGATTGAGTTGTACATGCTATAGAACACTTCTAATCCTTAGATTATGCATGTCTATATGTGTGATTGTGGATAATATGAAGTGGATTGGTTTTATTCATGTCTATGTGAGCATGAAACATGTCTTATAGTGAATACATACTCAATTAATGGTACATGTTGATGCTTGAATGCTTCCAATGGCATAAATCAAACTTGTGTGTATTTGTACCATGAATAGGATGTCATATTCACAATATCTTGCCTTAGAACATATAGGACTATGCCTATTAGATACCAATCCACTTTAGTGTTTAGTTAAGACTAGTCTAGATCGAGTCCCCTTTAGCTTTAAATCTAGCTAATAAGAGTCCGGATAGGCTTAGTCAACCCTAGAAACCCTAGATCTTAGCTTTAAATCTAGCTAATGGTTTAGGAACTAGGATGGGATCGTTAGGGCACCTAGGTAGCTTTCTAGTCCCTCCTATGGCCTTAGGTACATAAGGACCACGCCTTAGCTCTAAGTGTGCATGCTTAGGGAAGGACCGGTACCGAGTCCTAGGGTGTAATTAGAACACTAGTTAGTTGCTTAGTAATAGAAGCTGTATTTAGTAAGCCAATTCCCAAATCCCATAACATTGCGTTAGGAAGTCACCTGTTCATAATTATAGGTCACCCTATCACTTTCCCATTGTTTCAATCCCCCTAGATTAGCTTAGTTCTTACTTTTCCTTTCTAGCACTCATAGTGTAGCCTTTAATTCTCTCTCATTGCTCCCCAAAATCCAAAAAGCACAAAAAGATGTTAGTTTAAGTTCCTTTTTAGGCTTCTTCTAAACCTTGCTAACATAGAATTTTTTCTCCACAATTCATGCCTCCTTGTGGTTCAACACTAGCACTTGTACAAGCTATTCTGCACAATTCGTATGCTTGTGGGTCTTTTAGGGCTTGCACCGAAAAGGCACATCACCTGTGTGGCAAACACTCTCTCCAAGAGTCATATCTCATACGCATAGATAGTTTTTCACCACAGGGGTTTGATCTTCCTCCTAATGACTCACCATACAATCTTCTATTCTCTAAAAGGTACTAGGATATGTGTAAATCAACTAGCCCAGAGACATCAGTCCAATAATTCAATTGATATTGGGTATCCATGCTCACTGCAAAAATAGATATCTAGGTCTAGTATTGAGCAAATAGTCTATAAAGCTTCCAATGCACTAAAGCACAAAACACTTTAGAACATCTTCTTTATCCCTTTGGGCTTCGAACAACCCTTGATAAAGACATTCCAATAGCTAGGAGGTAAAACACTCTTTCGGAATATTGCATGAGGTTCTAAACTAAGACTAATTTAATGTAGAAACGTGGGATAGAGTTAATCTTTACTGTATATCTGTTATCTTCCTTATACACCCATGGTCTATCAATATCTTGATCAAAATAAAGACTTGTTTTTTTTATTATATTTGATACCATTTATTAGATGTTTGCTTAAGTTTTACAACCCACATGATCTCTACATCTAGCAAATGTACTTGTCTGGTTATGAATCTAGATGTGTTCATCAAACTTTTCAATTAAGAAAAGGCTATCTTGACAAACATCTTTCATATCTCATTGTCACTAGGACAAGTGATAGCAATGGAGTCTCTTAATGGATCCTAGCATGGTTTTTTAGATAAAAGGCTTCCACATAGTCGATTGTTTTCTTTCTAAGTATAACCCCTCACTATCCAACCTTGCTATAAAGGGTCCAACATTCCCATTAGCTCCATTTTTGTTCCTTGTAGACCCAACTGCATCCTACGAGTTTTACCTTTTTAGATACAACTAGAAGAGTCCAAAATAATTAGAGTAACAAACTCTAATTTTATTGTTATGCGTCAATAGGAAATATCTAAAACAGAAACTACTTCATTGTGGTTAATGAGAACCACAACCCAAAACTTTGGAAACTTGCCAAGAAGACTTTCCAAAGCATATATTGGGTTACATGGTAATCCTCCCACTACAATAAGACTTCGGGTGTAACAATGATAACATACAATACTCTTCCCTTTTTTAAGATAGTGCAGATTTATCTAAAGAGCAAAAGATCTCCTATAGAGCAACTTTAAAAGCTAGCAAGTATTGAATCGTATTATCATTCTTCGAGTATCTAGCATAAATGCCAACGAGCATTTTTGCTTCTCAGACTAATATGTGATTCTACCTCTAGTCCAAAAGTATATATCAAGAAACAAAACATTTTTAACCTTTGGTTCCAGTTATCAAGGATAGTCAACACATTAGCTGAAATATTACAAATATGGAACTAAGCTCAAACAAAGTTTGTGCCATAACCACATTTCTTGTAATGTCCTAAATGTTGCCTTGAATAGTACCAAATATAAGATGTAAATTTGTCATCTCAAGATCACACTCTTGCTAAGACATAGGAAGTGATATAGAAAATATCATGAGCCTTTCCATGTGTACAAGTGTTCAATTTCTTCGTTCATCTACACCATTTTCCTTGTGATAAAATATGTTAATGTAGATTACTGAGTCACAATCTATAACTTACAAGGTACTCCCCAAGCTCACATATAAGGCAAACTCCATTTTGATTAGGATCAAAGAGGCTTTGATGTATCATCTAATTTCTACTCCACCTCAGTCCCAAACCACTAGAGACTTGTGTAACATCAAATGATCACATTTATATTTTTAGCAATCTCTAGTCAAAACTAATACTCACAACCTTATGAACTAATTAGCTCACGGAACCTCATATATTAATGTGAACCAATTTCCAACACTTTCTGAACACCTTGTCACCCAGAGAAGAAGGGACCTTTGCAAGTCATCTTTTTCTCATAGACAAGACCATTAAAAGTTATATCTCAAGAACTAGTAAGCCACGTAGCCCACACTCGACTAATTTCTTGTCATGCTCTTAGACAAGATGTCCCTTAGACAAAATTAAAAGTTATGTCTTCAAGTCCTTAAACAAAATTAAAAGTTATGTCTTCGAGATCTAATGAACTGCGAAGCTCAAACTCGACTAACTCCTTATCAAGCCTTAGACAAAAGGTCTTAAGCATGAGTGTGTCCAAAGTGGTATTGGTTAGAGAAAATATCCTTTCTAGATCAAATATACTTTATATCATGCATTGATAGTGTAATAGGATATTGTTAAACTATTATGTATTCTACCGAATGATAAATGTTTCTATATCTACTGGTATTGAAACCAGAATAGAAATTATGTTGTCTACGAAGTCTAGAACAAAGTTCTTTCACATGTTTGGAACATAAATATTAACTTGAATATCCAAACACTATGTGACTTCCACTGCATAAGCCTATTATTTGCTTCACTAAGCACTCTAAAAGTAAAGCGTACTCACTTATTATCCACGTCACTTGAAACTGCTGCCAGAAATAGCAGTTATTATTATTGGATTAGAGCTTACTCATAAGTAGGACCTACCACCATACGGATTTCATCATGAGAAGTGAAGCTTATATCTTTCTCGCGCTTGGATAGGTGTACGGGACAATGTATCCTTTAATGCTCTAACAGACCACACTAGAAATATTTCACTATAGGCTTGTCATGTGCCACCCTCTTTTGTTTCTTTCCAAGACTAGTATCTTGCTGTTGCTCAACACTATCCAATTACCGCCCCCTTCCATGTTTCAATTGTTTCCTTTATCACTAGACTAAAAGGTACCAAAAGGTTTAACTTTAGGAATGGAAACCTGGGCCTCTTGTTAAATGACAGACTTTTCTCCCTAAAGCTCCTTCATTAAATCGAAAAAGGTCAATGTTCGACTTGCTTGTCTTAACAGTCAGCTTGAACTTCTTGAAGGATTCAGGTGGTGTCTTGAGTATCATCTCAACAAAAGTTGTAGTGTCAATCTGAGCACTTAGGATCCTCGCAATGCTGAAGTTATCCATCAACCTCACCACATGCTCTATGATAGATTTCTCTCATGCTATCTTGGAATTCATGATCTCCCTTATAGTAGCCTACCTTGCTGACCTACTAATGTCTTTGAATATCTCAGACGATGAGGTCGTGATTTCTACAACAGTCCTCAAAAACCTTTTTACTATAACAGCAAACTGTCAAATAAAGATGCTAATATATAGCACTTAGTATCAGTTCTTATCCAACACTTTTCAGCATCTCGTTAGGTATAGTAGAGCCAATCCCTATCTAGGGATAGAATTGGGTAAGGACAAGCTTGTACCCATTGTCACTGAGTATTTTGTCCATGTTTCTTTCTAGTGAACATAGTTTGGCCTGGTAAACTTATTCTCGAAAAGAATACCCACCAAACCACTTGAGGAACTACATGACATTTTACTTGATACACATATAATGATATTGTAAATGAATGAGTAAAATAATATGATGCAAGTATGATATGTATATAACAGTGGAAAACAACATACATCAAGCCTTTTTACATATTTTTGCTATTTAGTAGATAAACTCTCAAACTACTATGATGTAACAATGTTTCAACCCTATCAACTTGAACTTTATGGATGGCATGGCCAAAAAAATGAATAGTCAAGTTAGGCTTTAGCCTATTTGGATAACGCTTATCTAGACAGACACTGTGTAATAGTATCCAATCACTATTTTATTTGGCCTTTCAAATCGCCTTAGCGCCTCTATCGATGGGGTGGCTAAACCCATGATTGACCATATTTAACTACTCTTTAGTGTCTTATTCCCCATCATATATCTAGACTTGAGCCATCCGGTGGGGATAGTGACTCTTATCCCCATGCCGTGAGATAGTCAATGATGATGAACTTCATGGATGGAATGACCAAACCTCATCAATGCCCTTATAAATGTACACGTTAAGTCCACCTCACTAAACCTAGGTAACTGTGACACCCTTCGATGAGGAGGTCAATGCCACTCATCTTTAGTGTGAACCAGATGTGAAAGGTCGTGGGGTTTCTAGTTCCCTCTCCCACTCAATATTTTGAATTTAAGAGTTTTATCTATTTATCTCGGTCTACATGTTTTGGATCTAAACACCACCTTTGAATCAAAAATCCCTGGAATGCTCTTGACTTGAGTCATCAAATAGGCTAAATCTCTTGTCAACATCCTGTTAAGTAATCCTTAGTGAAGAACTCCACCGATGGGATGTCGAACTCACTAACACCTTTTATGCTTTAAGATTCAACTTTGTGTTTCCAAAAACATTTCATGGTACTCAAATAGATTTGACCTAATCTTGGGCCTTTAACGAACCCATAGGTTGGCAACTTGACATCCTATATTTACTATGGTACTTTGACTTTTGTTCTAAACACCACTTTAAATTAAAATTCACTTTGTGTTACTAAGTCATACCCATACCAAAAAAAGAGAGTCAAACCTAAATCTAGATTATGAAATCCTTAGGTTGGCGGACTCGAGTTGTTTACATAAGTCTATTGGTTAATTAGTGTTGCAAACAACTAATATCCCTAACCAATTTCATGCATTGCTCGTTAGGCTCTCTAATTAGCAAATAATTACCCTAAGCAATCTCAAAAGACTTATCAAACTCTAGCCAAACAAGATCCAAGGGTTAGCCAATTTTAACCCTACTTGGGTGGGCATGTTGCTATGTGATCACATTGTAACAATCCATACATATAATCAAAAATGCATATAAATATCAAAAAATAAACATCCATAGCATAAATAAATATTCTCTAATCGATCGCTCCCTATAGAATAGCTTTAGGCTCAAAACCCAAAGTAATCAAACTTGGCAAAACTTCAAGATGCTGCAAACTGTCTATGCAAGTTGAGGTCTGCACTCTTACCGATTGACTGGTACATCCAAAATGTCAGCTTATTCTGCCGGTCTTCTAAACCCTTCTACCAGTTGACCGGTATGGTCAACCAGTACTTCTAGAATGCTTCCTGTTTCTGCCTATCAAGTTAGAACTCCCATCAATCCACCAGCTAGGTCGACCGGCACCTCTAGATCTGCTCTAAACTTCATGCATATTACCATTTTCGGCTCCAAATCAATTTATTACAAGGAATTACATAGAAAAACAACCTATACAAGCTTCATCTATGACAATAAACATAAATTTTGCCACAAAATACAAGCCATTTCCCATTTCTATACTTCTCTCAAATTGAAGCTACATTAACTTTCTATGCAAGAAATTAAATCCACACATTTAAACCATCAATTAGGGCCAAAACCACACATCAGCTGCAACCAAAAAGGTTAGCCCACTATAAACACATCAAGCAAGCACACAAATCTTGCCACCCACAAGATATTTCACATCCCAAAGCCATTGTTTACATGGTATAGGCCATTAATCATGTGTGTAATAGATACCTAGGCCTTGATACCACTTGTTGGATCGGGTTGCTAATACCATGTCTAGTTGATTAGCCAATTTTAATTTTTAAAATTAATCAACCATACTAGCAGAATATAGCAACTAAACATCTATTACACAATGTGCACAATCACATAAACAATATAAATAAAGAAGATGAGATACAGTGTGTTACCCTTGATGGGTAGTTTCATTGATAAAGCCTCCTTACACAATTACTCACCTCGTACTAGCCGCCAAATGGTCTTCTCTGCTAAGCAGGAGCTTGTCACCCACTCTAGTGACTTCTGTCTTTTACTAACCAAGTGAAATGACCAAAACGCCTCTCTGTGTATACCCGTAGTCAAGGCCGGTCGTAACAAGTACCATCATCTCTAAGTTTACATCTAAACCTCAGAATCTCTAGTCCCATGTTTTGATCATCCACTTGTCACAGATCTCTTAACTAAGGAGCAACCCACATGCCAAATGACCGACATACCTCTAAAAGGCAATAACACTAGAACTAGATTTTTGGTGATCAAGTGGACAAATCCACGAGGGCACATGGACTTTGCCGTTACACATGCACGTCCCAACTAAATTAGAATACACCACCCAATGTATGAGATAGACAATCTTATCATTCAAGATCTCTCCTTAAGGTACATCAAAGTGCTATACCCTAACTTAGTTAGTTCATCCACACATGCTCAATATTAAAAGCATTGGTCACTCTGAAGCTATGAGTATCTTATCTTCTATATTTGACAGTACGGTTCCAAGAAGAGATACTCACGGTGGCCTTGTCCAATGTGTGATACATGCACTAGAAGTGTAGTCTGAAAAACATTGAATGACCTAGGAAAATCATCCTCTCAGGGAGACTCGCCCGCTATAGCCTTGTCCCGATAGAGTGCCCAACACTGCTATCTGGCTATGGATCAATTTATGAAATCACCAAATCTAGACTTGGACCTATTATGCGTCTAGCCTCACTGCGTACCCAAGTTATTGGTCTATATCATTTGGCCTTCACACTTTGCATCATTCATAAATAGGGAGAATAAGTTGCGCAAAGTTCTATCATATAAATAATATCATGAGCGTATTATGTGCAGTATCTTGTAATCACCATATGCTTATGGTCTTTAAGGCATACAATTCCAATAGTTTCTAAGGATGAAAAGATGAATAAAAATGCTTTAGAGGCCCCCAGAAGTGGTACGAGACAATAGAAAAAAGACCAGCGCGAATCGAAGCCAAAACAAGCAAGTTATGAGCATTTTAACTGTCATAGCGGGTTGACCCCCACCCAAAGTCGGCTGGCCAACCTAGGAGCTGACCAAACTAGAATGAAACCCTTTTAGGCCAATCTCACTTGCTCTAGAGCTAGGGGATTAACCCCCCCTCCTGACCTTAGGTGCTGAAAAGCTATAAATGAGTGTTTTTATGCCATTTTGAAGAGGGAACTTCATTTTTCTTAAAACCCATTTCACTATAACCCTAATCCAATTCAATAAACACCTCTATGCACCCTCTAAATACCTTATCAAGCCAAGGATTAAAGCAATCAATGAGGATTTAAAGAGCTTGTATGGATTTGAAAGCAAGATTCAAGGGAGTTCTTCTTGTTCTTTCTCTAGATCTTGTAAATATGTTGCTAGAATAGGCTATATCTAGGGTTGTTTATTGTTGTCTATTAGAATAAGGATATGAATAAATGATTTTTGTGTATCTTTGGTTCTTAATGCATGCTTTTTTATATTGATTAATGGCATGATTCAATATGTCTATGTATTGAAAATCGGATATGTCTATGTGTTCGATAGAAAACCTAAATGAATATGCATGTGTTATTTGTGCTTCAAATGCTTTTATCTACTTATATAGGTGATGTTGGGTTGTGCTTCATTGATGGTTTGGCTTCGTAGAGTAGACTTTTACTTTAAACCCAGCTAATAGTTTTCATGCTATGCATAGTTGAGTTTAAGAGCAAGTCTTTGGCTTTAAACCCAACCAAGAGGATAAATTAACCTAGACTAAAGTATCCATTAACCACATTAGTGTTGATTAATTGAGCCTTAATGTCACGTACTATTTAGGTACTAGTCCTTGGCTTTAAATCCAGCTAAGAGGATAAGCTCTAAACACAAATTGCCTAGGTAGAAGGGATTGGCTTTTAGCTTTAAACCTAGTTAATAGGTTAAACCACTAGTATTGGTTAAGAGACCTTTAATCAATACAATGATAATAGAAATCCTAAGCCATAGATAGACCTAATCCATTATCATAGCCCAAGTCGAGTTGCTATGCAATCACCCTTGGTCCACTTCTGTATTGTTAGGCTTCCATTCTTTTAACTTGGCACTCTTAGTTCCTCCGTAGCTTAGATTTTATTTTTCTTTTCCTAAGCTCTATTCTATCTTAAAGAAAGCACCCATACGCATGTATCTATCCTAGCACACAATCACGTAGAGATCAAACTAAGGTAGCCTCCTTGTGGAAAAACAACCCCATCCTTACACGCTTTGCTACAAACGACCCGTGCACTTTTCGATTTAAAACACATCATTAGGCTTCACAGCTTACTAGATCTTGAAGGCATAACTTTTAATTGTCATGTCTGTGAGGAAAGATGACTTGAAAAGGCGTTTTTGTCTAGATGATAAGGAGTTCAGTAAGTGTTTGAAATTAGTTTATAATAATGTATAGGGTTCCATGAGCTAACTAGTTTGGAAGGTTATAAGTACTAGTTTTACTAAAGATTTCTTAAGAGTACAGATGTGTTCATTTGATACTATACAAGTTTTTAATGGTTTGAGACTAGGGTGAAGCAAAAATTAGATGAATACATCAAGGCCTCTTTGATCCTAATCAAAGTGGAGTATGCCTTACGTGTGAGCTCGAGGAGTACTTTGTAAGTTATAGATTGTGATTTAGTAATCTACATCAAGATATTTCCTCACAAGGGAAATGATGTAGATGAATGGAAAAATTGAATACTCGTAGACATGGAAAGGGTTATGCTATCTTAATATCAGTACTTTCTCTCAATGGGAGTATGGTCTTAAGATGACGATTTACATCTTCTATTTGGTACCATTCAAAGCATCACATGGACTTTACGAGAACATGGTTATGGCACAAAGTTGGTTTGAGCTAGGTTCCATATTTGTAATATTCCAGCTAATAGGTTTAGTATCTTTGTTAGATGGGATCAAAGGCTAAAAATGTGTTGTTTCTTGATACATCCTTTTGATCGAAGGAAAAATCATGTATTAGTCTAAGATGCAGAAATGCATGTTGGTATTTATGCTAGGTACTCAAAGAATGATGATATGATTCAGTATTTGCAAGATTTTGAATTGCTCTATAGGAGATCATTTGGTCTTCAGATTAAATCTGCACCATCCTGGAAAAGGAAAAGTACTATATGTTATCATTGTTGCACCCAGAGCCTTATCATAGTGGGAGGATTACCAAGTAATCTAATAGATGCTATGGAAAGTCATCTTGACAATTTTCCAAAGTTTTGGGTTATGGTTCTCACTAGACACGATGAAGTAGTTTTCAATTTAGATGTTTGCCATTGATGCAATAGCAATAAATTTAGAGTTTGTTACTCTAATTATGTTTGGGCTCTTGTAGTTGTATTTGAAGGGTAAAACCCGTATGATGTAGTTAGATCTACAAAGAGCATAATGAAGCTGATGGGAGGGTTAGAGTCTTCGTAGCAAGGATTGATAGTGAGGGGTTGTACTCATAAAGAAAGGGATCAATTATGATGATGCCTTCTATCTAGAAAGCCTTGCTGGGAACCATTAGGTTACTCCGTTGTTATCATTTGTCTTTACAACAATAAGATATGTAAGATGTTCGTCAAGTTAGCTTCTCTTAATCGAAAAGTTTGACAGGACATTTGGGTTCATAACCAGACAAGTGTATTGCTAGATGTAGAGATCACATGGCTTGTACAGCTTAAGAAGTCCTCTTAAGGGCTTAAGCAGACATCTAAGGAAATAGTATCAAATCTAATCAAGAAAAACAAGTCTTTTTTTCCACCAAGATATTGATAAACCGTAGGTGTGCAAGGAAGATAATAGAAATACAGTGAAGGCAAACTTTATCCAACGTTTCTGTATTATATTTGTCCTAGTTAAAATTAGCATGCAATATTCCAAAGAAATGTCTGACCTCTTAGTTATTGGAATATCTTTATCTAGGGTTGTCCAATGCCTAGAGGGATAAATAAGATATTCTAAAGCTTTCTATGTTTTAGCACATTGGGAGCTTCACAAGCTATATGTTGAATACTAGACCTAGATATTAGCTTTATGGTGAGCGTAGATAGTAGATATCAATTGATTTCTAGACCAATCTCTCTGGGTTAGTGCACTTGCACGTATCCTAGTATCTTCTAGAGAATGGAACATAACTCTTGGAGAGAGTGTTTGCCACACAGGTTGAGTCATTTTGGGAACAGAGTTTTGCAGTTGTGATCTTTAGTGCAATTAGGAGATTGTTGGGATTGTATGCCCTAAAGACTATAAGCACATAGTGATTATTGTATACAAGACATAATGTGCTCATGATATCGTTCATATGATTGAGTTTTGCACACCATATTCTCTATATTTGTGCATTGATGCAAAGTATGAAGGTTTAATGATAGAGACCAATGACTTTGGTGTGAAGTGAGGCTGGACGCACAGTAAGTCCAAGTATAAATTTAGTGACACCATAAATTGATCCATAGCATGATGGTAGCGTTCGGCATTCCACCAGGGCAAGGCTATAGTGGGCGAGTCACATTGATAGGGTAATCTACCTAGGTCATTGGATGGCTTTTTAGGCTATGCTCCTAGTACATGTGTCACGTATTGGACAGGGCTACTGTGAGTATGTCTTCTGGGAAATATACCGTTACATATAGAAGACAAGAAATTCACTACTTTTCAGTGACGAATACACTTAATCTTGAGTATGTATGGATAAACTAACAACATTGGGTGTAACACTTTGACGTGCCAAGGCAGAGGTCTCAATGTGAATATATCTGATTGCCTGGTAGTTAGGTGTTGTATTCTAACTAGTTGGTACATGCATATGCAATAGCTGAGTGACGTGTTATGTTTTTATGTGCATTTATGCTATTATTTTTCTATATTTTGGAGGAGTATTGAGCTTAAATAATTGCATTAGTGTAGTACTTGTGCTAGATATAGGCTTAAGCATACACAACTGAACATAGTTGAGTTTAAAAGGTAAATGCTTCATTAATGGCTTGTTTTGGATATTATAGGTGAGATTGAGGATTGTTTGAAGATCAAAAAAGATGGAGCTGGTTTGAGCAAGGATTGGAAGCATAATTGAAGATAAAAAGTGGAAGAAAATCAAGTTTAGAGGCTTCTGGACAAGCATCAAAGCAACCGGAAGCAAAACAGAGCTAAAATGACGCCAAAAGAGAGCAAATAGGCATTACCGGAACACTAGCTTTAGAGTACCAGTGCACCAACTCACTATTCCGCCAAAAATAGAGAGAAAATTTCTACTACTGGAATTGAGGTCCCTTAGTATCGGTGCTCCAGTTAAGTGTTCCAGTAGTCATAGAAATTGGCTACATAAGCCCGCTTTTGACCATTTTATAAAAGGATAAGATATATTCTTTCACACCTATCTCCCAAACCATCACCAACCTCCAGCACACACACACTCACACACTTTTCACCTAGTTTTAAGCTCATTTGGAGGGTTTTAAACACTTGGATTGAAGTCTACTCAAGGATTCTGTACAAGAATTACTAGGATGGAAGGGGAGTTTTCTATTCTCTCTTTCATCCTCTATTATACTATGTTTGAGTAGATTTGTTTAAGGTGTTGATACTTTTGTAATAGGTTGATTCTATGCTTCTATATTATGGGATTCAATGGCTTAATGTATATACATATGCTATGTTTTTCTTGTTTTAATGGCCATTGTTCAATACATGTCTAGGTGCTTGATAATATACCTATAAGAGTTGCATATGTATAAATTGAAGTCTATTTGCTAGTAAACACCTATAGTCCATTCTATAATCATGTCTATGTATTTATGTGTGGATCTTATGAAGTGAGTAATGCTCATATTCATGTCCATGTGTGTGTTTGCATGCCTAGTAGTAAATATGACCTCAATTTTGCATACATGTTGGTTCAAAAGTGCTTTTAACGGTGTAATCTGAGTATGACGATGTTTGATAGTCGAATAGGTCCCTTTATTCATGAACACCTTGGCCTAGAACATGTATGATTGCGCTAATAGGTCAAATCTCGCTATAGTGACCCTAGAATGATGAGGCATAATTAAAGGCTAGTCTAAATCGAGTCTCCTTTGGCTTTAAATCCAGCCAACAGGTTTTCGAGTAGATTTAGTCGACTCTAACGACACTAGGTCTTGGCTTTAAATCTAGCCAATGATTTAGGTGCTAGGGTAGGTTTGTTTGAGGTCACCTAGGAAGCTAGTTAGTTTCTCTTAAGGCCTTAAGTCATAAAGACCACGCCATAGCTCTAGGACGTGCCGCCTAGGGACGGACCTGCACTGAGTCTTAGGGAGAAATTAGGATATTAACTAAGCAACCTAGTAAAAGAGCAATTGAAGATTAAGCCATTCTATGTAATCCCATAGTATTGGAGTCTAAGATCACCTATTAACAAGTAGATGTCACCTTAATCCTTTTCATTTGTTAGTTTTCTCTAGATAGTTTGTCTCTATACTTTCCATTCCCATAGTGTAGTTTTATTTTCTTTAGTTAAAGCTCCCGACCATCCAAAAAAACACAAAAAATAGTTAGTTTAAGTTTCCCTTTTTGGCATTCTCTAGGACACACACGTAGAATCCATCCCACAACATAGCCCACATGTGGTTTGACACCTGTTCTCGCATGCACTACACTGCATCGATCTATACGCTTGCGGGTCTTTAGAGCTTGCACTCGAGAGACGACTATCAAGTTCTTGGCGCTGTTGCCGGGGAGCCACGTGGTTTGCGTTCTTTGTTTGTGTGTTTTGATAGTTGCTTTATTTGTTTTCTTTGCTTTTTCTTTGTAGTTTGCTTAGTTTTTGTTTACCTTGCTTCTTGTTTATATTATCTTACTTTGGTATTTAGTTATCCATTTCTTTTGTTTTTGTTTTTATTCTTAATAGATTTTCTAGGATTGTGGTTTATTTTCTATAGTCTAAGGAATATTGAAGTTTTCGGGGGTTGAAGTAGTCAGAGTTAGGATAGTTTGTCCATGCATCCCTTAGAAATCCCCTAGTTCCTCTTAATCCCGAACCCGATAGGATTGCAAGGCATTTTAGGAATTTAGGAGATCTTCTTGAGGAGATGGCCAATCCAAATCATCATCTTAATCCACCCAATCACCCAAGGAATCCTATTCCACCTCATGATCACCATAGGCATCAAGCCTAAGATCATTTTAGACATGAGCCCTGTAGACCGAATCCACCTATAGATGAGGAACCCACTCTTAGGCAATTCTTTCTCCCCGAAGCCTTTGAGCCTAATTTGGCTATTCAAATTCTGGGTTTGGGGGAGACAAACTTCGAGATTAAACCTAATATGTTGGCCATGCTTCCTTCCTTCTATGGGAGAAGCAATGAGAGTCCTCTAGAGCATATTACTGATTTTGTTGAGATGAGTTTCACTCTCTATGTCCCCAATGTCCCCTAAGAGGTCATACGTCTAAGATTGTTTACTTTCTCTCTTAAGGATAAGGCTAGGGCTTGGTTGCATTCCTTACCTAATGATTGCATTACTATATGGGCTGAGCTTCAATCTAAGTTCTTTCAAAAATTTTATCCCATGGCCAAGACGACCGACCTTAGGACCGCTATTATGATTTTCTCCTAATATGACCTAGAATCTTTTCATGAGCCTTGCGAGAGGTTCAAAGACCTTTTTAGACAATTTCCACACCATGGGTATGGTAATACTATTCTGTTACAATATTTCTTTTGAGGCTTAAATGACAAAAATAAGATTATGGTAAATGTCGCCTCCGGTGATGGCTTCTATCTTTTGAGACTGACTGTGGCATGGGAGAAAATGGAGTTGATGGCCAAAAATTCTTTTCAAAATTTTGCTGTGGAAAGGTCTAGTTAGGGAGGTAATAGGAAAAGTATTAATGAGGTTAGAGTTTCTTTAGATTTACCCACTAAAGTAGAGGCCTTGACAAATAAGTTAGACCAATTCATTTCCTTATCTCTTTCATCTCATAATCATAAGACTAGTCCCATAGGTTCTTCCTCCACCTCTTTAGTTGTTAAGGTTTGTGCATTATGTTCTGAATCGTCTCATGAGACCATAGCTTGCCCTTTACCATCCCAATTTCCCGAGTTCATGAAAAAGCAAATGTCTGCCACACAAGGTTATTCTCGCGAGTATAACCCATACTCGAACATATGCAATCTAGGTTGGAGGGACAACCTAAAATTTTCTTGGAGACAAGGTCAGCATGAGTCTAGTTCACATGCCCAAGCTCCACCCCAGTAGTGACCCCGTCCTCAATATCCCCTAGATATCTATCATCTTAATCAGCCCTGTCTCACTAATGCTTCTCAACCTTAGGATTTACTTGCCCCTTCTAGTAGTCAATCTTCTAGTAATGATGTGATAAAATTAATGTAGTTTATTCAAAATCAGCAATAGGCATTAGCTAGTCAGCAGTAGAAGTTAGCCGATAGTAGACAAGAGATGGCTAGCTATAGGCAATAGATGGCTAGATTTGAGACATAGTTAGGGCAGATTGCCATGTAGTTGAGTGTTAAAGACCCTAGGAAATCGCCTTCTCAGCTAGAGATGAACCCTAAAGTCTAGACCTGTTCCTCCACTGATATCACTTATCCCTCTCAGGCCCAAGCTAAGGCCGTCACCACTTTTAGGAGCGGTAGAATACTGGATAATAGGGTAGGAGTTGACTTTGCAGTGCCTGCACCTAGTGGTCCTTCTGAGTCTAGAGAGCCATATAGTAGCCCTATTGAGAGGGATTCTAGAAAGGTCATGTTGAGAGAGTTGGACCTATTAGAGACCATGAAGAGAGTAGTATTTTCTGCCTCAATCAGGAGAGAAATAAGCCTATTAACAATTCCCATGTGTCTAGAGGAGTTTCATCTAGAGTTCCCTTTCCATTCACTTTAGAGAGGCCTACACCTATCGATTCTATGCTTTTCAAGATTTTAGAGCATCTTAAGGACCTTAAGGTCAATCTTCCTTTGACAGATGTGATCCTTTCCATTCCTTCCTATTCTAAGTTCTTTAAGGATCTTTGTACAAGGAAGCATAGGTCATCAAACATTCCTAAGAAGGTGAGGCTTACGGAGAAAATGAGTAGTATTTGTACTTTGGGCCTCCTACCCAAGATGAGTGACCCCAAAGCCATCACTATTCCTTGTAGGATTAAAGAAACCCAGATTGATCACACCTTGTTAGATTTAGGGTCCAATGTGAATCTCATTCCGTACTCTACCTATCAGCAGCTAGGTTTAGTCCGAGCGCAAACCTAGAGGTGTGATAGAGGATGTTATAGTCTAGTTAGGTGAGTTCGTGTACCCTATTGACTTCATAGTGTTAGACATGGATTTGGGTCACGACTCTAGACATTCTACACCCGTTCTACTATGTCACCCTTTCCTTGCTACCATGAATGCTATTATTCACTGCAGGTCAGGGTTATTAGAGATGAAATTTGGGAATTTGAGGTCCACCATGAAGGTTGCCGAGGCGGTGAATAGGGCTAGTATAGGAGGAGAGGATGGAGAAGAGTGCTTTAGGATTGATGTAACTGATTCTTGTGTCGAGGACTTTGTAGAGAGAACTATGATCGATAGAGAAGATTTGAGAAAATTTGAGGAATTGTTGACTAGCTTGGATTTAGACACCTTAGAGCAGAAGTGTATAGCCTTTACCTCCATAGTTGAGAGTTCCTTGATTGATAAGTCAATTAAGGTTATTCCTACTAGTCCTGACTCTAGTGATATTCCCATTGATGATGTCGAGGTTGAGTCCCCTTTGGTTGAACCTAGTTCTTCTTTAGAGCTTAAACCCCTTCCCGATCATTTGAAGTATGCATTCCTAAGCCCTAGTGAGACCCTTCTAGTTATCACAGCTTCCGATCTTTCTAGTGAGCATCTCTTAAAGGTTCTTAGGAAACATAGGAAAGCTATAGGGTGGAAATTAATGATTTGAGAGGTATAGACCCTTCGGTTTGGATGCATCATATTCATCTTGAGGATGGAACCATTCCTTCTACGGAGATGTACAGGAGGCTAAACCCACACATGAGTGAAGTAGTGGAAAAAGAGATCATTAAGCTTTTAGATGTAGGCATTATTTATCTGATCTCCAATAGTGAGTGGGTTAGCCCGGTTCAAGTCATCCCTAAGAAGTTTGAGATCACAGTTGTTGAGAATGAGAAAGAAGAGCTTATCCCTATACGTACTCCTACAGGGTGGAGAGTTTGTATTGATTATAGGAAGCTCAACTTCAAAACTAGGAAGGATCATTTCCCATTTCCTTTTCTAGATCAAATCTTAGATAGAGTAGCTGGGCATAGCTACTATTACTTTCTAGATGGCTAGTCTGGGAATAATCAGATCCCCATGTTTCCTGAGGATCAGGAGAAGACCGCCTTTACTTGCCCTTATGGCGCTTTTGCCTATAGGAGGATGCCCTTCGGTCAATGTAATGCCCTAGTAACAGTTCAGAGATGTATGATGGCCATTTTTAGTGACATGATAGAGAAGTATTTAGAGAATTTCATGGATGACTTCTCAATCTTTGGAGATAGTTTTGATGAGTTCTTGAGTCATCTCTCTTTAGTCTTAGACCGATGTATGGAGAAGAATCTTGTGTTGAGTTAGGAGAAATCCCATTTCATGGTGTAACAAGGAATAGTGTTGGGTCATGTTGTTTCATCTAGTGGCATTCAAGTTGACCCAGCTAAGGTAGAATTAATTGAGAAGTTGCCTGTCCCTAAGAGTGTTAAGGATGTTAGATCTTTTCTAGAGCATGCAGGATTCTACCGTAGGGACATTAAGGATTTTAGCCATATAGCGCATCCATTGTCTAGGCTCTTAGCGCAGGATGTGTCCTTTGAGTTCGATGATGAGTGTGTTAGAGCTTTTAAAGGCTTAAATCCTTATTGTCTACGTCCCCAATCATTCAATCGCCTGACTATAGTCTTCCATTTAAGGTTATGTGTGACGCATCCGATTATGAAATAGGACCTGTTTTAGGTCAACGGCAAGATGTTGCCTATGGTGTGTACTATGCTAGCAAGACTCTTGATAAAGCCCAAAAGAACTATACCACCATAAAAAGAGAGCTTCTAGCAGTAGTCTCCTTCCTTGACAAATTTAGGTCGTATATCCTAGGGTCTAAAGTGATTGTCTACACTAATCATGCAGCATTGAGGTATTTGTTAGCTATGAAAGAATTTGAGCCTCGCTTGATTAGGTGGTTGCTCCTTCTTCAAGAATTCGATGTTGAGATCCGGGATAAAAAGGGTAGAGAAAATTTAGTTGCGGATCACCTTTCCCATTTTGTTAGTGAATCTTTTAGTGATCCATCTCATTTTCGTGATTTATTTCCCGATGAGCAATTGTTTGTAGTCTCTCATCACACATCTTGGTTTGCTCATATTGTCAATTATCTTGTCACAAGCTGCTTTCCTTCCCATTATGAGAAGAGAGAAAGAGATAGGTTCCTACCACAAGTTAGGCATTTATTTTGGGAGGATCCCTATCTTTTTAAAGTGTGTGCAGATCAAATGATTCGCCGCTGTGTGCCTGAGGACGAGTTTGAGAGCGCATTAAGTTTGTGTCACAATGAAGGGTGTGGAGGTCATTTTAGTGGGAAGAAGACCACCGCAAAGGTCTTGCAATGTGGATTATTTTGGTCCACTCTTTTTAGGGATGCCTAAGAATATTGCAAAAAGTGTTTTATATATCAACAATCTGGATCTATCTCTAGGAGAAAGATGATGCCTTTATCCCCTATTATTCCTTATGAATTGTTTGATGTTTGGGGTATAGATTTCATGGGTCCATTTCCACCTTCCTTTAAGTACCAATACATTTTAGTGGCCATTGATTATGTGTCCAAATGGGTAAAGGCTATTCCCACATGCACTAATGACCATAGGGTAGTAGTGAAATTCATTAAGGAGAACATTTTCTCTAGATTTGGAGTCCCTAGGGTCTTGATTGGTGATAGGGGGTTTGCATTTTCGCAATAGAACTTTAGAGACTTTGTTGAAGAGATATTCAATTACCCATAAGGTTGCTACTCCTTATCACCCACAAACTAGTGGACAAGTAGAGGTGTCCAATAGGGAAATCAAGCACATTTTAGAGAAAACGGTTTGGCCCGATGGAATAGAATGGTTTATTAGGTTGAATGATACTTTGTGGCCTACCATACCACCTTTAAGACTCCTATTAGTTTGTCTCTGTATAGATTGGTTTATGGGAAAGCTTGTCACTTGCCAGTAGAACTAGAGCATAGGGCTTATTGGTCAATCAAGGCCCTAAACTTTGATTTGGCAAAAGCGGGTGAGAAAATGAGGCTAAACCTAGCGAAGTTGGAGGAGCTTAGGTTTGAGGTGTATGAGAACGCCAAGCTTTATAAGGATAGGATGAAGAGAATTCATGATAAACACATTCTTAAGAAATCATTCTTTACCTCTGGTAAAGTTTGGTTGTTTAACTCACGATTGAAGCTCTTTCCAGGTACGCTCAAGTCAAGATGGGATAGTCTATATGAGGTGTTGGTTGCCTATCTTTCCGATGCAGTCAAGATCAAAGACTTGAAGGATGGCCGATAGTTGACAGTGAACGGGCAACACCTAAAGCATGCATATGATCCAAGCATGTGGATGTTTTAATGCTTTAGGATCCATATATGAAGGTTAAAGATAAGTTGGTGATCGCCTGGCTGACGACGTGGTGGTTAGCGCTACTAGGAGGCAACCTAGGTTCAATTTTGCAATTTTGCATTTATTTCACTTTCTTTCCTTTTTGTTCTTTCTTTTTCTTTCACCTGCACCAAAGTGTTGAATCCTGATCCTTTGTCCCATAAGATACACCATTGCTTATTGCACAAGCCAATGCAAGTTTTCATAAGTAATGCCACTAACCTTGTTTTTTTTTTTTGTGAGTGTTTGTGAATTTTAAGTTGCAGGGTTAGTAGTATGGTGATTTATCATTGGCATAGAGAGCTTTGAAGACAATGCAAGTATCTATCCTTTCTCCACTTGTTTCCCATGTTTCTACCCTATCCCATCATTCTTACTTGATTTGCAATGCCAATTTGCTTGTTTATATGCTTTACTTCATTTGCTTGAGGACAAGCAAAGTTTAGGTTTAGGGGTGTGGGAGTTTGGTTTTCTTGTTATATGCTTTGTGTAGGGTAGATGTGCATTATGTGCTCAAAATGGTGAAAATTTTTCAAATTTTTATACATGTAGAGTTGTTTATTTCTTGGTTGATCTTTGTGTTGGCTATTGTGGTTGACTCAATTGATTAGCGAATATGAGTAGCATCGTGGGGAAGTGAATGGAGTGGAGAGAGAACCGAGACTTGGAAGAGACTCCCTTGAAAGTTATGGGCGGTGAGGACCTTTAAGAATGATCCTTGTAGCCACCCCATAGCTTGGTAGGAAAGAGTCAAGAAAAAAGGGCTGTTGATGTGAGTGTCCCTCCCTTGATCAGCTCTTTTTCTTATGCCTAAGTCTTTCTTTTTCTTTTCTTTTTGTGTGAATATAATACAAAGCATGAAAAATCCAAAAAATTGAAAAAGGAAAAAAGGTGCAAAAATATCAAAAAGTTGAAAAAAAATTGAAAAAGAGAAAAAGCCAGAGGCACCAAAAAGTTTTATGAATAAGTGTATAAGTGATACAATGTCAACTTAGCACATGCTACCATCTTTGTAGATATGTGAATAAGTCTTTTATAAGCTATTACATTTGTATATTCTCTCATCTTGTCTTTGAGGCTTGGTGCATGTTGGGGAGGCCATGTTAGTTGAGGGGGCACGAAATATCAACTTCTCGAGTATGTGAGTTAGAATCCTAGGCTTATGGTGGATTAGCTACTTGGGAAATTCCCATAAGAAACGAGGCCCTTTATGAGTAGAGGAAGGATCCAAAGAGATTTGGGGATCTCTCCACAATAGGAATGCCCACTTCATGCTTCTTAGACTAACCTTGATAACAAGTCAATCCCTTAGGTAACCCTTTGCATCGGTTTTAGAAATAAACTCAAGATTAGGCTTGCTTGGGGACAAGCAAGGAGAAAGTTTAGGGGTATTGATGTGTTGTGTTTTTGTGTGCATTTATGCTATTATTTGTCTATATTTTGGAGTAGTGTTGAGCTTTAATAGTTGCACTGTGTAGTACTTGTGCTAGATATAGGCTTAAGAGTATACAATTGTACATGGATGAGTTTAAAAGGTAAATGCTACATTAATGGCTTGTTTTGGATATTATAGGTGAGATTGAGGATTGTTCGAAGATCAACAAAGACGGAGATGGTTTGAGCAAGGATTGGAAGTATAATTGAAGATGAAAAGTGGAAGGAAATCAAGTTTGGAGGCTTCGGAACAAACCAAAGCAACCAGAAGCAAAACAAAGCTAAAACGAAGCCAAAACAGAGCAAACAAGCACTACTGGAACACTGGCTTTAGAGTACCGATGCATTGGCTCACTATTCCGCCAAAAATAGTGAGCAAGTTTATACTACCAAAATAGAGGCCCCTTGGTACCGGTGCTTCAGTTAAGTGTTTCGGTAGTCATAGAAATTAGCTATTGATGTGTTGTGTTTTTGTGTGTGTTTGCATTGTCATTTACCTATATTTTAGAGGTGTTGAGTGCTCATAATGATGCATTAGTGTAGTGCTTTTGATAAGAATAGGCTTAAGCGTAAACAAATGTACATATCAAGTTTAAGAAACAAATTACTACACTAATTGCTTATTTTCAATGATTTAAGTGAACTTTGGGTTAAGATCAAGATTGGACGAAGAAAGGTGATGAAGATGGGAAATGCATGGGTCTAAGAGAGAAGACCAGAGGCCGAAAAGACAAAGAATGGAGGAAGAAAGTCAGCCGGACGACCACCCTTCCAGAGCTGGTCGACCGGCCACTCCAGAGAGGTGCCAAAAATAGCCGGACGACCACCCTTCCAGAGCCGGTCGACCGGCCACTCCAGAGAGCATCATTAAAAAGCCGGTCGAGCTAGGTCCATATAAATAGGGCCCGATTCTGCAGAAAAGGGGGAGGACTTTTTGGTGGATTAACACACACGTCACACCTAAAATTCTCACACACTTCACACCTAAAATTCTCACACACTTCACACATACTTTTCACACATTTCTCACTAAGAACCAAGCTTGATTTGGAGGGTTCAAACATTTTGGAATCAAGTTTGCTAAAAAACTTTGTTCAAGATTAGCTAGGATGAAAAGGAAGCTTCATTATCTCTCTTTCATTCTATTTCCTATTATGATTGAGTAGACTTGTGTAGGGTGATTTAACTTATGTAATGGGTTAACTATATACTCTTATGATATGGGATATGATGGCTGTATATATATACATGTTTCGAATTGTCTTGTTCAAATGGATATTTTCTCATTCATGTCTAAGTGTTTGATAAAATGCCTAGATGAGTAACATGTGTATAAATTGAAGCTTGTTTGTTACTAAACACATCTAATCCATGTTATAATCATGTCTATGTGTTTATATGTGGATGCTATGAAGTGGGTAATGCTTTTATTCATGTCTATATGTATATTTGCATGCCTACTAACAAGCATAACTTCAATAACGCATACGTGTTGGTTGTTAATTATTTCTAATGGTGTGAACTGAACATGACGATGTTTCGTAGTTGAATAGGTTCCATTATTCGCGCGCACCTTGGCCTTGAACATGTATGAACGCACTAGCAAGTCAAATCCTGCTGTAGTGACCTTAGAATGACGAAGTATAATTTACGGCTAGTCTAGGCTGAGTCTCCTTTGGCTTTAAATCCAGCCAATAGGTTTCCAGATAGGTTTAGTCGACCTTAGCAACACCAGGTCTTGGCTTTAAATCTAGCCAAAGGTTTAGGTACTAAGGTAGGTTCATTCTAAACCACCTAGGAAGTTAGTTAGTCACTCTTGAGGCCCTAGGTCATAAGGACTATGCCGTAGCTCTAGGAGGCGCCGCCTAGGGACGGACCCGCACCGAGTCCTAGGGGGAAATTAGGATACTAACTAGCAACCTAGTAAAAAGCACTCATGATAGTTAGCCATCATCCCTTAATCCTATAGCATTTGAGTATAGAATTACCCATTCATAAGTCGAAGTCACCCTAACCCCTTCTCAAGTGTTAGTTCCCTCTTGACCAATTTGTGCTCCCATTTTTCATATTCATAGTTTAGTTTTATTTCCTTTATCTAGAGCTCCCGATAATCCAAAGACTCAAAAAAAAATGTCTAGTTTAGATCTTTCTTTTTGGCACTTTCTAGAACACCAAGCATAGAATTCACCCACATTATTCACGCCTCCCTGTGGTTCGACACCCGCACTTGTTTATACTATATTGCACGATCCGTACGCTTGCGGGTCTTTTAGAGCTTGCACTTGAAAGACGACACCTGCTATATTAGCCCGCTTTTGGCCATTTTATAAAATGATAAGAAATATTCTTTCACAGCCATCTCCCAAACCCTAATTCCTTTTTCACCAATCTCCATCACACACACACTCACACACTTTTCACCTAGTTTTAAGGTCGTTTGAAGGGTTTTAAACACTTGGATTGAAGTCTACTCAAGAATTTTGTACAAGAATTACTTGGATGGAAAGGGAGTTTTCTATTCTCTCTTTCATCCTCTATTATACTGTGTTTGAATAGGTTTGTTAGGGTGATGACACTTGTGTAATGGGTTGATTCTATGTTTCTATATTATGGGATTCAATAGCTTATTGTATATACATATGCTATATTTTTCTTGTTTCAATGGCTATTATTCAATACATGTCTAGGTGTTGATAATATGCCTATGAGAGTTGCATACGTATAAATTGAAGTCTATTTGCTACTAAACACCTCTAGTCCATTCTATAATCATGTCTATGTGTTTATGTGTGGATCTTATGAAGTGGGTAATGCTTATATTCGTGTCCATGTGTTTGTTTACATGCCTAGTAGTAAATATGACCTCAATATTGCATACATGTTGGCTCAAAAGTGTTTTTAATGGTGTAATCTGAGCATGACGATATTTGGTAGTCGAATAGGTCCCTTTATTCACAAGCACCTTGGCCTATAACATGTATGATTGCACTAATAGGTCAAATCCCACTATAGTGACCCTATAATGACAAGGCATAATTAAAAACTAGTCTAAATCGAGTCTCCTTTGGCTTTAAATCCAACCAATAGGTTTCCAGGTAGATTTAGTCAACTCTAGCAACACTAGGTCTTGGCTTTAAATCCAGCCAATGATTTAGGTGCTAGGGTAGGTTTGTTCTAGGTCACCTAAGAAGCTAGTTAGTCACTCTTAAGGCTCTAGGTTATAAGGACCACGCCGTAGCTCTAGGAGGCGTCACCTAGGGAGGGACCCATACCGAGTCCTAGGAAGAAATTAGGACATTAACTAAGCAACCTAGTAAAAGAGCAATTGATGATTAAGCCATTCCATGTAATCCCATAGTATTGGAGTCTAAGATCATCCATTAACAAGTAGATGTCACCTTGATCCTTTCCATTTGTTAGTTTTCTCTAGATAGCTTGTCTCTATACTTTCCATTCCTCTACTGTAGTTTTATCCAAAAAAAAACACCAAAAATAGTTAGTTTAATTTTCCTTTTTGGCATTCTCTAGGATACACACATAGAATCTATCCCACAACATAGCCTCCCTATGGTTTGACACCCGTTCTTGCACATACTACACTACATTGATTCGTGTGCTTGCAGGTCTTTAGAGCTTGCACTCGAGAGACGACTATTACAGAGCTTATGTGCCCCCTTGGATTTATCCACTTAATCACCAGAAATCTAGTACTAGAGATATCCTTCAGGGATATATCGATCATTTAGTTTGTGGGTTGCTCTATAGGTCAAGAGATCTATGACTAGTGGATGATCATTATATAGGACTAGAGATTCTGAGGTTCCAAATGTAATCTTGGAGATGATGGTACTTGTTGAGACCGACCTTGACTATGGGTATACACAAAGGGGCATTTTGGTCATCTCTTGGTTGGTCGAAGACAAAGGTTACAAGAGCAGGTGACAAGCTCTTACTTAACTAGTAATTATCCTTGAAGTGTGGCTTTGCTCTTTTGTTGGAAATAAACTGTGGCCAAAATGATCTTAGTGTCGCCAAAGCGGTGGCGATGGTATTTTGGTCATTTTTGAAACAAGGGTAATTATGTGTTTTAGTCCCTCCAATAGCCATTACTCTATTGGATAATTAATTGAGGTAAATTAATTATGAGGATTGCTTAATTAAGTTTTGAGTTTAGAATTAAAAATGAATTTAATTATCTGAGTCTTCTTAATATAACTCATGGATATTTTAATTAGGTAAGTGGGATCCACATGTAAGATATTTACTGTTTAAGGTGGAATATTTAGGATAGCCTCATCTCTAGAGAATATTTTATTTCTAGAAAGACTAAGGAAGGATATTATGGTGAAATATAATATTCTAGGAACCTTATCCTTATTATGGTTGCCTTGTACTATAAATAGGACAAGATAGGTGTAATCCAAATAAGAGAATGAGATATTTTTCTTGGTAGGTATGTGTTAGATTTTTCACACACTACCACCAAGAACACACACTAAATTCCATAACCTCAATTTTGCCTTAAAAATTGCTTGCCCACTATATAGCAAATGGTATCCTAACAATCGAATTTGGAAATAGTGGAGAAGACTACTAGGAGGCTAATATGAGGCGGGTATTACACGAAGAAGCCATTTTTTCATCCGACTCATGCTACAAGGGCAAAAGGTCTTAACTTTACTCTTGTATTTTGCTTGATTGAGATGCCCATGTGTATAATAGATTATATTTATGTTATGTTTCCGCTCCCATTGTTGTTTATATGGTTTTAATCTTTAAAATACGAAATAACAACTAGTCATGGGAATAGCATCTAGATCCAACAGCGAGAGTAACTTTCAAAATTCAAAGAGGCTTGCAAATCAACCACATTAAAGAAGTCTGCGGACCGCGTGGCCTGGTACAAGCATAAGAAGTCCAAACTTGACGACTTCATTTGAACAGTTTATGGAGGACATTGTTAACATTCAAATTCTGCAATCTGCATTATGCGGTCTGTAATCTATATCGCATTAAGTCCTTGGATCGAGTTCGAGGCAAAGAACGAACCCACAATCATAAAATTGTGTAAAGGAACCCAGTGGCCGCATAGGTGTTGCAAGAAGAATTGGCTTCAATACAAGAAAATTGCCTAGCAAGAACTGTGGCCAAGAATTTGTGGCCTGGTGAAGGTTTTTCTAAAAAAAACACTATCTAAGAATACATAGTCTTTTATCACAAGTTTATAGATAAAATATTAGATTCCTCCTTCTTATTAGACTCTCTAATAGAGGACACCAGATTGATGTCACCCCTTTGCTTTACTAGCACTTTTGGCCAACGCCATACATGTGCCAACATTTGACCCAACTAGCTTTTGTTTGTTTTGCAAAAAACCCTCTGTTTGATCATCCAAGTCCGAGTTAAGAAAGTCCTACTAAACATTTCATAATATGATAACCAAAGGGTCTATTAATTGACTTTTATGATATATTAGTAATTACTTATTCAACTTTTATTTTATGAAAAGTGAACCTAAAATAGTTAATAAACATTAGATATTAATATTGAAAATTTGCTCTTACAATTTCAAAACTTAGGGCTCATTTGGATTGATTTTTTTAGAAAAATATATATTTTTAACTTTTGGAAAAAGATACTGTTGAATGTGGCCCGTATTATATAATTAATATGTGTCATTTTCCTTGTAGTATACTGTTTACTTTTCCTAGTAGTATACTGTTTCCTTATCCTTGTAGAATACGGATTAGGATACTTGTGTAGTATAAATAGGGGCTAGGACATTGTATTTGGTGCCTTAGGGTCGCACCCCATGGGGGTGTAGAGGTTCATACCTCTTGTGGTATGTGGGGTGAGAGAAACCAAAGTGAGAGCCTTGTAGCATTCGTGATCAGTAATATAATTATTCTCTGTTGCCCGTGGACGTAGGCTTCAAAGCCGAACCACGTAATTTCTTGTGTCCGTTATTTCTTCTCGTATTCTTCGTGTTTGCATGTTTTTCCCTAACAAACTGGTATCAGAGCTTAAATATATTCCGCTGCTTGAGGGAAAAAGGAAAAATCAAAACTCACTGTGAAACCAAAATTTCTCAAACCAAACTGTGCCCAACTAAACAAAGCTCTTTGTTCGGCGAGGAGTGCTCCGGTGCTGTCTACGTTGAGCGTTGGTGGTTGGAGTGGAAGCTTGCGTCGGCGGGTCCTGGTTCGTGTTTGGGTTTGAAGAACAAGCGAAGAAGATAGAGTTCGCGTGCTCTTGAGGTTGGTTTTTGGTATTCAGGTATTATTTTTTGGAAATTGGTTCAAGTTTGTAAAGCAGGTTTAGGGTTTGTAGGCTTTGGGTCTCTGGGTTTATTTGGATCGGGCCTGGGTAGTGGCCTTGTCCAATTTTGGCTAGGCCTTGGGTCTTAGGTTAATTAATTTTTTATTGGGCTTGGGTTCTAGGCCAGAAAAATAATAAATTTCTTTTTTGGGTTTGGGCTTAGTTTAGGCCAAAAGAATAAAAAAGAAATTTTTATTTGGGCTTAGATTTAGTCCTGAAACCAAAAAAAAACTGATTTGACCTTTGACCAGGGTTGACCAGGGTTGACTTTGACCGTTGACCATTGAGCAAGGGTTGACCGAGTTTGACCAAAGCCTTACCCCACATTTTTCGACGTGCTGAGTCCATTTTTGGGCTCTTTTTTTCCAAATTCTGCTCCAAAGTACGTGTTTAGGGACGGTGTTGACTTTAACCAACAGGTTTGACTTTGACCGGTGTTGACCAAAGTTGACCAGGGGTGTTCCTAAGGTTTTTCGACATGCTGAATCCGTTTTTGCCATCCATTGAGCCAAATTCCATCCCGAAGAGTGAGTTTTGAGCAAATGAAGATGTCTTCCACAGGTGGAAAGTTTGAAATCGAGAAGTTTGACGGGAGAATGAGTTTCAGTCTTTGGAGGATCAGATTCAAGGCATTTATGACAATGCAGGGACTTTGGAAAGTCATTGAAGGAGTGATCCGGAAAAGATAGAACCAGAACGAGAGAAGAACTCAGCGAAAGCCTTGAGTGCAATACATATGTCCGTGACAAATGAAGTATTCTTTGGAGATTCTTTGAGAAGACGCATGAGCTGATTGAGGCTTGGAATACTTTGGTGGAATTGTATGCATCTAAATCTCTCACTAATCGCCTCTACTTGAAGAAGCGATTGTATCATCTTAGAATGAAAGAAGGTATCTCACTAAAACAACACCTTGATGAGTTTACCTCTTGTTTTATTGCTTTGAAGGATGTAGGTGTTAAAATTGATGACGAAGATCAAGCTATGATCGTATTATGCTCCTTACCGCCTTCATATATGAACTTTGTGGACACTATGTTGTACGGGAGGGATAAAATTACTTTTGAAAATGTGATTACTTCATTAAAATCGAAGGATCTTCAAACACATATTCCGGGACATAGGGAAGAAGTTCATGGGGAAGGTTTAATGAGTAGAGGGAGATCGGAGAATAGAGGTGGATCTTCGGATAGAAAGAAAAGCAAGTCAAGGTCAAAATCAAGAGCAAGGAAGCTACGCTGTTTCGAGTGTGGCGAAAAGGGTCACATTAAGAAAGAATGTCCAAGACTGAGAAAAGGAAAGAAAAAGGTGGAGAATTCAGCTAATGTGGTGGAAAGTGCTGATGGAGATAACTCGAGTAGTACTGGGGAAGTTTTGACTGTAAGTGGATCACAGTGGCAAAATCAATGGATTCTTGATACTGGTGCAACGTTCCATATGTGTCCTAGGTGCGACTGGTTCTCTTCTTATTCCAAAAGAGAAGGGAAAGTCTTTCTAGGCAATGATCTTTCGGTAAAGGTGGAGGAAATGGGCATCATAAATATCAAGATGTTTGATGGTATTACAAGATCTCTCGAGTGTTGGCATGTACCGGAGCTGAAGAAAAACTTGATTTCTCTTGGGCGTTTGGATTCTCATGGATATAAATTCCGAAGTGAGAATGGTGTCTTAAAGGTGACCAAAGGTGCAATTGTGCTCTTGAAAGGGAACTTGACTGGCGGCCTATATATCCTTCAAGGTAGTACAGTTACAGGTGTTGCAGCTGTTACATCCGAGGAGAGTGATAATGACACTACGCAGTTATGGCACAAAAGGTTGGGCCATATGAGCGAGAGGGGACTAACCGAGCTGAGCAAGAGGGATTTGCTTTGTAGACAAAGAACTGGAAAGCTTGAATTCTGCGAGCATTGTGTCTTTGGAAAGCAAACCAGGGTGAAGTTCAGTAAGGGGCAGGAGAACACCAAAGGCACACTTGATTATATTCATTCTGATCTTTGGGGTCCTAATAAAGTTCCTTCCAAGAAAGTCGCTGTATTACATCACTTTCATTGATGCATACTCTCGGATGGTGTGGGTATACTTCTTAAAAACTAAAGATGAGGCGTTTCCAACATTTGTCGAGTGGAAGACGTTGATTGAGAAGCAGACTGGTAAACAAATTAAGCGTCTTAGGACTGGCAATGGGTTGGAATATTGCAACAAAGAGTTTGATGAGTTCTGCAAGAAACACGGCATTGTGAGACATCGCACATGTGTAGGGACACCACAACAGAATGGAGTTGCAGAACGCATGAATAGAACTCTGGTGGAGAGAGCTCGTTGTATGCTCTCCCAATCTGGTTTGAGTCAAGACTTTTGGGCTGAAGCCGTCAATACGGCATGCTACTTGGTGAATAGGTCTCCATCTAAAGCTATTGAATTGAAAACTCCTTTTGAGTTATGGTCTGGTAAGCCTGCTGACTATTCTCGATTGAGGGTGTTCGGTTGACCTGCATACGCTCACGTGAAGAATGGCAAGTTGGAGCCGAGGGCAAAGAAATGCATATTTCTAGGCTATGCGTCCGAGAGGAAAGGTTACAAGTTGTGGTGCACAGATCCAAAGTCTCCAGGTTTCCTCATCAGCAGGGATGTTACGTTCAATGAGTCTGCTTTATTATACCAAGAAAAGGAGAAAGCGATAGCTTATTTAGACCACGGTGTCAAAGAGCAGGTGGAGGTATTTTCTGATGTACCAAATATTCCATCTAGCAATAGTAGCAGTCAAATTTAGCCGACTCAAACAACTGAGGCACATGATCAAAATATGCCTGAACAACAGAAGTACACCATTGCCACTGGGCGAGAAAGGAGACAGATTTGAGAGCCTCAAAGGTATGGATACGCTGATCTTGTTGCTTATGCTTTGACTGTTGCCGAAACAATTGAAGGACATGAGCCGAATTCATACAAAGAGGCCATATCTGGGAAAGGTTCTGCTCAGTGGGTGGGTGCCATGAGTGAGGAGATTGAGTCTCTTCATAGGAATCAAACATGGGAGCTTGTTGAATTGCCTAAGGGACAGCGAGTTGTCGGTTGCAAATGGGTTTACAAGAAAAAGGAAGGTACTCCAGGGGTTGAAGGTCCTCGATACAAGGCACGGTTGGTGGCAAAAGGCTATACACAAAGGGAGGGTGTTGACTTCAACGAAGTGTTCTCTCCGGTTGTGAAGCATACTTCCATCAGGGTTTTACTTGCCTTGGTTGCTCTTCATGACTTAGAGCTTGAGCAGCTAGATATGAAAATGGCGTTTTTGCATGGTGATCTTGAAGAGCAAATTTACATGAGTCAGCCGGAGGGGTATGTAGTTTCTGGTAAGGAGAACCATGTTTGCAAACTGAAGAAATCCTTGTATGGGTTGAAGCAGTCACCTCGGCAATGGTACAAGAGATTTGACACATTCATGGTAAGTGCTGGATACACAAGGAGTGCTTACGACAGCTGTGTATATCTCAAGAAGCGTCCAGATGGTTCGTTTGTGTACTTGTTGTTGTATGTCGATGATATGCTTATTGCTGCGAAAAGTATGTCTGCAATCGACGAATTAAAGAAGCAGCTAGGTGATGAGTTTGAGATGAAGGATCTTGGAGCAGCGAAGAAGATTCTTGGCATGGAGATTCACAGATATAGAAACGCTGGGAAGCTATTCTTGTCTCAACAAAGTTATATTGAGAAGGTCTTTGGAGCGTTTCGGGATGCTTAAAGCTAAGCCTGTGAGTGTGCCGCTTGCTGCTCATTTCAAATTGTTTGCAGATTTGTCACCTAAAACTGAGGAGGAGGTGGAGCATATGTCTCATGTTCCATACTCGAGTGCTGTTGGAGCTTGATGTATGCTATGGTGTGCACTCGTCCTGATATTTCACATGCAGTTAGTGTTGTGGCGGTATATGGCATCACCGGAAAACACACCGAAGCGGTGAAATGGATAATGAGATATTTGCGTGGCAATCGCGAATATAGGATTGCTATTTAGCAAGATGACCGAGATTGCGCGAGGTTGGTGGGTTATTGTGACTCGGACTTTGCGGGTGACCTTGATAAGAGAGATCTCGGCGGGTTACGTGTTTACTCTCTGGATGTGCTATCGGTTGGAAAGCGACATTCTGATCTCTTGTGACATTGTCGACTCATCAAGCGAGTACATAGCAATTACTGAAGGCGTGAAGGAGGCCATGTGGTTACAAGGCACGGTTCGTGATCTTGATGCACAAGATACAAATCTGATCTTTTGTGATAGCAGAGTGCAATCCATCGGCGAAGAATCGATTTATCATGAGAGAACTAAACCCATTGATATCAGATATCATTTTATCAGAGATATTATATCACAAGGAATCATATCGGTGCAGAAGATTTCTACCCATGAGAATCCAGCAGATATGATGACTAAGGTGGTTCCAGTCAGCAAGTTCAAGCATTGTTTGGATTTGGTTGCTATTTGCGGTGTGGAGTAGTGAGCCCTTAGGGGCAGTTGGCTGCAAGGATGATGGTGTATTGATTGGACCGAATACGTGCCAAGTTGGAGATTTGTTGAATGTGGCCCGTATTATATAATTAATATGTGTCCTTTTCCTTGTAGTATACTGTTTACTTTTCCTAGTAGTATACTGTTTCCTTATCCTTGTAGAATACGGATTAGGATACTTATGTACTATAAATAGGGGCTAGGACATTGAATTTGGTGCCTTAGGGTCGCACCCCATGGGGGTGTAGAGGTTCATACCTCTTGTGGTATGTGGGGTGAGAGAAACCAAAGTGAGAGTCTTGTAGCATTTGTGATCAGTAATATAATTATTCTCTGTTGTCCGTGGACGTAGGCTTCAAAGCCGAACCACGTAATTTCTTGTGTCCGTTATTTCTTCTCGTATTCTTCGTGTTTGCATGTTTTTCCCCAACAGATACTTTCTTGAAAAGCCAAAATTTTTGAATTATAAAAAAATTTGAATTTGAGTTTTTTTTTCACAATTTTAATTTTTTTTAAATTGATCTAAATACTTTTTGGAAAATATAATTTTTTCAAAAAAAGTGTTTTCTCATAAAAAAAGCCAATCCAGACATGCCCTTTGGCTCAAAGCACTATTTATTGGTAAGTGAAAGTGACTGAGGAAAGAAAATGGTCTTAAAGGAGCAAAAAGAGACGAAGGGAGAAATATGAGACCTATTTGGATTGATTTGTAAAAATTATGCATCTTTATATAAATATTGAAAAAGAAAACTTTTTTCAAAAATCTCAAAAAATTATTTTTTTAAAAAAAATCTTATTTGAGTACTTTTTTAAGAATTTCTATCTTTTGTAGAAATCAATTCATATATTTATTGAGATAATATCGTTTTACAAGAATGGTACTTTCTAATAAAATATAATAATGCAAACGAGTCGATAGCTTATCTTGAGATTCTAAGTTAATATTCAAGTTCTCCCTTGCTTCAACGTTCAAAAACAGTCTCTTGTCCTTTTCCTCCTATAATTTACACACAATAACAACTTTACTCTCTACCCCACCGCACCACCTTTATTTCAAACTTCAAACCTCAAACGTTTCTCTCACTCTCTCTCTTTCTTGGTTGTACAAATTTTTACCGCCTGCTCTCGTGCTTCAATAAGAGTTGTCAATTTATTATTATGCACATTCGCAAACTTAAAACTCCTTTTTTCAGTACCACTACACAACCAAAAGATAAAGCCTTTTTCACGCTTTTACGGGGGTGTTTCTTCTTCCTATTTTTTTTTTTTTTCTGTCTTTGCCATTCTTCAATAAATCTTCCTTTTAAGAAAAGCAGCATTTGAGCCCTTAAAAGCTTTGAGGAGAAGACAATTAACGGTAAGATTTTCTTTTTTCTAGTATCCCATTTCACATTGAATTTGTAAAAAATTTATGTTAGAAAGATAAAGATTCATAATGGTTTAGTTGGCTACTTCTTCACCGTACCCTTCAATGCATCTCAATGGTTTTTACACAGCAAAAGCTTCTCATGTAGTTGGGTTCTTCATAGCCGTTTTGCTTCTTAATTTTCCATAATGTGGTATGCGTATTTGTATACTAGATAATGCTTAGTTTACTGAATGCATCAAGCTATTGTTTATTGTCTCTGTAGCTTTATTAGTGGTCAGATCTTGCGGTATTCATGATCATGACTATTTCACTCTGTGAAAATGAATGTTTGCCGATGTTATGCGACCTTTCTTGTTTTGGACCACATTAATTACTTAGTATCAATTAGCCAAAAGGCTTCAAAACGATCAAAACAATAGCAATGAGTTTAGTTCTGGTTGTTTATATGGGAAATGATGAGAAGTATCAATTAGCCAAAAAGGAAAAAAAAAGGATGTGAGTACCCCTTTAATTTTCAAATCAACCACACTGTAATGTCATTATTAATGGGCAAAAATCTGCACGTCTTTTAGCGACACACACACGCACACACACACACACATACATATATATGCATGCTGTTGACAAGGCTAATTTTGCGAAGTCTACTTTCACTCTGTTCGAAGAGCATGCTTCATTGCTTCAGCATCATTTACTAAAGGTCCTTTCATATTTTTTCTTTTTTCTGTTGTCTTTATATTTTCGGGAGAAAAGAGTAAGTTGCCTTTTCCTCATTTGACTTGATTTTGGGCCCGTTTGAACCAACTTACAAAAAAAAGCATTTCTTGAATAACTTTTGAATAATTTTTAACTTGTAGAAAAAGCGAAATTGGACGAGTTTCAACCTTTTCTCTACATACCAATTCAAACTCTACTAGGATCTATGTAGAAAATATTTTGTTCAAGAAAGTTTTTTATTTGTTTTCTTTTTTTGGCTAAAAAGACCAATGGAGGATAGCCTTTTGCCTAGTTTCGTATGACCTTTCATCTAGATCAGCATACTCTAATCTCAGGCCTGCACTTTCCTTTTGGTGCATTGCAGTTACTACTTAGGGTGATTCTGCATTTAATGCCTTAAGTGCTTTATGAAGCTTAGTTATTCTGTATGTATGTGGTGCAATACTAGTGAAACATTAGAAGTTGTTAAGCTACACAGATTTTCCTAAATATAACAGCTTCTCTTTCTAACTCTCTGCTATGCATCTGTGTATATTTTTTTTCCTAATTAACATTCTTGCTAAGCAGATCACAAATTCTCTTAGCAGCCAACAATTACCATTTATTTGATCATATCGATCATTGTGTCTGAGCCTGCCAAATGCCAAGATCAAGGTAACTTCACACAGTCTTAAGACGTAAACATCACCACCTCATAGCTCATGTAATTGTGTTGTTATTGGTGCTAATCCTAATTTTATTATGTGAGAACAGGGTTTCAGAAATGCATCAAAGGCAATCTCCCAGAGGTCCATCACAATTGAGGACATCAAGCTCTGATTCTGAGCCCTTTCATCATCATCGACCAACTGATAGGAGCCCCAAGCTAGGGGGAGGAGATCGTCGATCACCACGGGGTACTCAATCTGATCCAGTGAATCAAAAGAAACTTGGAAGTCGTATTGCAGATTTGGAATCTCAACTCGGGCAAGCACAAGAGGAGTTACAATGTCTCAAGCAGCAGCTGGCCTCTGCTGAGGCCGCAAAGAAGGCTGCTCAGGAACAACTCGAGAAGAAAACGAAGAAACCGAATGCAATCAAAGCCAAGGGTTCCCTTCCAAATGAATCCAACAAAAAGGATAACAATAGCAGTACCCTACCAACATGTGAAATTGTTAATGAAAACCAACGAGAAACTGATGTTTTTGAAGTTCCTGTTGAGCCTAAGGCTGAGGTTAGCCAGCCCATTGTTCATGATGAGCCTGATATTAAAGCAGTCGACTTTTCACCAGCCATTGCTGAGCCAGAGAATCCATCTGTTGATGAGCTTACTCTGAAGAATGATGAAATAGGCTTGCTGAAGGCTAAACTAGAAGCAAAGGATAAAGAGTTGGAATGGTTTCGTCACGAAAATGAGAATCTCAAATCTCAGCTGAGTGAAAAATTTGTAACCTCATCAGCTCGAGTAAAGCAAGAGGAGATGTCTTTGACGTTAATTCAGGTTCAGCAAGAGCTGGAAACAGCTAAATCTAAAGCTGTAGAGTTGAACAAAAAGTTGGAAGCTACTGAGAAAGCAAAAGAGCAACTAGAGAATGAGATGAAGAAGCTTAGAGTACAAACGGAGCAATGGAGAAAAGCAGCTGATGCTGCTGCTGCAGTCCTTGCTGGGGGTGTGGAGATGAATGGGAAAAGGCTTTCTGAGAGATGCGGGTCGATGGACAAGCATTACGGTGCTGGTAATTTGTTCAGACCGCCGGTTAGCACAGGTGGTGGTTACATTGGTTCGCCAGGATTGATAGATGATTCCGACGATGTTTATGGGACTGGAAAGAGGAAGGGGTCATCTGGTATTCGAATGTTCGGTGATCTGTGGAAAAAGAAGGGCCAGAAATGAGACAATTGATCACCTCTCTGCTGGGAGACCTTCTTTACTCTCTCTTATGTTCGTGATCATATTTTAGCAATTAGCAAAGTGGTCACTCACCATCTTGTGTTGATAGTATGTAGTCTCTCTCACTCGTGTTATGGTGGTCCTTAATTAGGTAACTTTTTCAAATTAGGTGTATGGGCATTTCGCTGCTGATCTTTCCATCTTATTGTTAGATTTGTGTATGATTTTGTAATATCTTTTAAGATAACCAAACAACCTTCACATTATCAATTGTTTGCACACATTTCTTGATGATGAACCTCAATCCTTCCTCAGGCCAAACCATCGTCATATAATATATATGATGGTTCCTGCCAGAAGTATGGTTGCTCAATTGCATAACAACGCCAGATCTCTGGCCTTGCCCTCCAGGTTACAACAAAAGTTTGAGTTCGACTCTCAATGAAAGCACCAAAGTTATTTGTGTACTAGAATTAACGGAACTGAAGAAATTCATTAAAGGAAGAATTAGAGAGAAATTGTTGAAGAAAACTGGCTGCTAGTACATGAAAGGAAAATGGGTTGATACATTCATGCCCTGTTTCGAGCTCATACTCAGTACCAATGCCTAACACCATCACATGGTTATGACAGCTTCCGACTGTCATGCTCCTTACACACAAGAGTCCTTCAGCTGGTAAAATTGTCACGCCCCCAAAGCTACTAGATGAGCTCGGGGCCATGATCACCGCGAGCCTAAGAAGGCTACTCCTCTTAAGCCCGCGAGACTCTAAAAAACTGGATATGAAACTACAACTCAAAAATATTTCCATTAGAGCACTCATACCATCAAGGCTAATTATTTACATTGTGCAAATTAAGAAAATAAAAATACAATCTACAAAGAAATCAAAGCTATTAGATTTCATTTAACCGGCACCAAGAAAAGTCCTCTCTCAAATACCCCAAACCATCACCTTTGCAAAAACATGTAAATAAAATAATAAACGAAACAAAACTCAGTAAGTCGACGCCGAGAAGGAGACCTACAAACTGTCCTAACCGAAGATACCAGATTAGGATCAATAAAAGACAATAAGAAATAACAAGAGTGTACTTAGATATATGAATATACAAAATCAAATTCACTTTCAGATAAGTTGATACCCCAAAACCAAAGTGTAACTCAAAGCTGTGATATTGATACTAAATGCATCCCGCACACCATAAAAGATAGGTATTTGTTCACCTCTTCCCCTTTCAATAAACCTTCCACCAAGGACGACACAGAATGGCCACTTGCGGTCCCACCTCCTTTGCCTGGACAGTCACAGAAATACAACAGATATCATATATACAACAGTCTCGCCCGCTGGATGGATGTCATAGCTCCAAGCATAATACATGTATCAATGAAGTACATATGGTCAACAAAGTACACCCGGAACACAATGCGAATTCGAAATTCTTATTAACGAATAGAAGCAGTATTGAAAGAGAAGATCAGAGGTGTATAGGGGAACCAAAGTGACACAAAGGAATAGCAAGACACTAACATATAGAGGGGTAGTCCAACTTATCTCAAACTAGCTTTTAGTCAAGCATTCTCCTCTTCTAATAATTATAACAAATTTCTTACAAGAAATATCACAAAATACCAAATACAAAGTCAAAATCTCATTAACATAATAAGAGTATTAAAGAGATATATTCAAGAGGAACAATGAGAATAGCTCATGTAAGGAGATGATAAAAGAAATATGACAATTAAAATGAGCCGCACATGTTAGCAACATAATAATCCTATTTTATTTCATGGTACACACACATAATATTTAACATCTAAAGAGTTCAGGAAGTATCAAAAGCAATATGAAAAGAGAACGCACCATAACACATGTAAGTCACTCTACTAATTAAATTATATTACCTTGCACTAGCATAAGTAATCATACATGATATACTCATAACATTGATTCACTTTACTAATTAAATTATATTACCTTGCACTAGCATAAGTAATCATACATGATATACTCATAACAGTGATTCACTTTATGTGCTAAAGGTTTTCTAAACATTTTATTAACCACAAAAGGTTTTAGATTCATATGTATATATCTACGTATATACACGTACACATGTAACAACAACCTGCACCTTATTAGTTTCACCTTGTATCTACCCTGACCAGATACTTGTATATAATCACATACTTAAAGACGGCAAGATAGATGTGTACATGAGCAACATATTTACTGACTAGGCATATTTATTTACTAGGCATACCAGACATACTCTTTAGCTTTCTCTTTTATCCTTCGTTTTCATTCACTACCCTCTATTATCATTACACACAATAAGACCCAAAGTCAAGCCTTCTTAGTTCTTTCAATTAAACAGTAATACACAATCAACTTGACAGCACATATAAGCATCCATGTCAACATACAATTAGTAGCTAGAAGAATTCAACTGTATAGATATGTGCACATGAGGTTCTAGACCAAAGCAGAGATATACAAATGAACACATGTCAATTATCAAATCTTTTATACTTCTAGTAGTTCAAGTAAAATTAAGCAACCTCTCAAGATTATTGTTAACCAATTTTAGCTTTATCTATACATAATTCATACGCACTGGCTTTAGCTTACACATACAACCTTCCATAGTTTCTCAACCATAACTCAAACACAACCCAGAATCTCTATTTGAATTTCCATAGCCATCAATATATACACATATAGCCTCTCTCATAAATCACATAATCTTACCATAGCTCACAACCCTAGCAGATAATTGATATGCACACAAGCATCGACCAATCCAAGTATAAACACCTATAGTCGCACTAAGTCTACTTATAGTTCTTGTTAAACACTTCAATGGCCAAAGTAACAAGAATTCTTCCTTCACAAATTCAGCTTACATACATACAACCAAATATGTATGTGTATGTGTGCGTGTAGATACATGCCTAAAACACAACAGATGAATTAAGATTAAAGTGACCCGAGTAGATTAATAATACATATAGAAGTAACTAAAATTAACTCCCGTTTCATCTTTAATTTCAGTTTTACATACACCACCCAAATCACAATCTGTAACACAAATATGCATAACAAGATTATTTACAAACACTAATAGTTAGCTAAATAGATAGAGTAGATAAAATTCCACCATTTCCAATTTACATATATATGAATATATATACACATACATAAGCACATATATACACATGGGAATATACCAAACGAGTTAGGATACTAATAATCTATGAAAACTAAAGATACTTACTTGAATTAACTCAAATAGATCTCAATTCCCTTGGATTTCACGTTTCAGAGCCAAGAGAAGAGAAGGATTAAGGGGAGATTGGTCACGGGTTTAAGAGGAGAAGAGAAAAATGACGGGCTCTATCTTGTGTTAGAGCCCGTTTGGCTAAGCTTATTGTGAAGTAGTTGTAAGTAGAAGCCACCTATAAGTAAGTTGATATATGTTAAGATAAAACGTGTTTATAAGATGCGGACATATTTAATAAATAAATGCTTTTAAGTAATAATGAAATGATTAAAAGAGACATTATTAATTAATGTGATAAAATTGTTTAAGGATAAATATGTCTTTTTTCACTAGTTTGACCAATAGCTTATAAGCAGCCAAATAAAAAAAGTTGGTGTAGGCTACTTATAAGCTGGCAAAATGACTTATAAACTGATTTACCAAACAAGTATATTGTCATTTTTGGTTCATGAGTTATTTTAACCAACTTATAAGCTTAGCCAAACACCCTTTTAATGTGATAAAAGAATCCATTTTTACCTTATTACATTTTTGCCCCTATTTGTACCTTATTTATGAAATTGCCGCAACCAAGCATAAGTCATACATCTAATATAAGTATATGAATGCACGTGGACAAACAAGGTAGTAAATTTGTTTAGTTTTCCCTTTTCTTTGCCTTTTTTTAACGGGTATTACAAATATGGATTGTGCCTCTCATCAATTGATTTCCTTTCTTATTTAATTTGCTTTCTTACAAGGCTGAAGTTGTTATAAATTGGGCTCACCATTGTGTAGAAATTTACATGGACTTTTTTTTCCTTTTTTTTTTGGCGAAATAAACAAGGAATTTTTATTGAAGTTGAAAAAAATTTTATATGAGCAAATGAAGCAAAAACATTCAGCCAGGATATCTAAGTCTACATCCCAAGCATTACATGTATATCTATTGATTCTAGAATTAACATAGTTCCTACCAATATAAATATCATGCTTTACATCAAAATAGATATTAACAAACAATTGTTCTTTACATAACACTGACAACCCATGAACCCTCCTGTTTCTTTCAAGTCATATGTGATGCACAACTAGCATAAAAGAAAAGTTTGGTCACCTTTGCTTGGAGAGAATTTACATTCAATTTACAAACACCATCCCAATTGTAAATCCAATGTTGACCTTTGACCATTCCCATTCATCTTTGCCAAATGTGCTTACTCAGTCTACATTCAAAGAAGAGATGCCACGATCTTGCATAATCGTCTGCAAAAGACACAATAAGGGTCCACCGCCATTCCCCACATTAACAGTCTATATGGATGATGATCCAAGAAGGTAAGCCAAGTACAAAAGGCATGCCTAGGAGTATGACCCTAAAACCATACTGTACTGCTTCACTCCATACGGGTCTAACATGAGTGACAAGCTTTATACATTGAGTTTGTAGAGAATTGCCGATTAGGATGAGGGAACCAAACCACAATATCTTTGACTTGGGGGTTTTAGGTTATGCTATTAAAATTTTGACTAATGAAATCAAAGAGTTCAGTTTGAGGCCGAACCCATTTATCATTATCAATACTGTGATCAACTTGGTCTTGTAACAATCCACCACTCAAAGCAATAGTTTTTTACCCAAGAATATCCTTCAAAATAAACAATGGGTGCCAAAAATCTGGCAAAAAAATTGTGTTTTTATTACTGCTAAAGTTGTGGAAGACAAGTTCCTTCATAATGTCTCTAAGTTCAAGCAATTTCTTCCAGTACCATAGGGCATAAGTATGTATCTTAACATTCCAAATACTAGAACTACAAAGACAATACTCACTGATCTAATTGAGCTACACAAAGTGTTTCCCTTAACAATATTCCAAATATGTACTAGGTTACTAGCATAATTTGACTCCATGAGATTCTTGAATCCAACTCCTCCTTCTTCCCTATCTTGACGAACATATCTCTGTTGGGATTGTATATACATGTCATAGCAAAATAACAATGATCATCCAATCAAATAACATCATGATTTTGGAGAGTTAAAGGCTAGAACTTTTTCTGTAGATGATCTATATACCTTCTTTGTCCTCTAGTTTATTTAGTTTTATTCAATAGATATAACCATGGTTATGATGGATGCAGTGAATTTTGCTTTCGGAGTTATCACATTAGGGGGAAGGGGGGGGGGTTTCAATGCAACAAACAAACATTACAAGATTTAATCCAACCCTGAAAACTAAAGTTTATAGAGATAATATAAATATATTTATCTATTATATCAGTGAAAACATCATCTTCTCCAATAATGATCGAAGAAGGGTGACGTTCTTACACAAAATTTTATTTAGAAAAGAAAATTCAAAATGTGAAAATTCATGTACAAGAAAACAAGTGAGATTTCTAACACAAAAGTTTATTAGTAATCCACCACCGGAAGCATAACCGATGGTCTGAAATATGCATTGGAAATGTATGCACCAAGCAAGGGTGCAAAGTTTGGTACTCCTAACCATATGAACATTACATTAGTAGCAAACACTTGGTCCCATTGAAACACCATCAGCAAAAACACAACAAAGTTTGTAGATAGCCCTATTGTTGTGAACCTCTTTAGTGATACAATTCCTACAAATATTAGGTGGCTTGCCATCTCAATACACATTTGAGCCAATATATGTATATATGTTGTGTTTCTTATATCCTGATCTAAGATTTTAAATTTAAAAAATATATAAAATTTTATATCTTTTCAATTTAAGATTTCAAATTTCAGATAATATATAACAAACATAGTAGAAATATCAAATAAGGGTTGCAATATTTACTGATTTTGTAATGCTTTTAAATAATTATATTTTCTTGTTCAAAATAAAAACTTGATTATTTTGAATTAAAAAATATATTATACAGAAAGTTATAGTTCTACCCTGAAATATCTTTAATCCAACCCCAGAAAAGAATGAGCTATACATACTTGACACAATAGGATGTATAGAAGTGGTTTATTCATTTGATATTCACGTCTATATATACATATACATATATATACACACATATACATATATACATATATATATATACACACACACAAATACATATACATATATATATAGACACACACACACACACATATATATATATGTATGTATGTGTATGATAGGATACAAAATTGAGTGAGAGGGAGGCCTAGAATAAATGGCATGGCTCTTTACCCGTCAAGCTCTTTTCGTGTTGCCTTTGATTTCTCCATATCCAAATCATGCTTCAATTGTGTGAAGTGCATGCATAATGTGTGTAGTATAGGTGCATAGTTCGTGCTTTATGTGTGCACAATGTGTGTTGACCAAATGTTTATTAAAAAAATAAAATAATAAAAAAACTATTATGTTATTCTAGCTAATGTGGGTGTTTTTGTCTTTTTATGTGTCTAATACAATTCTAGCCACATGACTTTAAGGTTCATGGCCATAACATCGTATGGGATAAGGTCATGCTCCATCCCATTTTATGTGGACCAATTCGATGCTTCTATTGAACAAGGGAAATAATCAACAATTTCTTTAATTAGTATTACATATCTTTCACTATGGTCATGATCATTGCATCAACTCTAATTATTTATATCCAAACTTCAATGAGTTGCGTTTTGGGTTTTGGTTTACTGACCATCTTTATGGTTCTTGGCATTGAACTATTCATTTTGGACACAAAAATTTATGTTTATGTGAAGCTAGAGGGTAGTGTGTTCTTTAGCATAGCACAAGCCTTGGTTCTTTAGCTCCATAATAATGATCATGGAAGTGTTAATGATGTCTTCTACGATCCATGCATGATGGGCCCACCTTCGTGAAAAACCTTCTACTCACAATTGAAAATGATTCTTCGATTTGGTTCAGTTCGGTCTATTCGATTAGGTTAATAATGGAATGCTCACCCTTAATTGTATGGACTGTTGAGAGGATAAGAAGAACTTCATTTGTAATGCATGCTTGCCCTGATGGCATTGTGCCCGTATCAGTTTTCCGGCTTACTCTATAACTAATAGTGATGGGGTTTGCTGAGGCATTCCATTTCATTGGATAGATTGAGTTTTACAACAAGCAATTTCTAAAGAATCTGAGCAGCTTGGCTAATTCTCTATTCATTTGCACCATAGCTGGAGCTAATTACACTAACAACAAGATGGTGATCATTGTATATAATGTTACGGAGACGTGTGATCATCTAGATTGGTTGGCCAAAGACGCTAATGAAGGTAGGATAGAGAATTTGTACTTTATTATTACAGGCATGGGTGTGCTGAACTTGGTTTACTTTTTGGTTGTTTCTCAAGGTTATCATTATGAAAGTCAAATTTGAGTTTTGGACAAGACGCCTCTTGGTTTTGTTGAGCTAAATGGTATTCAGCAATGAGAGAATTATAGGTTGATCATGACAGATATTGGCCAAAAGATGTGTATAACCACCTTCACAAAAATGTTAGCATTACATGAAAATGCATGTCATAGCATAAGAATAATGATCATTGAATCATATATCAACATCGTTTTCACGAGTTAAAAGTTGGAATTTTTTTTGTAAATGATCTATATAGGTGCTTTGCCTTCTGGTTTATTTAGTTTCATTCAATAGATATAACTATGGTAGATATAGAGAATTTTTTTTGTGGGACAAGTAAGAATGTTTTTCATTAAAATTCCAGATGTACAAGAGGATTACATGTCGAGAAGACAAAACTATACAAAAATATTTTCAAGTTTCCATAATCTACCAATTTCAACATTTGCTCTAGTTGAAGGAAACTTTCTTTTTAACATAACTTTACATCTTACATCATTATAAATAGTAACAAAAAGACTTTCTTCAGTAAGAATTTTTTTGTTGAAGATTCTTCTATTTCTTTCCAGCCAAATATGATAGATTGTAGCTCCAAGCAAGTGCTTTAAAATAGTTGTCTTCAAGTTCTTTTCAAGAGAATGTGGTGATAAGTAATCAATAATATCCTCCCACACAATGAGGTGTAAAGGACACTTTGTGAGTTGAAGCCCTTTCCTCCAAATTCTCCTCGTGAAGCTGCAAGAGAAAAATAAGTGATCTCTTGTCTCACATGCAAAGTGACAAAAAGCGCACAAAGGGTTATTTACAATGCCCCATTGGAGCAATTTATTTTTGGTGAAAAGCTTGTCTTTGAAAGCCAGCCACGCAAAGAAAGCTTGTCTAGGATTGAAGCCCTTGAACCAAATCAAGTTAAAGCCCGGGAAAACCTCGCCTTTTGCTCGAAGATGCTTCCAAGTGCGCTTGAAAGAAAAGGATCCATTGTTTGAAAGAGTCCAAACAAACCCATCATTATGATCCTCAATGAGGTCGAAAGGTGGGGGACTGATATGCACAAGGGTGATCGGCCAATTCCATCCATGTTGGAGTAAATTTCACAAACCAAGGCATTTTGTGAAGGTTGAGAGAAGATACTACTTCTAAAATGAGAAAGAATACCTGTTGGATGCCAATTATCATTCTAAAAGGATGTATATCTTCCATTTCCAACCACATGCTTAATATACTTCCTAGCATTTTCTCTAACATTCAAAAGATTTTTAAAAACCCAACTAGCATTTCTTGGGCAATCCATAGTCCATATAGATCCACCCTTGATGTAATTTGAATGAATCCAACGGCTCCAAAGGCTGTCCCTACAAGTAAACATTCTCCAAAAAACTTTGAGGAGGTAAATAAGATTTATCTCTTCAAGTTTCCGAATGCCAAGACCACCTTCATTGTGAGGTAAACAAATATCCTTCCAAGCTACTTTTGGTCCCACATTTCTCCATAGGAAGGATTTAAACTTTGATTCAATGGAAGAAATAATGCTCTTTGGAATATAAACCACACTGGCCCAATATGCACAAGTTTGAAGAAGGGTCGATTTGATGAGCACAATTGTACCCGCATAAGAAAGCCATTTATTTGCCCAGTTCTCTATTTTTCCATTAATTTTCCCAAGGAGAGGAAGAAACTCATTTTTCCTTAATTTCCTAGAAACAAGTGGGATTCCCAAGTAATGAATGGGAAACATACCTTCTTTAATATTAACTTCCGCCAAAATGCTTGTCTTCACATCAGTAGCAATACCCCCAAGGTAAACGTCACTTTTTGCCTTATTGATCCTTAGTCCCGAAAAACTTGAAAATTTCTCCAATGTATCAAAGATGCATTTAATGGATTTGAGATTTCCTTTGCAAAAGATAAAGAGATCATCTGCAAAACAAAGATGATTGAGCTTTAAATGATTGCATTTAGGATGAAATCCGAAGTCTAGGCTTGAGCTAAGCTTGTTGAACATGCAGGTAAGAACCTCCATGGAGATAACAAAGAGGTAAGGTGAGAGTGGGTCACCTTGTCTAATGCCATTTGCACCTTTGAAGTAACCTTCCAAGCTTCCATTTATGGAAATAGAAAAACTTGGAGTAGAGATACACTCCATAACCCAATCCACAAACTTTCTAGGAAATCCAAAATCAATGAGGGCTAATTCAATGAAATTCCAGTTAAGTGTGTCAAAAGCCTTCATAATATCCACTTTAATGGCACATCTTGGTGAAATATGGGCTCTATTATATCCTTGAAGCAGATCATGGGCAATAAGAATGTTCTCATTGATAAGCCAATTCTTCACAAAGGCAGATTGATTCCAAGAAATGATTTCTTCCAAACATTGCCTCATTCTATTTGGAAGAATTTTTGAAATACACTTATAGATAGTGTTGCAACAAGATATAGGCCGATAGTCCTTAACCCAAGTAGGGTTGTGGACTTTTGGGACCAATGCAATGTAAGTAGCATTTACCTCTTTGAGGAGGTTTTTTGAGTCAAAGAAGGATTTGATAGCTCTTGTGACATCATCTCCAATAATTTCCCAAGAGGCCATGTTGAATTGAGAAGAAAATCCATCTGGACCCGAACTTTTGTTGGGCTTAAGAGAAAAAAGAGTGGCCTTGATTTCCTCATTAGTGATAGGAGCCAAGAGAGCATAATAGGAGTCATTACCAATTTGTTTTTCAACAATGTACTTTATTTCAGCCACACTAACATTTGAGCTTGAAGGTGATCCAAATAAACTCTTGAAGTAGTGGATGAATTCAAGCTTCACATCCGAGGCCTTAGTAAGGAGAACCCCCTCATTATTTGTAATAGCACGGATCGAGTTTTTGGCTATTCTCTCTTTGATAGCATTATGGAAGAATTTAGAATTTGAATCTCCCTCTTGGAGCCATTGGATTCTAGACTTTTGATGAAGCATTGCTTTGTGTGTGGATTCAAGTTCTTCAATATGAAGAGTAAGAGCTTTTTCTTCCTCAATTAAATTTGCTCTATGATCTTCATTGAGAATGGCTCTTTGAATATCTTCAAGATTGCTTCTAAGTTCACTAATGTGGAATGGAATATTACCATAAAGCTTCTTATCAAACTCCTTAAGAGCTTTCTTAAGGATTTTTTGCTTTTGAAGAAGGATATACATTGGAGTGCCAAAAACCCGTGCCCTCCAATGACTTTGAACAAAAGTTAGGAACTCATGATGTGAAGACCAAATATTATAAAATTTGAATGGTTTTGGGCCAGAGTTCCAAACCTATTCGAGAACAAGATAAGTGGACAATGATTAAGAAAGTATCCTTCATTTCATTCATCCAGCAATCATTTCCAAGTGCTCTCTCAAGCTTGCTTGCCAAGAAGAAGGAACCCAAACTTCTATTTGTCCAAGTAAAGTGCAGCCCCAAAGCTTTTAACTCACACAAACTAGAATTTGCAATGTAATTTTTGAAACACCAAGTACTATTAGGGAGAGTGGGGGAATTAGACCTATCTCCAACATGAAGCACCTTATTGAAGTCCCCAATTACGCAAAAACAGCCCTCTTCACACCAACTAGGCCAAAGACCAATCTTTTCCCAAAGTTTCTTCCTTCATTTTGCATCATTTCTCCCATAAATGAAGGCCACAAGGAAAGATTGGTTAAGATCAGCAAAAAAACAAAGTATGCCTTGATCAAAAGAGTCAACAACCTTCACATTAATACCTTTCTTCCAAAAGAGCGAAAGGCACCCTTTAATATTCTCATCCACATAATTCTCAAAACCCATTTTGCTAAAAGAAAATCCAATGGTAGAAGTACAATCCAAATTAACAACTTTTGTTTCCAAAAGGCACAAAATATCAAGGTTGTGCTTATTGATCAAATTTTCACTTCATTTTGTTTGTTCGGGGAATTGAATCCACGAATATTCCAAGAACAGAAATTCATTGAGAAATTTGAATTGTTGGAGTCAAATGCTCCATAACCATTGCACCAAGTTTATTTTGCAAGAGAGCTTCCTTGTTTTGGACTTCCCTTCTATCCAATGAGATACATTCTCTTTCTTCAATTTCAAGATCAACATTCCTTTCAAGAATTTCAAAGTTGTTTTTATGAACCATATGTGGAAGAGAATTTGAGAGGTTACCTTTCATTGGGGAAGATGGCTGAGAAGTAGAAGGCAAGGAAGAAATAGCAACTTCCTCATTTCTCTTAGCAATGTTTTTCCTTCCCACCGACTTCCATTCTTGATGAGCTTTGTTTTTGTAAGAGCTTTGTGCATTACTCATAGTAACAATCTTGGAATGTTGCAAGTGTGCCTTATCAAGTGGTTGAGGTTTGGGAATCAAAGGGCAGTTTTCCTCAATGTGCCCAACCACCTTACAAGAGATGCATTTTAATGGCTTCCATGCATATTCCACTTCAACCTTTGCTTTGGACCCATCCCTTAACTTGGGAAAGATCACATCCGGAAGATTCTCCTCAAGATCGACCTCAACACATATCCTTGCAAACTCAAGGTTTCTTCTAGTTTCAGTCATGGCATCTGATGTCTTCTTTCGAGTGCAAGCTTTAAAAGACCCGCAAGCGTACAGATGTGCAATATAGTGTATACGAGTGCAGGTGTCGAACCACAGGGAGGCGTGAATGATATGAATGAATTCTATGCTTGGTATCCTAAAAGTGCCAAAGAGAAAGATCTAAACTATATATATTTCTTTTCTTTTGGATTTTGGATTGTCGGGAGCTCTATGTAAATGAAATAAAACTAAACTATGAATAAAAACAAATGGAAACGCAAGTTGATTAAGAGGAAACTAACAATTGGAAAGGGATTAGGGTGACTTTGGCTTATGAATGGGTAATTCTATACTCAGATGCTATGGGATTAAGGAATGATGGCTAACTCTCATAATTGCTCTTAACTAGGTTGCTAATTAGTGTCCTGATTTCCCCCTAGGACTCGGTGCGGGTCTGTCCCTAGGCGACGTCTCCTAGAGCTACGGCGTGGTCCTTATGACCTAGGGCCTCAAGAGTGACTAACTAATTTCCTAGGTGGCTTAGAATGAACCTACCTTAGTACCTAAACCGTTGGCTGGGTTTAAAGCCAAGACCTAGTGTTGCTAAGGTCAACTAAATCTATCCTGAAACCTATTGGCTGGATTTAAAGCCAAAGGAGACTTGACCTAGACTAGCCCTAAATTATGCTTCGTCATTCTAAGGTCACTACAGCAGGATTTCACTTGCTAGTGCATGCAGAAATATGCGCTATTGAAGTTATGCTCGTTACTAGGCATGCTAATACGCATATAGACATGAATAAAAGCACTGCCCACTTCATAGCATCCATATATAAACACATAGACATGAGTATAACATGGATTAGATGTGTTTAGTAACAAACAAACTTCAATTTATATACATGTTATTCATCTAGGCATTTTATCAAACACATAGACATGAATGAAAGAACACCCAATTAAACAAGACAAATCAAAACATATATATATTCATCCATCATATCCCATATCATAAGAGTATAAAATCAACCCATTACATAAGTTTAATCACCCTATACAAATCTACTCGAGCATAATGGAAAATAGAATGAAAGAGATATAACGAAACTCCCCTTTCATCCCAGCTAATCTTGACTACAACTTTTGAATAGATTTGCTCCAAAAGATTGTTGAATCCTCTAACTCAAGCCTGGTTCTTGATGAAAAGTGTGTGAAAAGGGTGTGTGAGGCGGCTAGAGAATAGGGTTAAGCGTGTGTGAGGTTTAGGTGTGAAGTGCGTGTGTGGCTCCTTCTTAAAATTATGCTTCGCATTGGGCTTTATTTATAGGTTCGCGCATAGCCGGTCGACCGGCTTGGTCGACCGGCCTCTGGAGTACTCGACCGGCTTTCTACTAGGGCTCTCTAGAGTGGCCGGTCGACCTAGCCGGTTGACCGGCTCTTGAAGGGGGGTCGTCCGGCTTTTCGATGGATCTTTTTGGAGTGGCCGGTCGACCGACTCTTCTTCCTTGGTCGTCCAGCTGACTTCCTTCATCCAATTTTTCGTCTTTTTGGCCTTTAGTCTTCTCTCTTAGACCCGTGCATGTCCTATCTTCATCACCTTTCATCGTCCAATCTTTGTCTTAGCCCAGAGTTCACCTAAATCATTGAAAACAAGCAATTAGTGTAGCAATTTATCTCTTAAACTCAATATGCACATTTGTTTACGCTTAAGCCTATTCCTATCAAAAGTACTACACTAATGCATCATTATAAGCATTCAACACCTCTAAAATCTAAGTAAATGCCAATGCAAACACACACCAAATCACAACTCATCAACATCCATTTGGAATGGTGTTCCAATAAATGAAGCAACATAACCAAGACCCCTTGTCGACCAAAGTGACATTGGAACATCTCTAAGCTTTACCCAAATAGGCAATTTTTTGCAGCTCAAGTTAATATACTCAAGATTAGGCTTCTATTTTCTAAGAAGAAGTGGCCGATTGTTAACATGCCAAAATTGCTGAAGGATTTTTTGACAATACTCTTCTTCTTCAAATTTGAAAATATATAATCCTTTCCCTTTATTTATGATTTCAACATTTCCAAATTTCCACCATGCCTTTTCCACACCATATTCCTAATAAAATAAAAAGGTGATGGTGCCCCCATAAATTTCCCAACAAGACAATGTGTCCAAAGTTTCTCTCCTTCATCATAAATCTCGGCTGGAGGGTCTTCAACCACTCTATTACCATTTTCAACCCTAACCTCAAATTTATTTTCAATGTGTAAGTTTGTGCTTTTGAACTTAGCAAATTCATTTCCCCAATTTGGGGAAGGCTCATTAGGAGATGGTGTGTACCTTAGTCTAGGTGGCCGAATCCAAGTATTGTGTTTTTGTTTCTCTTCAACGAGTTTGACATGATCAGCTTCAGCACCAATTTCACACACTTCCTTCTTGTGAGTAGTATATTTTTGGTCAAGGAGAGTGTCTTGACTTTTGTTATTTGATATGGAGTTAGCTTTTGATGTGGCAGCCACCTCATCACAACTAATCCTAGTTGGCAAGTCAGCATATTGAGTCTGGCCAAGTGGAGGGAAATGCTCCAAGGAGTCAATTGATTTTTGAATTGGATTTTCATGTTCTTCCAATATTTTAGTTTCCAAGAGATGAGTTGTCAATAGACTATTTGTTGGTGCCCCATTTGTCAAACCTTTTTCAGCAAAAGTACTACAAGTCCCAAGTAAAGTGTTATTACCCAGTCCATGAAGAGAATGTCCATCGAGTAAAGACTTGTCCCCAACAATCCCATCTTCTTCTTTTTCTCCAGCCGAGACTTTGAGAGTAGTTTGAGCATTTGTCTTCTCCTTTAATGGCTCTCGATAAGTTGGAGAAGAAAATAACATTTGAGCAATGTTGAGCTCTTCAACCTCCTTTGGTAAAGATGATTCCTTCCCTTCTCTTGAAGCTGAACTCATCTTTGAACTATTTAGAAGATGCTTAACAAGATTTCCTTTAGTGAGTTCTTGCTCATTCGAGAATTCCTTGAGAGTTTTACCCAATTCAAGAGCGCCAAAAATATCTTTTAAGTCCTTTGAGGTTGAGGAGGCGTCTTCACTTTCAACAAGAGAAAAGGAAGAAGCCGACTCAACCTCATCCAAACAATCAGACTTATTTTGATGAGCTTTAAAAGAGGAGCTATGCAAACTCGATTTTTTCGCATTGATCCTTGCACTTGATCTAGCGGGAGAAGATCTTTTCTTCTTTGCCATGAATCTCGAGATTTTGCCATCAGATATAGAGAATTTTGTTTTAAGAGTTATTACATTCGGATGAAGAGGGAATTTCAATGCAACAAACGAACATTACAAGATTTAATCCAACCCTAAAAACTTAAGTTTATATAGATAATATTAATATCTTTATTAATTGTATTAGTGAAAACATCATCTTCTCTGATAAAGATAGAAAGAGGGAGATGTTCGTAGACATATTTTTATTTAGAAAAGAAAATTCAAAATGTGAACATTTCTGCACAAGAAAACACATGAGATTTCAAACATAGAAGTTTATCAGTAATCCACCGCCTAAAGCATAAGCGACTATCAGAAATCTGCCCGTGTATACATTATAAATGTATGCCCTAAGCAAGGGTGCATGCAAAGTTTGCTACTCCGAACTAGATGGATGTTACATTAGCAGTCGGCATTTGATCCAAGTGAAACATTGTCAGCAAGAGCATAACAAAGTTTGCAAATAGGCCTATTGTTGCCAACCTCTCCAGTGATATGGTTCTTGCAAATATTGAGCGCCCTACCGTGTCAATACATGCTTGAGCCAACATATCTATGTTTGTTATGTTTCTTATATGCTGATCTAAAATTTTAAATTTGAAAAATATAAACAATTATATATTTTTCTGATTTAAGATTCACATTTTAGATAATATATAACACACATAATAGTAATATCAAATGAGGGTTGTAGTCTTTACTAATTTTGTAATTCTTTTGAATAATTATATTTTCTTGTTCAAAATTAAAATTTGGTCAATTTGTATTAAAAATTATATTCTACAGAAAGTATAGTTCTATCTTGAAATATCTTTAATCTAACCCCAAAAAAGAATGAGTAATACATAATTGACACAATAGTATGTATAATGGTTGTTTATTCATTTGATATTCACGTACATATAGGTATATACATACACAAACAATATTGATATGTACATAAATATAGACACACATATATGTGTGTGTATAACTAGATACAAATTTGAGTAAGAAAGAGACCTATAATAAATGGCATGGCTCTCTATCCACTAAGCTTTTTTGTGTTGCCGTTGATTTCTCCATATCCAAATCATGTTTAAATTGTGTGAAATATGTATACAATCCATGCAGTTTGCATGCACTATTCGTGCATTATGTGTGCACAATATGTATAGTGTGTGTAATGTGTGTGCATAATGCGCGTTGACCAAATGTGTGTTAAAAACAATAAAATAAGAAAAAACTATTTTCTTATTCTTGCTAATGTGGGGATTTTTGTCTTTTTATTTGTCGAATACAACTCTAACAAAGTGCCAAATAGATGTTTTGTTCATGACCTTAGGGTTCATGGCTACAGCCTTAAGTAGCATAAGGCCATGCAACATCCCATTTTGTGTGGACCAACTCGGTACTTCAACTGAACAAGGAAGGAAAGGATCAACAACTTCTTTAATTGGTATTACATATCATTTACTGTGGTCAAGACCATTAATCAACTCTGATTGTTTATATCCAAACTTCAACGAGTTGGGTTTTTAGTTTTGGTTTGCTTACCATCTTCATGGTTCTTGGCATTGTATTCTTCATTTTGGGCACAAAAATTTATGTTTATGTGAAGCTAGAGGCTAGTGTGTTCTTCGATATAGCACAAGGCTTTGTTGTTGCTTACACGAAATGTAAGCTTTAGCTCCTTGATAATGATCATGGCCATGTTCATGGTGTCTTCTATGATCCACCCTTGATGGGGCCCACCTTTGTGAATAAAATCCCCTCACCAATTAAAAGAAATTCTTTGATTTGGTTTAGTTCGGGCTAGTTGCTCAAGTTAAAAATGGAATGCTCACCCTAATTGTTGAGATTGTTGAGATTGTTGAGAGGATAATAAGAACTTCATTGTAGCACATGCTTGCCTTGAAGGCATTACACCCATATCAATTTTTTAGCTTACTCTATAACTGATAGTGATGGGGTTTCCTAAGGCATTCAATTTCAGTGGATAGATTGAATGTTACAACAAGGACTTTCCGAAGAATCTGAGCAACTTGGCTAATTCTCTATTTTGCTTGCACCATGGTTGGAGCTAATTATCATAACTACATAATCTCATGTTAGATTTGAGAAGGTGAAGCCTCTTGGTTTTGTCGAGCTGAATGCTGTTTAGCAATGAGAGAATTATTGGTTGATCATGATAGAGATTGGAAAAAAGATGTGTTTAACCACCTTCATGAAAAGTATTAATGTTACATGAATATGTAGGTCATAGCATAAGAACAATGATCATCCAATCATATATCAACATGGTTTTGATGAGTTAAAAGTTGGAACTTTTTCTATCAATGATTTATATAGGTGGTTTGCCTTTTGGTCTATTTAGTTTCATTCAATATATATAACCACGGTGGATATAGAGAATTTTTGCTTTAAGAATTATAACATTAGGGGGAAGGGGGATTTCATTGTAACAAACGAACATTAAAAGATTTAATCCAAACCTAAAAACTTATGTTTATAGAGATAATATCAATGTCTTTATTTACTGTATCATTAAAAACATCACCATCTCTTATAAAGATAGAAGAATGGTGACGTTCTTACACCTAATTTTTTTTAGAAAAGAAAATTTAAAATGTGAACATTCATGCACAAGAAACAAGTGAGATTTATAGCACAAAAGTCTATTAGTAATCCATTGTCGACAACATAAGCGATGGTCAGAAATGTGCCCGTGTATGCATTGAAAATATATGCACCAAGCAAGGGTGCAAAAGTCTCTACTCCTAAGCATATGGACATTACATCAGCAGTAGACACTTGGTCCAAGTGAAACATGGTGAGCAAGAGCAAAACAAAGTTTGCAAATAGCGCTATTGTTGCTAACCTCTCCAGTGATATAGTTCCTACGAATATTGGGTGGCCTGCCATGTCAATGCACACTTAAGCCAATATATGTATATATGTGATGCGAATTCCAAGCACAAGCCTTAAAATTAGCCTGCAAGTGCATGGTTCAATGGTAGCCTAATGTCCAAATACAAGGTCGTATTCTCGGGGAGGCTAAAACGGCGTATGACTTAAAGCCATGTGTTTTAGGGAGCTACTCTAGGTCCTAAACAACCAATATTTTTTTTTGGGTTTTAGATTGAATGGAGCTCAAGGAAAAATAAACATAATCTAAAGACTACTAAACTAGAATAGTGGAATAGGGGATGGCAGATACAAGCTAACTAAAGGAAGCAACCAAGAGAATTAGGAACTAGGGGTGATCTTCACTTGATTATGGGTGATCTAAGACTCCTTTATTAAGGGATTACTTGATGGATTGGGTTTTAGGGGTACTCTTGTCTAGGATCCTAATTAGCTACCTTATTATCCACTAGGCCTCAATATGGGTCTATCCCTAAATGTCGACTACCTAGAGTATAGGGTGGTCCTTATGACCTATGGTTTTTGGACTCGTCAATTAGTCTCCTAGGTGATGTTGATTGATCGTACCTTAGCATCTAAACTGTTGGTTAGGTTTAAAGCCAAGACCTAATACATCTAAGGTCGATTAAACTAAGCCTAAAGCATATTGGCTGGGTTTAGAGCCAAAAGAAGCTCGACTAAGCCTAATCTTTGGTTACGCGCCATCAATCATGCATCACAATAGAAGTTTAAGCGTTAAAGCAAAAGTTTACACATGTTCTAGGGGATGGCATTTGTGAATGCATAGACATATTCAACTACCAAGCAAATAGACATGCTTGAATTACACCATATTAAGCAATAAGAACCAACACGTATTGTATTGAAGCGAGCTTTGCTATTTAGGCATGTAAACACACACTTAGACATGTATGAATGTAGTAATCACTTTGTATTTTTCTTCATACAAGCACATAGACATGCTCACTTAAAGATATAAATGTGATTAATAGCAAACAAGCTTCAAAATATATATGCTATTTCATTTAGGCATATCATCAAACACATAGACATGTAAGAAAATAGCCATTGAAAACCCTAAAAACAAGCATATATATTAAAAAATCAAATATCCCATAATAATCGAGTAAAAGTTTAACCCATAATACAAGCTTCAATAACCCTTTAAATATCTACTCAATCATAGAAGAAACTAAATACAAAAGGAGAAATAGGACTTTCCCTTCCATGCTTAGCTTCCTCTTTACAATCTTTACTTCAATTTACTATTCCAAGTATTTGATTCCCCCAAAGAGAGCTTGAATCTATGGGTAGATGTGTGTGAGTAAATGCGTGTGTGTGGTGGGTGAGAGTGATAGAGGCTAGGGTTTTAAGTGGGATGAAATGGGCGTGTAAAAAAAATTCCCTTCAATTTGCTAAAAATCACACTTTTATAGCCTGCTCCAGTGCACAGCTGGTCGACTGGCCTTAGGAAGAGGGGGACTGGCCTAATATGTGAACTTTCTGACTTGGTCAGCTAAGGGGGTTGGCCAGCCAGTCTTGATAGGTGGGTGACCTGCTTCTCTGCACTTATGCCCAAATTTTGCTCAGTTTGCTCCTAATCTTCTCCACTTGCTTTGTGCTCCTTTTGGGGGTTTCCAAAAGGCCTTTTCTTGAATTCTTCATCTTCAAAACACCCCTAAAATTTGCTCCACATCCCAAGCATCAACAATTAAGCTCCAATCATTACTCCAAACCTCACCTAAAAGCACAGAAATAAGCATTTAGTGTAGTATTTTATCTATAAACTCAACTATGAAAATTTATATCCTCATATACATAAGAATAGTATATATGCCAAACTAAAGCCATCTAATAAGCACAAAATGCCTCAAATATCATATAGAAATACATCAATAACCCCATACAAACCAAGACATATCAATATGTTGTGTTTGTTAAATGCTGATCTAAAATTTTAAATTTAAAAAATATATAAAATGATATATTTTTTTGATTTAAGATTTCAAATTTCAAATAGTATATAACAAACATAGTAGTAATATCAAATGAGGGTTGCAGTTTTTACCGATTTTGTAATTCTTTTAAATAATTATATTTTTTTCTTCTAAATTAAAACTTGATTAGTTTGTATTAAAAAAATATATTAGATAGAAAGTTATAGTTCTGCCTTCAAGTATATTTAATCCAACCCTGAAAAGAATGAGCTACACATACTTGACATAGAAGTATGTATAGAGGTGGCTTATTGATTTGACATTCACATACATATATACATACATACACACACACACACACATATATATATATTTATGCATATACATATATGTTTGTGTATATGACTAGAGACAAAATTGAGTGAGAGAGACCTAGAATAAATGGCATGGATCTCCATCCGCCAAGCTTTCATTGTGTTGTCTTTGATTTCTCCATATCCAACTCATGTTTCAATTGTGCCAAGTGTGTGTGCAATGTGTGCAGCTTGTGTGCACAGTTTGTGCAATGTGTCTGCATACTGTTTATTGGCTAAATGTGTATAAAAAAGAATAAATAATAAAAACTATTTTCTAATTCTTGAAAATGTTGGTACTTTTGTCTTTTTATGTATCTAATACAACTTTAACCTCATGGCCTTAGAGTTCATGGCCATAGCATCAAGTGGGATAAGGCGACGCTACATCCCATTTTGTGTCGACCAATTCGATGCTTTAGCTGAATAAGGAAGGAAAGGAATCAATAGCTTCTTTAATTCATATTGCATATCATTCATTGTGGTTATGGCCATTGCATCAACTCCAATTGTTTATATCCAAACTTCAATGAGTTGGGTCTTGGGTGTTGGTTTCCTCTCTATCTTCATGGTTCTTGGCATTATACTCTTCTTGTTTGGCATGAGAATTAATGTTTATGTAAAGCTAGAGGATAGTGTGTTTTCTAGCATAGCGCATGCCTTTGTTGCTGCTTATAAGAAACGTAAGATTTAGCTCCCTGATGATGATCATAGCCATGATTATGGTGTCTGATGTGTTGTGTTTTTGTATGTGTTTGTATCGTCATTTAGCTATGTTTAAGAGGTGTTTTAAGCTTTAAGAGATGCGTTAGTATAATACAAATACTAGAGAAAGGCTTAAGTTTATGCAAATATACATAGTTGAGTTTAAAAACAAATGCTACGATAAAGCATACTTATTTCTTGTGTTTGGTGAAGTTAGGTCAAAGCTCAGAACTTGAATTGAGTTGATGTTGGAGTCAAGCTCGAGGTGTTCAGGACATGGGAGAAGCATAAAAGAAGCTTTTGGAGGTGACCGGGTGAAGAAAAGAGCAACCGTGGCGAAATGGAAGCAACATGAGAAAAATTGGCCAAGATTTTGACCTGGCCAGTTTAGCCCCTTCTAGGGCTGGTCTACCGCCCTGGTTGACTGTCTAAAATAGAATGTAAGGCCCTTAGGCCAGTCGACCTAGGTGCTAGGCTAGTCAACTTAGGTGCTAGGCCGGTTGACTGGCCAAGGCCCCCAACTAGACACAATTGCTACACTATTTAAGCCTTTTTTCAGCCCTTTTTCACCTCCTATTCACACACCCACTTCTTACATGCTAAACTCCACCTTCACCCACCTCCAATACACACATTAACTCACACACCCACCTAGATCTAAGTTGATTTTGGAGGATTACAACATCAATTGATGAAAACTTGCTCAGGATTGTAGAGGAATCAGCAAGGCTGGAAGGGGAGTTTTCTCAACCCTCTTTCATTCTCTTTTATTTTATGCTTGAGTAGGTAGATTAAGATGGCTAAACTTGTGTAATAGGTTGATTTTTGTACTCTTTGTTATGGGACTCCATGGACTTATATGTATATATATATATATATATATATATATGTATATATATACATATTTGTTCTTATTTTGAAAAGCTTTATATCATTTCATGTCCATTGATGTTTGTCTTTCAAGTGCTAGCTCTAAAGACTTGCAAGCGCACGGATCGATGTAATGTAGTGTGTGCGAGAATGGGTGTCGAACCACAGGACGGCCATGTTGTGGGATGGATTCTACGTGTGTGTGTATCCTAGAGAATGCCTAAAAGGAAACCACAAATAAATATTTTTAGTGTTTTTGGATGATTAGGAGCTCTAGCTAAAGAAAATAAAACTACACTATAGGAATGGAAAGGATAAAGACAAACTATCTAGAGAGAACTAACAAATGGAAGAGAATAGGGTGACGTCTACTTGCTAATGGGTGATCCTAGACTCAAATGCTATGGGATTTACATAGAATGGCTTAATGACCGATTGCTCTTTTAACTAGGTTGCTTAATTAGTGTCCTAATTTCTTCCTAGGACTCGGTGCGAATCCATCCCTAGGCGGTGCCTCCTAGAGCTACAGCATGGTCCTCTTGATCTAGGGCCCTGAGAGTGGCCAATTAGCTTCCTAAGTGACCTAGAACAAACCTACCCTAGTACCTAAACCATTGGCTAGATTTAAAGCCAAGACCTAGTGCCACTAGAGTTGACTAAATCTACCTGGAACCATATTGGCTGAATTTAAAGCCAAAAGAGACTTGATTTAGACTAGCCCTAAATTATGCCTTGTCATTCTAGGGTCACTATAGTGGGATTTGTCCTAATAGTGCATTCATACATGCTTTAGGCCAAGGTGTTTGCAAATAAAGGGCCTATTCGACTAGCAAACATCGTCATGCTCGGGTTACACCATTAAAAGCACTTTTGAGCCAACATGTGTGCAATATTGAGCTCATATTTACTACCAGACATGAAAACATACACATAGACATAAAGATAAGCATTGCCTACTTCACAAGATCTGCACATAAACACATAGACATTATTATAGAATGGATTAGAGGTGTTCACTAGTAAATAGACTTCAATTTATACATCTGCAACTCTCTTAGGCATATTATCAAACATCTAGACATGTATTGAACAATAGCCATTCAAACAAGAAGAACATAGCATATGTATATATATTAAGCCATTAAATCCCATAATATAGAAGCATAGAATCAACCCATTACACAAGTATCATCACCCTAGACAAATCTACTCAAACGTAATATAAAAGATTTCCATCCTGACAATTCTTGTACAAAATCTTTGAGTAGCTTCAATCCAAGTGCTTGAAACCCTTTAAGCAAGCTTGAATCTAGGTAAGAGGTGTTTGATTTTGTGTGTGTGTTAGAGGTAGTGGAGCTAGGGTTTTGTGTTTGTGTGTTGGGTCTAAAGATAATCCCCTTTAAAAGCTAAAAATCGTTCTTTTATATCATCTGCTGTGAATTGCCGATCGACCGGCTCTTCTTCTTAGCTTGAGCAACTTTCATAGTGATGCTCTCTAGATCGATCGGCTCTTTAGGGGAGTTGACCGGCTAAAAATGAGTTCCTCTCTGGAGTGGCCAGTGGACCGGCAGTGTTTGCTCTTTCTTGCTCTCGGTCTTCATTGCACGACCCTTACCTCTTCTATTTTCATTGTTCATCCCTGTTCAGGCTCCGTTTTTGCCTTATAGCTCACCTAAAGCACAAAATTAAGCATTTACTATAGCAGTTGACTTAGAAACTCAACTATGTCTATTTGCTTACGCTTAAGCCTTACTCTAGTATATGCACTATACTAATGCATCTTTTAAAGCTCAAGATACCTCTAAAATATAGGTAATTAACAATGCAAACACACACAAAAACACAACACATCAACACCCCCAAGCCTTCTCCTTGCTTGTCCCCAAGCAACCCTAATCTGAAATTTATTTCTACACCTAAGGCAAAGGGTTACCTAAGGGATTAACTCATTATCAAAGTTAATCTAAGAAGCATGAAGGGGGCATTCCTATTGCAGAAAGATCTCCAAGCCTCTTTGTATCCTCCCTCTACTCATAAGGGGTCTCGTTCCTCATGGAAATTTCCCAAGTAGCCAAGCACCACAAGCCTAGGATTCTAACTAACACACTCGGGATGTTAATATTTCATGCCCTCTCAACTAACATGGCCTCCTCAACATGCACAAAGCCTCAAAGACAAGATAAGATAATATACAAATGTAGTAGCTTATAAAAGCCTTATTCACATATCTACAAAGATGATAGCACGTGCTAAGTTGACATTGTGTCACTTATACACTTATTAACAAAACTTTTTGGTGCCTTTGGCTTTTTCTCTTTTTCAAATTTTTTAAATTTTTTTATATTTTGCACCTTTTGCCTTTTTCAAATTTTTTGGATTTTTCATGCTTTGCATTGTATTCACACAAAAAGAAAACAAAAAGAAAGGCTTTGGCACATTAAAAAGAACCAATCAAGGAAGAGCCACTCATATCAACTACTCTTTTTTTAACACTCTTTCCTACCAAGCTATGGAGTGACTACAAGGGTCATTCTTAAAGGTCCTCACTCACCCCAACTTCCAAGGGCATGCCCTCCCAAACCTAATTTCAATCCACTCTATTCATTCCCCACAATGCAACTCATATTCACTAATCAATTGAGTCAACCACAATAACCATCACAACGATCAACCAAGAAATAAACAACTCTACATGCATCGAAATCAAAAAATTTTCACCATTTTAAGCATATAATGCACATCTACCCTACACAAAGCATATAACAAGAAAACCAAACTCCAACACTCCCAAACCTTAACTTTGCTTGTCCTTAAGCAAATAAAACAAAGCACATAAACAAACAAATTGGGATTACAAAGCAAGTAGTGGGGATGGGGTAGAAACATGGAGAGAAAGTGGAGAAAGGTTTGATACAACCTTATATTGTCTTCAAAGCTCTCCATGCCAATGATAAAACACCATAACGCTAACCCTGTAACTCAGAATTCATAAACACTCGCCAAGAAAACAAGGTTAGTGGCATTACCTATGCAAGCTTCCATTGGCATGTGCAATAATAAGCAACGGTGTATCTTATGGGACAAAGGATTGGGATTCAACACTTTAGTGTGAGTGATAGAAAAGAAGGAAAACAAAAAGGAAAGAAAGTGAAACAAATGCAAAATTGCAAAATTGAACCTAGGCTGCCTTCTAGTAGCGCTAACCACCACGCTGTCAGCCAAGTGATCACCAACATATCTCACAAGATTGTCCTCAAAATTCCCAAGATGATGTATGATATACTGTGGTTCAAGATTCAATGGTATTAATTGTGGTCTAAGTGATCTCCTACCAAGCATAAAACACCTATTTTATTCTTCTTCTACTTCATAACCCCCATAACTTCAAATGATTCCTATGTTTGCAGCATAAAAGCTACAAATCCTAGAATCTACTAAACACAAAAAAGAAGGACAAAAACACAATGAACAAGGTAAACTAGAAAGTAAAAACAAGGACAAGTTAGCATGACATAATTGATATCAAAAGCAAGTAAATAAATTACTACAATAATAACTAAGCAAGGAAAGCAAATAAAACACATAACTAGCTGAAACTCACCAAACAAAGAAACCAAAAAAGTGTGCCTCCTCGACAACAGCCCCAAAAACTTGATGTTTCAAAAACCCATAAGCACGTGGATCCTATAGTATAAGGAGTGAATATAGGGTATCATCTCTCCAGGGAGGCAAACTAAGCTCGATTTCTATGGCAACTGTATTCTAAGAAAGCTACGGAGAGACTTAAACTAACTCTTTTTGTTCTTTTTGGATTGAATGGAGCCTAAGAAAAGTAATAAAGCTAACAACAATCTAAAACTAGGGGTGAGTGGAATGAAAAAGGATCAAACTGGCTAAAAGGGGATTAGCAACACAAATAATGGAAGCTAGGGTGACCTAGACTTGATTATAGGGTTGATAATGTATTCTTGAATCAGGTTGATTGATGGATTTCAGGTTGCTATCTTAGAATTCCAAATAAATTACCTTATTATCATATAAGCCTTGGTGCTACTCTATCCGTAAGTCTATATGTTTGATTAATTGTGTAGATGAGTAGCATGTGTATAAATTGGAGTTTATTTGCTATAGAACACCTCTAATCCATCTAATATGCATGCCTACGTGTTTGTTTGTGGATTGTATGAAGTGGGTTTGCTATGTTCATGTCTATGTGAATGTAAGCATGCTGTATGGTGAATATCACTCCAACTTGCTTGCATATTGGTACCCATTTGCATATAATGGTGTAAATCAAACATGGTAATGCTTTGGTAGTAAATAGGTCAACATATTCACAACACCTTGGCCTGGAATATGTAAGATTGCCTTCTTAGACATCAACCCGCTATAGTGTCCTTAGAATGACGATGTACAAGTTAGGACTAGCCTAGTTCAAGACCCTTCAGCTTTAAATGTCGCTAATAGAAGTCTGGGTGGGGTTTAGTTGGCCTTAGTAAGCCTAGGTCTTGGTTTTAAATCCAACCAATGGTCTAGAAGCTAAGGTAGGATCGTTCTAGGACACCTCGTAGCTTTCTAGTCCCTCCTATCGCCTTAGGTACATAAGGCGCATGCTATAGCTTTAAGTGTACATACTTAGGGACGGACCCACAGTGAGTTATAGGGATTAGTAAGAATACTAACTAGTGACCTAGTATTAGAGCATCACATAAATAAGCCAATTTTAATCCCATAGCATACGAGTTGAGAATCACCCATTAGCATGTGTAAGACACCCTGACACCTTTCCAATGGTTAAATCCCTTCGAGATTATCTTAATTCCTATTTTCCCATTCTTGTTCTCATGGTGTAGTTCCTTTTTTTTTCCTTCGTTTAACTCCCTATAATACAAAAAGTTTTAAAAATATGATTAGTCGATGTTTCTTTTTAAGCATCTTCTAGAGCACACACACATAGGATTTCTCCCACATATTAGCCTCCCTGTGGTTCGACATACACACACAATATACAGAAAGTTTTGTATGCTTACGGGTCTTGTAGGGCTTACACCTTAGAGGCACATCAAGTTATTGGCGCCGTTGCTAGGGAGGTATGGTGGTTTATGTTCTTTGTTTGTGTATTTTTCTAGTTGCTCTTTTGGTTGTTTTGATTTATTTTTTTAGATTGCTTTAGTAGTTATTTATCTTGCTTTGTGTTTAGTTTCTTTGATCTTTTTGTGTTTACTTTTGATGCTTAGCTTAGCTTGTTTGTTTGGCTTCCTTATTTTACTTGTGCTTTTTGTTTTTAGTAGATCCCTTGGGTTTGTGCCTTTGTTGCTATAGATTTAGGTTATTGTTGAAGTTTCAATGGTAGAAGTAGCTAGATTTAGGATAGTGTTGCATGCTTGGTAAGAGATCCCTCAAGAATCCACTAATTCCATTTAATCCCGAACTCGATAAGATTGCACAACACTTTAGGAACTTAGGAGATCTTTTTGAGGAGATGGCCAATCTAATAATCCTCTTATCTTTCCCATTTCTCCAATGAATCCCATTCTACCGCATGATCACCATGGGTATCAAGCCCAAGATCGTTTTAGAAAAGAGCCCCTAAGACTGGACCCATCCATAGATGCTGAGTCGACACTTAGGGAATTTTTCCTCCCCAATGCCTTCGAACTTAATTTGGCTATTAATATTTACCCCAACGACTTCGACCAAATTTGGCTATTAATATTTCAGGGTTAGGGGAAGCAAATTTCAAGATCAAGCCTAACATGTTGGCTATGCTCTCTTCCTTTTATAGGAGAACCAATGAGAGTCCCTTGGACCATATTACCAATTTTGTAGAGATGAGTTCCACCCTCCATGTCCCCAATGTGTCTCAAGAGGTTGTTCATCTTAGGTTATTCCCGTTCACTTTTAAGGATAAGGATAGGTCTTGGTTTCATTCTTGACCAAGTGGTTGTATGACATCATAGGCCGAGGTTCAGTCTATGTTCTACCAAAAATTCTTTCCTATGGCCAAGACCTTAAGGCTTCCATTATGACTTCCTCCCAGCATGATCTAGCATCCTTTCATGAGGCTTGGGAAAGGTTCAATGACCTTCTTAGATAGTGTCTGATATGTTATTTTGGACATAAGCCTAAACAGCTTGCAAGCGCACGGGTTGTGTGTCGCATAATGTGTGCAAGTACGGGGTCGAATCTATGGGAAAGCCTAACATTTGAGATGCCCTAAGCTATGTATGTCATAAAAGGCTACGCGATGGGTCCCTAAACTATGATATTTTTGGGTTTTAGATTGAGCGAAGCTCAAGAAAGATAAACCTAGTCTAAAGACAAGAAAATGAAAGTTGATGTGTATGAAACGGGGGAATCAAGTGATCTAAAGGGATTCAAACATCAGAAATGTGAGACTAGGGTGATTATATCTTGCAAATAGGTGATTATTGTGCCTTATTAGGGTTGCTTGATGGATTATACTTGGTTGCTCTCATATAATCTCCTAATTAACTTCCTAATTATACCCTAGGCCTCAGTAAGAATCTATCCTTAAGTGTCGACCCCTAGAGCCACGATATATGGTCTTCATGACTTAGGGACATAGGGCTAGCTACTTTGGATTCTAGGTGACTTAGATTGATATAACCTTAGCGTCTAACTGTTGGCTGGATTTAAAGCCAAGAATAGTTTGTCTAAGGTCAACTAACCTACCCTAAAACCCATTAGCATGATTTAAAGCTAAGGAAGACTGGACCTAGGTTAGCTATTAGTTATGCAGCACCGATCATCATCAAAATAGCGAGTATTAATGTTTAAGCGCAAAGTAAACACATCTACGGCATGGCATTTGAGAATATTCTAGAGTATTCTACTACTAACCATATAGACATACTTAGATTACACTAATTTAAGCAATAGTACCTGACATGTAAGTAATAGAAGCTATTTATACTATTAAGAATGCTAATACATATAGCTATTTATACTATTAAGTATGCTAACCCATACATAGACATGTATATAGTCATATCCACTTGATGTAATCACCACACAAACACACAAACATGCTAGCATAATGATTTAGAAATGGTTAATAGCATAATAGACTTCAATATATATATATATATATATATATATATATATATATATAAATCCATCAAGTACCCATTATAGAAGAGTAGTAATCAATCCATAAATACAAGAATAATCACCCTACATATCTCTAATCAAACATAAATAGACTTAGGATAAAAGAGAGATACCCTTCAATCCATAGCCAAGCTTTACAATCCATGAGCTATGCCCAAATCCTAGTTTTTAATCCTCTTGGATCCTTGATTCCAAGTGTTAAATGTGTTTAGAAGTGAGTGTATGAGCTGGTTGTAGGTGGTTTTGGGTTTAGGGAAATGGGTGTGTGAATTGGTTTGTATTCTCCCACAAAAATGGCTGAAAAATGGCCTAAATAGAGCTAAATTCATGCAGGGTGGGGGCCTTGGCCGGTCGACTGGCCTAGCACCTAGGTCAACCTGTCTAATGGCCTCACATTCTATTTTGGTCGGTCAACTTGGCCAAACAACCAGCCTTGAAATGGGTCGACTGGCCAGGTTAGAGACTTGGCCAATTTTTGCTCCTCACGAGCCGATTTCTTCTTGGGTGCTTTGATCTTCCCTTGGTCGCTGCCGAATGTACTTTTCTTCATTCCTTTGGATCCAAAACACCTTTGTCTTTGATCCACATCCCAAGCACCCTCAATCAACCTCCAATTATCTTCTCAAATCTCATCTAAAATAAGCAATAAACGCATATTAATGTAGCATTTAAGTTCTAAGCTCAACTATGAACATGTAACCCTAATATGCACAAGTTTGACCTAAATTCTATACTAATACGCTAAATGTAGCTCAAAATACCTCAAGACAAGAGTAAGAATGCAATACATAAGCATACTCAAAACTAGCACAGCAATACCCCCAAACCTTCTCTTTACTTGTCCCCAAGCAAGCCTAAACCTAAGTCTATCTCAAAGTTGGTAAAGAAGGTTGCCTAGAGGATTGATTTGCCATCTCAGTTAATCTAAGAAGTATGAAGGGATCATTTCTTTCATAAGAGAGGTCCCTAAGTCTTTTTGGATCATTCCTTTACTCACAAAGCGTCTTGAGCCTCAGAGAAGTTCCCTAGTAGCTATACCCCCACAAGCCCAGGAGTCTTACGCATGTACACAGGATGTTGATACTTCATGCCCCCTCAACTAACATGGCCTTTCCAACATACACATAGCCTTAAAGATAAGGAGAGAAAGAATATTCAAATATAATGGCTCATAAAATGATGTAAATAGCCTTATTCACAACACATCAAAAGAACGAAACTATAACTTCTACGAAGTTGATACTATGTCACTTAAGCACTTATTCGATGAACTTCAATTTTTTATATTTTTGTTACCTTTTTGGCTTTTTCTCATTTTTCATTTTTTTGCTTTTTCAAGCTTTTTGCCTTTTCCATTTTTTTAGATTTTCCATTACTATATTATATAAGCAAAAAGAAAACTAAAAGAAAGGCTAAGGTACATGAAAAAGAACCAATCAAGGAAGGACCATTTATATCAAAACCCCTTTTTCAAACTCTTCTTCCAACCAACCCATGAGGTAGCTAAAAGGTGCATTCTTGGAGGTACTCATTCCCCACAACTTTCAAGGGCATCTCCTTCAAGTCTTGCTCTCCCTTGAATCCATTCATTCCCCACAATATGATCCTATCTCCACTAATTGATTAATCAATCACAAGATCCAACACTCCAATCAACAAGAAATAAACGACTCTAAATGCATAAAAATCGAAAACTTTCACCATTTTAATTAGATAATGCAATCTACCCTGATAACCTAATCAAACTCTATATATCAATAAAACCAAACTCCCACACCCCAAACCTAAACTTTGCTTCTCCTCAAACAAATAGAACAATACTACTCAACAAGCAAATTGACATCACAAAGCATATAAGGGAGGTAGGGATAGGGTAGATGATGTGTTGGTTTCGTGTGTGATTTTGGATTGCATTTCTATATCTATTGTGAGGTGTTTTGTGCTCTATTAGGTGTATTAATATAGCATTTATATCATACTTGAGCATATTAGGCTTTAGTTGTCTATAGTTGAGCTTAAAGCATAAATGCTATACTAAAGTGCACTTAACTTGTCTTTTAAGTGAGATTTGGAACAATTCTTGGAGCTTAAAATGATAAATATGTGATGATAAAGCCAAGTAAAAGGTGTTTTGGATGAGAAGAAGGCAAAAGATTGCATTTGCAAACTCCCGGACGAAGAACGGAGTAATCGAGCGAAATCGAGCACAACGGGAGCCAAACTTGGAGCTTGCAACCTCAAGGGGAAATGGACTAAGTTTGGACAGGTTTATGGGGTGTAAAAGATGAATAAAAATTTCTTGAGAGATTCCCAAAAGCGATATGAAGCCACAGCAAAAAGCCGCGAGCGAATCGGAGCTAAAACGAAGCCGAACGGAGCAAAACAAGAAAAGCCGGCTGAGTGCCCTTCAGAGAACCGGTGCACCAGCTCACTAGGCCAGTAAAAATAGTGATAAATCCTCCTTTGGTGGAATTGAGGTCCCATGGTACCAGTGCTCTGGTTAGGTGTTCCGGTAGTCGCGGAAAATTGGCTATATAAGCCCTCTTTTGGCCATTTTCGAGGAGAACAAGTTATAATCTTTCATACTCATCTCTCAAAACGCTAATCCTCTCATCTCCCACCTCTCATACACTCTTCCATACATAAACGCACTTTGGAATCAAGCCTCTAAGAGGATCAAACACAAGGATTTGGGCATAGCTCTTGGATTGTAAAGATATGGCTTTGGATAAAAAGGTTGCTTCTTTGTCTCTCTTTTATCCTAAGTTAATGTATGTTTGACTAGAGCTATGTAGGGTGATTTACTCTTGTATTATGGATGATTATTACATTATTGTTATGGGTATTTGATGGATTTATATATATGCTTTATGCTTAGGGCTTCAAAGGCTATTTTACATACATGTTTATGTATTTGTTAAAATGCCTCAAAGAAGTTGCATATATACATTGAAGTCTATTATGCTATTAACCATTTCTAAATCATTATGCTAGAATGTCTATGTGTTTGTGTGGTAATTACACAAAGTGGGTATGACTATGTACATGTCTATGTATGTGTTAGAATACTTAATATCATAAATAGCTTCTATTGCATACATGTTGGGTGCCATTGCTTAAATTGGTGTAATCTAAGTATGTCTATGTGCTTAGTAGTAGAATACCTTGGAATATTCTCGAATGCCATGCCCTAGATGTGTTTGCTTTACACTGAAACGTTAATACCCACTATTGTGATGATGATCGGTGGTGCATAACTAATGGCTAGCCTAGGTCGAGTCTCCTTTAGCTTTAAATCTAGCTAATGGGTCTCAGGGTAGGTTAGTCGACCTTAGATAGACGAGCTCTTAGCTTTAAATCCAGCCAACGGTTTAGACGCTAGGGTTAGATCGATCTAAGTCACCTAGAATCCTAACTAGCTAGCTCTATGGCCCTAAGTCATAAAGACCATATGCCGTGGCTCTAGGGATTGAGACCTAGGGATGGATTTGCACTAAGTCTTAGGGTGTAATTAGGAGGTTAATTAGGGGACTAAACGAGAGCAACTGAGTTTAATCCATCAAGCAACCCTAACAAGAACTAATAATCACCCATTTGCAACCTGTAATCACCTTATTCCCCATTTCCACGTGTTAGCATCCCCTTAGATCGCTCGATTCCCCCATCACACATACACACGCCACTTTTTTATTTCCTTGTTCTTAGATTAGGTTTACTTTTCCCGAGCTCCCTTTAAATCAAAAACCCCAAAGACACGTTAGGCCTCCCCATGGGTTCGACCCTGTACTCGCACACACTGTACTACACACGTCTCGTGCACTTGCATGCTATTTAAGCATGTGCCACGAGATAACCGATTAGTAGATAAAAGGAGAATAAGTGGAGAAAGGATCGATACAACCTTGTGTTCTCTTGCAACTCTTTGATGCCAATGATTTTTCATTTATCTGCTAACCCTGTTGTTTGAAAACTACAAACACTCATAGCACATAATTAGTAGCATTTCCATGTGAGCTCACATTGGCATCATTAAATGAATAAACAAGGTGCATGGAAAAGGGGAAATAATAGAGTTGAGGATCAACACTTAGGAAGGCAAAAAAGAAAAAAATATAAAGAAAATGAAAAGTGAAGAGCGAGAATAATTAAAAAGTAAAAGCAAGTAAAAGAAAAGGAGAATAAAAAAAGTACAAGAATCTAGACATGTCTAGGGTGCCTCCTAGTAGCACTGGATTTAATGCCATACGTATTTAATGCCTCTAATCAAGCCCTAGAAGACTTGTCCCTTACGCACGTTACCCTTCAGCTAGCTGATAGGCTTGAGAAGAGACCCAGGGGTGTAGTAGAACATGTGCTAGTTAAGGTAGGAGAATTTGTATACCCTATAGATTTCATAGTGTTAGATATGGATTTGTATCATGATTCTTGACATTCTACACCCATCTTTTAGGTCACCCCTTCCTTGTTACCACGGAAGCCATTATTCATTGTAGGTCAGGATTATTATAAATGAAGTTGGAAATTTGAGGTCTACTATGAAGGTTGCCGAGATAGTGTATAAGGTGAAGAAGACAGAGAAAAGTGCTTTAGAATTGATGTTATTGATTCTTGTGTCGAGGACTTTGGAGAGAAGACTATGACCGGTGGAGAAGATTTAAGGAAGTTTGTATAATTGATGTCTGGCATTGATTTGGAGATCTTAGAGTGAAAATGTAAAGCTTCCACCTTCTTAGTTGAGGATTTCATGATTGATAAGTCGCTTGAGGTTATTCCTTCTTGTCTTGATTTTAATGATGTCCATATTGATGATGTTGAGCTTGAGTCCCACTTTGTTCAGCCTAGTTTGTCTTTAGAGCTCAAACCCCTTTTTGAGCATTTAAAGTATACATTTCCTAGGCCTTAGCAAGACCCTTTCAGTTATCATAGCTTTTGATCTTTCTAGTGGGCAAGAGAATCGTCTCTTAGAGGTTCTTAAGAAACATAGGAAGGCAATTAGGTGGAAAATTGATGACTTAAAGATAGAACTGCTGCTTCTAGGGAGATGCAAAGGAGACTATCCACACATGAGCAAGGTTGTTAAGAAGAAGATCATTAAGCATTTAGATGCGGGAATTATCTACCCAATCTTCGATTGTGAGTGGATTAGTCTAGTTCAAGTAGTCGCTAGCAAGTCCCGGATCACGGTTGTGGAGAATAAGAGAGGAAAGCTGATCCCTACATGGATTCCTGCAGGTTGGAGAGTTTGTATTAACTATAGGAAGCTCAACTCCAAAACTAGGAATGTTTATTTCCCGTTGCCTTTTCTAGACCAGATTTTAGATAGAGTAGCTGGGCGTAGCTACTACTATTTTCTAGATGGCTATTCCTGGTACAATCAGATCCCCGTATTGCTGAGGAACAGGAAAAGACCATATTTACTTGTCCCTATGGCACTTTTGCCTATAGGAGGATGTCCTTTAGCCTTTGTAATACACCAATGACTTTTCAGAGGTGTATAATGGCTATCTTTAGTGACATAATAGAGAAGTATTTAGAGATTTTCATGGATGACTTCTCAGTCTTTGGTTATAGTTTTGATGAGTGCTTGAGTCATCTCTCTTTAGTCTTAGACTATTGTGTAAAGAAAAATTTGGTGTTGAGTTGGGAGAAGTCCCAGTTCATAGTGCAAAAGGGATGGTCTTGGGTTATGTAGTTTCATCTAGTGGCACTAAAGTTGACCTAGCTAAGATAGAGTTAATTAAGAAGTTGCCTGTCCCTAAGTTTGTTAAGGATGTTAAATCTTTTCTAGGGCATGTAGAATTCTACCGTAGGTTGATCAAGGATTTTAGCCATACAGCACGTCCCTTGTCTAGGCTTTTAAGACAAGCTGTTCCCTTTGAGTTTGATGATGAGTGTGTTCAAGCTTTCTATAGGCTTAAATCCTTATTGTCCTCCTCCCTGATCATCCAGCCGCTTGATTATAGTCTCCCATTTGAGGTTATGTGTGATGCATCCGACTATGTGATAGGAGCTATTTTAGGCCAAAGACGGGATAAGTTGTCCCATGTTATATACTATGCTAGTAAGACTCTTGATGAGGCCCAGAAGAACCATATAACCATAGAAAAAGAGCTTCTAGCAATAGTCTTCTCCCTTGACAAGTTTAGGTCTTATATCCTAAGGTCCAAAGTAATTGTCCACAACAATCATACGGCGTTGAGGTATTTGTTAGCTAAGAAATAGTCTAAGCCTTGCTTGATTAGGTGGATGCTCTTTCTTCAAGAGTTTGATGTCGAAAATAGAGACAAAAAATGTAGTGAGAATTTGGTTGGGGATCACCTTTCCTGTCTTGTGAGTGAGTCTTCTAGTGATCCATCCCCTTTACGCTTCAAGAGGTTAGCTTTACATATTTTGCAAATGCTAGTTATGTTCTATATGTTCTTAAACATGTCCTTGTGTGTGTTATATGGTTATTTTACATTCCTAGCATGTTTTCTTAATGAAATTTTTTGAAAATATGGACTAGGATAGACCACATACAATATTATTGATCCTATACACCTCTCATCGTGACACATACTTAACATGCTCTCGAACTCGTCGTCGGGCACATACCAGCAAATTACTTGATCCACACACACTTTAAAAAGATAGGGATCCTCCTAAAAGAAATGTCTCTCTCTCTCTCTCTCTCTCTCTCTCTCTCTCTCTCTCTCTCTCTCTCTCTCTCTCTCTCTTCTCCCAATGGGAGGGAAAATGCTATGTGGCATGAAAATTGACAATATGAGCAAATCATGGTGTGCGATGAGAGAAGACAAATAATTGATCATGGGGGAATGAATCACAAAAAGGGGATGGATCATCAGAAGACTCACTAACAAGACGGGAAAGGTGATCCACAACGAGTTTTCACTATCTTTCTTATCCCAGATTTTAATGTCAAACTCTTGAAGAAGGTGCAACCACCTAATCAAGTGGGGCTTAGACTCTTTCTTAGCTAAAAAATACCTCAATGCCGTATGATTAGTGTAAAGAATCACTTTGGACCCTAGGATGCACGACCTAAACTCGTCAAGGGAGAAGACAACTACTAGAAGATCTTTTTCGGTGGTTATCTAGTCCTCTTGGGCTTCATCAGGAGTCTTACTAGTGTTGTGTTCATTTTGTGTGTTTATGTATTGCATGCATATACATTTTTTGAGGTGTTTTGAGCTTTGTTTAATGTGTTAGTATAGCATTTAGGTCATAATTGTGCATTGGTGTCGTCTTTCGAGTGCAAGCTCTAAAAGACCCGTAAGCGTGCGGATCGTGCAATATAGTGTGTACAAGTGCAGGTGTCGAACCACAAGGAGGCGTGAATAATGTGTGTGAATTCTATGCTTGGTGCTCTAGAAAGTGCCAAAAAGAAAGATCTAAACTAGACATATTTTTGGGGTTTTGGATTATCGGGAGCTCTAGGTAAAGGAAATAAAACTAAACTATGATTATGAAAAATGGGAACACAAGTTGGTCAAGAGGGAACTAACAATTGAGAAGGGGTTAGGGTGACTTCGACTTATGAATGGGTAATTCTATACTCAAATGCTATGGGATTAAGGGATGATGGCTAACTATCATGAGTGCTCTTAACTAGGTTGCTAGTTAGTGTCCTAATTTCCCTCTAAGACTCGGTGCGGGTCCGTCCCTAAGCGGCGCCTCCTAGAGCTATGGCGTGGTCCTTATGACCTAGGGCCTCAAGAGTGACTAACTAACTTCCTAGGTGGCTTAGAATGAACCTACCTTAGTACCTAAACCTTTGGCTGGATTTAAAGCCAAGACCTAGTGTTGCTAAGGTCGGATAAACCTATCCGAAAACCTATTGGCTAAATTTAAAGCCAAAAGAGACTCAGCCTAGACTAGCCATAAATTATACTTCGTCATTCTAAGGTCACTACAGCAGGATTTGACTTGCTAGTGCGTTCATACATGTTCAAGGCCAAGGTGTGCGTGAATAATGGAACCTATTCAACTACCAAACATCGTCATGTTCAGTTCACACCATTAGAAATAATTAACAACCAACATGTATGCGTTATTGAAGTTATGCTTGTTACTAGGCATGCAAATATACATATAGACATGAATAAAAGCATTACCCACTTCATAGCATCCACATATAAACACATAGACATGATTATAACATGGATTAGATGTGTTTAGTAACAAACAAACTTCAATTTATACACATGTTACTCATCTAGGCATTTTATCAAACACTTAGACATGAATGAGAAAATACCCATTTGAACAAGACAATTCAAAACATGTATATATATATATAGCCATCATATCCCATATCATAAGAGTATATAGTTAACCCATTACATAAGTTAAATCACCCTACACAAGTCTACTTAATCATAATAGGAAATAGAATGAAAGAGAGATAATGAAACTTCCCTTTCATCCTAGCTAATCTTGTACAAAGCTTTTGAGCAAACTTGATTCCAAAATGTTTGAACCCTCCAAATCAAGCTCGGTTCTTAGTGAGAAATGTGTGAAAAGTGTGTGTGAAGTGGGTGGGATCTAGGGTTAAGTGTGTGAGAATTTTAGGTGTGAAGTGTGTGTTAATCTATCAAAAAGTCCCCCTTTCTTTCTGCAGAATCGGGCCCTATTTATATGTTCTCAGCATCGACCAGCCTCTAGAGTGGTCGTCCGGCTTTTTAATGTTGCTCTCTGGAGTGGCCGGTCGATCGGCTCTGGAAGGGTGGTCGTCCGGCTATTTTTGGCACCTCTCTGGAGTGGTCGGTTGACCTAGCCGGTCGACTGGCTCTGGAAGGGTGGTCGTCCGGCTTACTTTCTTCCTCCATTCTTTGTCTTTTCGGCCTCTGGTCTTCTCTCTTAGACCCGTGCATTTCCCATCTTCATCACCTTTCATCGTCCAATCTCGATCTTAACCCAAAGTTCACCTAAATCATTGAAAATAAGCAATTAGTGTAGCAATTTGTCTCTTAAACTCGATATGTACATTTGTTTACGCTTAAGCCTATTCTTATCAAAAGCACTACACTAATGCATCATTATGAGCACTCAACACCTCTAAAATATAGGTAAATGAAAATGCAAACACATACAAAAACACAAAACATCATGCATATTAGGGTTTATATGTTCATAGTTGAAGTTAAGACTTAAATGTTACACTAATGCACGTTTGTTGCTTGTTTAAGGTGTGATTTTGGAAGATAACTAGAGCTTAATTGAGGGTTCTTAGAGTGTGGAACAAAGCCAAGGGTGTTTTGGACATAAAGAAATGAAGAAAAGTACATTTGGAAGTGGTCGGGTAAAGGAAGGAGCGACCGAGGCAAAACTGAGCGCAACGTGAGCCAAATTCAGAGCTTGCAATGTAAGAAGGACACGAACAAATTTTGGACATGCTTTAGGGTGCAAGAGATGTCTTGGGAGATCCCCCATGGTTATACAAAGCCATAGAAAAAAACGGTGCACTAATCGGAGCTAAAATGAGGGAGATATGAACATTTTATTATCAAAATCAACTGAGCTTTTGTCAAGGCCGGTCGACCAACAACTTGGTTTGGTCGACCGGCCAAATCAGAATCTAGGCCAATTTTTGCTGGACGACTTAGCCCCAAAGTAGGGTCAATAGAGCTAGGCCCCTGGCTGGATGCATTAACAACTATATTTCAGCCAGTTTTGAATAGGAACACCAACCAAATCAAACAAGCATTTCCCTAAACCCAAAATCCACCAAACATCAGCTCACACACTCACTTCTAAACCCATTTAATACTTGGAATCAAGGATCCAAGAGGATCAAACACTAGGATTTGGGCATAGCTCATGAATTGTAAAGCTTGGCGATGGATAGAAGGGTATCTCTCTTTTATCCTAAGTCTAATTATGCGTGATTAGAACCCCTTTAAACCAAAAACACTAAAAACATCATATTTTAAGGACCCAACATGTAGCTCTTAGGACGCGCATAGCTGAGGACACCATACACAATAAGCCTTCCTGTGGGTTCGACCCCACACTTGCACACACTGTACTACACATGACCCGTGCCCTTGCGGGCTACTTAGGCTTGTGCTCAAATAGCGTATCAAGTTCTTGGAGCTGTTGCCGAGAAAGCAACGTTTGTTTGGTTTCTTTGTTTTTGTGTTTCTTAGCTTGTTACATGCTATTTTATCTTTTTCTTTTCATGTTTTCTTTGTCTTGAATAATAAAAAAAAATCTAAAAAAATTTTGTTGAGCATTGCGAAGAGGAATACTTGTGCTTGATTGAATATGAATGACCCAAATGCTTCTTGGTAGTCCTTAGTATCCTTTTCCCCACCACCCGAACATGTTCCTTATGCATGTCAGTTATGTGAAAGTTTTATGCATCCAACTAGTTTTTGTCCCCATGAAAATTCCCTATAATCATGCATTATCTCAAACATCTTCATTTAGAAATCGTGACTATAGGGATGCATACTCTTGTTATTGTAATCTATGTGGAAGCCATGCTCACAATTCCAATACTTCTCCCACCTTCCACCATCATCCCCGATTGCATGTAACGCCAATGCCCCTAGGAATCATATGCCCATACATGTATCTTCATCCTATTATCATGATTATAGGGAGCAAATCATGCATTTTCATATTGGGGTCAAGATGACTCTTCATTCGGTACACCTCCTTTCTTTGAGAGTTTATCCTTCACACCACCTCTTCCTATTTACCCGTCCCCCAAGTACTATAATGGTTGTGTTTATAGTGACCCCAATTAGGATATTACCATTTTCACTCAGTTAAAGCCTCTACCGTTATGTCTTCGCTCTCTGAACAATTAGATCAAATGCTTGAGCAATCTCAATCTCTCCCTGATCTAATCAAGAGGAACTAGAGAGTTTGAACTGAGACACTAAATCTCTACATGAGCGCTTGAAGAGAATGGTTGAGAGTGTGCAACTCATTTGCGAGAATTTTGAGATACCTTTAGAATAAGTTCATGGGATAGAGATGAGGCCTAATAATGAGGTGACTAGAGGTGAAAACGATGATATATTGGCGAGACGATTAGAAAGAGAGGTTGATAGAGAGATAACATCTTGTAGTAAGGATGAGGATGGGCTTAGTGACAATTTGGTTCTTGACGATTCTTATGGGTATGTTTTAGAGGAAGTAGTACCCTATCCTTCTAAGCTTTTAATGCATCCCATTGAGTCACATAAGCCTTTTCTTTCTCCTCATCCCACACATTTCGCACATTTAGAGGTTTAGTCTCATGATTATAGCACTCATTTGCATTTCAGATCCTTATTTAGGGAGTCTAGGGTATACACCTCCCTTGAGCATTCACGTATCCATGACCTGAAATCCTTTGAGTCCCCATTGTCCTCTCTATGTGTGTCTACCCCGTATGAATAGCATGGTGGTGAAATGATACCCACTAGTTATGAATGTATTATTGAATATAAAAAGATATTAGCTAGTGAAGGTTTAAAGTCGTCTATTGGGGAAAATAAGACATCAATTGTGAAGGTTTTAGATGATAAGTCTCTTGGAGTTAAGAATCATGATGTTGAAGAGAATAGCAACTCTAAGAAGACACATAAAAAAGAAATTGGTGTGCTTGGAAGAATGATGTATGGGTCTCTTTGGATGTTTGATGATTCATTGATAAAAATAGAGCCCATTAGGATCGAATCTACCCCTCGTGAGAAGGTGGAGTAGCCTAGGCTTGATCATGATCTATCCTGTGGAGTGAAAAAGTGTAGTGCTCCCATGTCCTTGACCTTTGACCTTCCTTCTCCGAGTGTCACTTCTACTCCCTTTTTCCATTTCGTTGACCCTTCCTTTTTGAAGTCATGTTTGTGCCTTTTAGTTTAGACCACTTTCATCAAAGGCCAAAACGCACGCCTCCCATGTTGCAAGCTTTAGGCCTGTCTTTAACCCATGGGGATGGTGTATTTTTAGCCCTTGATCATGAAAATAAGGCCATGGGATGGTTAGTTAAAGAACACACAAAGAATGATTTTTCACACTTATGCATGACATCTTCCACACTAGTGCACATGTTTTCATTTGATGATTCAAGATGGGATATTAAAAGAGGGCGCATTGCGCATTCATTACTCCATCATTTGTTGCCCCTTTTCCTTCTACTGTCTGTGCATGGTTGAATATCCGTCTATTTGTGTCTCTTAATTTTAAACATATATTGCTTTAACACTAGCGCCCAGCCGGAGGCATTAAATCCAATGCTGCTAGGAAGCACCTTAGACATGCTTATATTTCACTTGGTTTCCTTGATTTTCCTTTTCTTTTATTTTCTTTTAGTATTATTGTTCTTTGATTTCCATTTTTCTTTTCGTTTGCTTTCTTTTTTTCACCCTCCTAAGTGTTGACCCTCATTTCTATCATTTCTCATTCTTTATACGCCTTGTTTATCATTTGATGATGCCAATGCGAGCTCGTATGACAATGTTACTAACCGTGTCTTATAAGTGTTTATAGTTTTTGAAAAACAGTGTTAGTACATAAATGATAAATCATTGGCATTGACAAGCTTTAAAAAGGAGCACAAGGTTGTATCTATCCTTTCTCCATTTGTCCCTTTGTATATACCCGGTCCCCACCACCTTTACTTGCTTTGTGTTGTCGATTTGCTTGTTGAGTAGTATTGTTCTGTTTGCTTGAGGATAAGCAAACTTTAGGTTTGGGGGTGTGGGAGTTTGGTTTTATTGTTATATATCATGCTTTGTATAGGATAGATTGCATAATGTGCTTTCAAATGGCTTAAATTTTTTGGTTTGTATGCATATTGAGTTATTTCTTGGTTGATCATTGCGTTGGCTATTCTGGTTGACTCAATTGATTGGTGAATATGAGTTGCATTGTGGGGAGTGAATGGAGTGAAAATCGGGTCTTGAAGGGGATGCCCTTGGAAGTTGTGGGGATTGAAGACTTTTAAGAATGACCCTTGTAGCCACCCCATAGCTTGGTAGGAAAGAGTGTTGAAAAAGGGTTGTCAATATGAGTGCCCTTCCTTGATTAATTCGTTTTGATGGGCCAAAGCCTTTCTTTTTCTTTTCTTCTTGTGTGAATACAATGCAAGGCATGAAAAATTCAAAAAAATTGGACAAAGGCAAAAAGGTGCAAAAAAACCAAAAAAAAGGGAAAAAGAGAAAAAAACCAAAGGCACCAAAAAGTTTGTGAATAAGTGCATAAGTGACACAATGTCAACTTAGCACAAGCTATCTTCTACGTAGATATGTGAATAAGGATTTTTTTAAGCCATTGTCTAAATATATTCTCTCTCTTCTTGTCTTTAAGGCTTTATGCATGTTGGGGAGGCCATGTTAGTTGACAGGGCACGAAATCTCAACATCCCGAGTACGTGCGTTAGAATCCTAGGCTTGTGGTGATTTGGCCACTCAGGAACTTCCCACGAGGTTCGAGGCCCTTTATGAGTAGAGAGAGGATCTGAAGAGAGTTGAGGATCTCTCCATAATTGGAATGCCCCATTTATGCTTCTTAGGCTAACCATAAGAGGGAGTCAATTCTGTAGGCAACCTTTTGTACCGACTTTAGAGGTAAACTTAGGTTTGTGCTTGCTTGGGGACAAGCAAGGAGAAGGTTTTGGGGTGTTGATTTGTTCATTTTGTGTGTTTATGTACTGCATGTATATACTTGTTTTGAGGTGTTTTGAGCTTTATTTAATGTGTTAGTATAGCATTCAGGTCATAATTGTGCATATTATGGTTTACATGTTCATAGTTGAAGTTAGGACTTAAATGCTACACTAATTTGCGTTCGTTGCTTGTTTAAGTTGTGATTTGGGAAGATAATTGGAGCTTAATTGAGGGTGCTTAGAGAGTGGAACAAAGCCAAGGGTGTTTTGGACGTAAAAGAATGAAGAAAAGTGCATTTGGAAATGGTCGGGTGAAGGAAGGAGCAGCCAAGGCAAAATCGAGCGCGACGCAAGCCAAATTTGGAGCTTGCAATGTAAGAAGGATATGGACAAAATTTGGACATGTTTTAGAATGCAAAAGATGGTGCACGAATCGGAACCAAAATGAGCGAGATATGAACATTTTACTATCAAGATTGATTGAGCTTCTGTCATGGTCGGTCGACCGACAAGGTTAACCAGCCAAATCAGAATCTAGGCCAATTTTGGCTGGATGACTTAGCCCCAAAGCCGGTCGACCGGCTGGGCCCCCGGCTGGACGTATGTCTATATGTTCATATGGTGATTACATGAAGTAGGTATGATTATATACATGCCTATGTGTGTGTTAGTATACTTAATAGCATAAATAGCTTCTATTGCTTACATGCCTGGTACTATTGCTTAAATTGGTACAATCTAAGCATGTATATGTGTTTAGTAGTATAATATACTGGTGTATTCTTGAATGTCATGCCCTAGATGTATTTTCTTTGCACTTTAATGTCAATTTTTGTTATTGTGATGCGATCGATGGTGCGTAACTAGTAACTAGCCTAGGTCGAGTCCCCTTTGGCTTTAAATCCAGCCAATAGGAGTTCGGATAGGTTTAGTTGACCTTAGTTCACTTAGGAAGGCTAGGTTGTCCACCCTAACACCCTAAGTTCATAAGGACCACGTCGTAGCTCTAAGTGGGTGGATTAAGTGCCAGGGTTAGATCAATCTACGTTCACCTAGAACCTTATTGGCTAGCCCTAATTCCTAAGTCATAAAGACCACGCCGTACTGCTAGGCATTGCTACCTAGGGACGGACCCATACTGAGGGTTAGGGTACCAATTAGGAGACTAATTATAGGTCTAGATTACAGCACTTAGTATAATCCATCAAGTAACACTAGAAAGACATAGTAATCACCCATAAATAGTACATAATCACCCTAGTTCCCCATTTCTAACGTTTACATCCCCTTAGATTACTTGATTCCCCCATCACACACACATACATCTTTTATTTCCTTGCCTTTAGATTAGGTTTGTCTTTTTTGAGCTCTCTTTAAACCAAAAACCCCAAAAACATCATAGTTTAGGGACCCAACACATAGCTCTTAGGACCTGAATAGCTTAGGACACTATACACATTAGGCTTCCTCGTGGATTTGACCCTGCACTCACACACACTTTACTACTGTAGGATCAATATTATAAAGTGTGATGTATCCTAGTCCATATTTTAAAAAAAAAATTCTACCAAGAAAACATGCTAGGAAAATAGAATAACCATATAACACACACAAGAACATGCTTAAGAACATATAGAATATAACTAGTACTTGTAAAAAATATGTAAAGCTAACCTCTTAAAGCCTGGGGCCTTTGATGAAGTTAAAACCGTCACGAGCTTTGTTCCCATTCACGAATAAGGCCGCCAAAAATTTTACTATGAGGGTGTCGCAATAGGCAACTCCCTAGTCTTCTTCCCTATGATTAAAGAGACTTATCTTGAGAGAATAGCCTCTTGTGTGGAAAGAAGCAAAGTAATATGCTCTTGAAAAAGTAGAGCAAAAATCACACAATAAGTGTGTACTACGTGTTACAGTATTTTCTTGCCAAAAAGGAAGAAATTTTCTTGGAGACAAGGCCAGCATGAGTCTAGTTCACTTCCTCAGGTTCTACCTCAGCAGCGACCTCATCCTCAATATCCCCCAGGTTTCTATCATGTTAATCTGCCCCGTCTCACTAGTGCTCCTCAACCACAGGCTTTACCAGCTTCCTCTAGTAGCTAGACTCCTAGTAATGATGTGATGAAGTTAATGCAGTTTATTCAGAATTAGCAGCAAGCATTAACTAGCCAGCAACAGGAGTTAGCTAATAATAGGCAAGAAATGGCTAGTTATAGGCAGCAGATGACTGGGTTTGAGGCACAGTTAGGATAGATTGCTAGTCAGTTGAGCGCTAGAGACCCCAGGAAATTGTCTTTTCAGCCGGAGATGAACCCTAGAGTCCAGTCCTGTTCCTCTACCGATACCACTTATTCCCCACAGGCCTAGGCTAAGGCTATCACCACTCTTGGAAGTGATCGAGTAGTGGCTAATAGGGTAGGATTTGACTTTGCAGTGCCTGCACCTAGTAGTCCTTCCGAGTCTAGAGCACCACATTATAGTCCTGTTGAGGGAAATTCTAGAGAGGGTCCTATTGAGAGAGATGAGCCCATCAAAGACCATGGGGAGAGTAGTACTTCCCGCCCATATTGGGACGGAAAGGAGCCCATTGATGATTCCCATGTGTCTAGAGGTGTTGAGCCCAGAGTTCTCTTTCCATCTGCCTTAGAAAGGCTTACATCTAGTGAGGATTCTAGGTTTTTAAAGGTTTTAGAGCATCTTAAGGACCTTAAAGTCAATCTTCCTTTGATAGATGCGATCCTTTCCATTCCCTCTTATTCTAAGTTCTTTAAGGATCTTTGTACAAGGAAACGTAGGTCATCGAACATTCCTAAGAAGGTGAGGCTTACGGAGAAGGTGATTAGTATTTGTACTTCGGGCCTTCCGGCCAAAATGAGTGACCCTGGAGCTTTCACCATTCCTTGTCTGAGAAACCCAGATTGATCATGCCTTGTTAGATTTAGGATCTAGTGTGAATCTCATTCCCTACTCCATCTATCAGCAGTTAGGTTTAAGTGAGTTATCCTACACCTGTTACTCTTCAGCTAGCTGATAGGTTCAAGCGTAGACCTAGGGGTGTGATAGAGGACGTTATGGTCCAAGTAGGTGAGTTTGTGTACCCTGTTGACTTCATAGTGTTAGATATGGATTCGGGACATGACTCTTGACATTCTACACCCATTCTTCTAGGTCACCCCTTCCTTGCCATCGCAGATGCCATTATTCATTGTAGGTCGGGGTTATTGAAGATAAAATTTGGGAATTTGAGATCCACTATAAAGGTTGCCAAGGTGGTGAATAGAGCAAGTATAGGAGGAGAGGATGAAGAGGAGTGCTTTAGGGTGGATGTGATTGATTCGTGTGTTGACGATCTTATAGAGAAGACTATGACCAATAGAGAAGAATTGAGGAAATTTGAGGAATTGATGTCTAGTTTTGATTTGGAGACCTTAGAGCAGAAATGTGTAGCTTCTACTTCCTTGATTGAGAGCCATTTGACTAATAAGTCACTTGAGGTTAATCGTTCTAGTCTCATTTCTAGTGATGTCCCCGTTGATGATGTTGAGGTTAAGTCCCCCTTGGTTAAGCCTAACCCTTCTTTAGAGCTCAAACCCTTTCCCGATCATTTGAAGTATGCATTCCTAGGCCCTAGTGAGACCCTTCCGGTCATCATAGCTTTCGATCTTTCTAGTGAGCATGAGGAGCCTCTCTTAGAGGTCCTTAGGAAGCATAGGAAGGATATAGGGTGGAAAATTGATGATTTGAGAGGAATTGACCCTTCAGTTTGTATGCATCGTATTCACCTTAAGGATGGAGCCATTCCTTCTAGGGAGATACAAAGGAGGCCAAACCCATACATGAGCAAAGTAGCTAAGAAAGAGATCATTAACCTTTTAGATGCAGGCATTATTTATCTGATCTTCAATAGTGAGTGGGTTAGTCTGGTCCAAGTTATCCCTAAGAAGTCCAGGATCACTGTCGTGGAGAATGAGAGGGGAGAGTTTATCCCTACACATACTCCCACGGGCTAGAAAGTTTGTATTGACTATAGGAAGCTCAACTCCAAAACTAGGAAGGATCATTTCCCATTGCCTTTTCTAGACCAAATCTTAGATCGAGTAGCTGGGCATAGCTAATATTGTTTTCTAGATGGCTTGGATAGTGGGCTTGGCCCAAGTCTTCCAAGACAAGTGGACAACTTGCATAAGTCTTCCAAGACAAGTGGACAACTTGCATAAAGGAAATTACTATATGGAATTTTCTCCCACATGGAAAGATTAGCAACTTTGGGTGCCAAGGTTCTCTTTATAAATAGACAAGACCCTACACCTTTTATGTAATCCACTTTGTAGTTAATTTCTTCCTCTTTGGTAAGTAAAATACTACAACACATAGGACACACTTAATGTGTGATTTTTGCTCTAGTTTTTCAAGAGCATATTACTTTGCTTCTTCCCACACAAAAGGCTATTCTCTCAAGATTAGTCTCTTCAATCAAAGGAAAGAAGACTAGAGAGTTGCCTATTGCAACACCCTTATAGTAAATTTTTTATGGCCTTGTTCATGACTAAAAGCAAAACTCGTGACGGTTATGGCTTCAACAAAGGCCCTACGCTTCAAGAGGTTAGCTTTACATATTTTGCAAATACTAGTTATGTTTTATATGTTTTTAAGCATGTTCTTGTGTGTGTGGATATATTGTTTTCCTGGCATGTTTTCTTAGTTAAATTTTTAGTAAATATGGACTAGGATACACCACGCTTAATAATATTGATCCTACAAATTGAAAGAGCACAAGAGAACATGTCAATTTCTTAATCATTCCTTAAGGCTCATTTGGATTGGTTTTTTTTAAAAGCGATTTTTTTAACAATTTTTGAAAAATATCTTTTTTTGAGAAACCAAAAATTCCTAAAAAAAGATGTATTTGAGATTTTTTTAGAGTTTCAACTTTTTTGGAAACCAAATCAAATAGTTATTGCAAAAGTAATATAACTTTTTCGCTAAAAAAGTGCTTTTTCCTGGAAAAAAAAAAAAAAAGACCAATCCAAATAGGCCCTTAGTGCCTTGGTCAACTAGGAAGCGAAATAGTGTTGCTATCTCTACGACCAAGGCTAAATACATTACTTCTGATTCTTATGTTGCTCAAATTTTATGGATGAAGCAAAACTTGCTTGATTACGATTTGCATTATGATCATGTGCCTATTTATTGTGATAATACTAGTGCCATTAATCTCACTAAGAATCCTATCCAACACTTTAGGACCAAGCATATTGAGGTTAGCATCATATCATTGGGATCAAATGCAAAAAGGTGACATTGTACTTGAATTTGTTGATACATTGTATCAAGTTATCGACATCTTTTCAAAACCTTTGCATGAAGAACAATTTTTCAAAATTTGAAGATTGATTGGGATGCAAATTTGTCCATATAATGTCTTTACATCTTTGAAAATTTTTGTTTTTGGCTCAAAATTGCATTCAAATAATTTTAGCTTTGCAAAACTTTGAAAAATTAAACTTGTAGGGCCTACTGGTCGGGTTAACCAATCGGCTAGCTGGGATAGTAGGTCTATCGGTAGCAACAGAGAAATAGGCCTGCACTCAGTCCCTACTGGTAAGGTTAGTGAGTCTTCCAAGAGGCTTATTCACAGACCGGCACGTGCCAGGGAGGCATACTTAAACTCCATTTTAACACTTTTAAACCTATCCAAACTCTATCTTTTCATAAACCGTAACCCATCTCTCTTAAACATTCTCCATAAAAACATCTTTTCATCTAAAATTCTAACAAATTTCTTGAGTTTTTGAAAGGCCCACTTCATAAAATTCTTCCCCATCATCTTTGTCTTCAAAATCATAACAATGATGAATCTAAGAGGCCAAGAAACCTCCAAGAAAAAATAGACCAAAAGGCCAAGGAGAGAGCCATCTCCAAACCCAAGTGGTGATTCATCATCTAATGAAGAAAAGAAACCAAAGAAGAAGAGGATAATGTATGGAAAGAACATGGTTGATAGAGATTTTGAAGGTACCAAAACCATTGACCTTCTTAAGTTTCAAGGTTGGGATTTCTTTATTCATCTTAAGTGTAAAGCCTACGATGATTTGATTAGAGAATTTTATGAGAACATTAAATTCTTTGAACAAGCTCCTAATATTCATATAAGATTAACCATTAGGGGAATCACTTTTGAATTAAATGAAAATGTGTTGCATAATCTATTTCAACTTCCTATTGAGGGTGAAGGGCAATATCATTCTAAAGGTTGGCCTAGAAACAAAGAGAATGTTGTTGATGAGGCGGTTGTGTTTATTTGGGAAGGAATAAATGATGATCCTTCCAGAGAAACAACCCCTTCTAAAAGTGAATTGAATATGGAAAGAAGGCTTATAAACAAGATATTTAATGAAGTGTTAATGCCTAGGGAATCCATGATAATAGAGTTGGCTTTATTGATGCTTATAATATGTATCATGTGCATTATAAGAAGAATAATGCTTTACCATTTATCATTCTTAAACACATGGTGCATATTGGATTGACTAAGCAACAACCCATCTATGGCATGGCACTCACATATATTTTCAAGTGGTTCAACATCCTTTTGCCTAAGAAGAAGAAGTCATTTAGATGGAACTTTGATATGGCTTATATTAACTCCACAGGGATTTATTGGTATAATGGGCGTCATATTGAAAATGATGAGCATGTGGACTTGTCATTTCACGTTAAGGAACAAATCAAAGATAGGACTAAAAGGAGGCACTACTTTCTCCAATCTGGTTCTATCTCTCTTAGTTGCTCCCGTGGATAAAGTACAAGAAGAACTAGATAGGGAAGCTAGGAGGGATCATGCTAGAACTAGAGAGCAATGCCCTAGAGCTAAAGGTATTACCATAAATGAGCCACAAATTGGAGCCCCTATGGATGTGAGTGAGAGAGTGTGAAGAAGAGGACGATCCAAAGCCTCAAATTCTTTATGCCATGACTCAAGCTTTTATAGGAAGAGATATAGTGGATGCGATTTGTTGCCAAGAGATAAGACATGAAGCTGGTTCTAGTTCTGAAGGGTAAGGAGTGTCGAGTTCTGGTGGTCAAGCTATTAAGGCATCTATCTTATCCCCAATCCTTGTACAAATGGAGTTGATGAACACTAGAGTTGTACATGTTGAGAAGAATATTGAAGATATGACAAAGGATATGAATGACTTCTTCAAAGAATGCCATGATTGACATCATCATGACTAGCCTCTTGGAAGCACCTTTGCTTTTCAAAAAAAAAAAAAACAATTTTCTCATGATTTTCATTGCTTTTTTTGAACAATTGCATTCATCTTTAACATTATAAGCATTGGATCTTAGTTGTTTACCCATGTTAGTTTTTAGCTTATTTGGATTTTATTACTTGTCTGGATCTTGTTGATTTTATCTATCTTAGTTACTTTTTTCATTTCCTATGCTCTTACTGGTTTTGATGATGACAAAAGGAGACAAAAAGAATGGTATGTATGGTTTGATGGTTTGGACAAATGATTTCTTGTATGTTTAAATGGTATGATTGAATGGTTGGGATGAATGCTTGGATGTGAATGGTTTGAATGAATGTTTTGAATCAATGGCTCTATATATATGATGGCATGCATGATTTATATGGATTCATTGCTTATATTGCTTAATTGTTTAAATAAGGGAGAGTCACCTTCACTTGACTCCTTTTATTGTAAAATAATTTGTCATCATCAAAAAGAGGGAGATTATAAGCTAAATGATGGCTAATGCGTGTTTCGATAATGATACAAATTATTAGTGTTAAATGATTTGTTAGTACTACTCCTTTGCAATGAATCATCTTTGAATTTGAACTATGAGATAGTTGGCAAAGGAATGCAAAAATCATTGTACAAGGAGCACAAAAGAATACATGAAGAAGGCTTCAAGAGATTTGAAGAAATTCAAGGATGATCAAGTGTTGAAGAAGCAGATGTAAGGCAGAGACAAAGGTGACATAAGGGGTACCAAAGAGTGCTCTTTTGTGTTTCGTCTTATTATACAAATTATAGCTCTAAACTTGCTTATTTTCCTTGAAACTTCATTTTGCACTCTTGCATAAACTTGTTTTGAAAAAGGAAATGCTTTTTGAAGTTGTTCTTAATTGTGTTCATAACTCCATACCTTCAAAGAGCTTTGCAAACCATGCTATTGATCCAAATTGTTCTATTTCAATCCTTGTTGAAATGATTATGAATTGTAAAAATGCTTTAGATTTTCAAAAGAGACAAAGTAGCATGATTACAAGGGTGTAAAGGCCACTTTCTGGCCTTGCCAGTTGCCCCTGCTGGTCGATCGACTGGCATGGGAAGGCCACCAGGAAGGCAACAAGATACGAGAATGCTCTGGCTTTGCTGGTCAACTCTATCGGCCTACTGGCTAAGGCTGCCGGTAGAGTTAGAGTACGCAAAGGTTACCAATAACTTTTACCAGCCTGCTGGACCCCCCATTAGTAGCATCCAGATTTGGAAAATAAAATCGTTAGTGGTACATTTTCCCTCCTATAAATACCTCTTCACCCCCAATTTGGAAATTAGCCTAGCTTTTCATACCTAAGCATTTCTAAGCAATTCTTCATCTTTTTCAAATCTTTTTTCTTGGAAATTATTCATGCTTGAGCTATAATCTTGCCATATACTTGAGCAAACAAGAGCCTTCATTTTCATATCTTTCTTCTTAGTAGTTGTAGTGATTTAGCTTTAAGAAACCTCTCTTTTTATTGTTGAAACATACACACTAAAGCTTGATTATCTTGGGAAGATTGTGTAAAGCTCTTGGGTGTGGGGAAATCCTTGGCAAAGGGAATTTGCTAAGGTTCTTTGGAAAGGCTCCAAAGAGGTTTATCTTGGCTTGAGCTTCACCAACCTTTGAAGAAGCGTAATAGTAGAGGTTGCTTGAAGTTCTAAGGGGAGAATCCTTAGGCAATAGATGTACGCTTGACGAACCACCTTAAATTAGTTTCGTCTCTCTCTTTCTCTTTGATTTCTTGCTATTTTCTTCATTGCTTACCATGTGTTAGATAAAATGCTCATGTGATTACTTTATTGTTCTTAGTTGTTTGAGTGTTTGTTAAATTGCATGTGCGTCTTTGCTACGTAGTATTATATAGATTACTAGCTGTGTGTTCATTTTTTAAATTTGAAAAATTTGCTATTAACTAAATTCACTGCTCCCCTCTTTAGTTAATTTGCCACCTACATCCACATGTTGAGAACTGTTTCTAGATTGTATCATCGATTAATACAATGATAATGTTTGTGTTATCAGTTTTAAGTTTGAACCTATAGAGTCACACATATGGTTGATAATTAGTTAGAAGATTGGCCCTGTTGTAATGATCTCGAACACGTTTAATTGTGAATTAGACGTGTTATTATTTAATTATAAATTAAATAATGTTATGGGTAATTAAAATTATAGATATTTAATTGAGAATTAAGTATTATAATGTTTAATTAAATATTACGGGTCATGGAATTAATTTTGACTATGTCTAGCTAGCACTAGATATATGGATCAAATTAATTGATGGGCTATTGTTTATAAATTAAATGTGGATTTAATTCGGACTTTAATATGGATTTGAGAAGTCTACAATTCTAAGTCCAAAGAGTTGGACTCTGTGGGTTATAGGTATGGGCTTTATGGAAAGCCTACATCTTCCTATAAAAGGAGAGTTCATGTTATTTTCTCTGTATGATGGTTTTTGAGAAAAACCTAGAAATTACTTGCTAGAATTCTCTCCCAAAACCCTAAACTGAAAATAGATAATTCATGATCGCGCACAAAAAGGAGGAGCTCAACGCTTCCAAAAGGCAATGTTTTCTATGCAAGAATTATGAGGTAACTCTTAAACCTTTCCAAAAAAATTTTAATTTTAGAGCTTGATCCTGTGCGGGAGATTTGGAGAAAGTCTCTATGATTTCCAACAAATAGGGCATTCAATGCAAATAAGGGTGGTGGGGATGGGGTAGATATAAGCAGGACAAGTGGAGAAAAGATTGATACAACCTTATGTCCTTGTTGAAGCTCTTCAGCACCAATGATCAATAATTTGCCTAGTAACCTTGTTAGTCATCAAACTGCAATCACTCACAATGCACAAGATTAGTTGCATTACCATGCAAGCTTGCACTGGCATCATCAAATGATAAACAAGGTGTTTCCTAAGAGAAACGGGATTGGGGATCAACACTTGTAAGGGTGGAAAAGGAAACAAATAAAAAGAGAATGAAACAAGAAATAAAAATACAAAAAATTTAACCTAAGTTGCCTCCTAGTAGCGCTAACCATCATGTCATCAGCTAGGCGATCACCAACTCATCGTCACTCTCCACAGATGGGGTCCTAAAGCTTTATAATCTCCATACGAGCCATGCTCAGGTCAAATGCGTGCTTCAGGCATTGTCTCTTTACTATCAACTCTCGGTCATTCTTCAAGTCTCTTATCTTCATGGTTCCAAAAAGGTATGCCACAATCACCTCGTACGGACCATCCCATCTTGTCTTTAGCTTCCCTATAAAGAGCTTTAAACGAGAGTTAGATAGCCAAATTTTATCATTTGGAGAAAAAGATTTCCTAAGAATGTGTCTATCATGCATCCTCTTCTTTTTATGTTTACGAAGCTTGGAGTTTTCATAGGCCTCAAACCTAAGCTTCTTTAATTCCGCTAGGTCAAGCTTTCTTTTCTCATCTGCTAATGCCATGTCAAAAATTTAGGGCCTTGATAGCCCAAGAAGCCCTATGTTCTAGCTCAACTGGCAAGTGACAAGCTTTTCTATATACTAGCCCACATCGGAATATACCAATAGGAATCTTAAACGTGGTACGGTAGGCCCACAAAGAATTATTCAACGAAATAGATCAATCTCTTCTATCCGGCCTAACCGTCTTCTCTAAAATGGACTTGATCTCCCTGGCAACGTTATAAGTCACTGAGTATCTTCTCAATAAACCTCAAGTTAACTATGGCAGAAATGTTGACCACTATCACTAATCAAGACCTTAGAAACTCTGAATCTAGAGAAAATGTTCTCTTTAATGAACTTTACTACAACCTTATGTTCATTAGTGCATGTAGGAATTGCCTCAAGCCATTTGGAAACATAGTCAATGGCCATTAAAATGTATTGATACCCCCATGAAATCAATACCCCAGACATGGAATAACTCACATAAAAGAATAAGGACAATGGCATCATATTTCTCCTAAAGATAGACCTAAATTATTGACATCTAACACATTTCTTACAATACTCTTGGGAATCCCTAAAGAGAGTAGGCCAAAAGAATCACTTTGTAAGACCTTCATGACAGTCTTATTGCCATTAAAATGACCTCCATAACCCTCACTTTGACACATGCTCAACACGCTCTCAAAATCATCCTCCGGCACACACTGGTGAATCACTTGATGCACACAAACCTTGAAGAGATAAGGATCCTCCCAAAAGAAATGCCTAACTTGCGCATGGAACCTCTCTCTCTTTCTCTCTCTCTCTCTCCTCCCAATTGGAGGGAAACCACCCCATGGCAAGATAATTCACTATATGAGCAAACTATGGTGTGTGATGAGAAATGGCAAACAATTGCTCATTAGGAAAGGAATCACAAGAGGGGGAAGAATCACTAGGATACTCATTAACAAGACAAGATAAATGATCCATAACTAAATTCTCACTACCTTTCTTGTCCCTAATCTCAACATCGGACTCTTAGAGGAGGACCATCCACTTAATCAAGCAAGGTTTAGACTCTTCCTTAGCTAACAAATAGCTCAATGTTGCATGATTGGTGTACACAATCACCTTGGACCCTAGGATGTACGACCTAAACTTATCTAAGGAGAAAACTATTGCTAGAAGCTCTTTTTCCGTGGTGGTATAGTTCTTTTAAGCCTCGTCTACAGTCTTATTAGCGTAGTACATTACATAGGGCAACTTGTCTCTTCTTTGGCCTAAAATAGCTTCTATAGCAAAATCTGACACATCCCATATAACCTTAAAGGAAAGACTGTAGTCAAGTGGCTGGATAATTAGGAAGGAGGACAACAAGGATTTAAGCCTATCAAATGCTCTAACACACACATCATCAAACTCAAATGGGACATCATGTGCTAAGAGCCTAGAAAAGAGACGTGCTAAATGGCTAAAATCCTTAATGAATCTATGATAGAACCTTGCATGCTCTAGAAAAAATTTAGCATCCTTAACACATTTAGGGACAGGCAACTTCTTAATAAGCTATACTTTAGCCAGGCCAACTTAAATACCACTAGAAGACACCACGTGACCCACAACTATTTCTCTTTGCACTATGAAGTGGGACTTTGCCTAATTCAACACTAGGTTTTTCTCAACACAATGGTCTAAGACTAAGAAAATAAGGCACTCATCAAAGCCATCTCCAAAGGTCAAGAAATCATCTATGAATATCTCTAAATGCTTCTCAATCATGTCACTAAAAATGGCCATCATACACCTCAAAATGTCACTAGTGCATTACAAAGACCGAAGGGCATCCTTCTATAGGCAAAAGTTCCACAGAGACAAGTAAATGTGGTCTTCTCCTGGTCCTCAGAGAACATAGAGATCTGATTATATCCAAAATACCCATCTAGAAAACATTAGTTGCTATGCCCAGCTACTCTATCTAAGATCTGGTCTCAAAAAGGCAACGAGAAATGATCCTTTCTAGTTCTAAAGTTGAGCTTTCTATAGTCAATACAAACTCTCCATCTTGTGGAAGTGCATGTAGGATAAGCTCTCTTCTCTCATTTTCTACAACTATGTTCCCTGACTTCTTAGGGACTGCTTGAACCAGAGTAACCCACTCACTATCGGAAATCAAATAGATAATACTTGCATCTAAAACTTAATGATCTCCTTCTTGGTAACGTCATTCATGTGTAGGTGTAGTCTCCTTTGCATCTTGCCTTCTTGATTCCCTTAGAGCTCTTTGAAGTTCTTGTTGTTCAGTGATTAAGTTAGGATCTTCCTCTTTGGAAGAGCTCACATCCATAGGCATACCAATAACTGGTGTTTGACTTTTTATATTTCCTTTTAGAGCCCGCTCTTGCCTTTCTACCTCATCTAGAATATCTTGAATTTCATCCCGAGCCTCTTCATATACCTGTCTTTGAAACTCCCCAATTGTGGGACCCGTAACGGCAATGTGAAAGTGACGTGGTTTCTTGACCTTTCTCTAATTTGCGCAGGGATATCAGTTGGCAAACTCTTAAACTAAGCCTCAGTTATTGTTGTTCCATTATACTAGTAGATTTTCATTTGATTTATATAGCTCATATTGAAATACCAATTGAACACCTTTGGCTTAAGGTCATTTGTCAAAGGTACTTTCAAATGTTTGAAAATTTGAGTAAGTACCATCCTGTATCCTAAGTGTTGACCCCCTTCAGCAAGATGCACCATATGATTCAATATAATATAGGGTAATGCAACTTTTTACTTCTCAAACACAAAATGCATGTTATATGCATCAAATTAACTAATATGCTTTTTCAGTGCAAGCCCTAAAAGACCCGCAATGCATAGATCATGTAGAATAGTGTGTATAAGTGTGGGTGTCGAACCACAGAGAGGCGTGAATTATGGAAGAAATTCTATGCTAGTGTGTTGTAGAAGAAACCTAAAAAAGAACCTAAGCTAACATGTTTTTGTACTTTTGGATTTTTGGGAGTTGAGGGGGAAAGTGAAAAGACTACACTATAAATGCAATACAGGAATGAGGTAAGAACAAAGCTCACCTAAGGGATTAAAACACTGGGAAGGTAATAGGGTGACCTACACTTGCAAATAGGTGATTTTCTACTCTTTGCTATGGGATTTAGGAATTGGCTTATCTAAAGGAATGCTCTAATAGTAGGCCACTAGCTAGTATCCTAATTACACCCTAGGACTCGGTGCAGGTCCATCCCTAAGCATGCACACTTAGCAATACGGCGTGGTCCTTATGTACCTAAAGCCATAGGAGGAACTAAAAAGCTACCTAGGTATGCTAGAACGAGCCTGCCCTTGCTCCTAAATCATTGGCTAGATTTAAAGCTAAGACCTAGGGATACTAAGGTTGACTAAACTTATTCGGACTCCTATTAGCTGGATTTAAAGCTAAAGGGGACTCGACTTGAATTAGTCCTAACTTGTACACCGTCGTTCTAGGGATACTATAGTGGAGTGACAACTAATGAGCACTATTCTATATGTTCTAAGGTAAGGCGTTCTGAATATGACATCCTATCCATGACACAAACACAAGCAACTTTAATTAATGCCAATGAAATCATTTAAGCATCAATATGTGGCAATATTTGAGCATGGATTCACTATAAGATGTGTTTCATACCCACATAGGCATGAATAGAACCAACCCACTTCATATTATCCATAATCACACACAAACATGCATAATCTAAGGATTACAAGTGTTTTATAGGAAATACAACTCAATCCATATACATACAACTCATTCAAGCATTACATCATAAAAGCCTTACATCAACTCAATCTATATACATAGATATGAAATGATATAAAGCTTTTCAACATAAAAGCTAATAGAATCCCATAACAAAGAGTATGATAATCAAACTATTACACAAGTGTAGTCACCTTAATCTATTTACTCAATCATAAAATAAAAGAGAATGAAAGAGGATTGAGAAAGCTCCTCTTCCATCCTTGCTTGTTTCTCTACAAACTTAAGCAAATCCTTATCAAATGATGTTGTAATCCTTCAAAATCAACTTTGCTCTAGGTGAATGTTTGTGTAACTATGTGTATTAGAGGTGGGTGAAGGTAGGGTTTTGTGTGTGTGATGGGTGTGTGAGAAGGGGTGAAAGTTTTTGCAAAATAAGCTCAAAATGGGCTCAAATAGGCCTTTCTGTTGCAAAAGCTAGTCGCTGAGTTGGTCTCCTTGCCTAAAATCAAGTGAGTTTGGCCAAAATTGTTGAACATTCTGACCTAGGATGGAAACAGGGCTAGTCGGCCGACCCTGGTCAGGGGTACAACTGGCTTTCAGCAATTTTGCTCATAACTTTCTCATTTTAGCTCTGATTCGCGCACAATTTTCTTTTATGGCTTCATATTGCTTCCAAGGATCTTCCAAGCTATTTTTCTTTGTCTTTTGTACCCTATAATCATATCCAAACTTGATCCATGTCCTCTTTGGTTTCAAGCTCTGAATTTGTCTCTTGTTGAGCTCGATTTCGCCAGGTTACTCCGTTCTTCATCCTGTTGCCTCCAAAAGCTTCTTTCATGCTTCTCCCACATCTTGAACACCTCGAGCTTGACTCCAACATTAAATCATTAGCAATCCAAGCCTCACGCTTTCACCTAAATTCACCAAACAAGGGAAATAAGCATGCATTAGTGTAGCATTTGTCTTTAAACTCAACTATGTATATTTGCTTACACTTAAGCCTAACTCTAGTATATGTACTATACTAATGCATCTCTTAAAGCTCAAAAAACCTCTTAAACATAGACAAATAACAATCCAAAGACACAACACATCAGTAACCAACCCGATTATCACTCATCTGCCTAGGCATCAACAATTCATTAAAGATCTCATTCATAATCCTTTTCTCAAGATTTAAAGCATTTTGTATGAGGTTTGATCTCTAATTATCAACCCATCAGTCTTCCAAATAAATTCTAAAGTAGCATCTCTTGTTAGCCTTTTTCCTAGGGGCCAACCTTTAGCAAAATTCTCTTTCTCTCCTTCAATTGGTAATCGAAAAATCATTTCTAAAGTTTCCTCATTTATGAATATATGCATGCCATTGACCCAAGATTCAATAGTTAGAGGTTGAAGACCTTGAAATTCTTGCACATGAGAGTAGAATTGATAAGTCATAGGTTCATAAACTTCACATATAACATGAGTAAAATCATAGCAACCTTGTTCCCGGATAAGTTCAATCACCCTTGTTCCTATAAGGTCTGCATCCATAAGGTATCTTCCATAACAAATTTTTCTTCTGTGCACATCCCTTTTTGGCAAATCAACTGGTGGTATGGGTTCTTGTCATGGTGGTCGTTGAGTTTGAAATGGTGGAGAACTTGTTCTTGGTATTTTAGAAGATGAAGCTTTGGCCTTCCTTTTTCTTGGATCCCACCATTGATGCAAGAATGGCCTTTATATGATATGGGTAATGCAAATCTTGAAGTAAATGGAAGATTTTTTTATGTTAATGGGTGTTTAGGAATTGGGGTTTAAGAGAAATTGGGGTTAAGGTTTCAAAAATGTAGGAGAGAATGACGAGAATGACCCAAGGTTTGAAAATAGCTGTGCCCCACTCTATCGGTCAACCGAAAAAACCATTTTTTAGCTGTGTCAGTTGATTGACAAAACCATTTTTAGTCACTAGAAGTGCCAAGTGCCCTAGCGGTCAACTGAAAGTCCTTGAAGGTCAACCGACAGACCTCTTTTTGGCCAAAAATGCAATTTTTGTGCAACATAACTCAATTTTAAGTCCATTTTCTTTACAAAAACATAACATTTTTCATTATATATATATATATATATGCACTTCAAACATAGTTTTGCATCTTAATCATGCTTTCAGATGCTATTTCAATCCAAAACAAGCAAACTTTAATGATACGACCACAAATTAAGTACAAGTTTGCATTCCAATTTCTCTCCTTATTTTCCAAAATTGCTTTTCATTCAAAGGTTTTGTAAAAATAACGGCAACTTGATGCAAAGTGTTAAAGAATTCAAGCACAATATCACCTTTTTGCACATGATCCCTAATGAAATGGTGCCTAATCTCAATATGTTTACTTCTAGAATGTTAGATGGGCCTCTTAGTGAGATTTATAGCACTAGTATTATCACAAGAGATAGGAACACGATCATAATTCAAACCATAATCAAGAAAGTTTTGTTTCATCCACAAAATTTGAGCAACACATGAACCAGCGACAATGTATTTGGCCTCAATCACAGAGATAGCAACACTATTTTGCGTCCTACTTGACCAAGACACCAAGGAATGACTGAGAGATTGACATCTACCACTTGTACTATTTTGATCAACCTTACAACCAACAAAATCTGCATCAAAATAACCATACAAATCAAACAAGGATCCTTTAGCATACCAAAGTCTTAGATCAATTATGCCTTTAAGATATCTAATTATTCTCTTCACAGCAACTAAATGAGATTCTTTAGGACTAGATTAGAAACAAACACATAAACATACAACAAACATGATAACCAGTCTAAAGGCTGTCAAATAAAGCAAACTACCAATCATACCTCTATACCTTTTCTTATCCATGGGCTTAGTCTTCTCATCCTTGTCAAGCTTAGTAGAGAGACTCACTAGAGTGCTAATTTCTTTAACATCTTCAAGCCCAAATTTCTTGATAACTTCTTTTGTATACTTGGCTTGGTTGACAAATATTCCTTCCTTCGTTTGTTTAATTTGAAGCCCAAGGAAGAATGCAACTCTCCCATCATGCTCACTTCGAATTCCTTGTTCATACACTTAGCAAAACTTTCACACAACATAACATTAGTAGAACCAAATATAATGTCAAACATATAAATTTGCACAAGCATGATATCATCTTTATCTTTTTTTTTATAAACAAAGTTGAATCTAATTTTTCCTCTTTTGAAATTATTTTTAACAAGAAAACCACTAAGTCTTTCATACCAAGCCCTAGGGGCTTGTTTCAAACCATATAATGCCTTTTTGAGTTTGTAAACATGATCTAGAAAACATGAATCTTTAAAACTGGGAGGTTGTTCAACATACACCTCCTCCTCAATAAGACCATTCAAAAAGGCACTTTTCACATCCATTTGGTAAAGCTTAAAGTCCATATAACAAGCAACTGCAAGGAACATGCGAATTGACTCTAATCTATCTATGGGGGGATAGGTCTCACCATAGTAGTTCCCTCTTCTTGATTATATCTTTAAGCCACTAGTCTAGCCTTATTCCTTGTTACTACGCCGGTTTCATCAAGTTTGTTTCTAAAAACCCATTCAGTACCAATTACTGGGTGGTCTTTAGGTCTCCCAACTAATTCCCACACCTTGTTTCTAGTTAATTGATTAACTTCTTCTTACATAACCATTATCCAATTCTCATCTAGCTAGGCTTAACTAACATTCTTAGGCTCTACCTGCAAGATAAATGCACAATGCTCACTAAAAGTATTAAGATTACGCCTAGTTCTTACACCTTCGTTAGGATCACCGATAATTTGCTCTTTGGGGTGATGTCTTACGAATTTCCAACTTCTCAGCAAATCAACTTTATCCTCTTCTTGCTCCAAGATGTTTTCTTGATTTGGAATTTGTTCTTCATTCACCTTGCCTCATGATTTCTCTCCTTAATGTGCATTATCTTGCTCAGTAGGAATCTCTTTGCTTGTAGATGGTTGATCTTCAAGTGTTGTCCTTTCTAAGAGATAACCTATATCATCAGCATCTTTTCTCGACTCAAATGGTTTAGTCTTATCAAATGTTACATGCATTGACTCCTCCGCAACAAGAGTTCTCTTGTTATAAACTCTATAAGCCTTACTCTTTGTGGAATAACCCAAAAAGATACCCTTATTGGATTTAGCATCAAATTTTCTCAAATGGTCCTTTGTATTCAATATAAAACATTTACAACCAAGGACTTTGAAATAAGAGATTTTAGGCGTTTTGTCATGCCAAAGTTCATAAGGTGTTTTGTTCAAAATGGATCTAATAAGCACACGATTTTGCACATAATACGCCGTGTTGACGGTTTCGTTCTAAAAGTATGTTGGCAAGTTGTGTTCTTTGAGCATGGTCCTTCCCTTTTCTTGTAAAGTACGATTCTTCCTCTCTACTACCCAATTTTGTTGAGGAGTTCGAGGGGCCAAAATGTTATGCTCAGTGCCATGCTCATCATAAAAATGGATAAAAGAAGTGTTCACATATTTTGTGCCATTGTCACTACGTATGCTATAAAATAGTCTTTCTCATTTTGCATTTTTCTACACAATCTAGCAAACTCATTGAAGGTTTCATTTTGTGTGCAAAGAATATGACCCAAGTGAACCCTAGTATAATCATCTACAACCACTAAAGTGTACCTAGAACCTCCTAGGCTAACCACGTCAATTGGTTCAAACAAATCCATGTGCAACAATTGTAATGACCTAATAGTTGGAAACTTGTTGATAGATTTGAAAGAAGTTTTGTGTTGTTTTCCTAATTGGCATGCATCACAAACTTTACCTTATCCAAACTTGAGTTAGGGAAATCTCTAACAAGATCATTTTTTGACAAGTTTTTCAAAATGCTCATGCTCACATGTCCTAGCCTTTTATGCCACAACCAAGATTTTTCATGCATAATGGACAAGCAATTAACACTGTGATTCCCAAGTTGATCAATCTCTACCTTACACACATTGTCATTTCTATCTACAACGAACAACACAATATTGCTATCGCAATCATAAATGATGCAACTAGTGGATTTAAACACAACTTTATGTCCTTTGTCACATAATTGACTAATGCTAAGTAAATTGAACTTAAGCCCTTCAACAAGCAAGACATTATGAATAGCAATAGAATTTTTGTTACCAATGCTTCCCTTGCCAATTATTCTTCCTTTGCTATTGTCTCCAATGGTGACATCTCCTCCTTTGACATTTTTAAAGTCATAAAACAATAAGGGATCACCTGTCATGTGTTTGGAGCATCCACTATCCAAAATCCATTCTTCTTTATATGTTTGCTCACACGGCATACCTACAAATAGCAAAATAAGTACAAGCTGCCTTATTTGTGGATCACCAAATTCTTTGGATCCTTGACGTTAAGTCTTTAATGTTTGGCTTTCACAACTTGTTTGGGTCGTTGCCAATTAGGGACAAGAGTGCCTCCATCACGAAGTCTCCTATAGTAACAATGACTGAAAATATGCCCATGTTTTTCACAATTAGTGCAAACAATAAAGGATTTCAAAGGAGTAGTAGAGGTGGATGCTTTCACAAAATAGGTTTTCAAGTATTTTGGTTTGAAAGTAGGCTCAAAACCAACTCCACTTTTGTCAAATGCAATCTTTTGATATCCAAAAAGTATTTCAAAGTTTTTCCTTTCATTTGTAAACTTTTGAATGTCATTCAAATCCTCATTCTTCTTTTTCCAATACTTTACTTCTTTTCCAAACTTCACAAAATCTTCAGCAAAACAGTCATTTTCCTTTTCCAAAGTCTCAATTTTCTTAATAAGAGATGTATTCTCTTTTTCTAAAGTTTCTTTCTTATTCAATGCAATTTCATTCTTTTGCAAGCATTTGTTTTTCTTCAAAGCAAGTAGAAGATCATCATGCAATTTTCCAAAAGTTTCTTGCAATTTCTCAAAGGTATACTCATCACTTTCATCACATGAAAGAGAAGTACTAGAGATAGATTCTACCTCATCTTCATTTTCCATAAGACAAACAAAGTTAGGAAACTCATGCTCTTCCTCCGATTCTTCTTCGCTATCGGTGATATCCCAAATTGCTGTAAGTGCCTTGCCTTTCCCTTTGCCATCTTTCACTTTTGAAAGTTTGGGGCAATTGGCTTAATGTGTCCGAGCTTGTTGCAATTGAAGCATTCAAGCTCCTCGTTCTTTCTTTCATTTGGCTTTTTGAACTCCTTGCCCTTCTTTTTGAAATTGTTTGATGTAGTGTCTTTTCTCCATTTCTTGTACTTCATGAAGTTCTTGAAGTTTCTAACAAGGATGTCATCTCCTTATCCAAGTCATCATCACTACCATCATCGTCATCATTTGAATCTTGTTTGGATGCCACAATAGCCATGGATTTCTTCATTCTCCTATCCTTTTCTTCATGAGCTTTCCTGTCAAGGTCATAGGTCATGAGTGACCCAATCAATTCATTCAATTGATAGGTGTTCAGATCCTTGGGTTCTTGAACTGCTGTTGCTTTTGCTTGCCAAGATGATGGTAGGCTTCTTAGCAGTTCCCTTACCATATCATCATTAGAGTATTCCCTTCCAAGTGCCTTGAGGTCATTATTAATTTCGAGAAATCTAGCAAACATTTGTTCAATAGTTTCATGCGGTTCCATCATAAAAGCTTCATATCTTTGAACAAGCACGTTAATTCTAGACTCTTCAACTTGACAAGTCCCTTCATAGCTCACTTCAGGTTGGTCCCAAAGTTTCTTAGCCGATGTCCAACCCATAACCCTAGAAAACTCGGTGGTGCTCAAATCAAAAAATAAGATATAGAAAGCTTTAGCGTTAATTTGTTCAAGCATCATATCACGGTCATCCCATTCATTTTCTAGCTTAGGAACCATCCTATCACCCTCTATTTTCATATATACTTGAGGTCCATCCACAACAACCCTCCATGCCTTATAGTCATGCGATTGAATAAACAATTTCATTCTTAACTTTCAAAATACATAATTGGTACCATCAAATACGAGGGTCTTATTAATGGACAATCCATCAATAGGTGAGAGATCAATGTTATTTGCCATAATATATTCTACTAGTGGTTAAACTTATGTAGAACCCCAGCTGTAGATACCAAATGTAGGTGGCAATATAACTAAAAAGGGATGGTGAATTTAGTTATAGAGGATTTTTTTTTGAATTAAAAATCAATTTCACAAACTACAAAGCAAATCAATTTAAAGTACAAATATGATGTTCCTTAGGGAGATACAAACATAATCAAGCAAAATAACCAACTTTTTAGCATAAAAACAATAAGCACTTTAGTTGAGGCATTTCATCAAATATATTGAGTGCAATACTAAAAATAGCTAGAAATCAAGAAGAGAGAGAGAAAGAGAGAGACAACACCATTCTTAGATGGTTCAGCAAAGCCTATGTCTACTGCCTAAGGATCTTCCTCTTGCACTTGAATCAATCATTCCAATATCAAGCTACTTCAAATGTTGGTGAAGCTTAAACCAACTCTTTACAGCTCTTTGGATACCACTCCAAAGAACTCAAGCAAAAACCTCTTTTTACTAAGTATTTCCCACATCTAAAGAGCTTTACAATCTTCCCAAGATAATCAAGCTATGATGTGTATGTATCAACAACAAAAGGAAAGTTTCTTCAAGCTAAATCACTATAACTTTTAAAAGCTTGATATGAAAATGAAAGGCTCATTGTTTGCTCAAGATTAATGCAAACTTATAGCTCACAAGAATGATTTTCCAAGTAAAAAGTGTTTTGAAAAGATGAAAAATAGCTAGGAAATACTTGAAATTCAAATTCTAGGGTTATTTCCAAACTGGGGGTAAGGGGGTGTTTATATGAGTTAGAAATGGACTACCAACAATCAAAAATAGAAAATCTATGCAGCTCGGTCGATGGGCCAGTCAACCGGATAAGTGATCGACAACATTTCCATTCCTCACTAGAATTGCCGGTCGACCGGCAGAGAGCGACTGACAGTTCCAGAAGTATTTTCTGGTTGCCAGTTTTCATAATAATAATAAAAAAAAAAAAACCTTTTTGGTTTGCATAAGTTTCTAACACTTCTTTGAAGGTTTAAATCATTTAAACAAAATAAGAACACTTCAAGAAGCACTTGAAAAATAACATTTAAGATAGAGGACATGCTTTCGAAGATCAATTTGAGATTTGTCAAAGACTTTAAAAAAAAAAACTTAAAGCACATTTGATTTTCATAAACAATTTTTGGGAGAAAAGCATTTATCAAGTCATAGAGGAAATCATGCAAACAAGAGCTATAACAAGCATAATTAAGGCTAAATACAAGTGAGCATAACCGGTACCCCTTAGGTCATCTCGTCTGCTCCTTGTGACTCCCTTCTTCTTTTTCTTCCATAATCTTCACTTGAATATTTCTTCCATACCATGAGATATGCTTCAGACATGATCAATCTTGACGTCCTCTATAAGCTTAAAAAAAATCTTCATTTTGCACTTCAACATCTTGCTAAACTAACATACTAAAGGCATTCTTGAAAACACTATTAGCAAGCATTATCAATCCATTCAAACAAGCATTACATAACACCAATTTGCATCATCAAAACAATCACTTAAATCATGTTTAAGCTAACACAACCAAGCATGCAATACAATAAATGTCATGTTTAAACTTCCACTCAACTTAAGATTTTTCAAATTTTGTGTTTGAAAAAGATTTTGCATGCAAGGATATTACCTCATCGGTTTATATCATGTACAAAAATACTCAAATATTATAATGCAAAGCTTATACTCAAGTTAGATGCACTTTTACTGCAGATTTCTTGAAGATACAAGCATATATACAATCACATATATACGTCAATGTGACATTTACCAATGTAATAGGTAAAGTTGTTGTACATATAACTCCAAAGAACTCAATTCTTTGCAGGAAAACTCATCTTATGCATATATGCTCACATGTATTCATATAAAAATAATGATATGATGCATGAGCATATACTAAATATGCTACATACACTTAATTAAGGAGAAAAGATGATCTAAGATCAAATTTTAAGAAGCACGAGCAAAGTCAGTGAGTATACATGCAACGCAAGAAGTTATTGAGCTTATAATAATACCTATGTACTAAGATCAAATTAACAAAACTAAGAAAGAAGAGACTATTCTAATTCTTCAAGGATTCTTCATAACTCTTCACTCTTCAATCTTCAATGATGAATCATGCTCCATTTTCTTCCTTGCTCGATTGTCTTTAACTTGCTCAAGTGACCATTATATATATATATATATATATATATATATATATATATATATATAAGATATTCAAGATACTCCAATAGTAACAATTAATAAAGTACAATTATGGCATCATCAACAATATTAATACCAATAGGTTCAACAATTCCTATAATTATTTATATAGGATCATACTATTATGTTTAAGATACAATCTTCATTGCTTGTCATAATAGTTAGTTGCCTAAATTATTAAAGAACATTTTAATACTTATAATAATAAACTATTATTTTCTCTATTTGAGAATTTATTACATTACGTTAGAAATCAATAAATTATTGTTAAATTAAAACCTAAAAGATATTATTAAATTATTAAGTTATTAAAAATTTATATTATTTTTTAATTGCATTGTTATTTGTTTACATTACTTTCTTTTTAATTTTTAATTAATTAAATTAATTTAGTCATTTATTACTATATTTCATTATTTTTTATTTTATTCTTTGTTAAATTTACAATTATTAAGTTTATTTTATTTCTAATTATTATATTTTATTTTATTTTTAATTATAATTATAATTCAAAAACATAAATGACAAAAATAGTGAGGATACTTTTGTCAAACTAATTATAAAACTCCTTTCTGCAAACTGCAAAGGGAGAAGTAAAAGAGTTTTACTTCTCTGTTTAAGCCTAAAAACTCTATTGACTTTTGAATCAAATTGAATTTCAGGATGGAAATCGAAACACCTCATTTTTTTTCCAAAATTGACTTTTCTGCTGCAAAAGTCAGTTTGGCTCTTCAAAACGAAAAACCAAACTGGCTCTTACTCATTCGAGGATCTTCCTTGATTGATAACTTCATTATAAAATTATTTTTAGTCCTTTTGTTCCAAGAAAATTTTAATAACAAATTATAATAACAAAAGATATTATGACAAAAAGTTATTTAAGCAAAATACACATATTAATTCCAATTGTGTATGTATTCCATATACAATTTGGACTTACAAATAAAAAATTTGACTTAAAACTGTTTTATAGATCCAAACAAAAGAATTCATTTGAAAATGCAAATCCTCATAGAATTTATTTCATTTTATTTATAAAAAAAATGAATTTTCCATACTACAATCTCTTCCAAATACTATGCACTAGTCATAACCTTTCAAATTGTATACAAGTATCTAAATGCAAGAAAAAGTTCCAATTCAGCAATGGACCGTTTGGATTGACATTTTTTTGTAAAAAAATACTTTTTTATAAAAAATATATTACAATAAATATTTTGATTAATTTTCAAAAGAGAAAGGCTAAATCTCTTAAAGAGGGAAAAAAAAATCTCAAATTAAGCTTTTTTCCAAATGTAAAAAACTTGAGCTTCTCAATAAAATAGTTTTCTTCAAAAGTTATATTAAAAAGAATGCTTCTTTGTAAACTCAACTTCTCACTCATTTGGGGATCTTCCTTTATTGGTAGTTTTCTTATAAAATTATTTTCATTCTCTTTGTTCCATGAAAATTTTAATAAAAAATTATAATAACAAATGTATTATAATAAAAGATTGATCAAATAAAATACAGATATTAATTCCTATTGCAAATGTGTTCCTAATAAAATTTGGACTTGCAAACAAAAGAATTGACTTAAAATTATTTCATAGATCCAAACAAAATAAATCATTTGAAAATGCAAATCCTCATAAAATTTATTTTTGTATTGTGATTAAATTCTCCACCCCATGAGATTGAACTTAGGGCTGGGACAAATAGACTCAACCACTTGAGCTATTCTTTAATTCCTCATAAAATTCATTTTATTTATAAATAAAATGAATTCTATACTGCATGTTCTTTCAAAAATATGTACTAGTCATAGCCTTTCAAATTGGATACAAGTATCTAAATGCAAGAAAAAATTTTGATTCAGCAAAAAAATTCCGATTCAGCAAAGGATTGTTCGGATTGACATTTTTTATTAAAAAGATACTTTTTCATTAAAAAAATATATATTACAATAAATATTTTGTTTAATTTTCCAAAAATAAAAAGGTTTAATCTCTTTAAAAAAAAAAACTCAAATTAAGCTTTTCTCCAAAAGTTAAAAACTTGAGCTTCTCAATTCAATACTTTTCTTCAAACGTTATTAAAAAAAAAAAAATACTTCTTTGTAAATTCAATTCAAGTGAGCCCTAAGTTGGACAGATCAGCTTCTGTGTGGGTTTCATCTATTGGAAAAGAGAGAGAGCCCCTAGAGAAGCGGTTCCGACCTGTCGAATTGGACAAAACTATAATCCTAGATAAAATGACATTTTTAGTAAGGAACCGCTTTTGTCTAAAGTCACCGCTTTTTGCAAAAACCAGAGCATTAAGGGAAAGAAGTGGGTTGGTGGTTGTTTTGTGTGTGTGTGGGGGGGGGGGGGGGTTGGGGGATGGAAAAGAAAAGAAAGAAAAAATGACATTTAAGAAAATATCAAGATCCCCAGAAACCAAGCCTCTTTCTAAGTTACAAGAATGATTTGCTGCTAAACCCCACTTGCCCATCCTTCTATTATTCCGGTAGATGACAATAATTTAATTTGAATAAATTGATAATTTATAATTTCTTCGTATCATGAACCCTTTGAATCACCAACGTCCCTAACCATGCGCATTGTGCGTGTTTGCCATCCGTGAGACACACCACAAGGCAAAATTCATTTTAACGACCACTTGCTCTCACCGGAAACTTTTGTCACCTCGGTGGGCAAGGAACGGACAAACAGAGAGAAACAGAAACCTGAAGCAGTAAACCATCGGCAGTCTGTCCACACTGAGTACTCGCGTGCAGCAGCAGTAAACTCGGAGCAAAGAACCCATCTTCGACTAGATTTGATTAGCTGGTTGTAAGCGCATTGAAAATTGAATGAGATTCCCCACAACCCCCCTATTTCTTGTTCTATTTGGTGGGATCGACGGGGAACATAGCACCTTGAATACATTACAATAGGCATCATGGCACTCTTTCACGATTAATGGAGCAACCAACCATATTTCATTTATCATAATCTACCAACTCTTTACAGTGGTGAAAGGAAAGGGAAAAGAGAAGCAGGAGAGAAGAGGGAACAGAGATTTGATGGATGGTTTGTACCATTTCCATACTATTAGTGCCATGCAACTCCTGGGCCATTTGTCCTAGCTTGAACCTCAGCCAGAGAAACAGCCATGGCGAGCATCATCTGCTCCTCGAAACTATCCGGAATAATGGGGGCTGTAGCAGGTTGGAAGCTGCCGCCCATCCGATCCGGCGAGAAGTCTGGAGTAGGCTTGACAGGACCTTCCACTCCCTCAGAACCCACATAGCTGGTTCCTACTTCAGCTACCTCCAAACTTTGATCCGTCCATTCTCTTTGTTCTTGGGAAATTGTCAGCTGGCTCTCAGGGAATACCTCAATTGATGTTCCAGTATTTGGATACCTGTCAGTTGCTCTATTGGTGGACCTACAATATGCAGGAAAAGTGTCATACGAGGGTATGCTCTCATCATAGTTGCTCGAGGATTCTCCCGCTGTCTGTTGACGTTCAGCAAGGGCAGCAATCGCACATGCAAGACCACCAGAAGGGGATGATGTTCCAGCAACTGGGGTCGTGGAAGCTGGGACATGGCAATCTTCTGCTATGCGATGTTCTGAAGCAGCAGAATCACCATCACCTGGATTTCGGTGCCTGCCATTCTCCTATCATCATCAAGGTTGTATGGTGAGTTTACTTCATCAAAATGGATCAGAGGTTAAATAGTATGAACTTGTGCTCTAGTATGTCCCTGGAGGATAATGAAAGATTATGCTGATATGCATATATAAGCAGTATGAATGCTGCCGGTCTTCTGATGATGATCCTAGATAAATTAATATGGACAATGGTTTCAATTCATGATCGCCCTGACCTGGTCAAAGAGCATGACTTAAGGGTCTATGTTGGATAACCAACTTTGAATTGAATACACATGATAAGTGAAAGATGACATTCTGCGTAACTTATACCTTTATGTAGTTGCATTTACTACAGAGAAAACTGGACATCTGATTAGGGCAAATCAAAAAGGGGAAGTGGAGACTCAATTTGGAGGAAAAGATCTCTCACACCAATGTCCATACACAGAACCGTTAGATGAGAAAATGCTTATGAGGGTGGCTGACATATGCAGCTGGAGCATGAAACATTCTTGGCCATCCAATGGCTTAGTGCATTAAAACAGAAACATGTAAGGATTCTCCCTATTTTGGATAAAGAAGAACTTAAAATATAAACTTTGCAAATGCTACAATAAAGATTAAAATATTTGAACCGATTAACACCTTACATCCACCTCCAAGATTATACAATAGGGTACACTTTCCTTGTTCTTATTATTCGTTTAACTAATCGGAATTATATACACCAAACACGAGATAGCAGATCACATAGCATGCACATAATAATTGACATCAGGAACTTCATCTCTAGCCTTGTGGTCTTTTACGTCCAAGATTGATATAGACCAAATAGTTGCAAAAAGATTATATGATGTCTTAAGCTCCTCTTGTAGTTGAAAACTGATGGGAAATTATTTATCAAGTACCTGAACAGACAGCCAAATGGCTTCCATAACCATTATGTCTTCAAGATCCAGGTCAAATCCATCATCCCTGCATTTGGAAAATTTCAGTATAAGCACACGAACTGAGATAATGGCGAATAAACTAAGAAAACATTGCAAATATCCTTGAATAACTTACCAAGAGCTAATTGTACATGTCTTTTATCATCAATGTACTTTTACTTAAACTTCTAAATAAAATTAACCTATTCGGCCCATTTTTAAAAGAGCTTTCATATAAAAAGCCAAAGCTATTATAATAATTTAAAAAAAAAAAAAAACTAAAAACTAAGAAACCAAAAGCTCCAAATTGGAGCTTCTTGAAAATGGCTTTTCAAAAACTGTTTTTATATTGTGTCGGGAGTTCTTTTTCTTTTTTTATCAAAAATAATCTTCCATATTTTCTCAAAAATTATACTCCGTATTTTTTAAAGTTCAAAACCATGAAAACAGTTAAAAGCTCAACTCTTAAAATACAAGGCAAAACAATCAACGGTTTTTACTCAGCAATAGTTTTACCCAAAACTCTATTGCTAAAAACTCTAAAACTCAATAGCTAAAATGTCACATTTAGGGCCAAATACAGCCATAGTCCTGTTCAAAAGAAGAATCCTGATGTGGAGACTTCCCTATAATACAGAAGATGCACCAAGAACCTCAAAAGGCTTGAAATTTTATTTCCAAGTCAAGTCGGGCAGCTTCAGAAATGTTTTAGTATAAAGCTGGTGAAATAATGAAGATTCTGGAACACTGGCCTTGATATGACTGCAAGGCCTGGATGAGAAGCATAAGTTCTAAGGAGAACTGGCACACCAGTACAGCAAGGAAAGACAATAAGTAACAAGACTTAAACAATAACTGCAACTTCCAAATGGAAGGGGGCTGGAGGTTGAAAATCAGCTTCAGTGGTAGAAACAAAGATGAAGAGTCAAGGCCACATTGACCAGCAGGCCTGTAATGTTTGTTGCTCTTTCCAAATGGAATACAACCTAAGCAATTCCCCAAGACATGCTTTTCCTTTCTGTTCTCCATAAATACATCCTAAGCAATTCCCAAAAACATGCTTTTCCTTTCTGTTATCCATACTGCTTAGGAATTCCCTTGCTAATGTTTTCACACAAGCAATTGCTGAGGAACAATCTCCATTGTCCCTTAAACACAAACAGTGAATGTGTAACAGAGGATAAAAAGTAATAAGAAGCATTGGAAGTGAGGTTTGATAAAGGCCATAGTCGGATTTGGGAAGTTATATTATGCAGGTGAGGTGCGACACTAAAAATTGCAAGTGCATATGTCAACCGCAAATACAACCAAAAACTCCATGTAGATTGAGTTCTTGAACAGGACAATTAAGACCAAAGTGAAAAGAGATGCAAAGAGAATGGGCAAAATAATTGCCAAAAAAGGGGCACAAGAGAGAGAATTTGATGGCACCAATATCTGGAATTAAGATTGTATCATCCAGTCCTAGAGAAGTTCTAGTGATTCAGTCGAACCATATCAACTAACATTAGCTGGGAATATAATGTTTACATGGCGTTCATGAGTGTACTTTAAAGTTGAAAACATAGGATGTTCATAGGCTAAGGTAAAGAGAGGTCAAACCAAAAGAATTGATGACTATGCTTATAGCAAACATTAAAATGGAATTAACAACTACTTAGAAATATAGCCGCTCTCTTGAACATTTGATAGAAGACAAATATATTGATGAAAAATCCAAGATCCTCTCTGGGAATGCCTTTAAGCTCAAAAGATAAACAAGGCAATTTCCTTTGGATTTGCTTTTCCTTTAGTCTATTGAGGGTAAAATGCTAGTCTTTCTCCAGTAAACTAAGATTGTTCCACCATGTCTGGGTCCAATCAGGGGAAAACAATGGACAGTAAACTCCAGGAGAAAGTTGCATACCTAGCTTGTCTTGGGTGCGGACTTTGTTTAATTGCTGCAGCAGATTGGGACTCCTGAGAAGTAACTAAGTGTTCGCCTTCCACAGCAGAAGCGAAAGGGGGTGTTGCTGATCAAGTGATAAAGAAGTAGATGCACTAAAATTCGAGTCTGAGAAACAGAACCTACCACAAAGAATTCAGAATTCAATAAGCATATACCTGTTGTTGAGCAGTTCTCAGCCTCAGATGGTCCAGTGATACTGCTTGCAGCACTCAATTCTCTTCTTCTAAGCATCCTTTCCTCTTCATCTTGAAGTTGCTGCTGCCTCATCCTTATTTTGGCTTCTATAACTCGTTGTTCTTCCTAAAGCAGTTAATAAATTAATAAGAAAATTCAAGTAACTTAAAGATGAATAACAGAAACAACAATAATAGCATAAAATTGTACTTCAGTATATCTTACAATTTGCTCCAAGCCTTTTTCCTCCTTCGTCTTCACGCCCCGATATTCAACAGCATAATTTGAGGTTTTACAAAATGGACATCTTACTAAATTAAGGAAGACATGCATGGAAACAAATTCAACACATAAATCAGCAGTACCGAAAAAGCTGAGGTAAAAAATACATGATTACTGCAAACATACTCAAAACATATCCATGACAAATATCAGGACCAACAAATAAGGATACTGTGTTGGACGGGTAGAATTGGGGGTCTTCATCTGCAAAAAACACTCTGTCCAAGAAAATAAATCAAAATTATTTCATTTCAAGAACAACACCTATTAAGAACTCTTGGTAATAATTACTGCATATAATAAAAACTGACTGTACAACACAGGGTTACCTGTGCAAATGCCTTTCATGCAACACCTTGAGCGATTAAGACTTGGATAATACTGAAAAGATTTCAGAGCAATGAAATTACTAAAAAGACTTGTGCTTACAACTCAAAACATTCATAACACATCAAGTGAAGTGCACACATTAACAGCTACATTGTTAGCAGAAAATCCTAGATGCTCAAAATGATGAAAACAAACAAAAATCAACATCTTTGCACCTTCTACTCTTTTAGTGCCAAAGCATTATGAACAAGTCAAACACCCCATAAAACCAGCAAATTAAGTAACATGTAGCTATCTGGCCCTGCCTTGCCCCTTTCCTCCCAGTTCTAGCATCCAAGAAAAATGGAGAATATATAATAATCATAAGGCAACATCTAAAGTATCCCATTCCTTCAGAATCGGGCTATAAGTTGCACCTTGAGACAAATTCAGTGAGATTGAGTTAATCATCCAAACAACTATGTACAGATAAACAAGGACAATGGTACAACCACAAAAAACAGGCCAATCACTTACTCGGTCACACAACAAAACCTATCCAGGGAAAAGTCAATAGCACAACCACCACACAGCTAAGAAGACTAGGTCCCCCAAGTCTGTGAGGCTTGCAAATTTACTTGACAATGATATCGTTATAGTGATATAAAACAAAAGCTTTATATTCTATAGTATAGTTCAAATTCATCACTAAGTGCACTTTGAGTAAATAATATAAGTTTCAAAACCAAGCAATGGCAGAAAATAATTGAGACCTCCTCCCCCCTCCCCCCCCCCCTCTTTCCCTCCCCTCTTCTTCCCCTTTTTGCAGTGTATATATGATATGCAAAGTGAGAGAATGAGTAAATAATATGTAAAATGACAAAAACCCCAAAAAAAATTTTAACTATTTTGCCTCTCTTTCGCGCAACTTCCTTTTTACTCGCAAATCTCAAAACACATCTACACGGCACACAAAGCTCTCAAAGGGAAACATACACTCCTGGTGCAAAGTAATTTTATGTCTACTTTGATTATTAGTAATGTTAAAAGATGAGAGGACTATAGATACTATAATCTGATTTTGGCTCCTCACAAAAAATTGTTCTTAAATGTTGAAATTTCCCAGGTCTTAACCGTTATAGAGGCAGGTTGATGATCAACATGGGGGAAAATTTTCATCTATGATCTGCCACCGAAACCAAGTAATTCCATTTTTGCAATCCTAATCCTTCTTCACCAATTCAGAGACCAAGATGAACTCAAATACTCAATTACCAAATAATATACATCACCAAACAAGTGGTAAAATAAACAAGAAAACCACAAAAATCAGAAGACCAACTGGAATTGTAAAACACACACACACACACACAAAAAATGATAAAAAATGAAAAGAAGAGCAGGTACCAAGAAGCAAATGGGGCACTCCTCAAGATCAAATCCATTATCTTCATCACCAGGATAGCAAGGTGCTAACTTTGCATCAAGTATGAGCTTTCTAAGCTTCTTGTGATCCACATCCTTGTGCTGGTATAACCCTTGAGGCCTCGTGTACTTGTCATCCACCACTTGCTTCCTCCTCCCCAACTTATTCCCCATCCCAATCCAATTATTTTATAATATATATATATATATATATATATATATATATATATACAAACCAAAATCACTCGTTCCCAACTAGGAAAAATGTAGAAAAATCATCCCCAGAAGATAAATACACTTAATTTTCACATCTGACCAACATGCTTTGCTCAAAAACATATCGGAAACTACCTACAAATGAAAAGGAAAAAAGAAAATTTCCTTCACAAATGGAAACCTTGCAATAAATAAAACATACCCCGAAGAGACCTTATTTAGTATATGACATTTAAACAAGAAATCAATAATTTGCAGCACACTAACCTTGAAAATTTGCAACCTTTGGAGCAAAATACTGAAGAGCTTTAATTAAAGATAAGAAGAGGGTGCTTACTCGTATACATACTTTCATGCGTGTGTATGTTGGATATTTGTTTTTCTTTTTTCTTTTCCTTTTTCTTTTTCGTTTTGGGGTTTTTTCCCCGCCGGGTTGGTTGGAGAGATTGAGATATCAGAGGGAACAAGATCAGAACTTTCTCTGTGATGTGTAATAATCTATGGGCATGTTTGGCTTGATTTTTTTTTATGAGAAAGTATTTAAAAAATTATATTAAATTTGTAATAATTATTTTATTTAATTTTTAAAAAAAATTAAAATTTAAAAAAAAATTCAAATATAACTTTTTTTTAAAAGTTAAAATTTTTAACTTTTCAAAAAATTATTTTTTAAAAGTTGTAAAAAAAATATTTTTAAAAAAATCTAATTTAAACAGGCCTTATGTATGTATATATATGTCTGTATGAATAGTATTATTATATTGTTTGTTGATTATTATTGTTATTATCATTGTTTAATTATTATTATCATTATTATTATTATTATTATGTTATGTATTTTGCTGATAAAGTTAGTAAAAATGGAAAATGATTATTTTTGGATAATGAGGTGGATTGTTTTGCTTTATTGTTGTATCTTTCGGCTCCATAATCTTTTGTCTCTATATCCACGGAAACTTTTATGTAAGCTTTGGGTCGGCAATATAATAATAATTAATAAACTAATCTTGACACATAAACTAATAAAGAAGTGACAACGTTACTATATGTCAAATAGTTAATTACCAAATTTCTTCACAAGTCCAAAATCAATACGTGTACGACATTTGATTATAAGTGCTCGACTTGCGTTGTTGACCCAAAAAACATAAATAATACTTAAGTTTACAATTATTAATTTAAAAATAATTTTTTGATAATATAGACGTAAATAATTACTTTTTTGAATATAAAGTGAATAATCTCATATTGATAAAAATTTGTTTCATATAAAAATAATTAAATACATATTAAGTTTTAAGCAAAACTAATTTAAGAAAAAAATTCATTTTTAGAAAACATTTTAAAGAAATAGTGTTTTCCAATTAGACACAAGTTGAAAATGATATTAAAAACTCATGTTCAACTTTAAAGAGTTTGTTTGGCCCAGTTTTTACGTACTTAAAAGTGCTTTATATAGTCAAATTTAACTATAAATACCAAATTCAAGTAGTGATCTCATTTAATAAAAATAAATATTTTATACATGCATATATAAATATATATATATGTATATATATATATATTATTGCTTACGATTTATATGGCTAACTTTATTTGGGACTTATAACTTACAAATAATAAAAAGTACGTGAAAGAATCCTTTTTAGAAGTTTATAAAGTGTAAAGCATAGTCAAACAGGCTCCTAATTAGTTTCATTTTTTGTTACTTTCTTTGTTTCTTGTGGAGATGAAATGCAATTGAACGAAGCAAAGCAGTCAAGGATAGAGTGATAAAGCAGAAAGGAATCGAGTAGAGGGGAGGGTATGGTTTATGTGGTTACTTGTTGACATTGTTTTGTGTTTGTTTTTAGGCCTCAACAGTCAACAACCCAAAAGATTGTGATGACGACTTCAATGATGGGGCCGTAAGCTCCATGTCATGATGCGTGTTTTCAAACGCCTCAGCGTTATAATTTCTTCGGCGTTAATTTCATCACATTTTCTTTTAGAAAAAATTAATCTCTATTTCAAAAATATTTAACTAACTCTCAATAATTTATAGAAACAATAACATTAGTCTCAATTTTATTTTGAAAATTTATATTCATATTAATCCTTTTATTTAAAATCAATTCTTTTTTATTTATTTCTTTAAGATAGGGACTAATTTAGATAATTTTGTGAAATAACAAAGACTATACGACTATCTTTAAAGAATAGGAACCAATATAATTATTTTTATGAAATATTAAAAAAAGTAAATATTTAAAATAGTAAATGTTAAATAAAAGTTGAGTAATAACAATTATCACCTATAGTGAAAATTAACCCCTTTCTTTCGTAGCTTTCTGGACTTAGCTTTGGTGGGTTTTGATGGTGGACCATAAAGTTTTATTTTTCGACAAATTATAAGGTGCACTTTTAATGAAGTACATATTTATTTATGTAGTTCTTCAGGTATGTTAATACGCATACCTATATATACATATTAAAAAAAATGAAGAGTCACTCATCCACTTAAATCTCAATCTCTTTATTCTTTCTTTATACATCTCTCCTATTGCTCTCTATATGTCTTTATTCTCTCTCTTTGTATGCCTCTTTTCTCTGTTTCTCTCTTTCTATTTTTGCTCTTTCTCTCTTTCTTTATTTTGACAATTGATTTGTGTTAATATTATTTTTTTATATTGCTAATAGGTTGATGGTTTGATATTATTAACAATTGATTAGATTGATATTGAGAAATGATGGTGAATCCAATTGATTAATTTGTTGCATTTTCGTAACAATTGGTTATGATGGTTGTATACATATATATTTGAATGATTGGTATTTATTCAATAGTCTATTATTGTTTGTTTAGTTTTGTATAACTGTTTATTGAGTAATCTATTATTGTCTATTCAGTGTTCTATAATTGTTTATTCAGTAGACTATTATTGTTTGTTCAATAGTCTATTGTTATTTGTTCGGTATTCCATAATTGTTTGTTCAGTAGACAATTATTATTTGTTCAGTGTTCCATATTTGTTTGTTCACTGCTCTATAACTGTTTGTTCAGTAGTTTGTAATCTATTATTATTTATTCAGTGTTCTATAACTATTTGGTCTGTAACCTATTATTGTTTGTTCGATATTCTATAACTGTTTGTTCAGTAGACTATTATTATTTATTCAGTAGTAATAGCATGTTATTGTTTGTTCAGTGTTTTATAAGTGTTTGTTCTGTAGACTATTATTATTTATTCAGTAGCATATTATTCATCAAAATATCTTTTTATAATTGAAATTGGTTGCATTTGCATTTAACATATCAGTAGAAACATATAAGTGTATACATAAATTCAGTTCTAGTTTTGCTTTGATTTCTTTGCATGTTGTTGCTTCAGATTCGATGGTTTTTAAATCTTTTGGATGTTGTTGCTTCCAATTCAATGTTTTTTTAAATCTTTTGGATATTGTTGCTTCAATCATTTTATTAGATTCAATCTGTGATTTTGATTTATAATATTTGTTTAGTTATTGAAAAAATTGAATTGAACGTAGTTAGGGTTTGTGAGATTCAGGTTTGAATTGGAGATGTTGCGATAAAGAAGAGAGAGGAGAGAATTTTAGGAGGAAAAAAAAAAGACGAAACGCTTGTACAGTGCGTGAAATATATAGTCTGTAGGTGTATGTTGTAACGTGCACCTACGGGTGCACAATATAAGGCCTCTTGTGTTTCACTTTGTCTTTCTTTCGACCAATGACCATGAGGTTCAAGTGTTCACTCATTTGTAGAAATGTTTCTAAATTTTATTACGTAGATAGTGGTTAATTTTTCAATTATAAAAAATGATTCACATAATTTGGTGTAATAAATATTTGGAAAGGTTTAAAATTTGGTCCTTTGACATCGTTTTTCATTTGAAACATAGATTCAAGAATTATTTACTCTTTATATAAATTTGTAATAAATTATAGCAACATGACAATGATTGATCAAGATTTCAATTTTTTTCTTTAAAAAACTAAAGAGTACGCATGCTAGATTTGGGTATAACATATCCTTAGATGGGCGACGAATTCGTGAATGACACGTGAATCAAAAAATCTATCTACATTACATACTAAATCTATTGTCCAAAATCTCATAATCATTATTATTGTCATTATTATCATCTATACTATAGTGTAAGCTAAACCAAATGCATATAATTGCTTCCCGCCTATACTGTTTATGTCTCATTGTTTGCCATGTTACGCTACCATGATGCACTTCTTTTTCTGCTTGCCACGTAATGCTTCACATTAACGTTCCCTATATAAAGCATGTAAAAGACAATTTTACCCATTTCAATTGTTACCTAATCGCTGCTTCTATTTTGGTATTTCGGACATTTTACATGGTGAAACCCTCTCGCTCCTAATTGATTGCCCACTTTTTCTTTCCATCTTCATTTTGTAATCTGTAGCGACATATTGTTATCAATAGATATCTCAAAATTAACGTAGATACATTACAATTTCAAATTTAAGAGTCTTATGAGACAACATTGCCCAATTCATTCTCTAATTCATTGATTATGCTTTGGTATTTCAGACTTTTCCATACTGTCAAACCCTAGCACCCCCGAAGATGCTTTCACTCAATTTTTTCCATTTTTATTTTGGCGTCTATGCTGTGGAAGTATCATCATCAGATCATTTGAATCTTCCCATGTTTAGTTTATTTTGCGCGATTTATTTTTTGTTTCCAAACTTATACGGGATCGATGCTTCTCTTGGAGAATGGTATATGCAAATTCATGGCGCAATCTCTGTTTATGGTTTGTTTCCATTTAATTATTTAGTGTCCTGTATATATGTACTAAGTACTTCACGATTCTTATCACTATAGATTAAGCAATTTGCAATCATATTCTGGAGGTACAAAATTCTTTACTGTTTCCATTTCTTTGCATTTTCTTTTTATCTCGGTTTGATAAGGTTGTTACATTCTTTTCTATCCACAATCACCTGATTTTTTCTGATTACTATTTGGTTACATTATAAATTTCTGGGTTATCAAAATTTCAATTAAATTTCTATGTTTTCTTTAATTGTATGTATTTTTCTATCAATTTCATTTGATTTTTTTATTATTAAAATTCAAGATTAGTATGCATTTACTTTCATCGAAATGGATTTTATTGACAAGTTGCACATATGTTGATCTACTGAACTTCTTTGCCTCGCAATTGACAAATTGCCTTACGAGTTTATCCCACATAATTCCTCCGTTTCATCTCTAAAATTCTCCCTTTGTTCCACGAAACACGTATTCTTTTCTAAATTATCTCTTCATAAGTTTCTGTGTTATCAAAATTTCAATTAAATTTCTGTGTTTTATTTAATTGCATGTATTTTCTACCAATTCCATTAGATTTTTTATTATTAGAACCAAATGATTATGATAACACAGTGGTCAGAGTTGTGCTCTAGCGATTTTGAAAACTTAGGGAGGGTTAAGAAGTTTTAATCAGCAAAAAAAACAAGGAAAAGGGAGGTTAATCCTTTTAGAGTTCACATGTATTAACCATATGGACCTTATTTTATTAAGTATTGTCTACTGTGGACATTATTTTCACTTAAATGATTTAATAAGTCCTTCATGATATATTCCTTCACTATTTATCATGATATGTTGTATATCATATTTTTCGTTTTCTTTTCTATTTGCATCTATCAAAAATACATATAAATACCTTAGTTTTATATGTTAGATGGCACCTACTTTAAACTACATCACTGATCTCAAGCCATCAAGACAAATGTACTATATAATTGTACGGGCCATTCATGTTTGGTTCATTACCAAGGGGAACGAACGAGCTTGGATGGATTTGCTTTTATTAGATGAGCATGTACGTGCTTTTTGCTTTATCTTTTATGATATCATGTATCATGCACAAGGACAAGATGACTTATTAAGCATGTCTTTGGGAGAAACTGTTGTTTTGTTTAGAAGAAAAATGGCTTTCTTCATAACAACTAAGTAGTTTGTGAAGGTCCCTTTTTTTTTTTTGTGGAGAGGAGTGTGTTTAGGCTTTGAATTGATAGGAGAATAAATATATATATCCAGCCTGAGAACAAAATATTGGCACTCTTATTAGCAAACCAGAAGTGTAAACTTTTTCTTTCTTAGGTTATATCATCTGCATATGTAATATAGACAACAAAATAAGTCCTTAATTTCTATATCTTTGTTGTTAGATCATAATTTGTTTGTTTTTTTGGTGCACTATTTACAGAGATGACAAATTAGATGCTTTTTTAGTTTAATTCATTTCCCAAATATTGGATCTGGTGATTAATTCTTCTTTGAAATTTAATCTTGATGTGATAAGTTCAGTCTCAATACTATGTAGCTACTCATAGATCTAGGTCTTTGGTCCACTATATGAATGCGATTAAAAGCAGCTGCGGTAATTAAGTTAGATTATGTATGGTTATTGATGTGTTGGTTTTATGTGTGGTATTGCATTGTATTTCCATATATATTTAGAGGTGTTTTAGTGCTTATTTGATAGCCTTAGTATAGTATTTATACTATATTTGAGCATACAAGGTTATAATTGTGCATAGTTGAGTTTAAGCGGTAATTGCCACACTAATGGCTTGTTTTGATGTTCTAGGTGAGATTGAGGATTTGTTGAAGATCAATGAAGATGGAGATGGTTTGAGCAAGGATTGGAAGCATCATTAAAGATGAAAAGTGGAAGAAAATGATGTTAGGAAGCCCCTGGACAAAGATCAAGGCAATTGGAATCAAAACAAAGTGAAATCAAAGCTAAAAGAGAGCAAATATGCACTCCAAAACACTAGCTTTAGATTACCAAGCACCCCCTCTCTATTCTACCAAAAACAAAAAGCAATCTTCTACTACTGGAATAGAAATCCCTTGGTACCGGTGCACTAGTTAAGTGTTCCAGTAGTCATGAAAAATTGGCTATAAAAGCTCTCTTTTGGTCATTTTTTTTAAGAACAAGTCATATTCTTACACACACATTTCCCAAATCCACCAAAACCCACCTCACGCACTCACTTTTAAACACAAATACACCTAGATCCAAGCTTGTAATTAGGGTTTTAACACTTGTAATTGTAAGATCAAGACAAGGATTTCAAGAACAAAGCTGAGCATGAAAGGGAGGTTTATCTTTCTCCTTTTGTACTTAGTTTTCTCTATGCCAGAATAGATCTTTTATGGGTGATTGAAGCTTATATTATGGGTTGATTAAGTACTACTTTGCTATGAGATTTTGATGGTTTAATATATATGTTTGCTTTTAATGTTTCTTTGGCTATTTATATACATGTCTATGTGTTTGTTGATATGCCTATGTGAAAGAACATATACATTTAAAGGCTTGATTGCTATTTAACACTTCTAAATCATTGTATGAGTATGTCTAGGTATTTATGTAGTGATTCTATGAAGTGGGTCTTATAACTATGCATGTCTATGTGTGCTTTTACATGCCTTAATATCAATTTTAGCTTTTATGACATACATGTTGGATTCTAATGTATAAATTGGTATGACCTAAGTATGTCTAAGTGTTTAGAGCTAGAATATGCATTATATTCATTCGTATCATGCTTGAGAACATGTATGATGTGCTTTATTATCAAAACCCACTTGTGTGATGCTGTGATTGATGGTTCTTTATTAATAATTAGGTCCAATTTAGTCTCCTTTAGCTTTAAACCTAGCCAATAAGTGTCGAGCCAGCATAATTGACGTTAGGAAGCCTAGTCTTAGCTTTAAACCCAACCAATGAATTAGAACGTAGGGTAAAACCAATTACCATCTCCTAGAAACATAATTAGCTAAACTGTGCCTAGTTCATACGGACTACGCTATACCTCCAGGTAGTTACTAAACTGTGCCCAGTTCATAATTAGCTAAACTGTGCCTAGAGCACCCTTTCTTAAAGAAAAACCATCAAAGTTAATCCCGTAGAAAAATTAGTACCCAAATCACCTGTAGGTAAGTGGATTTCACCCATTTCGCCACTACTTGTGTCAATTCCCTTTTACTAGCTTGTTCTTCTTTACTTTATTTCCCTTAGTTTGTTTAGATTAGTTTAATTTACCTTGAGCTCCTTTCAAATCTAAAACAACCAAAAAGAATCCTTTGTTTAGCTTGTTTTCCTTATAGCTTTCTAGGACACACATTTAGTTTTTATTCCCCATTTCCTGCCTCCCTGAGTGATCGACTCTGCTCTTGCACATTAGACTACATGAGCTATACACTAGCAAGCTTTAATTAAGGCTTAGTGCTTAATTAGGAAGTATTAGTTAGTTGTACTCGATCTATTTTATCAAGTAGATGACTTGATAGCATTAGCTATTTGCTTTTATCATATGCTTCCACAATTAGTCCTTGCTTTATCTTGCTTTCTCCATTTCATTTAGATTTAAAAATTCTTAATTTTTAAGCTTGAAATTGGAACACCAGTTATGTTAATAAGAAACATAGATCAAAGTGGGGGATTTGTGTACAACATTGTTTATCACTAAATTAGAGAAACATGTTTTGAAAGCAGAAATTTTGATAGGTGCAAAATCTAGAGAACGAATGTTTATTCCAAGGATGGTACTAACTCCATCAGATTTGAATCTTCCTTTGAAGTTACAAAGGTGACAATTCCCATTAGTGATTTTATATGCAATGATGATCTATAAAAGCCAGGGTCAATCACGATCAAATGTTGGATTATACTTGCCGCAACCAGTGTTCACGCATGGACAATTATATGTTGTTGTTTCCAGAGTGATAAGGAAAAAGGGCTTGAAAATGTTAATCCATGATAAAGATGGTATGCCATGCAACAAAACTGAAAATGTTGTATTCAAAGAAATTTTTCAAAATTTATGATACATAATGTTAGATTATATGTTTTGATCATTCCACTACTATAATATAAACTATATATATTTATTATGATTGTCTTATTGTTAATAATATGATTAGATTTTTTTTAAATTAAAAATTTTATTTAAAATTTTGATTTAAACAACTTTATAAGTTAATTCAATAAACAACTTAATCTAGGCACTTCCCATGCATGGCATGGGTATTAGACTAGTTATCATTATATATTTTAAAGGAACAACCATAAGTGCCACGTGTCAACATATGAAATTTTCTATAAAAAAAATTAAACATCTCTTTACAAATAAGTTTAAAATATAATTTCAAAATTATCCCACAAAATCTAAATTTATAATAATAAATAATAAAATAATTTAAAATATATGATTTTGAAACCCTCACCAAATCTAAAATTTTTAACTAATAGATAATACAATAATTTAAAATAAGTTTATCCAATAATAATCTGTTAGTTAGAAACTTTGAACTTGTGGAGTTTCTGAAAATTACATATTTTAAATTGTTCCATTATCTATTAGTTAAATTATTATTTGATGTTCTGAAAATTATTATTTCATAAACTTGTTTTAAATTATTGTATAATCTATTAGTTAAAAATTTTAGATTTGGTGAGGGTTTCAAAATCATATATTTTAAATTATTTCATTACCCTGATAGAGTACCCAATACTACCATTCGGTTATGAACTCAATTTATGACGTGACAAAATCTAGACTTGGGCCTACTGTGCTTTAAGCCTCACTGCACACCCAAGTTATTAGTTCAAGTCAAAGGACCTTTATATACACATTAATAAAACATACTAGAGATAATAACGTAAGAAACTCATAATGCCATTTAATAAAATGATTATACATTGTTTAACATCCAAAACCATTGAGCTTGAGGGCATACTAATCCTAAAAATCTCCCACTTGCACAAAAGATCACTTCTGCATAACCTAATACGCATAGACTCCAAATATGTGGCAAACATTTTCTCTATAAAAGTCTTTGTAAATGGTTCCATAAGGTTTTTTGTTGAAGCTATTTTTCAACTACTACAACTCCTCTCTGGATAAACTCACGAATCAAATGATATTTTCGTTCAATGTGTTTACGCTTTTTGTGATTCCTAGGCTCTTTGCACTGTGAAACAACACCGTTGTTATCTCGATACAACGTTATCGGTCTATAAGCTACCGACTCAACCTTTAGGTCTACAAGGAATTTTCATAGCCATACTTCCTTTTTTGCAATCTCAGATGTTGCTACATACTCAGTCTCCATGGTAAAGTCAACATTACAATTTTGCTTCACACTTGTCCATGAAATATCTCCTCTTGAAAGAGTGAAAACATATCCAAAAGTCGACTTCTTGGAATCTTTGTTGGATTGGAAATTCGAGTCCATATTGGTTAATGGCGTTAGATCATCCGCACGATATTCCAGCATATAATCCTTAGTCCCTTGCAAGAACTTGAATATATGCTTAAGCGCGACCCAATGTGTTGGTCCAGGGTTTGATTAATATCTATTAACCATGCCAACAGTAAACCAGGTATCTGGTCTAGTATATAACATAGCGTACATGAGGCTTTCAACGGCCAAAGCATAAGGAATTCGCTTCATACTATCTATCTCCTTAGGTGTTTTAGGACATTGATCTCGAGATAAATAAACTCTATGTCTAGAAGGTAATGAGGCCTTCTTAGAGTTTTGCATGTTAAACCTGACCAATATCTTCTCAATAAATGAAGCTTAAGATAAGGCTATTCTCCTATTCTTACAATCTCGCAGGAGTTTGATTCCCAGAGCATAACTAGCTTATCCTAAATCTTTCATTTGAAATTGAGAGGACAACTAAACCTTGATGGATGATAACATCCCCTTATCATTTCCAATTAGTAGGATATCATCCATATATAGAACCAAGAAAGCTACAGCATTTCCATTATGCCTCTTATACACTCAAAATTCATTAATGTTTTGATCAAAACCATAAGATTTAATTGCCCGATCAAATTTGATGTTCCATGCTTTAGATGCCTGCTTTAGTCCATAAATAGACTTATAAAGCTTACATACCATATATTCCTGGCCTTAGCAACATATCTATCTGGTTGTGTCATGTAAATGGTCCGTTAAGCTCTCCACTAAGAAAAGCTGTCTTGACGTCCATTTGTCATATCTCGTATTCATAATGACATGTGATGGCTAGGAGTATTCTGATGGATTTAAGCATGGCTATCGATGAGAAAGTTTTCTCATAATGAATCCTTTCTTTCTGAGTATAAGCTTTCGCCACCAACCTTGCTTTAAAGGTTTCAACCTTTTCATCAACTCCTCTTTTTCTCTTCTAGACCCATTTGCACCCTATAGATTTTACCCCTTCAGCTGCAACTACAAGATCCTAGACTTTGTTAGAATACATAGATTCTAACTCTGAATCCATTGCCTTATGCCATTTGTTAGCTTCTATGTCAAAAACTACTTCATCATAACTTATGGGATCCACCACCTAATCCTTTGAAGAAGTCTAAAAGGACTGTTCATAGTATCTATCAAGAGGCCTGGATATCCTCCCATTACGACGAGGCTCCAATATATTAGGTGTAATATGTTGTTCTTTTTCATCTGCAGTTACCACAAGTGTTACTAAAGATTCTTCTCAAATCTCTTCTAGAACAACTTTAGAATATGGTGGCTTCTGGATCATTTCATCATTCTCTAAGTATATAGCATGGGTTTTTATAAACAACTTATGCTTCTTAGGATTATAAAAGATCCGACCTCCGGTTCCCTTAGGATACCTAATAGAATAGCACAACCTGGATCTTGGTTTCAAATTTGAAGCATTATGATGTGTTCTCAGAGATATGTGGAAATGAAGCACAAATACAACCAAGTTTTACACCCGTAAGTGCATGGATCGTGTCTAGCATAATATGTGTGTACGGCTATCGTCTCTACAGGGAGGCTACCTCAGTTTAGTCTCTATGTGTAAGAATGCCTAGACTATCTACGTACGCGTGTTGAAGTATTTTTGGTCTTTTTGATTTAAGGGAACTCGTGACAATGGAAAATAAAACTTAAGTTATGGAGGAACTAAAGGTACCAAGCTAAGGAAATAAATCTCTACAAGGTGGAAAGGGATCTCGAGCGATTGTGTTGCAACTAGACTCGGGCTATGATAATGGTTTAGGCTCTCTATGGCTCAATTGATCTCTTTGGTGTTGATTAACGTCTTACTCGAGACTAACCTATTAGTATTGTTTCAAACTAGAGGTTGGACTCCTAAAGCATTAAATAGTGTTACTGGGTACTCGTTTAGTATTGTTTCAAACTAGAGGTATGCTCCTACCATACAAGTCATTAATTAAGTATATTAATCAACACATATAGTTGCAAATAGCGCTAATGCCATTAGCATGGATTAAGGGTAAGTTGGCACAACTACTGATAGCATTTAAGCATGAAATAACATATGCAAGTTCACCTAGGCATTTTATCAAATACAACCATATTCAATTATCAACAGATGGACATATTGATTCATGCTATTAATCAATGTAATCAAGCATATATCAGAAGCCAAAGATATACACAAATCCTTTATTCATAGCCTTAATTTAATATACAACATCAATCAACCCTAGGCCTAACTTAATTACAAAGCATATTTACAAGAATAAGAAAAGGAAAAGAAGCTCCTCTTTAAAACCTTGCTAAAATCCAAAGCAAAACCCTTCAATCTCTTGTTACAAGCTTAAATCTTTGCTTGGTTTAGTGTGAGATGGTGTTTTGGGTGTTTGGTGAAGTGGGTAAAGGGTTTGGTTTTATTAGGGTTTAAGAAAATAAAGTTCTTCCCCTGTAAATGAGCTAAATTGAGCTATTTATAGCTATCATCGGGCTCTGTTGGTCGACTTAGCCGGTCGATGGGCTCTTCTTTCTTGCTTAACCAGCTGAATTGGATAGCTTTTTGGTTTTACCAGTCGACCTAGCCGGTCGACCGGCTTTGGAGGGCATCTCGACTGGCAGAATTTGTATGTTCTCTGGGGTGGCCAGCCGACTCTTCTTCAAGGTCTACCGACTGGGTCAAAATGCTCCATTCTTCATTCCTTTTCTTCTAGTCTTTATCCGTTAACTCATTTCTTCCTCGTGTAAGCTCAAAGCATCCCAAAACACACCTAAAACACAGAATATAGTTCTTAGCATAGCATTTATGCATCTGAATATTTTATGTACAAATATTAATAGTTATGCAAAAACATAATACTAAATGCACTCAATTAAGCTCTAAACACCCCTTAAATGTGCATGCAAACACTAGATGCAAACACGCACAAATGACACACATCACATTACTATTAAGTACATAAGCTAGATAACCCAAATGTTTAGATGATTTAAACTAAGCTCACACCCAGTCCACATTTCTTGTGGTGTCCTAAGTACTAATTTATATGGTACCAAGTTCAAGATGTATGTTGCTGTCTCAAGGGCATACCCCTAAAAAGATAAAGGTAATGATGCATGACTTATCATTAACCTAACCATACCTAATAGGGTACAATTTCTTCTCTCTGCTACACCATTTTGTTAGGATGTCCCTGGTGTAGTCAATTGAAACACAATCCCTTCTTGTGTAAGGTACTCCCTAAACTCATCTGAGAGGTATTCGCCACCTTGATCAGATCGAAGGGCTTTGATACATTTATCTAATTTTCGCTCCGCCTCAACTTTGAACTCCTTGAATTTATCAAAGGATTCAAACTTGCATCACATCAGATATACATATCCATATCTAGAATAATCATCAATGAAAGTAATGAAATACTCATAATCTTTTTATGCTAGTTTACTCATAGGACCACACACATCGGTGTTAACCAATTCCAATACTTCCTTGGCCCTTTCTCCTTGAGAAGAAAATGATCGTTGGTCATCTTCCCTTTAAGGCAAGAATCATCCAGATGTAGATCTTCGAGATCTAATGAGCTAAGACACCTATCCTCGACTAATCTTGAAATTTTCTATAGACTAATATGTCCTATGCGTAGGTGTCAAAGATAAGCATCATTGGTCGAAGAAACCTTCATTTTCTAAGAATTAGTTTGTTCTATATTATGCAATGAGTTTGTAATAGGTTTCATATAGAACAAGTTATCATGCATGTTACTGGAACAGATAATATTTCCATCTCTACTGATATTAACACCATAATAGAAATTAATGCAAAAACCATCTAATATTAATTGCAAAATAGAAATTAGGTTTTTATGTACATCTGGAACATAATAAACATGGTTCAAAAATAACATCCTATTACAAGGAAAATTTAAGCACATTTCTCCCATTACAGCAACCTATACTTTTGCTCCATTACCCATCCTTAGAGCAAATTCCCCTTTACCTAGTTCCTTCATATCCCAAAACCAAAGCAAAGAATTGCAAATATGGTTAGTGCCTTCAGAGTCTATAATCCAAGAATCTATAAAATCAACCATCAAGTAGGTTTCAATGTAGAACAAAAGAGGTGTACCTATCTGGCCTAGCGTCAGGTACTTCAGGTAATCCCTTTTCTAATGCCCTTTTTGATTGTGCTTAAAGCATTTGCCCTTAGGCATTTCACCTGTTAACTATTTAGATTTCTCCCATTACAGCAGCCTATACTTTTGCTCCATTACCCATCCTTAGAGCAAATTCCCCTTTACCTAGTTCCTTCATATCCTAAAACCAAAGCAAAGAATTGCAAATATGGTTAGTGCCTTCAGAGTCTATAATCCAAGAATCTATAAAATCAACCATCAAGCAGGTTTCAATGTAGAACAAAAGAGGTGTACCTATCTGGCCTAGCGTCAGGTACTTCAGGTAATCCCTTTTCCAATGCCCTTTTTGATTGTGCTTAAAGCATTTGCCCTTAGGCATTTCACCTGTTAACTATTTAGGCTGTTCATTTCTCTTCTTTTGCCCTCAACCACGTTTTGGCTTCCCCTTTCCCTTGAACTTTCTTCCTTTCGGGTTAAGTCCAAAAATGGATGCTTGGACTATATTTACGTGGCCTTTATTTTTCATTATGGCTTATGTACCAAGGAGCTTTTTCATCAATTTCATCATATCCATGTTTATCTTGCCCATATTATAATTTGGCTGGAACTGGGTGTAAGATGGTGGTATCCAAAATCATGTCTACCTTCAACTGTTCATCTATGTTTGCCCTAGGATCTTAGCAGTATTGAAGCAATCCATTATTTTGAGCACATGCTTTCTAACAAATGGTCCCTTTTTCCATCATTTGGTTCATAATTTCTCTAAGAGCACATTTCCTTGTGGCCTTGCTCTTATCAATAAACATACGAGACAATGAACCCATGATTTCTTTTACAGTTTTAATATGATGGTGCTTGCTCTGCAAAATATTTGACATAGAAGCCATCATATAGAACTTGGCCATACTATTGGCCTTCTGCCATTTTGCCTCAGCATCTTTTGGGTTGTAGAAAAGTTTTCCCTCATAATAGGACAAGGAGTTGTTAGGACATACTTGTACTCTTCTGCGGTGAGTACTATGTCCAAGTTTCCTTCTTAGTCCACAAAATTCAGTCAAGTGAGCTTGTGCTCTTTGAGAATTATAGCTAGTGGATTGAACAAAGACATTTTTCTAGATATACAACAATATAATCATAATTAATTTACGAGTATGGAATTGATGCATGTATAATATGTATGCTATTTGGAAATAAAACATACAATTATTTTTACATCATTCGCCTTTGAGTAGATTAACCCTTAAACTACTCGATGTAATAGTGTCTTAACATCCTCACAAGAACTCCACCGATGGGATGGCTGAACTTATGAACATTAAGTTAACCACCACAACTTATTTGAATTGACAATTATTTGGATATAATCCAATTGAATAATTCAATCACTATTTTGTTTGACTTCTTAAGTCTTGTAGCGAACTCTATCGATGGGATAGCCGAACTTGCCATTTAAGTTGAGTGCATACCCATTCCTTATGTTTATTCCCTATAACATTCTTGATTTAAGCCCTCTGATGGGGTAGTGACTTTAATCAATATTGCGTGAGGTGATCTTTAATGACGCACTGATAGGATGGCCGAACTTACTAACACACTTTCGAACAAACATTTAAATTCACCCTGCTAAATCTACATAAAGTGTCACCTTCCGATGGGGAAGTTAGTGACATTTACTATTACCATGAATCGGATATAGAAAAATGGGGGGTATTTCCAATCCCCTTTCCTACTCAATATTTTAACTTAAGGGTTTCCTCTATTTGGTACTCTTGCTTTGTTTTAGATCTAAACATGCTTTGGATTTGCGAAACACTTTGGTTTTTGCAAATCTCTTTTGTGTTACTAAAATGTTGCAATACCATAATAGATCATTTACTTAAATCTGGGTGTATAGACCCTTAGGTTGGCATATTGTAAATCTCAAGTTAAGTTCATCACTTTTGTCATGAGATTGCATGACATCTTTAGACATAATTGCTTATAATTATCTTGACTAAGCCAATCTTAGTTAAATGAACTTAACTATCTTTGAGAATTAATATGTATGTATATATATATATATGTATGTATATATATATGTATATATATTTATATATGTATATATGCTTGTGTTTAGGGTTTCTATGGTAAATTTATATACATGTCTATGTGTTTTTAGAAATGCCTCAATGATGTTGCATATGCATATTAAAGTCTATCATGCTATTAACCATCTCTAAATCATTATGCTAGCATGTTTATGTGTACGTATGGGGATTACATGAAGTGGGTGTATTTATATACATGTCTATGTGTGTGTTTGCATGCTTAATGGCATTATTAGCTTTTATTACTTACTTGTCAAGTGCCATTACTTAAATTGGTGTAATCTAAGTATGTCTATGTGCTTAGTAGAAGAATAGTCTGGAACATTCTCAAACACCATGTCTCAGATGTGTTTACTTTGCGTTTAAACGTTATTTATGCTATTGTGATGACGATTGGTGGTACACAAGTTAATGCTAGCCTAGGTCGAGTCTTCCTAAGCTTTAAATCCGTCTAACGGGTCTTAGGGTAGGTTAGTCAACCTTAGACAGACTAGGTCTTGGCTTTAAATCTAGCCAATAGTTTAGGTGCTAGGGTCAAATCAATCCAAATTACCTAGAACCCTAACTAGCTAGCCCTAATTCCTAAGTCATAAAGACCATATGTCGTGGCTCTAGGGGTCGACACTTAGGGACAGATTCACACTGATGATTAGGGTATTAATTAGGAGGCTAATTAGAGGTCTAAACGAGAGCAACCAAATTTAATCCATCAACCAACCCTAACGAGAAGCAGTAATCACTTGTTTGTAAGCCATAATCACCCTATTCCCCTATTTTTGATGTTTGAATCCCCTTAGATCGCCTAATTCTCCAATCACACACACACACACACCCCATCTTTTTTTGAACTCCCTTTGATTCTAAAAACCCCAAAACATCGTAGTTTAGGGTTCTAGCACGTTGCTTTTAAGACACAAATAGCTCAGGACACCTCACACGTTAGGCCTTCCTATGAATTCGACCTAGCATTCACGCACACCGTACTACACACGATCACCCACTTGAGGGCTATTTAGGCTTCTACCGCGAGATAGCTATCAACATAGACATATACGTAAATTTGCCATAGAAACCCAAAGCACAAGAGCATATATATATATATATATATATATATGCAAATCCATCAAGTACCCATTATAAAAGAGTAGTAATCAATTCATAAATACAAGATATAATCACCCTACATAGCTCTAGTCATACATAATTGAACTTAGGATAAAAGATAGATGCCCTTTTATCCAAAGCCATGCTTTACAATCCAAGAGCCCAATCCTTGTGTTTGATCCTCTTAGAGGCTTGATTGCAAAGTGTTTTTGTATTTAGAAGTGTGTTTGTGAGGTCAGTGAGAGAGGATTAGGGTTTTGGTAAGTGGGTCAGAGAATATGTGAAAGTTCTGCCCAAGAAATGGCTAAAACAGAGCTTATAAAGTTGTCACGCGGGTGCTGCGAGAAGCACTACAAGTCGACTGACAAGATGAGGGCTAGGTGATCGGCAAAAACAATTTGCTCTCTGCCTCTGCCGGACTCCTTGCAGGTTGACTAGCAGCGGACAGGGGGTGACTGCATGGGTAGTGATGTGCTCAAATCTCGCCCAGTTTTGCTTCTGTTGCTCCCGATTGCTCCAAATTTCATCCGCATTCCTCAAAAAATATTTTCCTTGCTCTTTTTAGCCTCAAAACCCTTTTACAAGCTTGACCATCTCTTCAACACTTCAATCAAGGTCCAAGCCTTGCTCTAATTTTCACCTAAAGTATGCAAAATAAGCGTTTAGTGTAGTACTTTCTCTATAAGCTCAACTATAAATACTTATGTCTGAGTATTCACAACTATAGTGTAAATACTATACTAAGGTCATCAACCAACCACAAAAACACCCCTGAATAGATATAAACATACAATGCAAAAATATACACAAAATAGACACATCATGGGGTAATCAGCTGTTTATAAAAACCACGGGAGGATAATGCGCATTTTATCCTTAAAATAACTTAATTTACTCTTCCTATGAGAAGGTCAATATTCATACTACGATCAAAAGATCGAAAATTGAGAAGTTTAAACACAAAACCAAAGGAGGGAAGTGTTATGTGATTCAAAATTTCTCACTTGATCTGGCTAGGACTACTCATTCAATTATGGAGATTGTATTAATGAAATCCCTATTTTCCTAATTAAAAAATATCGATTTACTCTTCCTATGACAGGGTCAATATTCATACTATGATGAAAAGATCGTAAATTGAGAAGTTTAAGCACAAATCAAAGGATGGAATACAATTAATTGCTGCATAAACATTAAAATTTAATTTATTTTTTTCCTTAAAAAATTATCAAATAAAATTGAAATCGCACGGTGGGCCACTGGTAATTTTCTATAAATCAATCAAACGTGTCTTTTGACTTGAGAGAGAGTAAAGCGATGGATTCTCGGAGAAGCTAGACAAGGTGTACGACATACGTTTTCAATTATTCAAAAAATTTTTTTTTCTTCCAAAATTACAACACGTTTCAAAACTTGTATTTTTCCCTCCAAAATTACAAGAAGCGGGGAAGCATTTTCTTCCCCCCCCCCCCACATTCAAACACTCGCCAAAATTTCAAAATTCCAAAGCAAATTCAGACTTGAGAGCGTATATATACTTCAGTGTCAAAGCACTCCACTCTTCGCATCTCACCCAAACCACGCGCTTTATTTCTCTCTCGTCTCTTTTCCTGTTCATCATCATATTAACCATAATCCATGTCTTCTTCTTCTTCTTCTTCTTCTTCTTTTTTTTCTGCCGCTGCTTTTGGCGCCGATCCAGTTTCTGTTGGTGGGATCGGCCAAGTAACATCTGCTCGTTGCCCTCCCGGCGAGATTCATGTCATTGTGGGCCCCATGTTCGCCGGCAAAACTACCGCTCTTCTTCGCCGTGTCAAAGCTGAAGTCAACATGGGCAGGTACTATTTAGTATCTTCTTTCTTGAGCATTTTGTGTTTTGTTTTCATTTTATTTATGTATTTCAAATTTCAAAATAAATGTTTTTGTTCTGTTCTTCAATTAAAAAAAAAGAAATGAAAACCATATGTTGAACGAATGAAGTATAAAGCATCATGCCTTTGTTGTTGTTGTTTTTTTTTAATAAATTATAAACTGAGGATGGAATTATGTTTATTTATTGAAAAAAAATGCATAGAAATGTGGTGATGATAAAATCAAGCAAGGACACAAGATATGCAATAGATGCAGTGGTGACACACGATGGCACAAAATTCCCATGTTGGTCACTCCCACAACTCTCATCTTTTAAACAGAGCTTTGGGGTTGATGCATATGCCAAGGTATAAATGTTTGCTTTTTTTTTTTTTCTTCCTTTTTTGGGGCAAAAGGGTATCTCTTATTTTAATTTCTTCTAACAAATTGACTTTCTTCTTTGCAAGGTTGATGTGATTGGTATCGACGAAGCTCAATTCTTCCAAGATCTTTACGAGTTCTGCTACGAGGCTACTGATCTTGACGGCAAGATTGTGATAGTTGCTGGGCTTGATGGTGACTATCTGAGGAGGAGTTTTGGGTCAGTGCTCGATATCATTCCCATTGCTGATAGCATCACAAAGTTGACAGCCAGGTGTGAACTCTGTGGCAAAAAGGCGTTGTTCACACTGAGAAAGACTGATGAGACAAAGACAGAGCTTATTGGTGGTGCTGATCTCTACATGCCTGTTTGCCGCCTGCATTATGTCAATGCGCATGCCGTTGCTGCTGCTGAAGTTGCTGCAGACAACGCCTTGACCACTCAAAAAGTTGGGCAGGATCTTCTGATTCCTGAAGCAGCCGCTGCAGCCGTTTAAAAAAGTTGCTTTTTGCCTTGTCTTGCCCTTTTGATGAATATAATCTGATGAGGAGGTTTCTCTTTTCTAGTTGTTTTGCCTTAGCTCTAAATGACTTTCTACTCAACAAGTTTGCTTTTTGTAACTCATCCAATTATGTAGATGGATCAAGTTTCTTGCTTGATGTTTATCCTACTGCTTTTGACCGCCGTGTAAATGCTTAAGAAATACTACGCTTAAGAATGGGATGTCGACAGATCTACTTTGTACGATTCATGTTTTTCTCTGTTTTGTTGCCTATTTATTACTGCACTAGTTATTATCGTGTTCAACAATCTAAAGGAATGATTTCATTTGCCAAATGAGTAGTTTCTAGTCTGATACTTAACATTACAGATTACCACTCTGCAATGCATAAAAGCTCTTGCACTGTTAGTGCCTAACTGTTACATCAATGGTACTTCTTTCATCTTTTCTTTTCCTTCTTTTGAAGCAAAAAGGGTTGGTTAATAATGGCTTGATGACAAAAGTGTACAATAAATAAATAAAGCTAATATGTTCTTTATAAGTTTTATTTTTTAGATGAGGTGGTAATTTTAATATCTAGTGCATTTGTTTTTATGTCTTCATGTATCAAAGTTTATTTGAGATCAAGTCATTCAAGAACTATATGCTGGGGTCACTTCAGAACCTACAAAATGATTGTTTTGGCCTTTGATTGAAGATCTTGGAGGGTGTTTGGCTTTGTTTATATAGGTGCTTGTAAGCAAGAAAAAAAAAAAATCTACCCCTAAAATCATATGGCTGGATAGCATTCCTATGATCTAGAATATTAAAAATAGACTGAATGTATCTAAGGTACAGGGCACCCTAGCTGCAGTAGTATCCATGCTAGTACTATACAAATCAGCTGCTTCCATATTTTCATAGAATTGATGAACTAAACCTGAATAAACAAATTCCTCAGTGGTCATATATGTTAGCCAACCTTGATCATTTACAAACTTCACAATATTCATATTTTGGAGTTCATCTTGGATGATTCACTTACTCGAAATAATGTGCTTGCCTGAGTAGTCTCGTTGTACAGCTGGTGGTGTAGAAGAAGAATCCCTTGACGATAAAGATGACAATGAACCATATTTTCTCCTACGCTTACTCAGAGCTCTTGAATAGTTTGGATGTGAAGGACACGCATCATGCACATTTCTTGAGGCTCTACCATGTCCTTTTCTTCCTCTAGCACCTTCTCTTCTATTGGCCATGAAGTTAGGTTTTTAAAGAAAAGCAAGAAAGATTGAAGTTATGTTTTGGAAAGAAATTTGGAGTGAAATCAAGGTTTAATAAAGCGGGTTTGATGTTTATGGAAGAAATATTGAGAAAAAGTTGAGAGAATTTGAGTTTGGAAGAGATATTTTGAGAGACAATATGAAAGGTTTTGAAAAGGAGTGTTTAAAAGTGGGACAATCGGTCACCTGATACTTATATATAGATAAAAGACTTTCACCTACCAGCTAGTCAGTACGAGAGGGGCTCAGCCAACACCCCCAGCTAGTAAAACCAGAGAGCAGAATATCTGAACGACTAACCCACTTGCTATTTGGTGCCTTTCCTGGTAACAAAATAAGCTCTTTGCCTTTACTGGCTGACCGTAGCTAGTACCAAAAAGTTTGAACGACATGATTTTTCATAGTTTTAACATGCCCAATGATGAGTTGTGATTTGCTGTGTGTTTGCATCGCCATTTACTTATACTTTAGAGGTGTTGAATGCTTATAATGATGCATTAGTGTAGTACTTTTGATAGGAATAGGCTTAAGTGTGAATAAATGTGCATATTGAGTTTAAGAGATAAAATGCTACACTAATAGCTTATTTTCAATGATTCAGGTGACTTTGGGTTAAGATAAAGATTGAACAATGAAAGGTGATGAAGATAGGACATGCACGGGTCTAAGGGAGAAGACTAAAGGCCGAAATGACGAAAAATTGGATGAAGGAAGTCAGCCGGACGCTAAGGAAGAATAGCCGGTCGACCGGCCACTCCAGAGAACTTCGTCGAAAAGCCGGACGACCCCCCTTCAAGAGCCGGTCGACCGGCCACTCCAGAGAGCCCTTGAAGAAAGCCGATCGAGTACTCCAGAGGTCGGTCGACCTAGACGGTCGACCGGCTATGCGCGAACCTATAAATAAAGCCCGATGCGGAGCAGAAAAGGGGAGAGTTTTTACACACACTTCACACCTATTCTCACACACACTTAACCCTATTCCCTAGCCGCCTCACACACCCTTTTCACGTACTTTTCACGAAGAACCAAGCTTCGTTGGAGGATTCAAACGCTTTGGAATCGAGATTGTTTACAAGTCGTGTTCTAAAATCGCTAGGATGAAAGGAGTTTCGCTATATCTCTTTCATTCTATTTTCTATTATGTCTGAGTAGGCTTGTATAGGGTGATTAAACTTATGTAATGGGTTAATTTTATACTCTTATGAAATGGGATATGATGGCTGAAATATATATATATATATATATATATATGTTTTGATTTGTTTTGTTTAATTGGGTGTTCTTTCATTCATGTCTATGTGTTTGATAAAATACCTAGATGAGTACATATATATTAATTGAAGTTTGTTTGTTACTAAACACATCTAATCCATCTGTACTCATGTCTATGTGTTTATACATGGATGTTATGAAGTGGGTAGTGCTTTTATTCATGTCTATATGCGTATTTGCATGCCTAGTAACAAGCATAATTTCACTATCACATGTGTATGAATGTTAGTCAAATCCTGCTGTAGTGATCTTAGAATGACGGAGTATAATTTAGGGCTAATCTAGGTCGAGTTTCCTTTGGCTTTAAATCCAGCCAATAGGTTTCAGGATAGATTTAGTCGACCTTAGCAACACTAGGTCTTGGCTTTAAACCCAGCCAACGGTTTAGGTACTAGGGTAGGTTCATTCTAAGCCACCTAGGAAGTTAGTTAGTCCCTCTTGAGGCCCTAGGTCATAAGGACCACGCCGTAGCTCTAGGAGACGTCGCCTAGGGACGGAGCCGCACCGAGTCCTAGGGGGAAATCAGGACACTAACTAACAACCTAGTTAAGAGCACTTTTGATAGTTAGCCATCATCCCTTAATCCCATAGCATTTGAGTATGGAGTTACCCATTCATAAGTCCAAGTCACCCTAATCCCTTTCCAATTGTTAGTTTCTTCTTAAACAACCTGCGTCCCTTTTGTTTTTATTCATAGTTTAGTTTTTTTTCATTTACTTAGAGCTCCCGACAATCCAAACCTTCACAAGAAAAAGTACACTTAGTTTAGATCTTTCTTTTTAGCTCTTTTAGGACACCAAGCATAGGATACATTCACGATATTCACGCCTCCCTGTGGTTTGACACCCGCACTCGTAAACACCGTATTGCACGATCCGTGACGCTATGGTCTTTTAAAACTTGCACTCGTAAGAAGACATCAAGTTTTTGGCGCCGTTCTTTGGGAGGCACGGTGATTTGCATTCGGTGCTTGTGTGTTTTGATAGTTGTTTTTCTTGCTTTTTCTTTATAGTTTGTTTAGTTTTTACTTATTTCGTTTACTGCTTATATTATCTTGTTTTAGTTCTCTTTGTTAGTTTAATTCAGCTTTTGACTTTACTTAATTTTTTTTTTTAGTACACTTTTTAGGATTGTGGATTATTTGCTGTAGTTTAGGAATACTGAAGTGTTTGGGGGTTGAAGTGGCCGGAGTTAGGATAGTTTGTGCATGCTTGGTAGGAGATCCCTTAAGAATCCCCTAATTCCTCTTAATCCCGAACCTGAAAGAATCACTAGACGTTTCAGGAATTTAGGAGATCTTCCTGAGGAGATGGCCGATCCCAATCATCCTCATAATCCACCCAATCCCCCAATGAATCCCATTCCACCTCATGAGCACATTGGGCATCAAGCCCAAGCTCATTTTAGACAGGAACCCCGTAGACTGTGTCCACCTTTAGATGAGGAACCCACTCTTAGGCAATTCTTTCTCCCCGAAACATTTGAGCCTAATTCGGCTATTCAAATTCCAGGTTTGGGGGGTACGAACTTTGAGATTAAGCCTAATATGTTGGCTATGCTTCCTTCCTTTTACGGGAGAAGCAATGAGAGTCCTCTTGATCACATTACTGATTTTGTTGAAATGAGTTCTACTCTCCATGTTCCCAATGTCTCCCAAGAGGTCATACGTCTAAGATTGTTTCCCTTCTCTCTTAAGGATAAGGCTAGGACTTCGTTGCACTCCTTACCTAATGGGTGCATTACTACATGGGCTGAGCTTCAATCTAAATTCTTCCAGAAATTTTATCCCATGGCCAAGACAAATTAACTTAAGACTGCCATCATGACTTTTTCCCAGCATGACTTAGAATCTTTTCATGAAGCTTGGGAGAGGTTCAAAGATCTTCTTAGACAATGTCCACACCATGGGTACGACAATCATGACCTAATGCAATACTTCTTTCGAGGTTTAAACGAACAAAATAGGATGATGGTCAATGCCGCCTCCGGTGGTGGTTTCTATCTTTTAAGACCAACTGAGGCATGGGAGAAAATAGAAATATGAGAATTCATTTCAAAATTTTGCAATGGAAAGATCTAGTCGAGGGGGTAACAAGAGAAGTGTTAGTGAGGTTGGAATTTCTTCAGACTTACCCTCTAAGGTCGAGGCGTTAACAAATAAACTAGATCAATTCATCTCTTTGTCCATTTCATCTCAGAGTCCTAGGACTGGTTCTTCAAGTGCTTCCTCCACCCCCTTAGTTGTTGAAGTTTGTGCATTATGCTCCGAGTCATCTCATGAGACCCTAGCTTGCCCTTTAGCATCCCAATTTCCTGAATTCATGAAAGAGCAAGTGTGTGCCACACAAGGTTATTCTCGTGAGTATAATCCATACTCAAACACGTACAATCCGGGTTGGAGGGACAATCCGAAATTTTCCTGGAAACAAGGACAGCATGAGTCTAGTTCACATCCTCAAGTTCCACCTCAGCAGCGACCCCGTCCGCAATATACCCCATGTTTTTATCAAGTCAATCAACCCCGTCTCATTAGTGCTCCTCAACCTCAAGCTTTACCTGCTCCCTCTAGTAGCCAGCCTCCTAGTAATGACATGATGAAGATAATGCAATTTATTCAGAATCAACAACAGGAATTGACAGAAAATAGGCAGCAAATGGCCAGGTTTGAGGCACAGTTAGGACAGATTGCTAGTCAATTGAGCACTAGAGACCATGGGAAATTGCCTTCTCAGCCGGAAGTAAACCCTAGAGTCCAATCTTGTTCCTCCACTGACACCACTTACCTTTCTCAGGCTCAAGCTAAAGCTGTCACCACTCTTAAGAGCGGTCGGGTAGTGGATAATAGGGTAGGAATTGACTCTGCAGTGTCTGCACCTAGTGGTCCTTTCGAGTCTAGAGCACAACATGGTAACCTTGTTGGGGGAAATTCTAGAGAGAGTCCTGTTGAGAGAAATGAGACCGTTAGAGATCAGTACTTCCCGACCACATAGAGAGGGAAAAGAACCTATGGATAACTCCCATGCATCTAGAGATATAGAGCCTAGAGTTCCTTTTCCATCTGCTTTAGAGAGACCTACATCTAGTGAGGATTCTAGGTTCTTCAAGATTTTAGAGCATCTCAAAGATATTAAGGTCAATCTTCCTTTGATAGATGCGATCATTTCCATCCCATCTTACTCTAAGTTCTTTAAGGATCTTTGTACAAGGAAACGTAGATCATCGACCATTCCTAAGAAGGTGAGGCTTACGGAGAAGGTGAGTAGTATTTGTACTTCGGGCCTTCCGCCCAAGAGGAGTGACCCCGGAGCTTTCACCATTCCTTGTAGGATCAGTGAGACGCAAATTGATCATGCCCTGTTAGATTTAGGATCTAGTGTGAATCTTATTCCCTATTCTGTCTATCGCCAGCTAGGCCTAGGTGAGTTGTCTCCCACGTATGTTACTCTTCACTAGTGATAGATCCGAGCGTAGACCTAAGGGGGTGATAGAGGACGTTATGGTTCAGGTAGGTGAGTTCGTGTACCACTGACTTTATAGTGTTAGATATGGATTCGGGACACGACTCTAGACATTCTACACCCATTCTTCTAGGTCGCCTTCCTTGCCACCGCAGATGCCATTATCCATTGTAGGTCGGGGATATTAGAGATGAAATTTGGGAATTTGAAATCCACTATGAAGGTTGCGAGGCGGTGAATAGAGCTAGTATAGGAGAGGAGGATGGAGAAGAGTGCTTTAAAGTAGATGTGATTGATTCTTGCATTGAGGATTTCATAGAAATGACTATGACTGATGGAGATGATTTGAGGAAATTTGAAGAAAAGTCAAATTTTGATTTGGAGACCTTAGCGAAGAAATGTATAGCTTCTACTTCCTTAATTGAGAGCTGTTTGATTAATAAGTCACTCAAGGTTAATTCTTCTACTCCCATTTCTAGTGATGAACGCATTGATGATGCTGAGGTTAAGTCCCCCTTGGTTGAGCCCAGCCTTTCTTTAGAGCTCAAACCCATTCCGGATCATCTGAAGTATGCATTCCTAGGCTTTAGTGAGACTCTTCTGGTTATCATAGCTTCCGATCTTTCTAGTGAGAATGAGAAGCGTCTCTTAGAGGTCCTTAGGAAACATAGGAAGGCAATAGGGTGGAAGATTGATGATTTACGAGGTATAGACCCCTCTATTTGTATGCATCGTATTCACCTTGAAGATGGAGCCATTCCTTCTAAGGAGATGCAAAGGAGGCTAAACCCACACATGAGCGAAGTAGTTAAGAAGGAGATCATTAAGCTTTTGGATGTAGGCATTATTTATCCGATCTCCGATAGTGAGTGGGTTAGCCTAGTCCAAGTTGTCCCTAAGAAGTCCGGGATCACAGTTGTTGAGAATGAGAGAGGAGAGCTTATCCCTACACGTACTCCTACGGGATGGAGGGTCTGTATTGATTATAGGAAGCTCAACTCCAAAACTAGGAAGGATCATTTCCCATTGCCTTTTCTAGACCAGATTTTAGATAGAGTAGCTGGGCACAGCTACTATTGTTTTCTAGATGGCTATTCGGGATATAACCAGATCCCTGTGTTTCCCGAGGACCAGGAAAAGACCACCTTTACTTGTCTCTATGGAACTTTTGCTTATAGGAGAATGCCCTTCGGTCTTTGTAATGCCCTAGCGACGTTTCAGAGATGCATGATGGCCATTTTTAGTGATATGATTGAGAGACACTTAGAGATTTTTATGGATGATTTCTCAGTCTTTGGAGATAGCTTTGATGAGTGCTTGAATCATCTCTCTTTAGTCTTAGACCGATGTGTGGAGAAGAATTTAGTGTTAAGTTGGGAGAAATCCCACTTCATGGTGCAACGAGGATAGTCTGGGTCATGTTGTCTCATCTAATGGAATTCAAGTCGACCCACTAAGGTTGAATTAATTGAGAAGTTGCTTGTCCCTAAGTGTGTCAAGGATGTTAGATCTTTTCTAGGACATGCAGGATTCTACCGTAGATTCATTAAGGATTTTAGTCACGTTGCACGCCCTTTGTCTAGGCTCCTAGCACAAGATGTTCCTTTTGACTTTGACGATGAATGTGTTAGAGCTTTCAATAGGCTTAAATCCTTATTATCAACATCCCCGATTATCCAACTACCTGACTACAGTCTCCCATTTGAGGTTATGTGTGATGCATCCGATTATGCAATAGGAGCTGTTTTAGGTCAAAGGAAGGATAAGTTGCCCCATGTTGTATACTATGCTAGCAAGACTTTTGATGAAGCACAAAAGAATTACACTACTACAGAAAAAGAGCTTCTAGCGATAGTGTTCTCTCTCGACAAGTTTAGGTCATACATCCTAGGATCTAGAGTAATTGTCTACACCGATCATGCGGCATTGAAGTATTTGTTGTCTAAGAAAGAATCGAAGCCCCGCTTGATTAGGTGGATGCTCCTCCTTCAAGAGTTTGACTTAGAAATTCGGGATAAGAAGGGTAGAGAGAATTTAGTTGCGGATCATCTTTCCCGTCTTGTTAGCGAGTCTTCTAGTGATCCATCTCCTTTTCATGATTCATTCCCTGATGAGCAATTATTTGCTATTTCTCATCACACACCTTGGTTCGCTCATATAGTTAATTATCTTGCCACAGGGCGTTTTCCGTCTCATTGGGAGAAAAGAGAAAAGATAGGTTCCTAGCACAAGTTAGGCATTTCTTTTGGGAGGACCCTATCTTTTAAAGTGTGTGCGGATCAAATGATTCACGGTGTGTGCCTGAGGAGGAGTTTGAGAGCGTGTTAAGCATGTGTCATGATGAGGGGTGTGGGGGTCATTTTAGTGGGAAGAAGACTGCTGCGAAGGTTTTGCAAAGTGGATTATTTTGGCCTACTTTCTTTAGGGATGCCCAGGAATATTGCAAAAAGTGTTTTAGATGTCAACAATCTGGGTCCATCTCTAGGAGAAACATAATGCCTTTATCCCCTATTCTTCCTTGTGAGTTGTTCGATGTTTGGGGTATAGACTTCATGGGTCCATTTCCACCTTCCTTTGGGTGTCAATACATTTTAGTGGCCGTTGATTATGTATCCAAATGGGTTGAGGCTATTCCTACACGCACTAATGACCATAGGGTAGTGGTTAAGTTTATTAAAGAGAACATTTTCTCTAGATTTGGAGTCCCTAGGGTCTTAATTAGTGATGGGGGTTTGCATTTTCGCCATAGGACTTTAGAGGCCTTGTTGAGGAAATATTCAGTCACCCATAAAGTAGCCACTCCTTATCACCCGCAGACTAGTGGACAAGTAGAGGTGTCCAATAGAGAGATCAAACACATTCTAGAGAAAGCGGTTAGGCACGATAGAAAAGATTGGTCTATTAGATTAAATGATGCTTTGTGGGCCTACCGTACCGCCTTTAAGACTCCTATTGGTATGTCTCCGTATAGATTGGTATTTGGTAAAGCTTGTCACTTGCCGGTTGAACTTGAACATAGAGCGTATTGGGCAATCAAAGCCTTAAATTTTGACTTGGCAAGAGCGGGTGAGAAAAGGAGGCTAGACCTAGCAGAACTGGAAGAACTGAGATTCGAGGCATATGAGAACGCTAAACTTTATAAGGATAGGATGAAGAAAATCCATGATAAACACGTTATTAAGAAATCATTCTCTCCTCTTGATAAAGTTTGGTTGTTTAACTCACGACTGAAGCTTTTTCCAGGTAAGCTTAAGACGAGATGGGATGGTCCATATGAGGTGATGATTGCCTATCCTTCTGGAGCAGTCAAGATCAAAGACTTAAAGGATGGCCGAGAGTTGACGGTAAATAGGCAACACCTGAAGCACGCTTATGATCCGAGCATGGCTCGTGTGGAGGTTTTAGAGCTTCAGGATCCCGCAGATGGAAGTTGAAGATGAGCTAGTATTTGCCTGGCTGACGGCTTGGTGGTTAGCACTACTAGGAGGCAACCTAGGTTCAATTCTATAGTCTTGCATTTGTTTGACTTTTGTTTCTTTTTATTTTCTTTCTTTTATCTTTCTTGCACCCAACTTAAAGTGTTGAATCCTAATCCTTTGTCCCGTAAGATACACCACTGCTTCTTATTGCACATGCCAATGCGAGTATGCATAGGCAATGCTACTAATCTTGTTTTCTTTGTGAGTGTTTATGAATTGTGAGTCACAGATTAGCAGTATGGTGAGATGACGTTGGCATGGAAAGCTTTGAAGAAAATGCAAGGTTGTATCTATCCTTTCTCCACTTGTTCCCCTGTTCGCACCCTATCCCCACCACCCTTGCTTGTTTTTGTTGTGCTTTGTTCTATTTGCTTGAGGAAAAGCAAAGTTTAGGTTTGGGGTGTGGGAGTTTAGTTTTCTTTCTTGTTATATTTTACTTAGGGTAGATTGCATCATGCGTTTAAATGGTGAAAATTTTTCAATTTTTCAATTTTTCAATTTTGATGCATATAGAGTCATTTATTTCTTTGTTGATCATTGTGTTGGCTTTTGTGATTGACTCTATTGATTTATTAAGATGAGAGACCTTGTGGGGGAATAAATAGAGTGGTTTGAAAACTAAGTCTTGGAGGAAATGCCCTTAAAGTTGTGGGGAGTGAGAACCTTAAAAGAATAACCCTTGTAGCCACCCCATAGCTTGGTAGGAAAGAGTGTTGAAAAAGGGTTATTGATGTGAGTGCCCCGTCTTCGATTGGTTCTTGTTGATATGCTTAAGCCTTTCTTTTTCTTCCTTTTGAGAATTCAATACAATGAAAATGAAAAAATGATTGAAAAAAAGAGGCAAAAGGTGCAAAATTCTATGAATGAAGTGAAAAAGAGGAAAAGCCAAAAGCACCTAAAAGTTAGTGAATAAGTGCATAAGTGACACAATGTCAACTTAGCACAAGTTATCATCTTTGCAAGCATGTGAATAAGGCTTATAAAAAGCCATTGTGTTTGTATATTCTCTCTTTTTTATCCTTGAGGCTTGGTGCATGTTAGGGAGACCATGTCAATTGAGGGAGCACGAAATACCAATATCCCGAGTGCGTGAGTTAGAATCCTAGGCTTGTGGTGGATTGGCTACTTGGGAAATTCCCATGAGGAACGAAACCCCTTATGAGTAGAGGGAAGATTCAAAGAGGCTTAGGGATCTCTTCACAATAGGAATGCCCTTTCATGTTTCTCAAACTAATGCTGATAGCGAGTCAGTCCTTCAGGCAATCCATTGTATCAGCTTTAGAATAAAATTTAAGATTAGGCTTGCTTGAGGACAAGCAAGGAGAAGGTTTGGGGGTGTTGATGAGTTGTGATTTGGTGTGTGTTTGCATCGCCATTTACTTATACTTTAGAGGTGTTGAATGCTTATAATGATGCATTAGTGTAGTACTTTTGATAGGAATAGGCTTAAGTGTGAATAAATGTGCATATTGAGTTTAAGAGATAAAATGCTACACTAATAGCTTATTTTCAATGATTCAGGTGACTTTGGGTTAAGATAAAGATTGAACAATGAAAGGTGATGAAGATAGGACATGCACGGGTCTAAGGGAGAAGACTAAAGGCCGAAATGACGAAAAATTGGATGAAGGAAGTCAGCCGGACGCTAAGGAAGAATAGCCGGTCGACCGGCCACTCCAGAGAACTTCGTCGAAAAGCCGGACGACCCCCCTTCAAGAGCCGATCGACCGGCCACTCCAGAGAGCCCTTGAAGAAAGCCGATCGAGTACTCCAGAGGCCGGTCGACCTAGACGGTCGACCGGCTATGCGCGAACCTATAAATAAAGCCCGATGCGGAGCAGAAAAGGGGAGAGTTTTTACACACACTTCACACCTATTCTCACACACACTTAACCCTATTCCCTAGCCGCCTCACACACCCTTTTCACGTACTTTTCACGAAGAACCAAGCTTCGTTGGAGGATTCAAACGCTTTGGAATCGAGATTGTTTACAAGCTGTGTTCTAAAATCGCTAGGATGAAAGGGGAGTTTCGCTATATCTCTTTCATTCTATTTTCTATTATGTCTGAGTAGGCTTGTATAGGGTGATTAAACTTATGTAATGGGTTAATTTTATACTCTTATGAAATGGGATATGATGGCTGAAATATATATATATATATATATATATATGTTTTGATTTGTTTTGTTTAATTGGGTGTTCTTTCATTCATGTCTATGTGTTTGATAAAATACCTAGATGAGTACATATATATTAATTGAAGTTTGTTTGTTACTAAACACATCTAATCCATGCTGTACTCATGTCTATGTGTTTATACATGGATGTTATGAAGTGGGTAGTGCTTTTATTCATGTCTATATGCGTATTTGCATGCCTAGTAACAAGCATAATTTCACTATCACATGTGTATGAATGTTAGTCAAATCCTGCTGTAGTGATCTTAGAATGACGGAGTATAATTTAGGGCTAATCTAGGTCGAGTTTCCTTTGGCTTTAAATCCAGCCAATAGGTTTCAGGATAGATTTAGTCGACCTTAGCAACACTAGGTCTTGGCTTTAAACCCAGCCAACGGTTTAGGTACTAGGGTAGGTTCATTCTAAGCCACCTAGGAAGTTAGTTAGTCCCTCTTGAGGCCCTAGGTCATAAGGACCACGCCGTAGCTCTAGGAGACGTCGCCTAGGGACGAGCCGCACCGAGTCCTAGGGGGAAATCAGGACACTAACTAACAACCTAGTTAAGAGCACTTTTGATAGTTAGCCATCATCCCTTAATCCCATAGCATTTGAGTATGGAGTTACCCATTCATAAGTCCAAGTCACCCTAATCCCTTTCCAATTGTTAGTTTCTTCTTAAACAACCTGCGTCCCTTTTGTTTTTATTCATAGTTTAGTTTTTTTTCATTTACTTAGAGCTCCCGACAATCCAAACCTTCACAAGAAAAAGTACACTTAGTTTAGATCTTTCTTTTTAGCTCTTTTAGGACACCAAGCATAGGATACATTCACGATATTCACGCCTCCCTGTGGTTTGACACCCGCACTCGTAAACACTGTATTGCACGATCCGTACGCTTGCGGGTCTTTTAAAACTTGCACTCGTAAGAAGACATCACCCAACTCCCTTCTAATGCTCAAAAATTGATTTTCATGCAATGCTTTGATGAAAATATCAGCTAATTGATTCAAAGTATCAACAAAATTGAGCATAATATTACCTTTTTGCACATGATCACGTATAAAATGATGTCTAATCTCTATGTGCTTAGTTCTAGAGTGTTGATATTGGGTTCTTGGTGAGATTAATTGCATTTGTATTATCATACATAATAGGAGCATGCTCAAATATAGCACCAAAATCAAGCAAAGTTTGTTTCATCTATAAAACTTATGCAATATAATTTCCTACTGCAATGTATCCACTTCAGTCGTTGAAAGTGCTATACTATTTTGTTTTCTACTTGAACATGATACTAAGCTATTACCTAGAAAGTGACAAGTTCTACTAATTCTTTTCCTATTAGTTTTACAATCGAAAAAGTCGACATCGAAATAACCTATTAATTCAACATTAGTTCCTTTAGGATACCATAAGCCTAATTCTTGTGTTCCTTTTAAGTACCTAAAGATTCTTTTAATAGCAAGCAAGTGAGAATCCTTAGGACAAGATTGAAAGTGAGCACAAAAGCACATGACAAACATAATATTGGGTCTAGAGGTGATTGATATGCTATTTGAGCACAAGCCTAAATAGCCTGCAAGTGCACCGGACGTGTGTAGTACAGTATGCAGGTGCGGGGTGGGTCGAATCCACAGGGAGGCTACCTTAGTTTAGTGTCTATATGTTCGGGTGCCTTAAACTAGCTACGTGCGTGTATGTACTTACTTTGGGATGGAAGGGAGCTCAGAAAAAGGAAAATAAAAACTAATTTATGGAGGAACTTAAAGGAGGCAAACTAAGGAAAGAAACACTAATAAAGAAGAAGCGGACCTAGGGCGATTGCATTGCAACAAGACTTGGGCTATGATAATAGATGAGGTCTATTTAAGGCTCGGGACTTCTATTGCCGTTGTGTTGATCGGGGGCTCTTTTAACCAATACTAGTGGTTCAACCCGTTAGCTGGATTTAAAGCTAAGGGCTAATCCCTCCTAGCCTACGCAATCCATGCTTAGAACTTATCCTCTTGGCTGGATTTAAAGCCAAGGACTAGGACCTAACCACTACATGACATTAAGGATCGATTAACCAACACTAATGTGTGTGAAGGATACTCTAGTCTAGGTTAACTTATTTGCTTGGCTAGATTTAAAGCCAAGGACTAGCACCTAAACTTGACTAAGCATAGCATGTAACCTATTAGCTGGATTTAAAGCTAAAGCCTACTCTACTAAGCAAATCCATGAGATTAAGCACAGTCATATCACCTATATAAGTAGATAAGAGCATTTGAAGCATAAATAACACATGCATATTCACTTAGGCATTTTAACAAACACATAGACATGTTTGATTTCCAATACATAGAGATATTGAATCATGCCATATATTTATGTAAACAAACATGTATTAAGAGCCAAAGATCTACAAAAATCCATTATTCAAAGCCATACTTTAATATACAACAACAATCAACCCTAAATCTAGTCTAATCTAGCAACATATTTACAAGAAATAAAGAAAGAACAAGAAGAACTTCTCTAAATTCTTGCTTCCAAATTCGTACAAATCCTGTAAATATTTGTTTAATGCTTCAATCCTCGCTTGGTGTGGGGTTTAGATGGTGATTTAGGGTGCTTTGTGAGGTGGGCAAAGGGTTAAGATTTATTAGGGTTTTAAGAAATAAAAGTTCCTCTTCTAAAAATGAGCTGAAACCAGCTTTTTATGGATTTCTTCAGCGCACAGTCGGTTCACCTAGCCGGTGGACCGGCTCCTCTTTCTTGCTCGACCAGCTTCAATCATGATGCTCTCTGGAATGGCCGGTCGACCTAGCCTGTCGACTGGCTTAAATTCTTTATTCTCTGGTAGGTCGACTGGCTCTTCTTCTAAGTTGACCGGCTAGATCAAAATGATCCATTCTTCATTCCTTTTTTTTGGGTCTTTATTCATTAGCTCATTTCTTCTTCGTGTAAGCTTGAACCCTTCCAAAAACACTCATAGAACATGAAATATAACACTTAGTATAGCATTTATGCATCTAAATACATTATGTACAAATATTAACAAATATGCATAAACTTTACACTAAGTTCACTCAATTATACTCTAGACACCCTTAAATGTGCATGCAAAAACTATATGCAAACACGCACAAATGACACACATCAGTGATTGAATAAAGTAAGTTTCCAATCATACCTCTACACCACTTTTCATCCACCAGCTTACCATTTTTGTATTTGTCAAGCTTGGTGGAGATGCTCATTAGTGTTTCTATCTCTTTCAATCCATCAAGGCCAAACTTCTTAAGCAATTCTTTTATGTTTTTGGTTTGGTTGATAAAGATTCCTTCCTTTGTTTGTTTGATTTGAAGCCTAAGGAAGAAAGTGAGTTCTCTCATCATACTTAATTCAAATTCACTATGCATACACTTTGAGAAGCTTTCACAAAGAGATTCATTAGTAGCACCAAATATAATGTCATCAATGTATATTTGTACAACTAGTATATCTTTACCATCATGCTTTACAAATTGAGTTGAATAAAGTTTACCTCTTGTCAAGCCATTTTCAACCAAGAATCCTCTAAGTCTCTTGTACCATGCGCTAGGTGCTTGCTTTAATCTATAGAAAGGTTTCTCAAGTTTGAAAACATGGCTAGGATAAATAGGGTCTTCAAAACCTGGAGGTTGAGCCATATATACTTCTTCATTAATATAACCATTCAAGAAAGCACTTTTCACATCCATTTGGCATTGTAGGATCAATATTATTAAGTGTGGTGTATCCTAGTCCATATTTTAAAAAATTTAACTAGGAAAACATGCTAGGAACACAATATATCCACATAACACACACAAGAACATGCTGAAGAACATTAAAACATTACTAGTATTTGCAAAATATATAAAGCTAACCTCTTGAAGCGTGGGATCTTTGATGAAGCTATAACTATCACGAGCTTTGTTTTTTTCTCACAAACAAGACCACCACAAATTTACTATAAAGGTGTCACAATAGGCAACTCCCTAGTCTTCTTCCCTATGATTGAAAAGACTTATCTTGAGAGAGTAGCCTCTTGTGTGGGAAGAAGCAAATTAATATGCTCTTGAAAACTAGAGCAAAAATGACACAATAAGTGTGTACTATGTGTTGTATTTTCTTACCAAAGAGGAAGAAATTAACTACAAAGTGGATTAGATAAAATGTGTAGGGTCTTGTCTATTTATAGAGAGAACCCCGGCACCCCAAGTTGCTAATCATTCCACGTGGGAGAAAAACTTTTCATGTAGTAATTTCCTTTATGCAACTTGTCCACTTGTCTTGGAAGACTTGTGCAAGTTGTCCACTTGTTTTTGTAGTCTTTCGCAAGTTGTCCACTTGTCTTGGAAGACTTGTGCAAGTTATCCACTTATTTTTGTAGTTTTTTGCAAGTTGTCCACTTGTCTTGGAAGACTTTGGCCAAGCCTACAATCCAAGCCCAACTCATAGTCCATAATCTACGTGGAGATCCAAGCCTAATAGGAAACCATCCTAGTCCAATTAGGTTATCTTGGACCTTAAAGAAAGCGCAAACCCAATTCTAAGCTTTGGTCCAATAATGCTACTATCACAATATGGAATTTTCGTTTTCAAGATTACTCTCTCAAACTCATTTCAACTAGGGAAAGGACCAAGAAGACACAATTAACCTTGGTTTCCAAAAATAATTAAAAATGTCCTTGCCCGATCTAGGCGACATAATAATTATTTTTAACTCTGATCTATTCCACCATAAGATCAAAGTTTCACTCCAAGAATAATTGCTATTACCTAGAAGCTTATCACAAAAGAATGTAAACTTTGTCTTTGACCTACTAAATAACCGACCATAATGGCCCCTCTATGCATACCCATAGCTAAGACTGGTTCTTTGGCCTGTGTACTATCACCTTCTTAGCTGGATCTTTTTCCGTTGGGTTTCTTGTCCTATTACCAACTGTCCTTGGTCATGGAATCTCTTGATCTCGGGAGTGACCCTCAAGCCATATGACAAATACATCTATAAAGGTAGTATCACTAGATCTAGATTCAGATGATAAATTTGGACAATCCTAAAGGGGGCACATAGATTTCATATTGCATATGCATGTTCCAATTAATTAGACCTTAGCACTCAATGCACAAGGCTGTTGATCTTAATAAAGTAAGATCTCCCCCACAGTGAATCAAAGTACCAAACCTTAACTTTATTAGTTCATCCACAAATACTCAAGATTAAGAGCAATGATTATTTAGTAGTAGTGAGTCTCTTGTTTTCTTTCTTTGATAGTACGTCTCTAGAAAACATACTCACAATGGTCCTGTCCATTACATGATACACATACTATTGAGACACATTTGGAAAGTCCTCTAATGACCTAGGTTGATCACCCTTAAAGAGAAGACTTGCTCAATATAACCTTTTCTTAGTAGAGTGCCTAACACCACTATTTGGTTATAGATTCAATTTATGATGTGATGAAATCTAGACTTGGATCTACTATGCATCTAACCTCACTGCACACCCAAGTCATTAGTTTAAGTCAAAGGACTTTTATACATGCATCAATAAAATATAGCAGAGATAATATGTAAGAAACTCATAATTCCATTTAACAAAAATGATTATACATTTTTTAACATCCAAAATGTCATGTACAAGTGAGCTTTAGGGCATACTAATCCTAACAATCTCCCACTTGCACTAAAGATTACTTCCGCATAACCTAATACCTGTGGACTCTAAATGTGTGGTAAAAATTTTCCCTAGAAGAGTCTTTGTTAATGGGTCTACTAGGTTTTTGGCTGAAGCTATCTTTTTAACTACTACATCTCCTCTCTGGATAAGCTTAGGGATCAAATGATATTTCCATTCAATGTGTTTATTCTTTTTGTGATTCTTAGGCTCTTTGCACTATGAAATAGCACCATTGTTGTCACAATACAATGTTATCGGTCTGTGAGCTGTCAGCACAACCTTTAGGTCTAAAAGGAACTTTCTTAGCCATACTGGCTCTTTCGCAGCCTTAGATGCTGCTACATATTCGGCCTCCATGGTAGATTCAGTAATATAATTTTGCTTCACACTTCTCCATGAAATAGCTCCTCCTAATAGAGTGAAAACATATCCAGAAGTAGGCTTCTTGTAATCTCTGTCGGACTGGAAATCCAAATCTGTATAGGCTAATGGCATTAGATCATCTGCACAGTATTCTAGCACACAATCCTTAGTTCCTTGCAGGAACTTGAATACATGCTTAACTGTAACATAGTGTGCCAGTCTAGGGTTTGACTGATATCTACTAACCATGCCAGCAACAAAGCAAATATCTGGTCTAGTACATAACATAGCATACATGAGGCTTCCAACCATCAAAGCATAAGGAACTTGCTTTATGCTCTCTATTTCTTCAGGTGTTTTAGGACATTGATCTCGAGATAGATAAACTCCATGTCTAGAAGGTAATGAGGCCTTCTTAGAGTTTTGCATGTTAAACTTGGCCCATATCTTCTCAATAAATGAAGTTTGAGATAGGGCTAGCCTTCCGTTCTTACGATCTTACATAAGCTTGATACCTAGAACATAACTACTTTTAAATCCTTCATTTAAAATTGAGTAGAAAGCTAAACCTTGATGGATCATTTCCAATTAGTAGGATATCATCCACATACAGAACCAAAAAGCTACAACATTTCCATTACACCTCTTATACATGCAAGGCTCATTAATATTTTGATCAAAATCATAAGATTTAATTGCCCAATCAAATTTGATGTTCCATGCTCTAGATGCTTGCTTTAGTTTATAAGTAGACTTTTTTAACTTACAAACCATATGTTCCTGGCCTTTAGCAACATATCCATCTGGTTGTGTCATGTAAATGGTCTCGGCAAGCTCTCCATTAAGAAAAGCTGTATTGACATCCGTTTGCCAAATCTCGTAGTCATAATGACATATGATGGCAAGAAGTATCCTGATGGATTTAAGCATAGCTACTGGTGAGAAAGTTTCCTCATAATCGATCCTTTCTTTCTGAGTATAACATTTTGCCACCAACCTTGCTTTAAAGGTTTCAACTTTTCCATCAGCTTCTCTGTTCCTCTTATAGACCCATTTGCACCCTATAAGTTTTACCCCTTCAGGTTCAACTACAAAATCCCAGACTTTATTAGATTACATAAATTCTAACTCTAAATCCATTGGTTGATGCCATTGGTCGGCATCTATGTTGGAAACTGCTTCATCATAACTTATGGGATTCATCACTTAATTCCCTGAAGAAGTCTGAAGGACTCTCTGTAGTACCTGGCAAGAGGCCTGGGTATCCTCTCACTATGACAAGGCTCCGATATATTAGGTGTAATATGTTGTTCCTTTCTATTCATAGTTATCACAGGTGTTATTGGAGATTCTTGTGAAATCTCTCTAGAACAACTTCAGAATCTAATATTTTTTAGACCATTTCATCATTCTCTAAATATCTAGTATGGGTGCTTATGAACACCTTTTGCTCCTTAGGATTATAAAAGGTTCCACCTCTAGTTCTCTTAGAATATCCAATAAAATAGCATAACTCAGATCTTGGTTCCAATTTTGAAGCATTACTATTAAGTACATAAGCTGGAAAACCCCAAATGCGGAGATGATTTAAACTATGCTTACGCCCCATCTACATTTCTTGAGGTGTCGTAGGTACTGATTTAGATGGTACCAAGTTCAAGATGTATGCTGCTTGATGCATCTCTTGAGTGCAAGCTCTAAAGATTCGCAAGTGCACGGATCGGTGTAGCAAAGTGTATGCAAGTGCTGGGTCGATTCGACAGTGAGGCTATGTTAGGAGATAGATTCTACGCGTGTGTTCTAGAGTGTGCCAAAAAAAGAAACCTAAATAATCTATTTTTTTGGGATTTTGGATTTTTGATGGTCAGGAGTTCTAACTAAAACGAATTAAACTAAACTATGGGAATGAAAAGTGGGAAACAAGTTAATCTAGAAGAACTAACAAATGAAAAGAGGTTAGGGTGACTTCAACTTATGAATGGGTGATTCTATACTCGAATGCTATGGGATTAAAGAATGATGGCTTATTTTCATAATTGCTCTTAACTAGGTTGCTAAATTAGTGTCTTAATTTTCCCCTAGGGCTCGATGCAGGTCCGTCCCTAGGTGGTGCCTCCTAGAGCTACGGCTTGGTCTTTATGACCTAGGGCCTTTAAGAGTGACCAATTAGCTTCTTAGGTGACTTAGAATGAACCTACCCTAGCACCTAAATCATTGGTTGGATTTAAAGCCAAGACCTAGTGTCACTAAGGTCGACTAAACCTATTCTGAAACCAATTGACTAGATTTAAAGCCAAAGGAGACTTGGCCTAGGCTAGCCCTGAATTGCTTACCATCATTCTAAGGTCACTATAGCAAGATTTGACTTGATAGCACATTCATATATGTTCTTGGCCAAGATGTTCGTGAATAAAAGAATCTATTCAACTACCAAACATTTTCATGCTCGTATTATACCATTAGAAGCAATTAACAACTAATATGTATTCGTTATTGAAGTCATATTCACTACTAGGCATGCAAATATACACATAGACATGAATATAAGCATTATCCATTTCATACCATCCACATATAAACACATAGACATGATTATAGAATGGATTAGATGTGTTTAGTAATAAATAGACTTCAATTTATACACATGCTACTCATTTAGGCATTTAATCAAACACTTAGACATGAATGAGAAAATAACCATTTGAACAAGAAAATCAAACATGTATATATTCAGCCATTTAATCCCATATTATAACAGTATATAGCTAACCCATTACGTAAGTTAAATTACCCTATACAAGTCTACTCAATCATAATAAGAGATAGAATAAAAGAGAGTTTATGAAGCTTCCCTTTCATCCTAGCTAATCTTGTACAAAGCTCTAGAGCAACTTGAATCCAAATGTTTGAAACCCTCTAAATTTTCTTGATTCAAGGTGATGAAATGTGTGAGAGAGTGTGTGTGAGTTAGGTGAAGACTAGGGTTTCGTGTATGTGTGTAATAGGTGTGTTTTTGATCTTATCTAGAAAAAATGTCCAAAAAGATTCCCTTTATTAGTTTGAAAATCGGGCTTTTATATCAACTTTTTACGATTGCTAGTTGACCAGCTTCTTTTCTTGGCTCAATCAGCTTTTTGGTGGTGCCCTCTGGACTGGCCGGTCGACCTACCCGGTCGACCAGATTAGGGGGGGTAGTCGTCCGGCTATTTTTGGCACCTCTCTGGAGTGGCCAGTCGACTCCTTCTCTTGGGTTGTCCGACTGAATTCTTTCCTCTATTCTTTCTCTTTCTGGCCTCCAATCTTCTCTTTTTGACCCGTACATCTTCTATCTTCATCACCTATCATCGTTCAATCTCGATCTTAACCCAAAGTTCACCTAAATCATTGAAAATAAGTAATTAGTGTAGCAATTTGTCTCTTAAACTCAATATGTACATTTGTTTATGCTTAAGCCTATTATTATCAAAAGCACTACATTAATACATCTTTATAAGCACTTAATACCTCTTAATCATAGGCAAATGACAATGCAAACACACACAAAAATGCAACACATCACTGTTGTTTCAAGGGCATACCCCCCAAAAAGATAAAGGTAATGATGCATTACTCATTATTGACCTAACCATATCTAATAAGGTACAATTTCTTCTCTCTACTGCACCATTTTGTTGAGGAGTCCCTGGTGTAGTTAACTGAGACACTATCCTTTCCTGTGTAAGAAGTCTTTGAACTCACCCAAGAGGTATTTGCTACCTCGATCAGACCGAAGGGCTTTGATATATTTATCTAATTTTCGCTCTGCCTCAGCTTTGAAATCTTTGAATTTTTCAAAGGATTCAGACTTGTGTCGTATCAGATATACATGTCCATACCTAGAGTAATCATCAGTAAAAGTAATGAAATACTTATAACCTCCTCGTACTGGTTTGCTCATAGGACCACACACATCAGTGTGAATCAATTTCAATACTTCTTTGGCCCTTTCTCCTTTAGAAGAAAATGACCATTTAGTCATCTTCCCTTTGAGACAAGACACGGAGGTAGATCTTTGAGATCTAATGAGCTAAGATGCCTATCCTCGACTAATCTCCAAATTCAATTTAGACTAATATGTCCTAAGCGTAGGTGCCAAAGATAAGTATCATTGGTCAGAGAAACCTTCCTTTTTTGGGAATTAGTTTGTTCTATATTATGCAGTGAGTTTGTAATAGGTTTTATATAGAACAAGTTATAATGCATTCTACCGGAACAAATAATATTTCCATCTCAACTGATATCAACACCAGAATGGAAATTAATGCAAAAATCATCTAATATTAATTGTGAAATAGAAATAAGGTTTTTACATACATCTAAAACATAATAAACGTTGTTCAAAAATAACTTCCTATTACATCAAAAATTTAAGCACATTCCTCCCACTGCAGTAGCCTATACTTTTGCTCCATTATCCAACCTCAGAGAAAACTCCCCTTTAGCTAGTTCCTTCATTTCCTGAAACCAATGCAGAGAATTGCAAATTTGGTTAGTGGCTCCAGAGTCTACAATCCAAGAATCAGTAGAATCAACCATTAAGCATGTTTCAATGTAGAACAAAAAGGTGTACCTATCTGGCTTCGTGCCAAGTACTTCAGGCAATCTTTTTTCCAGTGTCTTTTTAGGCCACATTTAAATCATTTGCCCTTGGGCTTTCCACCTGTTAACTGCCTGAGCTATTCACCCTTTTCTTCTTTTTCCCTTGACCACGTTTTTGCTTCCCCTTTCTTTTAAACTTTCTCCCTTTTGGGTTAAGTCCAGAAGTGGATGCTTGAACTATATTTATGTGGCCTTAATTTCTCATTATGGCTTTTATAGCTAGGAGCTCTTTCATTAATTCCATCATATCCATGTTCATCTTGCTCATTATAATTGAGCTTGGACTGCGTATAGGATGATGGTAGAGTCTCCAAAATCATGTCTACCTTTGACTGTTCATTTATGTTTGCTCCTAGGATCTCAATAGTGTTGAAGTAATCCATCATTTTGAGCATATGATCCCCAACAGATGCTCCTTTGCCATCCTTTGATTCATAATTTCTCTAAGAGAACCTTGCCTTGCCGGCCTACTCTTATTAACAAACATATGAGACAGTGAGGTCATGATTTCTTTTGTAGTTTCCATATGATGATGCTTGCTCTGCAAAATTTCTGACATAGAAGCCATCATATAGTACTTGGCCATACTATTGGCTTTCGACCATTTTGCCTCAGCATCTTTCTGGGCTTTCGATGAGTTAGCCCTCACAAATGTACAAAGAGTTGTTAGGACATACTTGTACTCTTCTGCAGTGAATACTATCTCCAAGTTTCGTTCCCAGTCCATAATATTTGGTCTAGTGAGCTTGTGCTCTTTGAGAATTGTAGCTAATGGACCGAATGAAGACATTTTCCTGGATACAACAATATAATCATAATTAATTTTATGAGTATAAAGTTGATGCATGTATAATATGTATGCTATCTTTGGAAATACAACATATAAGTACTTTTTACATCATTTGCTTTTGAGTAGATCAACCCTTTAAATTACTTGATATAAGAGTGTCTCAACATCCTCACAAGAACTCCATACATGGGATGGCTGAACTTATCAATGTTAAGTTAAGAGCAGCCACTTATTTGAATTAACAATTATTTGGATATGATCCAATTGAATAATTCAATCACTGTTTTGTTTCGCTTCTTAAATCTGGCAGCAAACTCTATCAATAGGATAGCCGAACCTACCATTTAAGTTGAGTGTATACCCATTCCTAATGTTTATTCCCTGTGACATTCTTGATTTAAGCCCTCTGATGGGGTAGTGACTTTAATCAATGTTGTGTAAAGCGATCTTTAGTGAAGAACTCCATCGATGGGATGGCCGAACTTGCTAACACCCTTTTGAATAAACATTTTATGTTTCACCTTGTTAAATCTAGATAAAGTGTCACCTTCTGATAGGGAAGTCAATGACAATTACCATTAATGTGAATTAGATATGGAAAGCCTTGGGGTATTTCCAGTCCCCTCTCCCACTCAATATTTTCACATAAGGGTTTTCTCTATTTTTTGGTATTCTTGCTTTTGTTTTAGATCTAAACATGATTTGGATTTGTGAAACCCTTTGATTTTTGCGAATCCCCTTGGTATTACTAAAACATTGCAATATCATAATAGATTACTTACCTAAATCTGGATTTATAGACCCTTAGGTTGATATATATTTGTAAATCTCGAGTTAAGTTCTTTTAATGTTGTCATGAGATTGCATGTCATCTTTAGACAAAGCCGCTTACAATTATCTTGTCTAAATCATTCTTATAAACTTAACTATCTTTAAGAATCAACTCATAGGTTTGATCGATTTTTATAAATCCTAATGAGTGGACATATTTCTAGGTGGCAATCATGCTTATGCAAATATGTTAAAACATATATCAATGCATTATAAACATCCACTAAAATACGTTAGAATCCCTTTTTGATGGCTTTATGTAATCTTCAACAAAACAACATACACTTAGTAGCTTTTTCTGCCTTACTCGGTCGATCGTCAATAGGAGCCAGTCGACCGACTCCAATTGCATCAGGAATTTTTGCTCTCTGGGGTTGTCAGTCAGCTGAGGTAGTTGACCGACAAACTTATCCGACAGAGTGTTCCTCCATGCTATTTTCTTGTTTTTCTCCTTGGTCTTCTAAAGATTACAATGATACACTTTGCTATTGCTAATACAAGCTTTATAAAGAAAAATTACAAGGATATCAAAACATCCTATGCTTCTTTTAAATGAAACTACAAGCAATAACCATAAATATTTATACATGAAATCGCCTATGGCCAAGCTTTGTTGACCATACATGAAACTCTATCATGTATACATACGAACCATCAAGGGGATTTTTATATCACCTGCATATACAAGCATAAAACCACAAGTATATGCAACGCAAGATTTCCTAATCTTGCCACTCACAAGATGACTAACATATTTATGCAAATACAATATTTTTGCATAGTCTAAGCAAGTTGTGTGTGAGCCTAAGCTCTGATACCAATTGTAGGATTGATATAATTACTTGTGGTGTATCATAGTCCATATTTTAAAAAATTTAACTAAGAAAACATGATATGAAAACAATATAGTCACATAACACACACAAGAACATGTTTAAGAACATGCTTAAGAACATGTAAAACTTAACTAGTATTTGCAAAATATGTAAAGCTAATCTCTTAAAGTGTGGGGCCTTTAATGAAGCTAGAACCATCACGAGCTTTGTTTTTACTCACGAACAAGGCCACCAAAAATTTTCTATAAGAGTGTCGCAAAAGGCAACTCCCTAGTCTTTGTCCCTATGATTGAAGAGACTTATCTTGAGAGAATAGCCTCTTGTATGGGAAGAAACAAAGTAATATGCTTTTGAAAACTAGAGCAAAAATGACATAATAAGTGTGTTCTATGTGTTGTAGTATTTTCTTACCAAAGAGGAAGAAATTAACTACAAAGTGGATTACATAAAAGGTGTAGGGTCTTGTCTATGTATAGAGAGACCCTTGGCACCCCAAGTTGCTAATCTTTCCATGTGTGAGAAAATTTCTATGTAGTAATTTCCTTTATGCAACTTGTCCACTTGTCTTGGAAGACTTGTGCAAGTTGTCCACTTGTTTTTGTAGTCTTTTCCAAGTTGTCCACTTGTCTTGGAGGACTTGCGCAAGTTGTCTACTTGTTTTTGTAGTCTTTTGCAAGTTGTCCACTTGTATTGGAAGACTTGGGCCAAGCCCATCATCCAAGCCCAACACATAGTCCATAATCCATGTGGAGGCCCAAGCCCAATAGGAAACCATCCTAGCCCAATTAAGTTATCTTGGACTCTAAAGAAAGCCAAAACCCAATTCCAAGCTTTGGCCCAATAAGGCTACTACCACAATATGGAATTTGCTTTTTCAAGATTACTCTCTTGAAGTCATTTCAACTAGGGAAGGGACCAAGAAGACACAATTAACCTTGGCTTCCAAAAAAATAAAAAATATCCTTGTCCGATCTAGGCGACATAATAATTATTTTTAACTTCAATCTATTCCACCATAAGATCAAAGTTGCCCTCCAAGAATAATTGCTATTACCCAAAAGCTTATCACAAAAGAATGTGAACTTTGTCTTTGACCTGCTAAATGACCGACCATAATGCCCCTCTATGTATACCCACAGCTAAGACCGATCCTTTGGCCTGTGTACTATCACCTTCTCAGCTATATCTTTTCCCGTTGGGTTTCTTGTCCTATTACCAACCATCCTTGGTCATGGAATCTCTTGATCTCAGGAGCACCCTTAAGCCATATGACCGATACACTAATAAAGATAGTATCACTAGATCTAGATTCAGATGGTAAATTTAGACAATTCTAAAGGGGGCACATAGATTCGATGTTGCATATGCATGTTCCAATTAATTTGAACTGAGCACTCAATGCACAAGGCTGTTAATCTTAATAAAGTAAGATCTCACCCACAGTGAATCAAAGTACCAAACCCTAACTTCATTAGTTCATCCACATATATTCAAGATTAAGAGCAATGATCATTTTGTAGCAGTGAGTGTCTTGTTTTCTTTCTTTGATAGTACGTCTCTAGAATACATACTCATAATGATCCTGCCCAATATATGACACGTGTACTATTGATATAAATTTGGAAAGTCCTTTAATGACCTAGGTATATCACCCTCAAATAGGAGACTTGCTCAATATAACATTATCCCAGTAGAGTGCCTAACACTACTATTCGGTTATGGATTCAATTTATGACGTGACTAAATCTAGACTTGGACCTACTATGCATCCAGCCTCACTGTGCACCCAAGTCATTAGTTCAAGTCAAAGGACCTTGTTTAAAATGAGCTTGGGCTTGATGCCCAATGTGCTCATGAGGTGGAATGGGATTCATTGGGGGATTGGGTGGATTATGGGGATGATTAGGATCGGTCATCTCCTCAGGAAGATCTCCTAAATTCCTGAAACGTCTAGTGATTCTTTCGGTTTTGGGATTAAGAGGAACTAGGGGATTCCTAAGGGATCTCCTACCACGCATGCACAGACTATCTTAACTCCGGCCACTTCAACCCCCGAAAACTTCAATATTCCTACACTACAGCAAATAATCCACAATCCTAAAAAGTCTACTAAAAAAAAAATAAAGTCAAAAGCTGAAATAAATCAACAAAATTTAAAGCAAGATAATATGAGCAGCAAACAGAATAAATAAATAAAAAAAACTAAACAAACTATAAAGAAAAAGCAAGAAAAGCAACTATCAAAACACACAAGCACCGAATGCAAATCACCGTGCCTCCCCGGCAACGGCGCCAAAAACTTGATGTCTTCTTTCGAGTGCAAGCTCTAAAAGATCCGCAAGTGCACGGGACGTGTGTAGTACTGTGTGTGCAAGTGCAGGTGTCGAACCACAGGGAGGCGTGAATGATATGAATGAATTCTATGCTTGGTATCCTAAAAGTGCCAAAGAGAAAGATCTAAACTATATATATATTTCTTTTCTTTTGGATTTTGGATTGTCGGGAGCTCTATGTAAATGAAATAAAACTAAACTATGAATAAAAACAAATGGAAACGCAAGTTGATTAAGAGGAAACTAACAATTGGAAAGGGATTAGGGTGACTTTGGCTTATGAATGGGTAATTCTATACTCAAATGCTATGGGATTAAGGAATGATGACTAACTCTCATAATTGCTCTTAACTAGGTTGCTAATTAGTGTCTTGATTTTCCCCTAGGACTCAGTGCGGGTCCGTCCCTAGGCGACGTCTCCTAGAGCTACGGCGTGGTCCTTATGACCTAGGGCCTCAAGAGTGACTAACTAATTTCCTAGGTGGCTTAGAATGAACCTACCTTAGTACCTAAACCGTTGGCTGGGTTTAAAGCCAAGACCTAGTGTTGCTAAGGTCGATTAAATCTATCCTGAAACCTATTGGCTAGATTTAAAGCCAAAGGAGACTTGACCTAGACTAGCCCTAAATTATGCTTCGTCATTCTAAGGTCACTACAGCAGGATTTCACTTGCTAGTGCGTGCAGAAATATGCGCTATTGAAGTTATGCTCCTTACTAGGCATGCTAATACGCATATAGACATGAATAAAAGCACTACCCACTTCATAGCATCCACATATAAACACATAGACATGAGTATAACATGGATTAGATGTGTTTAGTAACAAACAAACTTCAATTTATATACATGTTATTCATCTAAGCATTTTATCAAACACATAGACATGAATGAAAGAACACCCAATTAAACAAGACAAATCAAAGCATATATATATTCAGCCATCATATCCCATATCATAAGAGTATAAAATCAACCCATTACATAAGTTTAATCACCTGCATAAATCTACTCGAGCATAATGGAAAATAGAATGAAAGAGATATAACGAAACTCCCCTTTCATCCTAGCTAATCTTGACTGCAGCTTTTGAATAGATTTGCTCCAAAAGATTGTTGAATCCTCTAACTCAAGCCTGGTTCTTGATGAAAAGTGTGTGAAAAGGGTGTGTGAGGCGGCTCGAGAATAGGGTTAAGTGTGTGTGAGGTTTAGGTGTGAAGTGCGTGTGTGGCTCCTTCAAAATTCTGCTCCGCATCGGGCTTTATTTATAGGTTCGCGCATAGCCGGTCGACCGGCTAGATCGACCGGCCTCTGGAGTACTCGACCGGCTTTCTACTAGGGTTCTCTGGAGTGGCCGGTCGACCTAACCGGTCGACCGGCTCTTGAAGGGGGGTCGTCCGGCTTTTCGGTGGATCTTTCTGGAGTGGCCGGTTGACCTAGACGGTCGACCGGCTCTTCTTCCTTGGTCGTCCGGCTGACTTCCTTCATCCAATTTTTCATCTTTTCGGCCTTTAGTCTTCTCTCTTAGACCCGTGCATGTCCTATCTTCATCACCTTTCATCGTCCAATCTTTGTCTTAACCTAGAGTTCACCTAAATCATTGAAAACAAGCAATTAGTGTAGTAATTTATCTCTTAAACTCAATATGCACATTTGTTTATGCTTAAGTATATTCCTATCAAAAGTACTACACTAATGCGTCATTATAAGCATTCAACACCTCTAAAATATAAGTAAATGGCAATGCAAACACACACCAAATCACAACTCATCAGACCTTTATACATGCATCAATAAAATATAACAGAGATAATATGTAAGAAAGTCATAATTCCATTTAACAAAAATGATTATACATTGTTTAACATCCAAAATGTCATGAACAAGTGAGCTTTAGGGCATACTAATCCTAACAGGTATAACTTAAAGTCCATAAAACATGCAAAAGCAAGTAAAATTCTAATTGATTCAAGTCTAGCAACAGGAGCAAAGGTTTTATCATTGTTAATTCCTTCTTCCTGTTTATAACCTTATGTAACTAATCTAGCCCTATTCCTATTTACTATGCCAGATTCATCTAACTTGTTCCTAAAGACCCTATTTAGTTCCTATCATTGATTAATTCTTAGGCCTTTCAACAAGTTTCAACACATTGTTTCTTTCAAATTGGTTAAGTTCCTCTTGCATAGAATTTATCCAACTATCATCAAGCAAAGCATCATATATATTCTTAGGTTCAACGTGAGACAAGAAAGCAAGATGATTACATACATTTCTCAAAAAGGGTCTACTTTCAACACCTTTAGAAGGTTCATCAATGAATTGAGAAAGAGGATGATAACCAACAAATTTATAAATTCTAGGCAAGTTATCATGCTTATCATGTACCATATTTTGATCATCACATTGTTCATCAACATGCTTAACATGCTTACCTCGTTTATCCTTATGACATGCTCCATTAGATTGATTTCCTTTATCTAAGTCAAGATTACTCAAGTTCTTTTGAACTATAAAAATATCCATATCATCACACGTAGGATCAACGCAACCTTCATCAAATTTCACATTGATAGTTTCTTAAACAACCAAGGTTCTTTTATTATAGACCCTAATGCCTTACTAGATAAGGAATAACCAAGAAATATGCCATCATTGGATTTTGCACCAAATTTGCCTAGATTGTTTTTTCATTTAAAATAAATCATGCATAACCAAAATTTTTCAAGTATAAAATGTTTGGTTTTCTCCCTTTCCAAAGTTCATAAGGGTTTCATCAAGACCTTTTTGAATGATGCAATGATTAATCACATAGCATGCGATGTTGACAACATTGGCCCAAAAATAACTAGGCAAGTTGTTTTCACAAAGCATTATTCTTTCCATTTCTTGTAAAAGTATTTTTTTTCCTTTTCAACAAGTCCATTTTGTTGTGGCGTTCTTGGTGCAGAAAAATTGTGAGAGATACCATTTTCTTTACAAAAAGATCTCAAAGTTTGATTTCCAAATTCGGTACCTCTATCACTTCTTATAGTTGAAATCAAATGGCCTTTTTTAATTTGAACACGTTAGAAAAACTTTATAAATTCATTTGGTGTGTTAGTTTTGTGGGAAAGAAAAATTACCAATGTAAATCTAGAGAAGTCATGAAAAATCACAAAAGCATACAATTTGCCACCCAAACTAGCAACCTTATTAGGTCCAAACAAGTCCATATAGAAGAGTTCCAAAGGTCTAGAAGTTGAAATCATATTATTTCTTTTGAAAGATTCTTTAGTTTGTTTTCCAAATTTACATACACGACACACATTATTACCAACATACTTAGCTTTAGGCAAGCCTTTAACAAGATCAAGATTAGCAAGTTTGTTTATTGAATCTAAATTAGCATGACCTAATCTCTTACGCCAAGCTATGTGTTCTCATTCATAGCACTTAAGCACTTAACATCTTGATCATGCAAATCATCAAAGTCAATGGTATACACATTTCCATGCCTCATACCAACAAACACAACATTTTCAGATTTATCAACTATTTCACATGAAGAAGCTTTGAAATTAACAAATAGTCCTTTAACATATAATTGACTTATACTAAGCAAATTGTGTTTCAAACCATATACAAGAATCGCATTCTCAATATAGAGTTTAGATTTTCTACCAACATCTCCAATGCCAATGATCTTCCTTTTGAGTTATCCCCAAATGTGACAAATCCTTCATTCTTCTCTTTAAGCGACAAGAACTTTGATTTGTCACCCATCATATGCCTTGAGCATCCATTTTTCAAGAACCATTTTCCATTACCTTTAGAGGATGCAAGACAAACCTACACAAATGAATCAAACATGGTTTAGTATCCAAGACTTATTGGGTCCTCTAACATTAGTTTTAGTTCCCTTAGGAATCTACATAACTTTGTATTTTTTTTCTCCATACTTTCTAATGAAGCATTTATGTGATGCATGTACATTTCTATAGCAATAGTTACAAGTAACTTTAGGAGTACTAGATGCAGATGCCTTTACAAAATATCTTTTGTAATGATCAGGCCTTTTTTGAAAATCAATTTTCCCTTTTGAAGTGCTAGCTTTTGAAGAACTTGATTTCTTTTCAAATAAATTCATGTAAGATTTTTACTTTGATGAAGAGTCATAACCAATTCTGGCTTTATCAAAACACAATTTTGTTTTCCAAGCAAGGCATTAAAATTCTTGGTTCCATTTGTAAATTTTGGAATAACATTTTCTAAATCCTTTACTTTTGTTTTCAAATCCTCATTTTCACTTTGCAAAATCAACATTGTTTTTCTTCTTTTCTAATTCCTTTTTCAAATTTTCTTTTTCAAATGAAACATCATGCAATTTGTTCTCAAGAGTTGAAACATTCTTTTTGAGCTCCTTTTTTTTTGGTTAACAATCTTCTTGAATTCAATAAGCATTTCATTTTACATTTCCTCTTATTCTTAATTTGAGCTTTTATTTTCATCATAAGAAACATAATTGGGACTTACCTCGTCTTTTTATTTTGCCATGAGACAAAGGTTGGCAAATTTCTCCTCAATGGAGTCTTTTTCTTTATCACTTGACTCCGAATCACTCGAAGTTGCCTTCAAAGCCTTCTTTTTGTACTTATTGTCATTTTTATTCCTCAAGGGACATTTGGCTTTGACATGACCTGGGTTTTTGGATTTAAAATAAATTAGTTCTTTACTAGATTCAATTTTACTTATCTCTTTTCTTTATCCCTTCTTTGTGTTGAACTTTTGCTTTCTCATGAATCTCTTGAATTTTGAGAACATTTCTATTTCATCATCTTCTTCATTATCACTTTCACTTGTTGATTCTTCTTGAGGTGTAGCTTTGAAAGTAATAGTCATAGTAGCCTTTGGTTGTTTATCAAGTTCTCTGAGCTCCAACTTGTAAATCATGAGTGATTTGACAAGCTCACTCAATTGCAACATGTTGGGATCTTTAAACTCCTTAATAGCCGAAGTCTTTGGTAGCCATGCTATTGGTAGGATTCTCAACAGTTTCCTAACAAGTTCGACATTCTCATGGTTTGTGCCAAGGGATTTCAATGAGTTAACAATCTCAATAAACCTAAAGAACATTTGTTCATTATTTTTATTTGGAAGCATAGAAAACATTCCCTATTTATGCACAAGCATTGTAATCCCAATTTTCTTAACTTGATTAGTGCCTTCATGTGTGACCTCTAATTGATTCCAAATTTCTTTAGCCGTAGTGGAACCTATGACTTTATTAAACTCAAAAGGATCTAATGCAAGGTAGAGATAGTGAATGGCATTAGCATTGGCTTAAACTAATTTAATATCATCCTTATCCTATTCCTCTTCTAGTTTTGGTACTTTTACACCATTAACTTCCTTATAGGGAATGCTAGGTCCATTTACTATGGTTTTCCATGCAATATAATCATTAGCTTGTAAAATGATTCTCATTCTAACTTTCCAAAATGTATAGTTTGTTCCATCAAAGCATGGGACCTTAGTGATGGAAAGACGTTCTTGAATTTTATGTGCCATGATTTTTAGCTCTAGATAGTTAAGTCACAAACACATAATAATGCAAATAATCACACAATTATGCAAATAATATGTAGAGCACTAGGCTCTGAGGCCATGTGTTGCCCAAACAATGAATCCAAGAGGAGGATGAATTGGATTAATGGCATAAAAAGCACTAAAAACTCTTCTAAAAAACTTCAAGCAAATACATATACTAGATATGTAGATAATACTTGAAATGTAAAGAGTTTAGGGTTAGAAGATCAAACACAGCGATTTAGAGTGATTTCAAACTTCTAAGGGCTTAGTCCACTACCTAAGGTCTTTCTTTAGGGTATTGTTATTGGGTTCTTGCTTAGTACGTTGTAGAAGTGTAGATCAATGTTCACAGCCCTTGCTTCATCATAAGGACCACAAGTGTTCTCCCACCACTTGAGTATTTCAACCATTCACACTTGGTTAGAAAGCTTCTTACAAACTATACTACCTAAGAGTAAGGAACTCACCTAATGAAATAGTAAGAAATGGTTTTACAAGACTTCTTTGGGAGCAAGTGTACAAAAGGTATTTAAACATTCCTATATTGCTCTAATAAGTAGATAGGCAATTTATGAGCTCAAGAGACTTGATCAATGTAAGTTAATGATCAATGAAGATAGCAATAAATGGAGCAAGATTGCAAGAGAGAGAGAGAGTATTAAATGCTAAGAGCTTGTATAAATGCTTTGATCAAGTAATGTCTAATGTTGAGGGATGAGGGGTGTATTTATAGTGCCAAAAAGCTAAGTCCCTAATAGTCAAGAAAATGTTTTGCAGAAAAAAATGCCTACTAGCTAATCTTACCCGTCAGCTAGTACCCCCACCGGAAGAGCATACTACTTTCTATAAGTATCGGCTAACCCTATTGGTCACCCAGTACCCCCAGCAACTATAAGAAAATTGCATGTAGGAAATATCAGCTTGTCTTACTAGTTGGGTACCCCTTAGCTGGTACCTATTGGTAGGCCTTACTGGCTCTCGGATACTTGAAAAAGGTATAGAAAAGCTGGAGGAAAGCTATTATACACATTGAAAAAGACATGCTTTTCAACAAAAAGTCAAAGATAGCTATTTTTCTACAAGATTTGGAGGCTCAATGTAATACCAAACACTTAAACTTTAACTCATAATAAATGTAATGCATCTACCACACTCAAACATTAAATGCAATGCAAAAACTTTCCTAAACAACATGATTTCTATATATTTTGGTTTGAAAAGCCTATGTAAACCTACATATACTATTTTCCAACACATGCTAGTTGAGTGGAACACTTATAACCATAAATGCAACTCAACAACTCATATTTTCTTCAAGAATTCTATAGAGATTTGGTTAAAGATACTTAAAATTTCATACACATGCAATCTTCATGTCTTGTCTAAGCCATGCAACTAAAGTATCCAATATACAACTCAAGTAACCACTGTGTAAAGCTATGATCTTAGTTTAAAACCAATTTTACGGGAAAAAAAGGGCTAAGAAAGTAGTTTGACAAATAGAGAGCAATTGACGAAAACATAGGAATTCTTGTGATTGCTGTGGATTTGATGTGACAAGCCCAAAAAAGAACTCTTTGTGTAGAAGAGTCTATGTATTGCTTAAAGCAATTAATGAAAGATGAGCTGCATAAGCGAAATGCTCCAGAGGAGGAGCTAAAAAAAGCTTTAAGAGGTTATCCTCTACCAAGGTTACTATTGGAGAGACTAATTTGTTAAGGTTGAGCTAGAATTATAAAAGGGTTAGCTACCTTAAACTTAAGGGGAAAAGGACCAAGTTAGATAAGGTGTTAAGAAAGCTTAGACTGAGTTGGAACTCACCTAGGCTTCATTGGTCTAGGCAATAGCAATGTTGAATACCTTGATGATGAAGGTATTATCCTTAGGCATCATATCTAATATTGCTCAGGAAGTTTGTCCCAATCTGTTAGGCCCAAAAAGGTGTCAAAACTTGTTCAGAAATCCTTAGTAAGGAATTGTAGAATGCCAAGGTCAATGTGGTCAACTAATATCTAGCAGTTCATGGAGTATATGACTAAGCCATCATTTCGTTGGACATAAAAATTAAGAATGACATTTTGGATGCGGTGCCTCTGTGCTTGAGATTATTTTAGAGATGGGGACTTTTAACTTTGCTTCTTTTCTAGAAATTGCTAAGAAGGACCCTTAGAGGTAGTAAGCAGAGATGGTCCATATCTATCCTTAATTTAGCCTAATTAGGGTATAGTTGTGTCCATCAACATAGGGTTTAAGCTAATTACTTTGTCTGTGATCGAAGACGTGGGGTGTCTTCAATGATGTTTCTCTCGTTAGAAATTATCCTTTCACTTCTCTCTAGAATCTTGGCTCTCATCTACCTTGGTTCTTCCTAAAATCAGCTTGGTTCCATACTCATAGGGAAGAAGAAAAGATCTTCATCTTCCAAAACTCATTCTAGTGTTTGCATTGTTTCAAAAATCTCAAAAGAAACACTCCTGTATTCTTTCTTTGAGCTTGAACACACTCAACCATTTGAAGATTCAGATGATAACTTCTCCATTGCTAGCAAGGAGCTTCAAATCTTATCCTTGCTCACCCATGGTAGAAACTTATTCATCATCATGCTCATATTCTCTCATTTTAGCCATGAATGAAGCAAGCTTGCAAGAACATACCTCTACCTCTTTGGATAGCTTGCAAAGGAAAATTAAAGAAGCAAGAAAACTTTGCCCTTCTTTGATTGGTTCAAGAAATTTTTTAGAGAAGAACAAGAAAGCTTTTCCTTTCTTCAATTGGTTCGAGAAATTTCTTAGAGGAGAAATATAACATAACTAAAGTTAATTGTTCAATGCTTGAGTAGAGAGGAAAAGGAGAAGCATTCTTGTTTGCTAACTAAAAATATTAATCTCGTGATTTGTAGTTGCTTGTGCTTGATTCACATTCAAAAATGTCTGCCATATCTTGTTCAAATCATGTTCTTTGGAATCCTTTCAACAAGGAAACCATGGAAGGTTTGAAGAATGTTGGTAACGAAACTTTCTTAGCTAAAAATGATAAGAAAATGACGAGCTGGACATAAGTTCTAAAATGGTAGCAAATCTGCCCATGGATTTCGTCCTTAAATAGGGCCAAAATAGATCTCAAAATATTCCTCATGATGCAAAGAACAATTTTTGCCCTCAAATGTTTCCTAGCAATTGGAAAATTCGAGAGAAACTCATCAAAGATCTCACTCAGCCATGGTTCAAAGTTAGGTGAAGTTGACAAGTTATTTCTTGTTGGTTATTCAATAAGGGAGGACAATTTTTTAGATCTTGTAGTTGCAAATTCTTGTCAAATCAGCACCTTTTCTAGTCAAGCAATTAGAATACGACAACATATCGTCTTTCTATTGAAGTAAGGAATTTTCTAGCTAGGAGACATTCAAACTTGTTGCAATTAGAGGAAAATTTCCTTCCTCTCAATCGGGAACATGTTACAAAATCTCGAAATTAGATTTTTGCTCATTCATCTAGCTCTTCTAAGTTCGCCAACATGAAGGACAAAGTCAATAAGTGGTTTAAGCCCTATTTCCAAATCAACAAACCATTTTGTCATTACTGCCAATTGGAATAAGGCTGTCTCCAACAGCACTCCTATTTGTTCCCCTAAATTTAAGTGATTTGAGTCATTTTCTTATAATTTGAGATCTCTTATTCTTAGTTTTACTCCAACAGTTCCCCTATTTTTTTTATTAGACTCAGTTTAAGGAATCCCTATTTTAGTTTCACTTCAACAACTATCCTGTTTTAAAATATCGTAGTCTTAAAGTTATGGGGATGGGGGATGGAATTTGGGTGTTGCCTTTGGGGGATGAAGAAAACCCCTATATATGGGTGTTTTGTTTTGGGGTTGGGAAAAAACCTAAAATTTTAGAGAAGGGATGGGGGAGTTGTTGGAGTACTTCACTATTAACAATTCCTCTAAATATTGGGATTTTTGTGTTTTAAGGGATCCATTGAAGTCAGTCTAACAAATAGAATGTTGCTCAACATTTGCCAAACCAAAATCAGGTCTATTCTCAAGGCAATTCATAAGGCATTTTTGCTGCTGATCATAATTCAAATAGCTTTCATCTCAAAAACTAGGATTGCAATGAGGAATTCCCCTCACTTTCTCAAGCTTTTTCTAGCCATAATATTGCACAAAATTAGTCTCTGACATTGATAAATAAAGGAAATATACAACAATAAACCTCCTTTGTTCATGCCATGCCTCAACAAAAAGCTTGGACACTAAAAGGATTGGCAAAGAACTTATATTGGTAACCTTTCGTTCTCCCAAAATCTTGAATTCTTACTCTAATTGAGGAAAATGGTTTTTATGGGGCTGCCCCTCCTGATGATGTGTTTGTTCAAAGAGATAGGCATTGGCATTATTGTCTTATAGGCTGATTCATTGATAAACCTTGACCTTTTTTCTTATCAAGAGAATGGTCGAAACATAATGGAAACAATACAGTCATGTTGAAATTAAATCTTTAGAGCATGGTTTCTTCATATTTAAATTTGAGAATGAAGATTATTGTGAGCAAGTCATAGAGCAACTTTGGCATATGAATTATAGGCCATTCCTTCTTAGGAAATGCCATACTGACACACAATTAAATGATTTTAGTTGGGATAGAGTGCCCTTTTGGGTCGAACTTAGAAATGTGCCTTGTTCTTTGATTACTACATGGGGATTGAGTTACATTGCTAGTACCATTGGATTTCCATTACACATGGACAAACTCATGCAGTCTTGGACTTTTTTTGGGTTTGCTCGAGTTTGTGTTGAGATGGATCTATCTAAGAAGTTATCGGAGCTTACTTATGTGAAATTGAGGAATGGTGAATAGGTTAAGGTTGACATTGAATATGCTTGAAAAGCCCTCATTTGCTCCACTTACAAGATTGTTGTTCATGCTTTAACCTCTCTTGTCCTCACATGCCACAAAGTAACATCCCAAGACAAATTCCCTGAAACGAAGTCAAGAATGAGAGAGGTAGAAATGAGTTGAGCAATGTTTGTAGAAAGAAGATTTGGAAGCCTATCACAAATGCGACACCTTTCCAAGGGACTGTGATTCCAAAAATTTAAAAGTTGAGCAAGCTACAAGCTCAAATCTATTTGCTACTCTTGAAAATGACAATGCAAAGAGGAATGAAGAAAATAGAGTTAATGGGGCAACCCACGTTAATGGAGTTGAAAAGCAAATATTGATGAAGATGTTATACAAAATGAGGATGATGTTGAGAAAGAAATTGTGGATGGTGTGGGTGATATACGAGAGAATAGTGTTGCCGAAAATAAAGACCCTGCTTCTACCCTAGTTTGAGCACTTTTTTGATTTTATTTTTGTATTTTTCCCTTATTTATTGTTGTATTTTGCTAGGAAGATTGTTTAGGTTTGTTCCCATGTTGTTCTCTTTCTTTTTTGATTTTTGTATTGGGAGTTTTATTCTCTTTTTAGTATTTTTTTTCACACCTCTCAAGCCTAGATTTGCTTAGGTTGTTGTATCTTTGGGAGGGGTTTGGATGGTTTATTTTGCGATTAATAAAATCTTACTTAATCCACAAGAAAAAAACTTGGTCTATGATCGGGAATTTTTTTCTTCTAGAGTTTAACCTATTAGTTGGGTTTAAACCTAAAGGCTAGGCCTCATAGAATTAAATAATGCTAGTGGGTTAACTTATTAGCCCTTATTTCATACTAAAGATTAATCTGTGCTAGCCTACATAATTGCGATAATGAGCTAACCTATTGACCTTATTTCATGCCAATGATTACGTTTCCATCTCCATCTTTATGTCATTGTGCCAAGTCTTCAAAGTTCGAATAAATAGGCACGATGACTTGATATATTCGGTGGTGCAAGATCTTCTTCCAAGGAATAATATATCTTCCAATCACTCATGAACTCAAATTATATTAGCAGCATAATATCTCACAAGAGTTCAACAAGAGCATTATCTTTCCACAATATGCCATGCAATACTTAAACCAATGCACATCAATTATTCATCATAAATAAATCAACCATTCATCTCAAGTAAATCAATAATCACAATATTCATCATAAGCATCTTAATTACATGTCACATAACTTTTAGACCTCATAATCAAAACATAAGCCAATAATGCAATAATGCTAACAATCTCCCCATTTTTTATGATGACAAACCCATATGTGATTGACCAATGAGTGTATCAATAAAAAAACAAGAATTTTCAATAACTCTCCTTAAGAACATGCTCAACCAAATAAGAACAATAGAATATTAATGATACAGTATTAATACTCCCCCTCAAATTATGCAGATTCTACTAGGCAAGTGATAAACCATATTACTATCACATCATCACAACATAAACAACATCACATTCGATAATAATATCATATGATCATATCTATCTTCTCCATATTCTTCACGTTTTCGTATCATCAAAACGATCATAAGAGCAAGAGCATAGAAGTAAAAAGCAACATGTATGGAAAGTATCCATAAACATCTACCACTAAGACAAAAAAAAACCGATGTAAATGAAAATGCATGCTAAAAGAAAAATATTTCAAGTGCATGAAATAAAAACATTGTTTTTGAAAACATAACTAGGAAGATCTCAATCATCATGTGAAAATTGTGAGGAATGGAGATAGTCGACCAAACTCTTCAAAGTAGCCTTCATAGTGCATTGCCTCTCATCCATGCTTGGTTATTTTCCTTTGATCTCCTTAATGCCATCTTTGATCCTGAGAAAGAATCCATAAATGTTGGCTTTTGTTGACTACTGGAGGTACCACTAGCATGAGCATATTGAGTTCCAAAATCCTCCACAGACCTACTCATAGCTCTAGCTAAGTCTTCATACTCAAAATCATCTCCCTATACTTCTTCAACATTCCTCATTTCTTGTTCTTCTTCCATAGCTACCCCATTCTCAACATCAATTGGGCAATAAATCTTCAAGCATGGTCCTTCTTATCTAATCCCTTTCATATGGGAAAAGATCTTTGTAATCACTTTAAACAATATACTAATGTGTTGTGTTTTTGTATGCGTTTATGCTATTAATTGCCCATGTTTTAGAGGTATCTTGAACTTTAAAAGATGCATTAGTATAGCACATATACTAGAGTTAGGCTTAAGTGTAAGCAAATGTATATAGTTGAGTTTCTAAGTTAAATGCTATACTAAATGCTTAATTTTGTGCCTTAAGTGAGCTATAGGGCTGAAACGGAGCTTGAAAAAGGATGGACAATGAAGATAGAAGAGGTACGGGTCATGCAATGAAGGTCAAGTGCAAGAAAAAGACTATAGAAGGCTAATTAGAGGAGCCGATCGACCTAGAAAAATTACCGGTCGACCCATTCTAGAAAGGAGCCCAAAATTGCCAGTCGAGTTTCCCTAAAGAACTAGTCAACTGGCCAGTCCACAGAGCATCACTTGGAAAGTTGGATGAGTTAAGAGGTCGACCAGTTGGGCATGGCATATGTTATAAAAACTCGACTTTTTAGCTTTAAAAGGGAGATTTTCAGTGACCCATACACCCACCCATTTTCTCACACACAAAACCCTATTCTAACCCACCTATGAGTCACACACTTACACAAATACCCACTTGAAAGTAAGTTGATTTTGGAGGATTCAAACATTACTTGGTGAAGATTTGCTCATGTTTGTAAAGAAACCAACAAGGATGAAAGGGGACATTTTTATAAGCTCTTTCTTTCTTATTTACTTCATGCTTGAGTAGATGATTTAGGGTACCTAACTTGTGTAATGGGATGATATATATACTCTTTCTTATGGTATTTTATAGGCTTATATATATACATAGTTTGTTCTTACTTTTTTAAGCTTTATATCAATTCAAGTCTATTGTTTGATATAATGCTTGGATGAGTTGTATGTATATAGATTGGGTTGTATTTGCTATAAAACATTTCTAATCCTCAGATTATGTATGTCTATGTGTGTGATCATGGATAATATGAATTGGGTTAATTCTATTCATGTCCATGTGAGTATGAAATATGCCTTGTGGTGAATACATGCTCAATCGATGCTACATCTTGATACTTGAATGCTTTCAATGGCGTAAGTCAAACTCGCTAGTATTTGTATCGTGGAAAGGATGTCATATTTACAACGCCTTGCTTTAGAACATGTAGGACTATACTTACTAGGTATTAATCCGATTTAGTGTCCTAGGATGATGGTACATAAATTAGGACTAGTCTAGGTTGAGTCCCTTTTAGCTCGAAATCCAGCTAATAGGAGTTCGAAAAGGCTTAGTCGACCCTAGGAACGCTAGGTCTTAGCTTTAAATCCAGCAAATGGTTTAGGAACTAGGGTAAGATTGTTATAGGGCACCTAGGTAGCTTTCTAGTGGCTCCTATGGCCGTAGGTACATAAGGACAACGTCGTAACTCTAAGTGTACATGCTTAGGGATAGACCCACACCGAGTCCTAGGGTGTAATTTGGACACTAGTTAGTTGCTTAGTGTAAGAAGCTTTTATGTAAAAAGATAATCTCTAAATCCCATAGTATAGAGGTGCTAAATCAGCCATTCACAAGTATAGGTCAGCTGATCACCTTTTCCTTGTTTCAATCCGCCAAGTTAACTTAGTTCTTTCCTTCTTTTCCTTAATGCATTTATTATATAGTCTTTCATCTTTTCCCTGAGCTCCTAAAAATCCAAAAAGTACAAAAACATGTTAGTCTAGGTCTTCTTTTTAAGCTTCTTCTAGAGCATGCTAGCATAGAATTTCTTCTACCAATTCATGCCTCCCTGTGGTTCGACAACCGCACTGGTACACACTATTTTGCACGATCCATACACTTGCGGGTGTTTTATGGCTTGCACTGAAAAAGCACACCAAGTTCTTGGCACCATTGCTGGGGAGGCACAGTGGTTTGCATTCTTTGCTTGTGTTCTTGATAGTTGCTTTTCTTGTTTTATTGCTTTTCCTTTAGATAATTTGCTCAACTTTTACTTGTTTATTATTTATATTATCTTGCTTTAGTTCTCGCTTATTTATTTCTGCTTTTGTTTTTGTTTTTAGTAGACTTTCTAGGACTGTGGTTTATTTACTGTAGACTTAGGAATATTGAAGTTTTCGAGGGTTGAAGTGGTTGGAGTTAGGATAGTTTGTACATGCTTGGTAGAGGATCCCGTAGAAATCCTCTAGTCCCTCTTAATCCCAAACCCGATAGGATTGCAAAGCATTTTAGTAATTTAGGAGATCTTCCTGAGGAGATGGCCAATCCAAATCATCCTTCTAATCCTCCCATTCCCCTAAAGAATCCCATTCTACCTCATGATCACCATGGGCATCAAGGCCAAGATCATTTTAGATAAGAGCCCCATAGACCGAATCCATTTATAGATGACAAAACCACTCTTAGGCAATTCTTTCTCCCCGAAACCTTTGAGCCTGATTTGGCTATTCAAATCCCAGGTTTAGGAGAGATTAACTTCGAGATTAAGCCTAATATGTTGGCCATGCTTCCTTCCTTTTACAGGAGAAGCAATGAGAGTCCTTTAGAGCATATCACTGATTTTGTTGAGATGAGTTCCACTCTCTATATCCCCAATGTCCTCCAAAAGGTTATACGCCTAAGATTGTTTCTTTTCTCTCTTAAGGACAAGGCTAGGGCTTGGTTGCATTCCTTACCTAATGGTTACATTACTACATGGGCTGAGCTTCAATCTATGTTCTTTCAAAAATTTTATCCCATGGCAAAGATTGCCGACCTTAGGACTGCCATTTTGACTTTCTTCCAGCATAATCTAGAATCCTTTCATGAGGCTTGGTAGAGATTCAAAGACCTTCTTAGAAAATGCCCATACCATGGGTATGGCAATCATGACCTATTATAGTATTTCTTTTGAGGCTTAAATGAACAAAACAGGATAATGGTCAATGCTATCTCTGGTGGTGTCTTCTATCTTTTAAGGACGACTGAAGCATGGGGGTAAATGAAGTTGATGGTTAAAAATTCTTTTCAAAATTTCTCTATGGAAAGGTCTAGTCAGGGAGGTAATAGGAAAAGTGTTAATGAGGTTGGAGTTTCTTTAGATTTACCTACCAAGGTAAAGGCTTTAACAAATAAGTTAGGTCAATTCATTTCATTGTCTCTTTCATCTCATGGTCATAAGAGTCCTGTAGGTTCTTCCTTTACACCTTAGTTATTGAGGTTTATGCATTGTGTTTCGAGTCATCTCATGAGACCATAGCTTGCCTGTTAGCATCTCAGTTTCCCAAATTCATGAAAGAGCAAGTGTGTGCCACCCAAGGTTATCCTCGTGGGTATAATCCATACTCTAACACATACAATTTGGGTTGAAGGGACAACCCAAAATTTTCTTGGAGACAAGGTCAACAAGAGCCTAGTTCACATATCCAAGCTCCACCCGAGCAACAACCTCGTCCTTAATATTCTCCAGGTTTCTGTCATCTTAATCAGCCCCGTCTTACTAGTACTCCTCAATCTCAGGCTTTACCTATTCCTTCTAGTAATCAACCTTCTAGTAATGACATGATGAAGATAATGTAGTTTATTCAGAACCAGTTGTAGGAATTAGCAGAAAATATGCAGCAAACGGTGAGGTTTGAGACACAATTAAGACCGATTGCTAGTCAGTTGAGTACTAGAGACCTTAGGAAATTGGCTTCTCAATTAGAGGTGAACCTTAGAGTCTAGTCCTGTTCCTCTATCGATACCACTTATCCCCCTGAGGCTCAGGCTAAGGCCATCACTACTCTTGGGAGTGGTAGGGTAGTGGATAATAGGGTAGGAGTTGACTTTGCAGTATCTGCATTTAATGGTCCTTCTGAGTCTAGAGAGCTATATAGTAGCCCTGTTGAGAGGGATTCTAGAGAGGCTCTTATTGAGATAGTTAAGCCTACTAGAGACCATGGAGAGAGTAGTACTTCCCGCTCTCATCGGGAGGGAAAGGAGCCTATTGATGATTCGCATGTGTCTAGAGGTGTTGAACCTAGAGTTCCCTTCCCATTCATCTTAGAGAGACCCACACCTAGTGAGGATTTTAGGTTTTTCAAGATGTTAGAGTATCTTAAAGACATTAAGGTTAATCTCCCTTTGATAGATGCGATCCTTTCCATTCCCTTGTATTCTAAGTTCTTTAAAGATCTTTATACAAGGAAGCGTAGGTCATCGAATATTCCTAAGAAGGTGAGGCTTACGGAGAAAGTGATTAGTATTCGCACTTCGGGTCTCCCGGCCAAAATGAGTGACCTTAGAGCCTTCATTATTCCTTGTAGGATTAGAGAGACCCAGATTGATCACGCCTTGTTAGATTTAGGGTTTAGTGTGAATCTCATTCCCTATTCTGTCTATCAGCATTTAAGTCTAGGTGAGTTGTCCCTTACACATGTTACTATTCAGCCAGCTCATAGGTCGAGTATAGACCTAGGGGGTGTGATAAAGGATGTTATGGTCCAGGTAGGTGAGTTTATGTACCCTGTTGACTTCATAGTGTTAGATATGTATTCGGGACATGAGTCTAGACATTTCACTCCAGTTCTGTTAGGTCGCCCATTCCTTGCCACCACATATGCCATTATTCATTATAGGTGGGGGTTATTAGCAATGAAATTTGGGAATTTAAGGTCCATTATGGAGGTTGCCGAGGCGGTGAATAGGACTAGTATAGGAGGAAAGGATGGAGAAAAGTGCTTTAGGGTTGATGTGATTGATTTTTGTGTCAGGGACTTTGTGGAGAGAACTATGACCGGTAGAGAAGATTTGAGGAATTGATGTCTAGCTTTGATTTAGAGACCTTAGAGCAAAAATGTGTAGCTTCTACTTCCTTTATTGAGACTTCTTTGATTGATAAGTCACTTGAGGTTAATCCTTTAAGTCTTGATTCTAGTGATGTTCCCAATGATCATGTTAAGATTGAGACACCCTTGGTTGAGCCTACTCTTTTTTAGAGCTCAAACCCCTTTCCGATCATTTGAAATATGCATTCCTAGGCCCTAGTGAGACCTTTCTGGTTATCATAGCTTCTGATCTCTCTAGTGAGCATGAGGAGCATCTTTTGGAGGTTTTTAGGAAACATAAGAAGGCTATAAGGTGGAAAACTGATGATTTGAGAGGTATAGACCTTTCGGTTTACATGCATTGTATTCACCTTAAGGATGGAGCCGTTCCTTCTAGGGAGATGAAAAGGAGGCTAAACCCAAACCTAAGTAAAGTAGTTAAGAAAGAGATCATTAAGATTTTAGATGTAGGCATCATTTATCTGATCTCTAATAGTGAGTGGGTTAGCCCGGTCCAAGTAGTCCATAAGAAGTTCAGGATCACAGTTGTTGGGAAGAGAGAGTATAGCTTATCCTTACACGTATTCCCACAGGTTGGAGAATTTGCATTGATTATAGGAAGCTCAACTCCAAAAGTAGTAAGGATTATTTCCTATTGCCTTTTCTAGATTAGATTTTAGATAGAGTAGCTGGGCATAGCTACTATAGCTTTCTAGATGGCTATTCTGGGTATAATCAGATCCCCGTGTTTCCCGAAGACCAGGAGAAGACCACCTTTACTTGTCCTTATGGAACTTTTGCCTATAGAAGGATGCCCTTACGTCTGTGTAATGCCCTAGCGACATTTTAGAGATGTATAATGGCCATTTTTAAAGACATGATAGAGAAGCATTTAGAGATTTTTATGGATGATTTCTTAGTCTATGAAGATAGTTTTGATGACTTAAGTCATCTCTTTTTAGCCTTAGACTGACGTGTGTAGAAGAATCTAGTGTTGAGTTGGAAGAAATCCCACTTCATGGTGCAGCAGGGTATAGTTTTGGGTCATGTTGTCTCATCTAGTGGAATTCAAGTTGACCCGGCTAAGGTAGAATTAATTGAAAAGTTGCTTGTCCCTAAGTGTATCAAGGATATTAGATCTTTTTTAGGGCATGCAGGATTCTGCTGTAGGTTCATTAAGGATTTTAGCCATGTAGCGCATCCCTTGTTTAAGCTTCTAACACAAAATGTTTCCTTTGAGTTTAATGATGATTGCATTCGAGCTTTTGATGAGCTTAAATCCTTATTGTCTATGTCCTTGATCATTCAGCTGCCTGACTACAATCTTCCATTTGAGTTATGTGTGACACATCCGATTATATAATAGGAGCTATTTTAGGTCAATAGTTAGATACGTTGCCCCATATAGTGTACTATGTTAGCAAGACTCTTGATGAAGCTCAAAAGAACTATACCACCACAGAAAAAGAGCTTCTTGCCATTGTCTTCTCTCTTGACAAGTTTAGGTTGTACATCCTAAGGTCCAAAGTAATTGTCTACAATGATCATGTGGCATTGAGGTATTTGTTAGCTAACAAAAAAAAAAACGCTACTTGATTAGGTGGTTGCTCTTTCTTTAAGAATTCGATGATGAGATTCGGGATAGAAAGGGTAGAGAAAATTTAGTTACGGATCATCTTTCCCATCTTGTTAATGAGTCTTCTAGTGATCCATCCTTTTTTCATGATTTATTTTTCGATAAGCAATTATTTACTATCTCTCATCACATACCTCGGTTTGCTTATATTGTCTATTATCTTGCCACAAGGAGTTTTCCTTCCCATTGGGATAAGAGAGAAAGAGATAGGTCCCTAGCACAAGTTAGGCATTTCTTTTGGGAGGATCCCTATCTTTTTAAAGTGTGGATAGATCAAGCGATTCGCCTGTGAGTACCCGAGGATGAGATTGAGAGTGTGTAAAATATGTGTCACGATGAGAGGTGTGGAGGTCATTTTAGTAGGTAGAAGACCACCGCGAAAGTATTGTAGTGTCGATCAGTTTGGCCCTCTCTCTTTAGGGATGCCCAAGAATATTGCAAAAAGTGTTTTAGATGTCAACAATCTAGATCTACCTCTATGAGAAACATGATGCCTTTATCCCCTATTCTCCTATGTGAGTTATTTGATGTTTGGGGTATAGATTTCATGGGTCCATTTCAACCTTCCTTTAGGTACCAATACATTTTAGTGGCCGCTGATTATGTGTCCAAATAGGTCAAGGCTATTCCCACATGTACTAATGACCATAGGGTAGTGGTGAAATTCATTAAGGAGAATATTTTCTCTAGATTTGGAGTCCCTAGGGTCTTTATTAGTGATGAGGGATTGTAGTTTTGCCATAGAACTTTGGAGGCCTCATTGAGAAAATATTCGGTCGCCCATAAGGTAGCTACTCTTTATCACCCACAAACTAGTGGACAAGTAGAGGTGTCCAATAGGGAGATGAAGCACATTTTAGAGAAAATAGTTAGGCTCAATAGGAGGGATTGGTCTATTAGATTGAATGATGCTTTATGGGCCTACTGTACAGCTTTTAAAACTTCCATTGGTATGTCTTTGTATCGATTGATTTATGGGAAAACTTGTCACTTGCCGGTAGAACAAGAGCATAGGGCTTATTGGGTAATCAAGGCCCTAAACTTTGATTTAGCAGGAATAGGTAAGAAAAGAAAGCTCGACCTAGTAGAGTTGGAAGAGCTTAGATTTGAGACATATGAGAACGCCAAACTTTATAAGGATAGGATGAAAAGAATTCATGATAAACATATTCTTAAGAAATCATTCTTTCCATCCGATAAAGTTTGGTTATTTAACTCATGTCTGAAGCTATTTCCAGGTAAGCTTAAATCAAGATGGGATGGTTCGTATAAAGTGTAAGTTGCCTACCCTTTCGGAGTGGTCAAGATCAAAGATTTGAAGAATGGCCGAGAGTTGACAGGAAATGGGCAACGCCTAAAGTATGCATATGATCCGAGCACTTCAGGATCCCATATATAGAGGTTGAAGATGAGTTGGTGTTCGCCTGGTTGATGGCATGGTGGTTAGCGCTACTAGGAGGCAACCTTGGTTCAATTTTGCAATTTTGCTTTGTTTTTCTTTCTTTTTCTTTCACCCACACTAAACATGCTGAATCCTGATCCTTTGTCCATTAAGATACACCATTGCTCATTGTTGTACATGCCAATGCAAACATGCATAGGCAATGCTACTAACCTTGTCTTCTTTGAGTTTTTTTTTTTTTTGGGATTGTGGTCATAGGGTTAATAGTATGGTGATCTATCTTTGGCATGAAAAACTTTGGAGAAAATGCAAGGTTGTATCAATCCTTTCTCCACTGGTTCCTTATGTTTCTACCGATCCCTACCACCCTTATTTGCTTTGTAATGCCAATTTGCTTGTTTACGTACTTTACTTCATTTACTTAAGGACAAGCAAAGTTTAGGTTTAGGAGTATGGGGGTTTAGTCTTATTATTTTGTACTTTGTATAGGGTAGATTGCATTATGTGCTTAAAAATGGTGAAATTTTTTTCAAATTTTAATGCATGTAAAATTGTTTATTTATTGGTTGACTCATTGTGTTGGCTATTGTGGTTGACTCAATTGATTAAAGAATATGAGTAGCATTATGGGTAAGTGAATAGAGCAGAGATAGAACCGAGACTTAGAGGAGATGCCCTTGAGAGTTGTGGGGAGTGAGGACCTTTAAGAATGACTCTTATAGCCACCCCATAACTTGGTAGGAAAAAATATTGAAAGAAAGGGTTGTTGATGTGAATGCCTCATCCTTAATTGGTTTTTTTTTATGTGCCAAAGCCTTTCTTTTTCTTTTCTTTTTGCGTGAATACAATGCAAAGTATGAAAAATCTAAAAAAAAAATGAAAAATGCAAAAAGGTGCAAAAATATCAAAAAGATTAAAAAAATTGAAAAGGACAAAAAGCCAATGGCACCAAAAAGTTTGTGAATAAGTGCATAAGTGACATAATGCCAACTTGGCATATGCTATTATCTTTGTAGATATGTGAAAAAGGCTTTTCTAAGCCATTACATTTGTATATTCTCTCATCTTGTCTTTAAGGCTTTGTGCATGTTGAAGAGTCCATGTTAGAGGGGGCACGAAATATCAATATCCCGAGTATGTAAGTTAGAATCCTAGACTTGTGGTGGATTGGCTACTTGGGAAATTTTCATGAGGAACGAGACCCCTTATGAGTAGAGGGAAGATCCAAAGAGGCTTTGGGATCTGCCCACAATAGGAATGCCCTCTTAATGCTTCTTAGACTAAGTCAATCTTTTAGGCAATCTATTGCATCAGCTTTAGACATAAGCTTAAGATTGGTGATCGTGTTCTTGGTGGTATTGTGAAAATGAAAAACAAATACAACCAAGTTTTACACCCGCAAGCGTACGAATCGTGTCTAGTATAGTGTGTGTGTACAGGTATCGTTTCCACAAGGAGGCTACCTTAGTTTGATCTCTACGTGCTCGGTGCCTAAAACTAGCTACGTGCGTGTGTGTGCTTTCTTTAGGATCAAAGGGAGCTCGGGGAAAGGAAAATAAACCTAAGCTAACCTAGTCTAATGGATGAACCTAGGGTGCCAAACTAAGGAAATAAAGCTCTACAGTGTTGAAGGAGATCTCAGGCGATTGCATTGGAACTAGACTCAAGCTATTATAACAATTCGGTCAATCTATGGCTCAGTTGCTCTCCAAAGTTCTTAACTAATTAACCTTGAGTTTAATTAACTAAGTTCTCCATGGTGTTGAACAATGTCCTACTCGAGAGACTAACCTATTAAAATTGTTTCGGACTAGAGATTAGACTCCTAGAGCATTAACTAGTGCTAATGGGTACCCGTTTAGTATTGTTTCAGACTAGAGGTATACCCCTATCACACGAGTCATTAATTAAGCATATCAATCAACATACGTAGCTACAAATAAGGTTCATGCCATTAGCATGGATTAAGGCTAAGGTAATACCGCGACCGATAGCATTTAAGCACAAAATAACACATGCAACTTGACTTAGGTATTTTAACAAACACATAGACATGTTTGATTATCAACACATAGACATATTGATTCATGCCATTAAGCAATGTAAAGAAGCATGTATTAATAGCCAAAGATATTCACAAATCAATATTCATAACCCTAATCTATTATATAACATCAATCAACCCTAGATCTAACTCAAATATAAAGCATATTTACAAGAATAAGAAAAGGAATAAGAAACTTCCCTTCAAATCCTTGCTCAAATCCAAAGCAAAACCTTTCAATCTCTTGTTAGAAGCTTCAATCCTTGCTTAGTTTGGTATGGGATGGTGGTTTTGGGTGTTTAGTGAAGTGGGTAAAGGGTTAGGATTTATTAGGATTTAAGAAAATAAAGTTCGTCCCCGACAAATGAGCTGAAACGAGCTTTAAATAGGCCTTCAGCACAACTACCGGAAGACCTAATTGGTCAACCGGTACTAGGGCATCACTCAACCAATACTTTTGATGGAGCTTTTGGAACTATCGAAATAGTGTATCGGAAGACACTACCGGTGCACCGGTACTGGAACAGGGGTCAACCTGTATTGGCATATCTTCTTCATTTTAGTTCTGTTTCCAATTCCTTTTTCACCGGTGCTTTCTACTTGGCCTAGTGCATCATCTAGCAAGCTTGAATCTTGTTTCAGACCATCAAATCTTTGTCAATCTTCTTCCAAAATCCTTCATGTATGCTCAAGTATCAACTTCACCCAAAATGCACCTAAGTTATGCAATTAGTGCACTTAGTGTAGCATTAATGCAATTATTTACCTTATGCACAACTTTTAACAAATATGCATAAACTCTATACTAAATGCACAAAAATAAGCTCTAAAACACCTTAAAGTGTATGCAAACAATATATACGACATACACAAAACTTACACATCAACACCCTCAAACCTTCCCCTTGCTTGTCCTCAAGCAAGCCTAAACCAAGTCTATCCACATGCTTTTCAAAGAGTTACCAATTGTATTGACTTGCTATCTTTTTGCCTCTAAGGGAGCATAAGGAGTCATTCCTTTCATATAAGGGTTTCCCTGACCTTTTTCAGATCCTCCCTTGAATTACAAGGGGTCTCGCATCCCTTAGGAACTTACCAAGTAGCTAACACAACCACAAACTTACGATTCCAACTCACACACTTGAGATATTGATACTTCATGCCCTATCAACTAACATGGCCTCCCAATATGCACTTAGCCCAAAAGATACAAAGAAGAGAAGATACATCACAGTGGCTAACATTGACGTAAGAGCCTTATTCGCAACATATAAAAGAACAAAAGAGATGCTTGTGTCAACTTGATATTATGTCACTTGACACTTGTTTGACATACTTCACTTTTCAATCTTTTTGTTGCCTTTTTGGCTTTTTCTCTTTTTCTAATTTTTTTTCTCATTTTTGCATTTTTCATTTTTTTAAAACTTTTTCTCAATACATAACATAGAACAAAAATAAAACAAAAAGAAGAAGCTAAGGCACACCAAAAGAACCAATCAAGGAATAGGAACTCATATCAACAACCCTTTAAAAACACTTTTTTTCAACCAAGTTGTGGGGAAACTACAAGGTGCATTCTTAAAAATGCTCACTCCTCGTAGTTTTCAAAAGGATTCTCTTCAAAGTCTAGGTCATATCCCACACTCCATTTACTCCCCATAATACACCCTCATCTTCTAAAATTAATTAAGTCAATAGCAAAAGATAACTCTCCAACCAACATAGAGATAAACCAACTCAAAACATGCAAAAAAAATTGAAAACTTTGAACACAGTTTAAGCAAAAATAAGGTATGGCGAGCAAATCTATCCCATATATGATATAAACAATTAATGAGCAACCGCACCCTCAAACCTAAACTTTGCTTGTCCTCCAGCAAATAGCATCTAAGCATAACAAGCAAACACATGAAACACATATGGGGAATGTGGATGGGGATAGATAGGGACAAGTAAATAATGGAGCGATACAACCTTGTTTGCATGGAAGTCCTAAATGCCAACAATGTTTGATCATCTACTAGCCTCCGTCTCTTGTAAAAAGCACTAATGCTCAAAAAAACAAAGAAGAGATTAGAAGATAATAACATGGAAGCTCACATTGACATTTGAAATAATAAACAAGGATGTATGCAAGGGGTAAAAGATTGATGCACAATGAAGAAAAGGAGCAAAAATCTAACTGACTAAGAATGAAACCAAACAAAAGAAAGCCTAAACTATCAAAAGGTAAGATAAACAAAAGCAATCTAATCTATAATATACAAAGCAAGAATAAGTACAAGAAAGCTAATCTACTAATACAAAGGCAAAGGAAAATAAATACAAGAAAAATAAGAAAAATATGAACAAGCCTAGGGTGCCTCCTAGTAGCGCTGGATTTAACACCCCCAGCTGGGCACCAATGTTAGAGTAAAACATGTTTAAAGTAACGCGGCACAAATTGCTTGATAATCATCAAAGCATAAAAGGTAGAAGGAAAGGGATCATCCGATAAATGAAATGAGCAAGAATGAACAATGCAAGCCCTTTTGAAAATATCCCACCCAAAAATGTTAAATATGGATGTGTGCTCAAATGTAGTAGGTGTCATATGCAAGTGTAAAATATCATGCCCTTCTTGCTCACTAATTAACCACCCCATAGCCTTCTTCTTGTGATCTAGGGCTAAGAACACACCCTTCCTGTGGTTCAATGAGAGGTCAAATGCATGCAAAGTGGGTGTTGTGTGTCCTAGTCCTAGGTGAAAGTGTTCCATGCAAGAAGGCACAAAAATGAGCTCTAACAAAGGAGGAGACTCGATGGAATGGGAATAGAGAGTTTGGGCGACATCTGGAGAAGGAAGGTCAATAGATGAAGACATGGAAGTGCTAAACTTTTCTTCTCTATGAGATATGGCATCATCAAACAAGGGTCGCACTAACTTCTCAAAAGGGGTGGACATGCATGGAGGTGGTAAGGTAGACTCAAATGACTCATCATGCAAACAAGTAAGTGCAATGGGAGTATGCGCTCTCATCTCCTTTCAAAAGGCATTAAAGTTGAATTGAGCAATAATGACATCAAGTTCATCCTCTAAACATGGTTGAGATATGGGAAGAGAGGGAGTGGTAGGCTCAAGAGACTTCATAGAAGAAGGTGGAAGCATGGGAGGATAGGGTACCACTTCCTCTAATACATACCTACAATCACCATCAAGAACCAAAGCATTATTAAGCTCATCTTCTTCCTCACTACAAAATGTAAACTCTCCATCCAACTCTCTCTCTATCTCTTCCTCCCAAACATCATCTCTTTCACCACTAATCTCTTTATCTATAAGTCTTACTCCCGTCCCTTCAACCTGGTCTAAAGGTATCTTAACACTCTCTCTCATGGGTTGCTCATTCTCAACTTCTCTATTCAACCACTTGATTATTTTGGAGAATTGTTTGTTCATCTCCTTTAGTCTCTCAAGGTTGGAATGAATGAGGGATTTGAGGTATTCATACCTCTCTTCTTCATATGAGGCAGACCTAAGAGAAGAGGATTCAATCGAGTGGAAATAATGGGTATTTTGAAAATCATTTTGAGCATTACCATAAAAAAACTCGGGAGAAGAATAAGTAGGAAAGATGTGTAGGATCGATATTATTAAGTGTGGGGTATCCTAGTCCATATTTTCTAAATTATAACTAAGAAAACATGCTAGGAAAATAAAATATCCACATTACATACACAAGAACATGCTTAAGAACATATATAGAATATAACTAGTACTTGCAAAATATATAAAGCTAACCTCTTGAAGCGTGGGGCCTTTGATGAAGCTAAAATCGGTCACGAGCTTTATTCCCGTTCACGAACAAGGCCACTAAAATTTGCTATAAGGGTGTCACAATAAGCAACTCCCTAGTCTTCTTCCCTATGATTAAAGAGACTTATCTTGAGAGAATAGCCTCTTGTGTGGGAAGAAGCAAAGTAATATGCTCTTGAAAAACTAGAGCAAAAATCACACAATAAGTGTGTACTATGTGTTGTAGCATTTTCTTGCCAAAAAGGAAGAAATCAACTACAAAGTGGAATACATAAAAGGTGTAGGGTCTTGTCTATTTATAGAGAGAACCTTGGCATCTAAAGTTGCTAAACTTTCAAAGTGGGAGAAAATTTCCATGTAGTATTTCCTTTTTGAAACTTGTCAATCTTGTCTTGGAAGACTTGTGCAAGTTGTCCACTTGTTTTTGTAGTATTTTGCAAGTTGTCCACTTGTCTTGGAAGACTTAGGCCAAGCCCATTATCCAAGTCCAACACATAGTCCATAATCCATGTGGAGGCCCAAGCCCAATAGGAAACCATCCTAGCCCAATTAGGTTATCTTGGACTCTAAAGAAAACCCAAACCCAATTTCAAGCTTTGGCCCAATAAGGCTACTACCACAATATGGAATTTTCTCTTTCAAGATTACTCTCTCAAAGTCATTTCAACTAGGGAAGGGACCAAGAAGACACAATTATCATTGGCTTCCAAAAATAATTAAAATTATCCTTGCCCGATCTAGGCGACATAATAATTATTTTTAACTTCGATCTATTCCACCATAAGATCAAGGTTGCACTCCAAGAATAATTGTCATTACCCAAAAGCTTATCACAAAAGAATGTGAACTTTGTCTTTGACCTACTAAATAACTGACCATAATGCCCCTCTATGTATACCCACAGCTAAGATCGGTCCTTTGGCCTGTGTACTATCACCTCCTTAGCTGTATCTTTTTCTGTTGGGTTTCTTGTCCTATTGCCAACCATCCTTGGTCATGGAATCTCTTGATCTCGGGAACGACCCTCAAGCCATATGACCGACACACCTATAAAGGTAGTATCACTAGATCTAGATTCGGATGATAAATTTGGACAATCCCAAAGGGGCACATAGATTCCATTTTGCATATGCATGTTCTAATTAATTAGAACTTAGCACTCAATGCACAAGGCTGTTGATCCTAATAAAATAAGATCTCACCCACGTGAATCAAAGTACTAAACCCTAACTTCATTAGTTCATCCACATATACTCAAGATTAAGAGCAATGATCATTTAGTAGCAGTGAGTGTCTTGTTTTCTTTCTTTGATAGTACGTCGCAAGAAAACATGCTCACAATGGTCCTATCCAATACGTGACACACGTACTATTGAGACAAATCCAGAAAGTCCTCCAATGACCTAGGTAGATCACCCTCAAAGAGGAGACTTGCTCAATATAACCTTATCGAGAGTGCCCAACACTACTTATTTGGTTATGGATTCAATTTATGATGTGACTAAATCTAGACTTGGACCTCTGCGTCCCAGCCTCACTGCGCACCCAAGTCATTAGTGCAAGTCAAAGGACCTTCATACATGCATCGATAAAACATAACAGAGATTATATGTAAGAAACTCATAATGCCATTTAACAAAAATATGATTATACATTGTTTCATATCCAAAATGTCATGTACAAGTGAGCTTTAGGGCATACTAATCCTAACAATCTCCCACTTGCACTAAAGATTACTTCTGCAAAGCCGAATACCCAAAGACTCTAAATGTGTGGCAAGCACTTTCCCTGAAAGAGTCTTAGTAAATGGGTCTGCCAGGTTTTCTGCTGAAGCTATTTTGTCAACTACTACATCTCCTATTTGGATAAACTCATGAATCAAATGATATTTCCGTTCAATGTGTTTACCCTTTTTGTGATTCCTGGGCTCTTTGCACTGTAAAACAGCACCGTTGTTGTCGCAATACAACGTTATTGGTCTGTGAGCTGCCGGCACAATCTCTAGGTCTAACAGGAACTTTCTTAGCCATACTGCCTCTTTCGCAACCTCAAATGCTGCTACATACTCGACCTCCATGGTAGAGTCAGCAATACAATTTTGCTTCACACTTCTCCATGAAATAGCTCTTCCTGACAGAGTGAAAACATATCCAGAAGTAGACTTCCTGGAATCTCTGTCGGACTAGAAATCCGAGTCTGTATAGGCTAATGGTGTTAGATCATCTGCATGGTATTCTAGCACATAATCCTTTGTTCCTTGCAGGAATTTGAATATATGCTTAACCGCGACCCAATGTGCCGGTCCAGGGTTTGACTGATATCTACTAACCATGCAAACAGCATAGCAGATATCTGGTCTAGTACATAACATGGCATACATGAGACTTCCAACTGCTGAAGCATAAGGAACTCGCTTCATGCTCTCTATCTCCTCAGGTGTTTTAGGACATTGATCTCGAGATAGATAAACTCCATGTCTAGAAGGTAACAAGGCCTTCTTAGAGTTTTGCATGTTAAACCTGACTAATATCTTCTCAATAAATGAAGCTTGAGATAGGGCTAGCCTTCTGTTCTTACGATCTCGCATAAGCTTGATGCCTAGAACCTAACTAGCTTCTCCTAAATCCTTCATTTGAAATTGAGTAGAAAGCCAAACCTTTATGGATGATAGCATCCCCACATCATTTCCAATTAGTAGGATATCATCCACATACGTAACCAAAAAGCTACTGACATTTCCATTACACCTTTTATAGACGCAAGGTTCATCAATATTTTGATCAAAACCATAAGATTTAATTACGATCAAATTTGATGTTCCATGCTCTAGATGCCTGTTTTAATCCATAAATGGACTTCTTTAATTTACAAACCATATGTTCCTGGCCTTTAGCAATGTATCCATCTGGTTGTCTCATGTAAATGGTCTCGTCAAGTTCCCCATTAAGAAAGGCTATCTTGACGTCCATTTGCCATATCTCGTAGTCATAATGACAAGCGATGGCAAGAAGTATCCTGATGGATTTAAGCATGGCTACTGGTGAGAAAGTTTCCTCATAATCGATCCCTTCTTTCTGAGTATAACCTTTTGCCACCAACCTTGCTTTAAAGGTTTCAACTTTTCCATCAACTCCTCTTTTCCTCTTGTAGACCCATTTGCACCTTATAGGTTTTACCTCTTCAGGTGCAACTACAAGATCCCAGACTTTGTTAGAATACATAGATTCTAACTCTGAATCCATTGCCTTATGCCATTTGTCGGCATCTATGTCGGAAACTGCTTCATCATAACTTACGGGATCCACCACCTGATTCTCTGAAGAAGTCTGAAAGGACTCTCCATAGTATCTATCAGGAGGCTTGGATATTCTCCCACTATGACGATGCTCCGATATATTAGGTGTAATATGCTATTCTTTTTCATTCACAGTTACCACAGGTGTTACTGGAGATTCTTGTGAAATCTCATCTAGAACAACTTCAGAATCTGGTGTTTTCTGGACCATTTCATCATTCTCTAAGTATCTAGCATGGGTGCTTATAAACACCTTTTGCTCCTTAGGATTATAAAAGATCCCACCTCTAGTTCCCTTAGGATATCCAATGAAATAGCATAACTCAGATCTTGGTTCCAATTTTGAAGCATTACTATTAAGTACATAAGCTGGACAGCCCAAAATGTGGAGATGATTTAGACTAGGCTTACGCCCAGTCCACATTTCTTGAGGTGTCCTAGGTACTGATTTGGATGGTACCAAGTTCAAGATGTATGCCGCTGTTTCAATGGCATAACTCCAAAAAGATAAAGGTAGTGATGCATGACTCATCATTGACCTAACCATATCCAATAGGGTATGATTTCTTCTCTCTGCTACACCATTTTGCTGAGGAGTCCCTGGTGCAGTCAATTGAGACACTATCCCTTCTTGTGTAAGATAGTCTCTGAACTCACCTGAGAGGTATTCGCTACTTCGATCAGACCGAAGGGCTTTGATAAGTTTATCTAATTTCCGCTCTATCTCAGCTTTGAACTCTTTGAATTTCTCAAAGGATTCAGACTTACGTCGCATTAGATATACGTATCCATACCTAGAGTAATCATGAGTAAAAGTAATGAAATACTCATATCCTCCTCGTGCTGGTTTGCTCATAGGACCACACACATCAGTGTGAACCAATTCCAATACTTCTTTGGCCCTTTCTCCTTTAGAAGAAAATGACTGTTTAGTCATCTTCCCTTTGAGACAAGATTCACATGGAGGTAGATCTTCGAGATCTAATGAGCTAAGATGCCCATCCTCGACTAATCTCCGAATTTGCTTTAGACTGATATGTCCTAAGCGTAGGTGCCAAAGATATGTATCATTGGTCGAAGAAACCTTCCTTTTCCGGGAATTATTTTGTTCTATATTATGCAGTGAGTTTGTAATAGGTTTTATATAGAACAAATTATCATGCATGCTACGGAACAAATAATATTTCCATCTCTACCGATATCAACACGAATGGAAATTAATGCAAAAACCCTTTAATATTAATTGCGAAACAGAGATAAGGTTTTTACGTACATCCGGAACATAATAAACATTGTTCAAAAATATCTTCCTATTACAGGGAAAATTTAAGCACATTCCTCCCACTACAGCAGCCCATACTTTTGCTCCATTACCCAACCTCAGAGCAAACTCCCTTTTAGCTAGTTCCTTCATTTCCTGAAACCAATGCAAAGAATTGCAAATATGGTTAGTGGCTCCAGAGTCTACAATCCAAGAATCAGTAGAATCAACCACTAAGCAGGTTTCAATGTAGAACAAAAGAGGTGTACCTTTCTGGCCTCGAGCCATGTACTTCAGGCAATCCTTTTTTCAGTGTCCTTTTAGGCCACATTTAAAGCATTTGCCCTTGGGCTTTTCACCTGTTAACTGCCTGGGCTGTTCACCACTTTTCTTCTTTTTTCCTTGACCACGTTTTTGCTTCCCCGTTCCTTTGAACTTTCTCCCTTTCGGGTTAAGTCCAGAAGTGGATGCTTGAACCATATTTATGTGGCCTTTATTTTTCATTATGGCTTCTGCAGCTAGGAGCTCTTTCATTAATTCCATCATATCCATGTTCATCTTACTCGTATTATAATTAAGCTTGAACTGAGTATAAGATGACGGTAGAGTCTCCAAAATCATGTCTACCTTTGATTTTTAATCTATGTTTGCTCCTAGGATCTCAACAGTATTGCAGCAATCCATCATTTTGAGCATATGCTCCCTGACAGATGCTCTTTCTGCCATCCTTTGATTCATAATTTCTTTAAGAGCACCTTGCCTTGCGGGCCTGCTCTTATCAACAAACATACGAGACAGTGAGGTCATGATTTCTTTTGCAGTTTCCATATGATGATGCTTGCTCTGCAAAATATCTGACATAGAAGCCATCATATAGCACTTGGCCATACTATTGGCTTTCTGCCATTTTGCCTCAGCATCTTTCTGGGTTTCAGAAGAGTTAGCCCTCACAACAGGACAAGGAGTTGTTAGGACATACTTGTACTCTTCTGCAGTGAGTACTATGTCTAAGTTTCGTTCCCAGTCCATAAAATTCGGTCCAATGAGCTTGTGCTCTTTGAGAATTGTAGCTAGTGGACTGAACGAAGACATTTTTCTGGATACAACAATATAATCATAATTAATTTATGAGTACAAAATTGATGCATGTATAATATGTATGCTTTCTTTGGAAATAAAACATACGAGTACTTTTTACATCATTTTCCTTTGAGCAGATCAACCCTTTAAACTACTCGATGTAACAGTGTCTCAACATCCTCATAAGAACTCCACCGATGGGATGGTCGAACTTATGAATGTTAAGTTAAGTGCCACCACTTATTTGAATTAACAATTGCCTGGATATGATCCAATTGAATAATTCAATCACTGTTTTGTTTGGCTTCTTAAATCCGATAGCGAACTCTATCGATAGGATAGCCGAACCTACCATTTAAGTTGAGTGTACACCCATTCCTAATGTTTATTCCCCAAAACATTCTTGATTTAAGCCCTCCGATAGGGTAGCGACTTTAATCAATGTTACATAAGGCGATCTTTAGTGAAGAACTCCATCGATGGGATGGCCGAACTTACTAACACCCTTTTGAATAAACATTTTATGTTTCACCTTGTTAAATCTAGACAAAATGTCACCTTCCGTTGGGAAGTTAATGACATTTATCATTAACGTGAATCGGATATGGAAAGCCGTGGGGTATTTCCAGTCCCCTCTCCCACTCAATATTTTAACTTAAGGGTTTCCTTTGATATTCTTGCTTTGTTTTAGATCTAAACACATTTTGGATATATGAAATCCCCTTTGTGTTACTAAAACATTGCAATATCACAATAGATCTCTTACCTAAATCTGGGTGCATAGACCCTTAGGTTGATATATATACATATAAATCTCAAGTTAAGTTCTTTTAATGTTGTCATGAGATCTCATGGCATCTTTAGACATAGCCGCTTATAATTCTCTTGTCTAAGCCATTCTCATAAACTTAACTATCTTTGAGAATCAACTCATATGTATGACTAATTTTTATAAATCCTAATGAGTGGACATATTTCTAGGTGGCAATCATGCTAATGCAAATATGTTAAAACATATATCAATGCATTATAAACATCCACCAAAAATATGTTAGAATCCCTCTTTGATGGCTCCCTGTAATCTTCAACAAAAACAGCACACATAGTAGCTTTTTCTGCCTCAGCCGGTCGACCGTCAATAAGAGCCGGTCGACCGGCTCCAATTGCTTCATGAATTTTTTGCTCTCTGGAGTAGCCGGTCGACCTAGCCGGTCGACCGGTTAAGTCCACCCGGTCGTCCGGCTTGCTTACCAGGTAGAGTATTCCTATATGCTGTTTTCTTGTTTTTCTTCTTGGTCTTCAAAGATTACAATAATACACTTTGCCATTGCTAATACAAGCTTCATAAAGAAACATTACAAGGATATCAAAACATCCTATGCTTCTTTTAAATGAAACTAAAAGCAATAACCAGAAATATTTTACACATGAAATTGCCTATGGCCAAGCTTTGTTGACCGTACACGAAAATCTATCATGCATACATACGAACCATCAAGGGGATTTTATATTACCTGCACATACAAGCATAAAACCACAAGTATATGCAACACAAGATTTCCTAATCTTGCCACTCACAAGATGACTAATATATATTTATGCAAATATAATATTCTTGCATAGTCTAAGCATGTTGTGTGTGAGCCTAAGCTTTGATACCAATTGTAGGATCGATATTATTAAGTGTGGGGTATCCTAGTCCATATTTTCTAAATTATAACTAAGAAAACATGCTAGGAAAATAAAATATCCACATTACACACACAAGAACATGCTTAAGAACATATATAGAATATAACTAGTACTTGCAAAATATATAAAGCTAACCTCTTGAAGCGTGGGGCCTTTGATGAAGCTAAAACCGGTCACGAGCTTTATTCCCGTTCACAAACAAGGCCAACAAAATTTGCTATAAGGGTGTCACAATAAGCAACTCCCTAGTCTTCTTCCCTATGATTAAAGAGACTTATCTTGAGAGAATAGCCTCTTGTGTGGGAAGAAGCAAAGTAATATGCTCTTGAAAAACTAGAGCAAAAATCACACAATAAGTGTGTACTATGTGTTGTAGCATTTTCTTGCCAAAAAGGAAGAAATCAACTACAAAGTGGAATACATAAAAGGTGTAGGGTCTTGTCTATTTATAGAGAGAACCTTGGCATCTGAAGTTGTTAAACTTTCAATGTGGGAGAAAATTTCCATGTAGTATTTCCTTTTTGAAACTTGTCAATCTTGTCTTGGAAGACTTGTGCAAGTTGTCCACTTGTTTTTGTAGTATTTTGCAAGTTGTCCACTTGTCTTGGAAGACTTAGGCCAAGCCCATTATCCAAGTCCAACACATAGTCCATAATCCATGTGGAGGCCCAAGCCCAATAGGAAACCATCCTAGCCCAATTAGGTTATCTTGGACTCTAAAGAAAACCTAAACCCAATTTCAAGCTTTGGCCCAATAAGGCTACTACCACAATATGGAATTTGCTCTTTCAAGATTACTCTCTCAAAGTCATTTCAACTAGGGAAGGGACCAAGAAGACACAATTATCATTGGCTTCCAAAAATAATTAAAATTATCCTTGCCCGATCTAGGCGACATAATAATTATTTTTAACTTCGATCTATTCCACCATAAGATCAAAGTTGCACTCCAAGAATAATTGTCATTACCCAAAAGCTTATCACAAAAGAATGTGAACTTTGTCTTTGACCTACTAAATAACTGACCATAATGCCCTCTATGTATACCCACAGCTAAAATCGGTCATTTGGCCTGTGTACTATCACCTCCTTAGCTGTATCTTTTTTCATTAGGTTTCTTGTCCAATTGCCAACCATCCTTGGTCAAGGAATCTCTTGATCTCGGGAGCGACCCTCAAACCATATGACCGACACATTTATAAAGGTAGTATCACTAGATCTAGATTCGGATGATAAATTTGGACAACCCCAAAGGGGGCGCATAGATTCCATCTTGCATATGCATGTTCTAATTAATTAGAACTTAGCACTCAATGCACAAGGCTGTTGATCCTAATAAAATAAGATCTCACCCACAGTGAATCAAAGTACTAAACCCTAACTTCATTAGTTCATCCACATATACTCAAGATTAAGAGCAATGATCATTTAGTAGCAGTGAGTGTCTTGTTTTCTTTCTTTGATAGTACGTCGCTAGAAAACATGCTCACAATGGTCCTATCCAATACGTGACACACGTACTATTGAGACAAATCCAGAAAGTCCTCCAATGACCTAGGTAGATCACCCTCAAAGAGGAGACTTGCTCAATATAACCTTATCCCAGTAGAGTGCCCAACACTACTTATTTGGTTATGGATTTAATTTATGATGTGACTAAATCTAGACTTGGACCTACTGTGCGTCCAGCCTCACTGCGCACCCAAGTCATTAGTGCAAGTCAAAGGACCTTCATACATGCATCGATAAAACATAACAGAGATTATATGTAAGAAACTCATAATGCCATTTAACAAAAATATGATTATACATTGTTTCATATCCAAAATGTCATGTACAAGTGAGCTTTAGGGCATACTAATCCTAACAAGATGGTGCGGATGATGGACTCTCAACTTATGCACTTATTCACTAACCTTTTGGTGCCTTTGGCTTTTTCTCTTTTTCACTTCTTTTTTTTTTAATATATTTTTTCACCTTTTTGCCTTTTTCATTTTTTTTGAATTTTTCATGCTTTGTATTGTATTCACAAAAAGAAAGAAAAAGAAAGGCTTATGCACATAAAAAAGAACCAATCAAGGAAGGGACACTCACATCAACAACCCTTTTCCAACACTCTTACCTACCAAGTTATGGGGTGGCTACAAGGGTTATTCTTTCAAGGTTCTCACTCCCCACAATTTTAAAGGGCATCCTCTCTAAGATTTAGTTTTCAAACCACTCTATTTATTTCCCCACAATGTATCTCATCTTCATAAATCAATAGAGTCAATCGCAAAAGCTAACACAATGATCAACAAAGAAATAAATGACTCTACATGCATCAAAATTAAAAAATTTTCACCATTTTTAAGTGCATAATGCAATCTACCCTAAGTAACCATTTTTAAGCACATAATGCAATCCACCCTAAGCAAGATATATAACAAGAAAACCAAACTCCCACACCCCCCAGCCTAAACTTTGCTTGCCCTCAAGCAAATAGATCAAAACACAAAAACAAGCAAATTGTCGTTACAAAACAAGTAATGGTGGTGGGGATAGGGTATAAACATGGGGAACAAGTGGAGAAAGGATAGATACAACCTTGCATTTTCTTTAAAGCTTTCCATGCCAATGATAAATCACCATACTACTAATCCTGTGACTCATAATTCATAAACACTCATAAAGAAAACAAGATTGGTAGCATTGCCTATGCATGGTTGCATTGGCATATGCAATAATGAGCAATGGTGTATCTTATGGGACAAAGGATCAGGATTCAACACTTTGGTTTGGGTGTAAGAAAAACAAAAGAAGATAAAATGGAAAGAAAGTGAAACAAATGAAAAATTACAAAATTGAACCTAGGTTGCCTCCTAGTAGCGCTAACCATTATGCCGTCAGCCAAGCAAACACCAACTCATCTTCAACTTCCATAGATAGGGTCCTGAAGCATTAAAGCCTCCACATGAGCCATGCTCGGATCATATGAGTGCTTCAGGCATCGCCTATTCGCCATCAACTCTCGGTCATCCTTCAAGTCTTTAATCTTGACTGCATCGGAAGGTTAAGTGTCTAGCACCTCATATGGACCATCCCATCTTGTCTTAAGCTTACTGGGAAAGAGCTCAATCATGAGTTAAACAACCAAACTTTATCAGAGGGAGAGAATGATTTCTTAATAATGTGTTTATCATGAATTCTCTTTATCCTATCCTTATAAAGCTTGGCATTCTCATATGCTACAAATCTAAGCTCTTCCAACTCCGCTAGGTCTAGCTTCCTTTTCTCACACGCTCTTGCCAAATCAAAATTTAAGGCCTTGATGGCCCAATAAGCTCTATGCTCAAGTTCCACAGGCAAGTGACAAGCTTTCCCATAAACCAATATATGCGAGGACATATCAATTGGAGTCTTAAAGGCAGTATGATAAGCTCACAAAGCATCATTTAGCCTAATACACCAATCTCTTCTATTGGGCCTCACCATTTTCTCTAAGATGTGCTTGATCTCTCTATTGGACACCTCTACTTGTCCACTCGTTTGTGGGTGATACGTAGTGGCAACCTTATGGGTAACCAAATATCTCCTCAACAAGGCCTCTAAAGTCCTATGGCGAAAATGCAAACCCCCATCACTAATCAAGACCCTAGGGACTCCAAATCTAGAGAAAATGTTCTCCTTAATGAACTTAACCACTACCCTATGGTCATTAATGCGTGTGGGAATTGCTTTAACCTATTTGGACACATAATCAACGGCCACTAAAATGTATTGGTACCCAAAGGAAGGTGGAAATGGACCCATGAAATCTATACCCCAAACATCAAACAACTCACAAGGAAGAATAGGGGATAAAGGAATCATGTTTCTTTGAGAGATGGACTCGGATTGTTGACATCTAAAACACTTCTTACAATACTCTTGGGCATCCTAAAGAGAGTGGGCCAAAATAGCCCACATTGCAAGACCTTTCTGGTGGTCTTCTTCCCACTAAAATGACCCCTACACCTCTCATCATGACACATGCTCAAAATGCTCTCAAACTCGTCTTCTGACACACACAGGCGAATCACTTGATCTGCACACACTCTAAAATGATAGGGATCCTCCCAAAAGAAATGCCTAACTTGTGCTCGGAACCTATCTTTTTCTCTCTTCTCCCAATGGGAGGGAAATCGCCCTGTGGCAAGATAGTTAACTATGTGAGCAAACCAAGGTGTGTGATAAGAGACGCAAATAATTGCTCATCGGTAAATGAATCACGAAAAGGGGAAGGATCACTAGAAGACTCATTAACAAGTTGGGAAACATAATCCGCAACTAAATTTTCTCTACCCTTCTTGTCCTAGATTTCAATGTCAAACTCTTGAAGGAGGAGTAACCACTTAATCAAGTGGGGTTTGGACTCTTTCTTAGACAACAAATACTTTAATGCCACATGATCGGTGTAGACAATCGCCTTGGATCCTAGGATGTATGACCTAAACTTGTTAAGGTAGAAGACTATTGCTAGAAGCTCTTTTTTCGTAGTGGTATAATTCTTTTGTACTTCATCAAGAATCTTGCTGGCATAGTACACAACATGGGGCAACCTATGCTTTCTTTGACCTAAAACAGCTCCTATCACATAATCAGATGCATCACACATAACCACAAATGGGAGACTCTAGTTAGTTGGCTGGATAATTGGGGATATAGACAATAAAGATTTAAGCCTATTGAAAGCTCTAACACATTCATCATCAAAGTCAAAAGGGACATCTTGTGCTAGGAGCCTAGACGAGGAACGTGCAATATGACTAAAATCCTTAATGAACTTACAATAGAATCCTACATGCCCTAGAAAAGATCTAACATCCTTGACACATTTAGGGATAAGTAACTTTTCAATCAATTCTACCTCAGCCGGGTCAACTTGAATTCCACTAGATGAGACGATATGACCTAACACTATCCCTCTTTGCACCATGACGTGGGATTTCTCCCAATTTAACACTAGATTCTTCTTCACACATTGCTTTAAGACTAAAGAGAGATGACTCAAGCACTCATCAAAGCTATCTCCAAAGATTGAGAAATCATCCATGAAAATCTCTAAATGCCTTTCAATCATGTCACTAAAAATGGCCATTATACATCTTTGGAAAGTCGCTGGGGCATTACAAAGACCGAAAGGAATTCTCTTATAGGCAAAAGTGCCATAGGGACAAGTCAAGGTGGTATTCTCCTGGTTCTCAGGAAACACGGGGATCTGATTATAACCCCAATAGCCATCTAGAAAATAATAGTAGCTATGCCCAGCTACTCTATCTAAGATTTGGTCTAGAAAACGCAATGGGAAATGATCCTTTCTAGTTTTGGAGTTGAGCTTTCTATAATCAATACAAACTCTCCACCCCATAGGAGTACGTGTAGGGATAAGCTCTTCTCTCTCATTCTCAACAACCGTGATCCCGGACTTCTTAGGGATAACTTGGACCGGGCTAACCCACTCACTATCAGAGATTGGATAAATAATGCCTACATCTAAAAGCTTAATGATATCTTTCTTAACTACTTCGCTCATGTGTGGGTTTAGCCTCATTTGTATCTCCCTAGAATGAATGGCTCCATTCTCAAGGTGAATACGATGCATGAAAACTGAAGGGTCTATACCTATCAAATCATCAATTTTCCACCCTATAGCCTTCATATGCTTTCTAAGGACCTCTAAGAGATGCTCCTCATGCTCACTAGAAAGATCGGAAGCTATGATGACCAAAAGAGTCTCATTAGGGCCTAGGAATGCATACTTCAAATGATCGGGAAGGGGTTTGAGCTCTAAAAAGGGGCTAGGCTCAACCAAGGGAGACTTAACCTCAACATCATTAACGGGGACATCACTAGAAATAAGACTAGAAGGATTAACCTCAAGTGACTTATTAGTCAAATGGCTCTCAATCAAGGAAGTAGAAGCTACACATTTCTGCTCTAAGGTCTCCAAATCAAAACTAGACATCAATTCCTCAAATTTTCTCAATTCTTCTCCATCGGTCGTAGTCTTCTCTATAAGATCCTCGACACAAGAATCAAACACATCCACCCTAAAGCACTCTTCTCCATCCTCTCCTCTTATACTAGCCCTATTCACCACCTCGGCAACCTTCATGGTGGACCTCAAATTCCCAAATTTCATCTCCAATAACCCTGACCTACAATGAATGATGGCATCTACAATGGCAAGGAAGGGGCGACCTAGAAGAATGGGTGTAGAATGTCTAGAATCATGTCCCGAATCCATATCTAACACTATGAAGTCAACAACGTACACAAACTCACCTACCTGGACCATAACATCGTCTATCACACCCCTAGGTCTATGCTCAGACCTATCAGCTAGCTGAAGAGTAACATGTGTAGGGGATGATTCACCTAAACTTAATTGTTGATAGACGGAGACGGGAATGAGATTCACACTAGATCCTAAATCTAACAAGGCATGATCAATTTGGGTCTCTCGGATTTTACAAGGAATGGTGAAAGCTCCAGGGTCACCCATTTTGGCCGGAAGGCCCGAAGTACAAATACTACTCAATTTCTACGTAAGCCTCACCTTCTTAGGAATGTATGATGACCTACGCTTTCTTGTACAAAGATCCTTAAAAAATTTAGAATAGGAGGGGATGGAAAGGATCGTATCTATCAAAGAAAGATTGACCTTAAGGTCCTTAAGATGCTCTAAAACCTTGAAGAACCTAGAATCCTCACTAGGTGTAGGCCTCTCTAAGATGGATGGAAGGAAAGGGAACTCTAGGCTCAACATATCTAGACACATGGGAATCATTAATGGGCTCCTTTTCCTTCCTATATGGGCGGGAAGCACTACTCTCGCCATGGTCTCTAATGGGCTCATCTTTTCACCAGGACCGTCTCTAGAATTTCCCTCAACAGGGCTACAATGTGGTGCTCTAAACTTAGAAAGACCACTAGGTACAGGCACTGCAAAGTCAACTCTTACCTTATTATTCACTACCCGACCGCTCCTAAGAGTGGTGATGGCCTTAGCCTGGGCCTGAGGGAGATAAGTGGTATCGGTGGAGGAACAAGACTGGACTCTAAGGTTCATCTTTGGCTGAGAAGGCAATTTCCTGGGGTCTCTAGCGCTCAACTGACTAGCAATCTGTCCTAACTGTGCCTCAAACCTCGCCATTTGCTGCCTATTGTTTGCTAATTCCTATTGCTAGTTCTGAAGGAACTACATTATCTTCATCATGTCATTACTAGGAGGTTGGGTACTAGAGGGAGTAGGTAAAGCCAATGGTTGAGGCGCACTGGTGAGACGGGGCTGATTACTATGATTAAAACCTAGGGGATATTAAGGACGAGGTCGCTGCTGAGGTAGAACTTGAGGATGTGAACTAGACTCATGCTGACCTTGTCTCTAAGAAAATTTTGGGTTGTCCTTCCAACTCGGATTGTATGTGTTTGAGTATGGGTTGTACTCACTAGAATAACCTTAAGTAGCACACACTTGCTCTTTCATGAATTTAGGAAATTGAGATGCTAGAGGGCAAGCTGTGGTCTCATGAGATGACTCCAAACACAATGCACAAACTTCAACAACTAATGGAGCTAAGGAAGAACCTATTGAACTAGTTTTATGACTTTGGGATGAAAGAGACAAAGAAATGAATTGATCTAGCTTATTTGTCAAAGCCTCAACCTTAGAGGGTAAATCTAAAGAAACTTTAACCTCGCTAACACTTCTCTTGTTGCCTCCCTAACTAGACCTTTCCATGCAAAAATTTTGAAAAGAATTTTCAGCCATCATTTCTATTTTCTCCCATGCCTTGGTCGGTCTTAAAAGAAAGAAGCCACCACCGGGGGTAGCATTGACCATCATCCTATTTTATTCATTTAAGCCTCGAAAGAAGTATTGCATTAGGTCATGATTGCCGTACTCGTGGTGTGGACATTTTCTAAGAAGATCCTTGAACCTCTCCCGAGCCTCATGAAAGAATTCTAGGTCATGCTGGGAGAAAGTCATAATGGCGGTCCTAAGGTTGACCGTCTTGGCATTGGGATAAAATTTTTGAAAGAACTTAGATTGAAGCTCAGCCAATGTAGTAATGCAACCATTAGGTAAGGAATGCAACCAAGTCCTACCCTTATCCTTAAGAGAGAAAGGAAACAATTTTAGACGTATGACCTCTTGGGAGACATTGGGGACATGAAGAGTAGAACTCATCTCAACAAAATCAGTGACATGGTCTAGAGGACTCTCATTGTTTCTCCTGTAGAAGAAAGGAAGCATAGCCAACATATTAGGCTAAATCTCAAAGTTCGTCTCCCTCAAACCCGGAATTTGGATAGCCAAATTAGGCTCAAAGGCTTCGGGGAGAAAGAATTACCTAAGAGTGGGTTCCTCATCTATGGGTGGATTCGGTTTACGGGGCTCTAGTCTAAAATGATCTTCGGCTTGATGCCCAAGGTGATCATGAGGTGGAATAGGATTCATTGGGGGATTGGGAGGATTAGGAGGATGATTAGGATCGGCCATCTCTTCAAGAATATCTCCTAAATTCTTAAAATGTCTAGCAATTCTATCAGTTTTGGGGTTAAGAGAAACTAGGGGATTTCTAAGGAATCTCCTTCTAAGCATGCACAAACTATCCTAACTCCAGCCACTTCAACCCCCGAAAACTTCAATATTCCTAAAACTACAGCAAATAAACCACAATCCTAGAATGTCCACTAAAAACAAAGACAAAAGCTAAAATAGATAAACAAAAACTAAAGCAAGATAATATGAACAATAAACAAGATAAGCAAAAAAATAAACAAACTATAAAGGAAAAGCAAGAAAAACAAATAAAGCAACTATCAAAACACACAAGCAAAGAATGCAAATCTCTGTGCCTTCCCGGCAACGATGCCAAGAACATGGTGTACGTCTTTGAGTGCAAGCTCTAAAGACCCGGAAATGCACAGATCGATGCATTGTAGTGTGTAAGAGAACAGGTGTCGAACCACAGGGAGACTATGTTGTGAGATGGATTCTATGTGTGTGTTATAAAATGTGCCTAAAAATAAGAAATCTAAACTATCTATTTTTGTGATTTTGAATTTTTTGAATGGTCGGGAGCTCTAACTAAAACGAATTAAACTAAACTATGGAATTGGGAAAAGTGGGGGACAAGCTAATCTAGAGAAACTAACAAATGGAAAGGTGTTAGGGTGACTTTAACTTATAAATAGGTAATTCTATACTCAATTGCTATGGGATTAAAGAATGATGGCTTACTTTAGTGATTGCTCTTAACTAGGTTGCTAAATTAGAGTCTTAATTTCCTGTAGGACTCGGTGTGAGTCCGTCCCTAGGCTGTGCCTTCTAGAGCTATGGTGTGGTCCTTATGACCTAGGACCTTAAGAGTGACTAACTAGTTTCCTAAGTGACTTAGAATGAACCTACCCTAGTACCTAAATCATTGGCTAGATTTAAAGCCAAGACCTAGTGTCGCTAAGTTCGACTAATCCTATCCTGAAACCTATTGACTAGTTTTAAAGCCAAAGAAGACTCGGCCTAGATCAACCTTAAATTATGCTTCATCATTCTAAGGTCACAATAGCAGGATTTAACCTATTAACACATTCATACATGTTTTAAGCCAAGGTGTTCGCGAATAAAGGGACCTATTCAACTACCAAATATCGTCATGCTTGGATTACACCATTAGAAGCAATTAACAACCGACATGTATTTATTAAAGTCATATTCATTACGAGGCATGCAAATATACACATAGACATGTATATAAGCATTACCCACTTCATAGCATCCACATATAAACACATAGACATGATTATAGCATGGATTAGATGTGTTTAGTAATAAACAGACTTCAATTTATACACATGTTACTCATTTAGGCATTTAATCAAACACTTAGACATGATTGAGAAAATAACCATTTGAACAAGAAAATCAAACATGTATATATACTCAGCCATTTAATCCCATATCATAAGAGTATATAGCTAACCCATTACATAAGTTAAATCACCCTACACAAGTCTACTCAATCATAATAAGAAATAGAATGAAAGAGAGTTTATGAAGCTTCCCTTTCATCCTAGCTAATCTTGTACAATGCTCTTGAGCAAACTTGAATCCAAATGTTTAAAACCCTCTAAATCTTCTTGCTTCAAGGTGATGAAAAGTGTGAGAGAGTGTGTGATGTGGGTGAAAACTAGGGTTAAAAGTGTGTGTCTGTGACGGGTGTGTAAATATCCTCCCTAAAATTATCAAAAAAATTCTCTACTTTAAGTCTGAAAATTAGGCTTTTATATCAGCTTTTTACGCTCTGTCGGTTGACCTAGCTAGTCGACCGACTTCTTCTCTTAGCTCAACCTGCTTTTTGGTGATGCTCTCTGGATTTGGAGGGGTGGTCATCCGGCTATTCTTGGCACCTCTCTGGAGTGGCCGATCGACCTAGCCGGTCGACCGGCTCCTTCTTCTTAGTTGTCCGACTGACTTTTTTCTCCATTCTTTGTCTTTGTGGCCTCCCATCTTCTCATTTTGACTTGTACATCTGCCATCTTTATCACCTATTATCCCTCAATGTCAATCTTAACCCAAAGTTCACCTAAATCATCAAAAACAAGTAATTATTGTAGCAATTTGTCTCTTAGACTCAATATGTATATTTGTTTACACTTAAGCCTATTCTTATCAAAAGTATTACACCAATGCATCTTTTTGAGCACTTAATAGCTCTTAAAGATAGGTAAATTATAATGCAAACACACACAAAAACAAAACACATCATAATGCAATACTTCTTTCAAGATTTAAATGAACAAAATAGGATGATGGTCAATGTCGCCTCCAGTGGTGGCTTCTATCTTTTGAGACCAACTGAGGCATGGGAGCAAAAAGAGTTAATGGCCAAAAAATTCTTTTCAAAATTTTGCTATGGAAAGGTCTAGTCAGGGAGGTGACAAGAGAAGTGTTAGTGAGGTTGGAGTTTCTTTAGATTTACCCGTTAGGGTTGAGGCTTTGACGAATAAGCTAGATCAATTCATTTCTTTTTCTCTTTCATCCCAAGGTTACAAGACTAGTTTCGTAGGTTCTTCCTCTACCCCTTTAGCTGTTGAGGTTTGTGCATTGTGTTCTGAGTCATCTCATGAGACCATAACTTGCCCTTTAGCATTCCAGTTTCCCGAATTCATGAAAGAGCAAGTGTGTGCCACTCAAGGTTATTCTCGTGAGTACAATCTATACTCGAACACATGCAATTCAAGTTGGAGGGACAACCTAAAATTTTCTTCAAGACAAGGTCAGCATGAGTCTAGTTCACATCCTCAGGTTCTACCTCAGTAGTGACCCCGTCCTTAATATCCCCCAGGTTTCTATCATCTTAATCAGCCCTATCTCACTAGTGCTCCTTAACCTCAAGCTTTACCTGCTTCTTCTAGTAGCCAGTCCTCTAGTAATGATGTGATGAATTTAATGTAGCTTATTTAGAATCAGCAATAGACATTAGCTAGCCAGTAGTAGGAGTTAGCTCATAATAGGCAAGAGATTGCTAGTTATAGGCAGTAGATAGCTAGGTTTGAAACACAATTAGGATAGATTGCTATGTAGTTGAGCACTAGAGACCTAGGAAATTGCCTTCTCAACTGGAGGTGAACCCTAAAGTTCAGTCTTGTTCCTCCACCGATACCACTTATCCTTCTTAGGCACAGGATAAGGCCGTCACCACTCTTAGGAGTGGTAGGGTAATGGATAATAGGGTATGAGTTGACTTTCCAATGCCCACACCTAGTGGTCCTTCCAAGTCTAGAGCACCACATAGTAGCCCTATTAAGGGAAATTCTAGAGAGGGTAATTAATCTAACTCCTTTAAGCTTGTTTTCATTGAGCCTTTTGTTGAAAATGATTTTATAGGGGCTGTCCCGCCAGAGAAAGGGTTTGTTGAAGGTGATTGTCATTGGCAACATTGTCTAATTGGTCAATTCTTAGGCAATCCCCCACCTTTTTTCCTTATTAAAAGAATGGTCGACTTTCATTGGAAGAAATTTAAGAGAGTTGATATTGAAACCGCTAAGAATGCTTTCTTCATTTTCAAGTTTGAGAATGAAACTTTTTGTGACCAAGTGTTATAGCAAATATGGCATATTCACAATAGGCCACTTCTACTTAGGAGATGGGATCCTAATGTGCAAATGATACAATTTAGTTGGGATAAGGTTCCAATTAAGGTTAAGCTCCATGACACGGTATTCATGAGCACAAGCCTAAATAACCTGCAAGCACACGGGATGCATGTAGTATAGTATGTGCGAGTGCGGGGTCGAATCCACGGGGAGGCCTAACGTGTATGGTGTCCTAAGCTAAGTGCATCCTAAAAGCTACGTGTTAAGGTTCTAACTAAAATGTTTTTGGGGTTTTTGATTTAAAGGGAGTTCGGGAAAAGTAAACCTAAACAAAGGACAAGGAAATAAAAGATGTGTGTGTGAATGGAGAATCAAGCAATCTCAGGGAGTCAAACATCGGGAATGGGGGAGTAGGGTGATTGTGTCTTGCCTATGGGTGATAACTACGCCTTTGTAGGGTTACTTGATAGATTATTCAAAGTGCTCTAATCTAGACCTATAATTAGCCTCCTAATTGGTACCCTAAGCCTCAGTGCGGGTCCGTCCCTAGGTGGCGATTCCTAACAGCATGGCGTGGTCTTTATGACTTAGGAATTGGGGCTAGCCAATAAGGTTCTAGGTGAGTGTAGATCGATCCAACCCTAGAACTTAGTCCTCTAATTAGTTCCCCAATCTGGCCCTAGGACTCGGTGTGAGTCCGTCCTTAAGCTTCACCCTACTTAGAGCCACGGCATGGTCCTTATGAACCTAAGGTGTTAGGGTGGACTAACTAGACTTTCTAAGTGAACTAAGTTAAACTAAACTTATCTGGACTCCTATTGGTTGGATTTAAAGCCAAAGGGCACTCAACCTAGGCTAGTGACTAGTTGTGCATCATTGATCGCATCACAATAGCGAATATTGACATTAGCACATGACAAACACATCTAGGGCATGTCATTCGAGACTACTCTAGAATATTCTACTACTACACACATAGACATGCTTAGATTACACCAATTCAGGCAATGGCACCTGACATGTAAGCAATAGAAGCTATCTATGCTATTTGATAAGCAAACACATACATAGACATGTATATAAGCACACCCACTCCTTGAAATCACCACAAAAACACATAAACATGCTAGTATAATGATTTAGAAATGGTTAATAGCAAAATAGACTTCAATATACATATTCTACATCATTGAGGCATTTCTACAAACACATAGACATGAATGTAAATTTGCCAATCAAAACTCTAAGCATAAAGCAATATATAAAAATCCATCAAGTTCCCATTAATAAAAACTAGTAATCAAGAATAACCACCTTACATAGCTCTAATCATACATATTTAGATTTGGGACAAAAGAGAGATACCCTTCTATCCAAATATATGCTTTACAATCCATGAGCTATGCCCAAATCCTTGTGTTTGATCCTCTTAAATACTTGATTCCAAAGTTCTTTTGTGTATGGAAGAGTGTGTGAGAGGTGGGAGATGAGAGGATTAGGGTTTTGGGAGATGGGTGTAAAAAAATATGACTTGTTCTCCTATAAAATGGCCAAAAGAGGGCTTATATAGCCAATTTTCCGTGACTACCAAAAAAACCTAACCGGAGCACCGGTACCAAGGGACTTCAATTCCACCAAAGTAGGATTGCTCACTTTTTTTACCGGCCTTGTGAGCCAGTGCACCAGTTCTCTGAAGGGCACTCAGCCGGCTCTTCTTGTTTTGCTTCATTTGGCTTCATTTTGGCTTCGATTCGCGCGAGATTTTTTTCTATGGCTTCGTATCGACTTCAAAAATCTCCCAAGCCTTTTTTTCTTCATATTTTGCATCCCATAAACATTTCCAAACTTATTCCATTTCACCTGTGGTTGTAAGCTCCAAGTTTGGCTCCCGTTGCACTGGGTTTCGCTTGGTTACTCCGTTCTTCGTCCAGGAGCTTGCAAATGCAATCTTTTTTCTTTCTTCTCATCCAAAACACCTTTGAATTGGCTTTACCATCACATATTCATCATTTTGAGCTCCAATAATTGTTCTAAGTCTCACCTAAAAGATAAGTGCACTTTAGTGTAGCATTTATGCTTGAAGCTCAACTATAGACATCTAAAGCCTAATATGCTCAAGTATGATATAAATGCTATACTAATACACCTAATAAAGCACAAAACACCTCAAAATAGACATAGAAATACAATGCAAATTCACACACGAAACCAGCGCATAAACACCCCCAAACCTTCTCCTTGCTTTTCCCCAACCAAGCCCAATCTTGAGTTTATTTCTAAAGCCTATGCAAAGGGTTGCCTAAGAAATTAACCCCCTATCATGGTTAGCCTAAGAAGCATGAAGGGAGCATTCCTATTGTGGAGAGATTCTCAAGTCTCTTCGGATCCTCTTTTTACTTATAAAGGGCCTCAAGCTTCGTTGGAAGTTCCCAAGTAGCCAAACCACTACAAGCCTAGGATTCTAATGCACGTACTCGGGATGTTTATATTTCATACCCCTTCAACTAACATGGCCTCCTTAACATGGACAAAGCCTTAAAGACAAGAAGAGAGAGAATATACATACACAATGGCTTATAAAAAGCCTTATTCACATATCTACATAAAGGATAGCCATGTGCTAAGTTGACATTACGTCACTTATGCACTTATTCACTAAAATTTTTGATGCCTCTAGCTTTTTCTCTATTTCACTTTTTTTTTATGATTTCTTGCACCTTTTTGCCTTTTTCATTCATTCATTTTAAATTTTTTTTTTTGCTTTGCATTGCATTTACTCAAAAACAAAGAAAAAGAAACGCTTAGGTACATCAAAAAGAACCAATCAAGGAAGGGGCACTCATATCAACAACCCTTTTCAACACTCTTTCTTACCAAGCTATGGGATGACTACAAGGGTTATTCTTAAAGGTCCTCACTCCCCACAACTTTCAATGGCATCCTGTCTAAAACTCAATTTTCAATCCACTTTGTTCACTCCCCACAATGCTACTCATATTCATCAATCAATTAAATCAATCACAAAAGCCAATGCTCCAATCAACCAAGAGACAAACGACTTTACATGTATCAAAATCAAAAAATTTTCACCATTTTAAGCACATAATGCATATCTATCCTACACAAAGCATATAACGAGAAAAACTCCCATCCCCCCCAACCTAAACTTTGCTTGTCCTCAAGCAAATAGAACAATACTATTCAACAAGCAAATAGGCAACACAAAGTAAGTAAGGGTAGTGGGGATGGGGTAAATAAGAGGGAACAAGTGGAGAAAGAATATATACAACCTTGTATTCCTTTTGAAGCTCTTCGATGCCAATGATCAATAATTTGTCTACTAACCCTGTTTCTTAACAAATGACAAACACTCAAAGCACACAATTAGTAGCATATGACATGTGAGCTTGCATTGGCATTATCAAATGATAAACAAGGTGTATGAAGAATGGGAAATAATAGAAGTAAGGATCAACACTTGGAAGGGTGAAAAAGAAAGCAAACAAAAAGAGAAATGGAAATCAAGGAAATTAAACAAGGAAGCAAGTATAATAAGTAGAAACAAGAAAAATGAAAACAAGTAAAAGACAAGGAAAACAAGAAAAGTATACACATGTCTAGGGTGCCTCCTAGTAGCGCTGGATTTAAAGCCTCTTGCCGAGTACTACTGTTAGAGCAATATATGTTTAAAATTGAGAGGCACAAATTGCCAGATATTCAACCAAGCACAAGTAGTAGAAGAAAAAGGGTCATGCATCATATGATGGGGTAATGAATGCATAATGCACCCCTTTTCATGATCCCACCCTGAAACATCAAATGAGAATATGTGCGCAAGTATGGAAGATGGCATGCATAAACGTGAAAGATCATGCCCCACTTGTTCTTTAACTAACCACTCAATGGCCTTCTTTTCATAATCAAGGGCTAGAAACACACCCTCCCCATGGGTCAAATATAAGTCAAATACATACAACACGGGAAATGTGCCTCCTAACCCTAAATGAAAATTTTCTCTGTATGAAGGTACGAATGTGAGCTCCAAAGAGAGACTCAATGGAATGGGAAAAGGGAATAGAAGCGACATTTGTAGAAGGAGGAGTAGCAATAAAGGAAGTGGACGTATTACACTCTTCTTCTCCACAAGATAAAACATGATCAATCCCAGGTCGCTCTAACTCCTTATAATGGATGGATTCGATCTTAATGGGCTTACTCACACTAAGGGAAGATTTGTGTTCATCTAGAAAATATTTAACCTCATCAATCAATTCCTTAGTAGAGAGGGTAGAAGAGGGTATTAACAATGATTCATCAAACACACCTAAAGACCCATAGATCACAATTTCAAGTTCATCAACTTCTTTCTTAAGTGTCTTCTTGGAGTGGTTATTCTCCTCATCACAACAATCTTTAACTCAAAGAGACCTATCGTCTAAAGACTCCAAAATTGATGCTTTATTCTCCCCAATAGATGAATCTAGATCCACAGTAGCAAAGATCTCATCAAATGCTTCCACAAATTTATCACTAGTGGTCGTCATCTTCTCATCATGTTCTTCACAAGGGGTAGGCACAAATGGACGGGACAAAGGGGACTCAACGGATTTCTCATCATGTATGCATGAATGCTCAAGTGAAGAATGTGCGCTAAACTCCCTAAATGCTGACTTGAAATGAAATTGAATACTATTGACATAAGATTCAACCTCTATGTGGTGGACAGTGTAGGAAGAGAGGGAAGGTTAGGTTCACATGACTCAGTGGGTAGTGACGAAAGCACAAGAGCATAGGGTACTATTTCCTCTAAAACATAACTGTGAGAGTCATCAAGAACCAAATTACTATCATACTCACTCTCATCCTCATTGCAGGATGTGATCTTTCCATCTACCTTTCTTACTAAATTCCTTTCCAAAACACCATCAATTTCACCCCTATTGTTCTCATCTCTAGGTTTTTGTCCTATCTCCTCAACTCGGTCTAAAGGTATCTCAAGACTTTCAACAACGGGTTGTTCACTCTTAATCTCTCTCTTCAAGCACTCACCTAGATAGTGAACTTATTGCATCATGCTATCTAGTCTCTCTTAATTAGATTGGAGGAGTGATTATAGATAGGCAATCTTTTCATCATAACTTAAAGATGACCTAAAAGAAGAAGGCTTAACCGAGTGGAAAGGATAGTCATGTTGAAAATCATTTTGCACATAACCATAAAAAAACTCAGGAGAGAAGTGGGTGGAAAAAGTAGGTGTTGGAGGTGGACAATCGAAATTAGAAGGTGAACGAAATAAAGAGCCATCTTGACCCCATGGTGAAAATGCATGATGTTGCTTCCTAGAATCATGATAACTAGATATAGATGCATGCATGGGTGTATGATTGCTAGGGGCATAGGGCATTGCACGCAATCGGGGAAAAGGGTGGAAATTGGTACAAGCACTAAGAAAATGGGCACGGCTTCCACAATGATTGCAATAACAAGAATATGCATCCTTATGGTCATGATTACTAAATGAAGATGCATGAGATGATGCATGATTATGGGGGTCATAAGTAGCAGTAGCCCTAGATGGAGCATTCTCGTGGGCACAGAAAACTGTAGGATGCACAGAACTTCCACACAAGCGACTTGCATACGGGGCACGTTTGGGTGGTGGGGAAGAGGATACAAGTCACCACCAAGATGCATTAGGATCACTCATGATTAATTGACACTAGTAAACCTCTTTAAAATGCTCAACAAATTTTTTTTTGAATTTTTTCTTTTATTAATCAAAATAAAGAAAACGTGTAAAGAAGAGACAAAACAACACGTAACAAGCTAAGATACACAAAAACTAAGAAACCAAACAACTGTTGCCTCCATAGCAATGGTGCCAAGAACTTGATACGCTATTCGTGAGCACAAGACTAAATAGCCTGCAAGCGCATAGGATGTGTGTAGTACAATGTGTGTGAGTGCGGGGTCGAATCCACACGGAGGCCTAACGTGTATGGTGTCCTAAACTAAGTGTGTCCTAAAAGCTACGTGTTGAGGTCCTAACTACAATGTTTTTGGGGTTTTTGATTTAAAGGGAGTTCTGGAAAAGTAAACCTAAACTAAGGACAAGGAAATAAAAGATATGCGTGTGAACGGGGAATCAAGCAATCTAAGGGAGTCAAACATCAGAAATGGGGGACTAAGGTGATTATGTCTTGCCTATGGGTGATTACTACGTCTTTGTAGGGTTACTTGATGGATTATTCAAAGCGCTCTAATCTAGACCTATAATTAGCCTCCTAATTGGCACCCCAAGCCTTAGAGCGGGTCCGTCCCTAGGTGGCGATTCCTAGCAGCACGGCGAGATCTTTATGACTTAGGAATTAGGGCTAGCCAATAAAGTTCTAGGTGAGTGTAGATCAATCCAACCCTAACACTTAGTCTTCTAATTAGTTCTGTAATCTAGCTAGCCCTAGGACTGGGTGTGAGTCCGTCCCTAAGCTTCACCTCACTTAGAGCTACGACGTCGTCCTTATGAACTTAGGGTGTGAGGGTGGACTAACTAGACTTCCTAAGTGAACTTAGGTCAACAAAACTTATACGGACTCCTATTGGTTGGATTTAAAGCCAAAAAGGACTTGGCCTAGGCTAGTTACTAGTTGTGCACCATCGATCGCATCACAATAGCAGAAATTAACATTAAAGCGCATGGCAAACACATCTAGGGCATGGAATTTGAGAATATTCTAGAATATTCTACTACTAAACACATAGACATGCTTAGATTACACCAATTTAAGCAATGGCACCCGACATGTAAGCAACAGAATCTATTTATGCTATTTGATAAGCAAACACACACATAGACATGTATATAAGCACACCCACTTCTTGAAATCACCACACAAACACATAGACATGCTAGCGTAATGATTTAGAAATGGTTAATAGCAAAATAGACTTCAATATACATATGCTACATCATTGAGACATTTCTACAAACACATAGACATGAATGTAAATTTGCTAATCAAAACTCTAAGCATAATGCATATATACATAAATCCATCAAGTTCCCATTAATAAAAAGTAGTAATCAAGAATAATCACCCTACATAGCTCTAATCGTACATATTTAGATTTGGGACAAAAGAGAGATACCCTTCTATCCAAATCCATGCTTTACAATCCATGAGCTATGCCCAAATCCTTGTGTTTGATCCTCTTAAATACTTGATTCCAAAGTATTTTTGTGTATGGAAGAGTGTGTGAGAGATGGGAGATTAGAGGATTAGGGTTTTGGGTGATGGGTGTGAAAGAATATGACTTGTTCTCCTACAAAATGGCCAAAAGAGGGCTTATATAGCCAATTTTCTGCGACTACCAGAACACCTAACCGGAGCACCGGTACCAAGGGACCTCAATTCCACCAAAGTATGATTTCTCACTATTTTTACCAGCCTTGTGAGCCGGTTCACCAGTTCTCTGAAGGGCACTCAGTCGACTCTTCTTATTTTGCTCCGTTCGGCTTTATTTTGGCTTCGATTCGCGTATGGCTTTTTTCTATGGCTTCGTATCGATTTCAAAAATCTCCCAAGACATTTTTATTTGTATTTTTCATCCCATAAACATGTCCAAAATTAGTCCATTTCACCTTTGGTTGCAAGCTCCAAGTTTGGCTCTCGTTGTGCTGGGTTTCGCTCGGTTACTCCGTTCTTCGTCCGGGAGCTTGCAAATGCAATCTTTTTGCTTTGTTCTCATCCAAAACACCTTTGAATTGGCTTTGAAATCACATCTTCATCATTTTAAGCTCCAAGAATTGTTCTAAGTCTCACTTAAAAGACAAGTTAAGTGCACTTTAGTGTGTTTACATATGGCATTCTTATTCTTATTTTGAGGAATTTTATGCTCTATTAGGTGTATTAGTATAGCATTTATATCATACTTGAGCATATTAGGCTTTAGATGTCTATAGTTGAGCTTCAAGCATAAATGCTACACTAAAGTGCACTTATCTATTAGGTGAGACTTAGAACAATTATTGGAGCTTAAAATGATGAAGATGTGATGGTAAATCCAATTCAAAGGTGTTTTGGATGAGAAGAAAGCAAAAAGATTGCATTTGCAAGCTCCCGGACGAAGAACGGAGTAACCGAGCGAAACCCAATGCAACGGGAGCCAAACTTGGAGCTTACAACCACAGGTGGAATGAACTAAGTTTGGACATGTTTATGGGATGAAAAATATGAAGAAAAAAAGGCTTGGGAGATTTTTGAAGTTGATACGAACCCATAGAAAAAAACCTCGCGCGAATCGAAGCCAAATGAAGTAAAACAAGAAGAGTCGGCTAAGTGCCCTTCAGAGAACTGGTGCACTGGCTCACAAGGCCGGTAAAAAAAAGTGAGCAATCCTACTTTGGTGGAATTGAGGTCCCTTGGTACCGGTGCTCCGGTTAGGTTTTTTTGGTAGTCACGGAAAATTGGCAATATAAGCCCTCTTTTGGCCATTTTATAGGAGAACAAGTCATATTTTTTTACACCCATCTCCCAAAACCCTAATCCTCTCATCTCCCACCTCTCACACACTCTTCCATACACAAAAGAACTTTGGAATGAGTAACCGGGCGAAACCGAGTGCAACGGGAGCCAAATTTGGAGCTCGCAACCAAAAGGGACATGGAATAAGTTTGTACATGTTTATAGGGTGCTAAATATGAATAAAATGGCTTAGGAGATTCCCAAAAGTGATACAAAGCTATAGAGAAAAATCACGCACGAATCAGAACCAAAACAAAGCCAAATAGAGCAGAACAAGAAGAGCCTGTTGAATGCCCTTCAAAGAGGCGGTGCACCAGTTCACTAGGTTTGTAAAACCAGTAGCCAACCTTACTTTGGGCAATATAGGCCCCTTGGTACCAGTGCACCAGTTAGGTGTTCTGGTAGTCACGAAAAATTGGCTATATAAACCCTCTTTTGGCCATTTTATAGAAGAACAAGTCATATTCTTTCATACCCATTCCCCAAACCATAATTCCTTTCTCACCAACCTCCAACACACATACACTCACACATGTTTCACCTAGATTCAAGCTTGTAATTGGGGTTTAACACTTGTAATTGCAAGATCAAGACAAGGATTTCAAGAGCAAAGTTAAGGATGAAATGGAGATTCATCTTTCTCCTTTTGTACTTAGTTTCCTCTATATCAGTGTAGATCATTTATGAGCGATTGAAGCTTTTATTATGGGTTGACTAAGTACAACTTTGCTATGAGATTTTGATGGTTTACTATCTATGTTTGCTTTTAATGCTTCAATGGCTACTTACATACATGTCTATGTGTTTGTTGATATGCCTAAGTGGAAGAACATATATATTTAGAGGCTTGATTGCTATCTAACACTTCTAAATCATTAAGTGAGCATGTCTAGCTCTTTATGTATTGATTCCATGAAGTGGGTCTTGTAGCTATGTATATCTATGTGTGTTTTTACGTATCTTAATATCAATTTTAGCTTCCATGACATACATGTTGGATTCTAATGCATAAACTGGTATGACCTAAATATGTCTAAGTGTTTAAGACTAGAATATGCTTTATATTCATTCGTACTATGCTCGAGAACACGTATGATGTGCTTTACTGTCAAAACTCTCTTGCGTGATGCTATGATTGATGGTTCTTCATTAATAATTGGGTCTAGTTTAGTCTCCTTTGGCGTTAAACCCAACCAATAGTTGTCAAGCTAGCTTAATTGACCTTATGAAGCCTAGTTCTTGGCTTTAAGCCCAGCCAATGAGTTAGAACCTAGGGTAAGACCAATTATTTATCATCTAGGAACATAATTAGCTAATTATGTGTCCTAGTTCATAACGACCATGCTATACTTCTAGGCAGCTAGCATCTAGGGATAGACCTACACCGAGTCTAAGGATTGTAGGAGAGGTTGATTAGATTCCTAGCTTAGAGCACCTCTCTTAGAGGAAACCATCAAAGTAAATCCCATAGCAAAGTTAGTACCCAAATCACCCATAGTTAAGCGGATTTAACCTATTGTCCTATTTCTTGTGTCAATTCCCTTTTTACTTGCTTGTTCTATCTTACATTTATTTTCTTGAGTTTGTTTAGAATAGTTTAATTTACTTTGAGCGCCCTACATATCTAAAAAAACAAAAAAGAATTCTTAGTTTAGCTTGTTTTCTTTATAACTTTCTAGAACACACATACATAACTTTTATTCCCCATTTCCTATCTCCCTGAGGGATCGACCCTACTTTTTGCACATTAGACTACATGACTTGTACTCTTGTAGGCTTTTAATTAAGGCTTAGTGCTTAATTAGTGAAATAAAAGCATCGAGTTTTTGGCATTGTTGCCATAGAGGCACGATGGTTTGTTTGCATTGTTTGTGTGTTTTAGCTAGTTAGTTGCTTTGTTTTTGCTTCTTTAGCTTAGTTTGTTTTGTAGTTGTTATCTTATGCTTACTTTTGTTTCCTAGTTTACTTGCTTATTATTTTTGCTAGTTTTGAATAGTTTACCTTCTTGTTTTAGTAGTTTCTAGGATTGTGTTTTATTCGTTGTAGTTTTAGGATGTGTAAAGTTTCGGGAGTTGCACGAATAGGAAGGAGATTAAGTTTTGTTTTGTATGATTGATAGACATTCTCTCAGGAATCCTCTAGTTCCTTCACACTCTGAGCTTGAGAGAGTTGTTCATCACTTTAGGAATTTAGGAGTTTTTTTAGGAGAAATGGCCGATCCTACTAATCCTCCTCTTAATCCTTCTCCCATTCCCTCTATGCATCCCATTTCTCCATATGAGCACCCACGTGCACAAGAGCCCCTTAGGCCGAATCCATCCATAGATGACGAGCCCATGCTTAGGCAATTCTTTCTCCCTAGTGCCCTCGAGCTAACTTGGCTATCCATATTCTAGGGTTGAGAGAATTTAATTTTGAAATTAAGCATAGCATGTTGGCAATACTCCCTTCCTTTTATGGGAAGAGCAATGAGAGCCCCTTAGACCACATCAGAGATTTTGTAAAGATAAGTTCCACTCTTCACTTTCCCAGCATGTCTCAAGAAGCCATTCGCCTTAAGTTGCTCCCATTTTCCCTTAAGGATAAGGCTAGGTCATGGTATCATTCTTCACCTCATGGTTGTATTACATCTTGCGGTGAGCTTCAATCTAGGTTTTATCAAAAGTTTTTTCCCATAGCTAAGATCGCTGACCTTAAGGCTTCTATTATGACCTGCTCTCAACATGACTTAGAGACTCTCTGTGAGGCTTGGGAGAGGTTCAATGAACTTATTTGGCAATGTCCACACAGGGGTATATCGTTTATGACCTTCTTCAATATTTCTTTAGAGGATTGAATCAGTAAAATAAAATGATGGTGAATGCCGGATCAAGTGGGGATTATATAATTTGAGACTAAGTGAAACTTGGGATAAAATGGATTTGTTTGCCGAGAACTCTTTTCAAAACATTGCCATGGATAGGTGAACCAATAGAAGAGGTATTCATGAGGTAGGGATTTCTTTTGATTTTCCTGCCGAGGTTAGAGCATTGATGTATAAGCTTGACCAATTCATCACTTTGAGCCTCTCTTCACAAGGTCATGGGACTAGTCCTATAGGTTCTTCCAACCCATCGATAGTACATAGGACTAGTCCTATAGGTTTCTTCAACTTATCAATAGTTAAAGTATGTGCATTGTGTTCTGAGTCCACTCACACAACCGTAGCTTGGTTTCCCGAGTTCATTCAAGAGCAAGTCTATGCCACATATGGGTACTCAAGGCTGTCACCATTCTTAGGAGAGGTAGGATAGTGGACAATAGGATAAGACTTGAAAATGCAGAGCCTAAACTTAGTGGTCCTTCTGAGTCTAGAAAGCCTCGCCATAGCCTTGTTGAGAGAGATAATAAAGAGAGTTCTGTTGAAAGAGTTAAGCCCATTAGAGACCATGGAGAAAGTACTTCCCACTTGCATTGAGAAGGAAAGGAGCCTATTGTTCCTTCCTATGAGTCTAGGGGTCTTAAGCCTAGAGTTTCTTATCCTTTTGCCTTAAAGAAGTCTTCACCTAATATGGATACTACATTTCTCAAAGTCTTAAAGCATCTCAAGGACCTAAAGGTCAATCTTTCTTTGATAGATACAGTCTATTCTATTTCCTCCTATTCCAAGTTCTTCAAAGACCTCTGTGCAAGGAAGCGTAGGACGTCGACCGTGCCAAAGAACGTGAAGGTCACGGAGAAGGTGAGAATTATTAGTACTTTAGGCCTTCTGACCAAGATAAGTGACCCCAGAGCTTTCGTTATTCCTTTTAAGATTTGAGAGACCCAGATTGTCGCTCCTTGCTAGACTTCGGGTCTAGTGTGAACCTCATTCCCTACTTAGTCTACTAGCAGCTAGGTATAGGAGATTTGTCCCCACGCATGTTACCTTCAATTAGCTGATCGATTTGAGAGGAGACCTAGGGAATTAGTAAAAGATATGCTAGTTCAAGCATGAGAGTTTATGCACCCCGTAGATTTCATAGTGCTTGATATAAAAATGGGTCATGACTTTAGGCATTCCACTCCCGTTCTCTTAGGTTGCCCCTTTCTTGCTACTGCAGATGCTATCATTCATTGTAGGTTGAGGTTGTTAGAAATGAAATTTGAGAATTTAAGGTCATCCATGAAAGTGGTAGAGGCAATAAACAATGTTAGTGTAAGTGAGTAAAGAAGATGATGAGGAAGATTGCTTTATGATCAAGGTGATAGACCCATTTGTTAAGGGCAATGTTAAGGAGACCATGATCAAGGATGTTGAATTGAGAAAGCTTAAAGGCATCTTACCTAACCTTGATCGAGAGACCTTTGTCCAGGGAAATGTAGCTCCTATTTCTAGGGATGATGATTGTAGGCTTAATGAGCCCTTTAAGGTTAATTCTTTCAATCATGGTAATAGAGGCATAGACCTTTATGATTGCACATATAGGATTAATCTTGAAGAAGGCGATGAAAATAGAGGTTTTGAGGTACATGTGATGGAATCTTGTATTGATGAATATGGTTGTGAGAAGATATCTACTTGCGATGAATTTACGGAAGCATTCGACAAGATATTAGCTGGAGTGGATTTGAAGATACCCATTGAGAAGAGCATCATACCTATCTTTGATTCTAGGCCTGATGAGTCCATTGGAGTTATAGGTCTCGATGTTGGAGTAAATGATCAATAAAGAAGAGATTAAGGCACTAGAGATCCAGATATATGGGTCCTTAGGCATTTTTAAACCTTCTTCTAAACTCTCTACTAAGGAATTACTTGACGAGGTGAATCGTTTCTTAGATGAACATAAGCCGACCCTTTGTGAGAGTAATTCTATAACCTTTACTTTTGATTCTTCCTCTTCTGGGCCCATTTTTTCTTGCTCTCCCATTGATTCCATTCCATCCAATCCCATTTCATTTGATGATTCTTTCTTCCTTTCTGTTAAGTCTTTCCCCAGTGAGTATATTTTTACACCATCCTATTTGAAGCATATTCATGCAGGGCCTATTGTTTATGCTTTAGATGCTTCGTCAACCAATAGGCACGGGGTGTGGGTAGCCCTTGATCATCAAAAGAAAGCAATAGGAAGGTTAGTGGCAGAGACCCAGCTTGCTCGGTTACGATTAGAGAAGAATAAGGGACCTAGAGCTTTAGATTTTCCATGCCTTATGACAACTCAGAGCATTCTCTTTCTATACTTGATGTGTCGGGTTTTCCATTTATTTCTTTTTCATGTGTGCCTAAAAAAGATTATGATGTGCATGATTTGATTGATCTTATACCATATGATCTTTTTTTTTTTTTCTAAGTTGTGCCTTGACAGGTTTGTATGCCGATATATGCTCAAGGACTATAAGCATCATTAGTCATAACATTACCACCGGTTAGAGGCCTTAAATCCAGCACTACTAAGAGGCACTCTAAACAATTAATGATGAGTTGATGATTGCCTGGCTGATGGCGATGTGGTTAGTGCTACTAGGAGGCAACCTAGATTAATTTTGGTACATTCGTTCCTTGTTTCCTTCATTCTTTTCTTTCTTTTTCTTTTTAGATTTTCCAAGCATTGATCACCCACACAAGTGTTAAGTCTTGATCTTTTTTCCCATAGGATACACCTTGTTTTATTATTTGCACATCCCAAAGCAAGCTTGCATGGAAATGCTACTAACTTTTTTTTTTTTTTGCGAGTGTTTGTGATTTGTGGAAAAGCAGGGTTAGTAGTTGATTTATTCATCATTGGCATTAGAGAGCTTCAAAAGGAACACAAGGTTGTATCTATCCTTTCTCCACTTATTCCCTCTTATCTACCCCGTCCCCACTACCTTTACTTGCTTTGTGTTATCTATTTGTTTGTTGAGTAGTATTGTTCTATTCGCTTGAAGACAGGCAAAATTTATGTTTAGGGGCGTCGGAGTTTGGTTTTATTATTATACCCCTTGACTAGGGTAGATGTGCATTATGTGCTTTAAAATGATGAATTTTTTTTCAATTTTGATGCATTTAGAGTTGTTTATTTCTTGGTTGATCGTTGTGTTAGCTTTTGTGATTGATTCAATTGATTGGTGAATATGAGTTGCATTGTGGGGAATGAATGGAATGGAGGGAAAACCGAATCTTAAAGGTGATGCCCTTGGAAGTTGTATGGAGTGAAAACCTTTAAGAATGCCTCTTGTAGCCACCCTATAGCTTGGTAGAAAAAAGTAAGGAAGAAGGGTTGTTAATGTGATTGCCCTTTCCATGACTAGTTCTTTTTTATGTGCCTTACCCTTTCCTTTTCTTTTCTTTTTGTTATGCAATGAGAGGTACGAAGAATTCAAAAAAATGGAAAAAGGCAAAAAGCTTGAAAAAGCCCAAAAAACTGAAAAAAGATGCAAAAAGGCCAAAAGGCAATAAAAATATAAAAAAATAAAGTCCATTGAATAAGTGCTTAGGTGACACGCACAAGTTTATCTTTTCGTTCTATCAGGTCTCGTGAATAAGGCTCTTTCATCATTTATGAGTCACTATGTTTGTACATTCTTTCCTTTCTTGCCTTTGACGCTTTGTGTATATTAGGGAGGACATGTCAGTCGAAGGGCACGAAGTCTCAACCTTCCGAGTACGCGAGTTAGAATCCTAGGCTTATGGTGGTTTGGCTACTTGGGAAATTCCTATAACATTCAATGGCCTTTATGAGTAGAGGGAGGATCCAAAGAGATTTGGGGATCTCTCCATGATAAGAATGCCCCCTTCATGCTTCTTAGACTAACTTTGGTAGTGAGTCAATCTCGTAGGTAACTCGTTGCTTCGACTTTAGAAATAAACTTAAGATTGGGCTTGCTTGGGGACAAGCAAGGAGAAGGTTTGAGGGTGTTGATGTGTTAGTTATGTGTGTGTCTACATATGGCATTCTTATTCTTGTTTTGAGGTGTTTTATGCTATATTAGGTGTATTAGTATAGCTTTTGTGTTATACTTGAGCATATTAGGCTTTAGATGTCTGTGGTAGAGCTTAAAGCATAAATGCTACAGTAAAGTGCACTTAACATTTCTTTTAGGTGAGATTTGGAATAATGATGGGAGATTAAAATGATGAAGACATGATGATGAAGCCAAGCCAAAGGTGTTTTGGATGAGAAGAAAGCAAGAAGATTGCATTTGCAAGCTCCCAGACGAAAAACAGAGTAACTTGGCGAGACCAAGTGCAACGGGAGCCAAATTTGGAGCTTGCAACCAAAAGGGACATGGACTAAGTTTGTACATCTTTATGGGGTGAAAAAGATGAATAAAATGGCTTGGGAGATTCCTGGAAGTGGTACAAAGCCATAGAAAAAACTGCATATGAATCGGAGCCAAAACGAAGCCGAACGGAGCAAAATAAGAGGAGCTGATTGAATGCCCTTCATAGAGGTGGTGCACCGGCTCACTAGGCCGGTAATACCAGTGGGAAACCATCTTTTGGCGGAATAGAGGTCCCTTGATACTGGTGCAACTGTTAGGTGTTCTAGTAGTCACTGAAAATTGGCTATATAAGCCCTCTATTTGCCATTTTATAGAAGAACAAGTTATATTCTTTCACACCCATCTCCTGAACCCTAATTCCTCTCTCACCAACCTCCAACACATACACTCACACACTTTTCACCTAGATTCAACTTGTAATTAGGGTTTAACACTTGTAATTGGAAGATCAAGACAAGGATTTCAAGAGCAAAGCTAAGCATGAAAGGGAGGTTTATCTTTCTCCTTTTGTACTTAGTTTTCTCTATGTCAGAATAGATCTTTTATGGGTGACTGAAGCTTTTATTATTGGTTGATGGAGTACTACTTTGCTATCAGATTTTGACAGTTTAATATATATGTCTACTTTTAATACTTCAATGGCTATTTACATACATGTCTATGTGTTTGTTGATATGTCTAGGTGAAAGAACATATATATTTAGAGGCTTGATTCCTATTTAACACTTCCAAATCATTGTATGAGCATGTCTAACTATTTATGTAGTGATTCCATGAAGTGGGTCTTATAGTTATTGATGTGTCGTGATTTTGTGTACGTTTATGTTGTTATTTGCCCATATTTAAGAGGTGTTAAGTGCTTATGAAGATGCATTAGTGTATTTTTTATGTTAAGAATAGGGTTACTCGTAAACAATTGTACATATTGAGTTGAAGAGACAAATTGTTACACTAATTGCTTGATTTTAATGATTTGGGTGAACTTTGGGTTAAGATTGAGATTAGACGGTGATGGGTGATGAAGATGGGAGATGCACGAGTCAAAGAGAGAAGGAGGAAGAAATTTAGCCAGACGACCTAGAAGAAGGAGCCGGTCGACCGGCCACTCCAGAGAGATGCCCAAAATAGCCAGACGACTACCCCTCCAAAGCCAGTCGACTGGCTAGGTCGACCGGCAGAGTGTAGATGCTGATATAAAAAAATTTTTAGACTTAAAAAGGGGAATTTTTGAAGAAAAATTTGGAGAAACCCAATACATACCCATCACACACATACGAAAACCCCTAATCTCATCACCTCTCACACAAATAATCACACATTTTATCACCTAGAAGCAAGTGGATTTAAAGGGTTTTCAGACATTTTGGATTCAAGTTCGCTTAAGAGCTTTGTACAAGATTCGCTAGGATGAAAGGGAAGCTTCATAATCTCTCTTTCATTCTATCTCTTATTATTATTGAGTAGGCTTGTGTGGGGTGATTTAGCTTATGTAATGGATTAAATATATACTCTTATTATATTATGATATGGAATTTGATGGCTGAATATATACATGTTCTGATTTTCTTGTTCAAATGGTTATTTTCTCATTCACATCTAAGTGCTTGATAAAATGACTAGATGAGTTACATGTGTATAAACTGAAGTCTATTTCTTACTAAACACATCTAATCCATGCTATAATCTTGTTGATGGGTTTATATGTGGATGCTATGAAGTGGGTATTACTTATATTCATGTCTTTATATATATTTGCATGCCTAGTAATGAATATGACTTCAATAACACATACATGTTGGTTGCTTATCGCTTTTAATGGTGTAATATGAGCATGACAATGTTTGGTAGTAGAATAGATCCTATTATTCACAAACACCCTGGCCAAGAAAATGTATGAATGTGCTAGCAAGTCAAAATTCAACTATAGTGACCTTAGAATGACGGCAAGTAATTTAGGGCTATACTAGGCCTAGTCTCCTTTGGCTTTAAATCTAGCCAATAGGTTTTAGGATAGGTTTAATTGACTTTAATGACACTAGGTCTTGGCTTTAAATCTAGCCAATGGTTTACGTGCTAGGATAGGTTCATTCTAAGTTACCTAGAAAGCTAATTAGTCAATCTTAAGGCCCTAGGTCATAAGGACCACGCCGTAGCTCTAGGAGGCGCCACCTAGGGATGGACCTACACCAAGTCCTAGGGGGAAATTAGGACACTAATTTAGCAACCTAGTTAAGAGCAATTACTAAAGTAAGCCATCATCCTTTAATCCTATAGCATCTGAGTATAAAATCACCCATTCATAAGTTGAAGTCACCGTAACACCTTTGCATTTGTTGGTTCCCTCTAAATTAACTTGTCCCCCACTTTCCATTCCAACTTTTCATTCCCATAGTTTAGTTTTATTTTCTCTAGCTAGAGCTCCCAATAGTCAAAAATCCCAAAAATAGATAGTTTAAGTTTCCTTTTAGGCACACTCTAGAACACACACATAGAATCCATCTCGACATAGCCTCCTTGTGGAATCGACCCCGCACTTGCATACACTATACTATATCGATCTGTGTGCTTATGGGTCTTTAGAGCTTGTACTCGAGAGATGACTATCAACTTCTTGGCACCGTTGTTGGGAAGGCAAGGTGGTTTGCATTCTTTGTTTGTGTGTTTTGGTAGTTGCTTTTCTTCTTTTCTTTCTTTTCCTTTATAGTTTATTTATTTAATTTTTTTCTTATCTTGTTTACTATATATATTTGCTTGCTTTAGTTCATGTTTATCTATTTTAGCTCTTTTTTTTTTGTTTTTAGTAGACTTTCTAGGATTGTGGTTTATTTGTTGTAGTTTTAGGAGTATTAAAGTTTTTGGGGGTTGAAGTGGCCAAAGTTAGGATAGTTTGTGCATGCTGGGTAGGAGATTCCTTAGAAATCCCCTAGTTCCTTTTAATCTCGAACCTAATAGAATTGCAAGACATTTTAGGAATTTAGGAGATCTTCTTGAGGAGATGGCCTCTCCCAATCATCCTCCTAATCCCCAATGAATCCCATTCCACCTCATGATCAACTTGGGCATCAAGCCCAAGATCATTTTAGACGAGAGCTCTATAGACCGAATCCACCCATAGATGAGGAACCCACTCTTAGTCTAATTTGGCTATTCAAATTCCGGGTTTAGGGGAGACGAATTTCAAAATTAAGCCTAATATGTTGGCTATGATTCCTTCTTTCTATGGAAGAAGCAATGAGAGTCCTTTAGATCACATCACTGATTTTATTGAGATGAGTTCCACTATCCATGTCCCCAATTTCTCTTAAGAGGTCATACATCTAAGATTTTTTCCTTTCTCTCTTAAGGACAACGCCAGCGCTTGGTTGCATTCCTTGCCTAACGGTTGCATTACTACATGGGCTGAGCTTCAATCTAAGTTCTTTCAAAAATTTTCTCCATGGCCAAGACAGTTGACCTTAGGACCGCTATTATGACTTTCTCCCAACGTGATGTAGAATCCTTTCATGAGGCTTGGGAGAGGTTCAAGGATCTTCTTAGATAATGTCCGCACCACGGGTACGGCAATCATGACCTAATGCAATACTTCTTTCGATGTTTAAATGAACAAAATAGGATGATGGTCAATGCTACCTCCGGTGGTGGCTTTTATCTTTTGAGACCAATTGAGGCATGGGAGAAAATAGAGTTGATGGCCAAAATTCTTTTCAAAATTTTTCTATGGAAAGGTCTAGTCAGGGAGGTGACAAGAGAAGTGTCAGTGCGGTTGGAGTTTCTTTAGATTTACCCGTTAAGGTTGAGGCTTTGACGAATAAGCTAGACCAATTCATTTCTTTGTCTCTTTCATCCCAAGGTCATAGGACTAGTTCCGTAGGTTCTTCCTCTACCTCTTTAGTTGTTGAGGTTTATGCATTGTGTTCCGAGTCATCTCATGAGACTCTAACTTCCCTTTAGCATCCTAGTTTTTCGAATTCACGAAAGAGCAAGTGTGTGCCACTCAAGGTTACTCTCGTGAGTACAATCTACACTCGAACACATACAATTCGAGTTGGAGGGACAACCTAAAATTTTCTTGGAGACAAGGTTAGCATGAGTCTAGTTCACATCCTTAGGTTTCACCTCAGTAGCCACCTCGTCCTCAATATCCCCCATGTTTCTATCATCTTAATCAGCCCCATCTCACTAGTACTCCTTAACCTCAAGCTTTACTTGCTTCTTCTAGTAGCCAGTTCTTAAGTACTGATGTGATGAAGTTAATGTAGTTTATTCAGAATCAACAATAGGCATTAACTAGCCAGCAGCAGGAGTTAGTTGATAATAGGTAAGAGATGGCTAGCTGTAGGCAGTAGATGGCAAGTTTGAGACACAATTAGGATAGATTTCTATCCCTGAGAAATTGCCTTCTCAACTAGAGGTGAACCCTAAAGTTCAGTCTTGTTCCCCCACTGATACCACTTATCCTTCTTAGGCACACAATAAGGCCGTCACTACTCTTAGGAGTGGTAGGGTAATAGATAATAGGGTAGGAGTTGAATTTTCAGTACTGGCACCTAGTGGTCTTTCTGAGTCTAGAACACCACATAGTAACCCTGTTGAGGGAAATTCTAGAGAGGGTCCTGTTGAGAGAGCTGAGCCTATTAGAGGCTATGGATAGAGTAGTACTTCCCACTCTTATCGGGAGAGAAAAGAGCCTATTGATGATTCCTATATGTCTAAAGATGTTGCAACTAGAGTTCCCTTCCTATCCACCTTAGAGAGACCTACACCTAGTGAGGATTCTAGGTTTTTCAAGGTTTTAGAGCACTTTAATAACCTTAAGGTCAATCTTCCTTCGATAGATGCGATCCTTTCCATTCCCTCATATTCTAAGTTTTTTAAGGATCTTTGCACAAAAAAGCGGTCATCGAACGTTCCAAAGAAGATGAGGCTTACGAAGAAAGTGAGTAGTATTTGGACTTCCGGCCTTTCAGCCAAATGAGAGACCCCGGAGCTTTCACCATTCCTTGTAGGATCCGTGAGACCCAGATTGGTCACACCTTGTTAGATTTAAGGTCTAATGTGAATCTCATTCCCTATTATGTTTATCAGTAGCTAGGTTTAGGTGAGCTATCTCCTACACATGTTACTCTTCAGCTAGCTAATAAGTCCGAGCGTAGACCTAGGGGTGTGATAGAGGACGTTATGGTTTAGGTAGATGAGTTCATGTACCCTGTTGACTTCATAGTGTTAGATATGGATTCAGAACATGAATCTAGACATTCTATACTCGTTCTCCTAGGTCACCCCTTTCTTACTACTGCAAATGCTATCATTCATTTTAGGTTAGGGTTATTAGAGATGAAATTTAAGAATTTGAAGTCTACTATAAAGATTGTCGAGGCGATGAATAGAGCTAGCATAAGAGGAGAAGAGGATGGAGAAGAGTGATTTAGGGTGGATGTGATTGATTCTTGTACCGAGGACTTTGTAGAGAGGACTATGATCAATGGAGAAGAATTGAGGAAGTTTGGGGAATTGTTGTCTAGTTTTGATTTAGACGCCTAAGAGCAGAAATGTATAGCTTCTACCTCTATAGTTGAGAGCTCTTTGATTGATAAATTACTTGAGATTATTTGTTCTAGTCATAATTCTAGTGATGTTCCCATTGACAATATTGAGGTTGAGTCGTTCTTGGTTAAGTCTAGCCCATCGTTAAAGCTCAAACCCCTTCCCGATCATTTAAAGTACGCTTTGCTAGGCCCTAGTGGGACCCTTCTGGTCATCATAGCTTCCGATCTTGCTAGTGAGCATGAAGAGCATCTCTTAGATGTTCTTAGGAAAGCTATAGGGTGGAAAATTGATGATTTGAGGGTATTGACCCTTCGGTTTGTATGCATCGTATTCACCTTGAAGATGAAGCAATTCCTTCTAGGGAGATGCAAAGGAGGCTAAACCCACACATGAGCTAAATAGTTAAGAAAGAGATCATTAAGCTTTTAGATGCAAGCATTATCTATTCGATCTCTAATAGTGAGTGGGTTAGCCCGATCCAAGTTATCCCCAAGAAGTCCAGGATCACAATTGTGAAGAATGAGAAAGAAGAGCTAATCCCTAAACGTACCTCCACGGGGTGGAGAGTTTGTATTGATTATAGAAAGCTCAACTCCAAAACTAGGAAGGATCATTTCCCATTGCCTTTTCTAGACCAGATTTTAGATAGAGTAGCTGGGCATAGTTGCTATTGTTTTCTAGATGGCTATTCAGGTTATAATCAGATTCTTGTATTTCCCGAGAACTAGGAGAAGACCACCTTTACTTGTCCCTATGGAATTGTTGCCTATCAAAGAATGCCTTTCAGTCTTTATAATACCACAGCGACTTTCCAAAGGTATATGATGGCCATTTTTAGTGACATGATTGAGAGGCATTTATAGATATTCATAGATGATTTCTCAGTCTTTGGCGATAGTTTCGAAGAGTGCTTAAGTCACCTCTCTTTAGTCTTAGACTGATATATGGAGAAGAATCTAGTGTTGGGAGAAATCCTTCTTCATGGTGTAAAGAGGGATAGTGTTGGGTCACATAGTTTCATCTAGTGGTATTCATGTTGACCCAGCTAAGGTAGAATTGATTGAACTTCTCTCGTGGAACTTCTCTCTTGAGTTTCTTTTCTTTGACCACCATTGACCGCTATTTTTCCACCATCTTCCACGCCTTCTATGGGGAAGAAGAAAAGATCAATTGCCTTTAAAACTAGAAAGAGTGCTAGAATAGCTTCAAAGTTTGATGCTCAACTTTTTGAAGAGGAAGATGATTGTACTTCGAACTCCATTATAGATCTCAAATCAGTTTGTGAAGCTTTAAATTCTTGCTCAAACTCGACTAAAATTCCTTGCAAGCACGAACTTGAGCAAAACTTGGATTACACTAAGAAGGAGCTCGTGAAAAGTTTAGGTCAAAAAGGTGCTTCTTCCTTAAATTCTTTGGAGACTGGAAGCTCTTAAAGCTCGGGTTTTATGGCTGCTAGTTTCTCAAATCCAAGCAACACTCGAGTAAGTACTCAAAGTGAGCTCAAGTTAAAGGAGTTCTCTCCTTCCTCTCTCAACACTTATGTCCAGCATGCCAAGGAAGACACAAATGCAATGCTTGCTCAACACAAAAGCTTCATGGTCACCTGGATCTAAGCTCTAAACATATTCATCTTTCTCCTAAGCAAATTGGTATTCCTTCTCACCCTTACAGTATGGAGAATAATGTTCTAACTTCAAAACAACTTTTTAATCTCGATTTGAAGGAAAACTTTAACAAATTTGGAGCTCAAATGGTTCAAATTGATTCAATCGAAGAGTAAAGAGAAGAAGACAACTTCCAGTCCTTACCCACTATTCAAAGCACATTGCCTACTAGTTCCATAACTTTAGTTGCACATATTGGTATTGTAGCTAGTAATAATGGATCTTTTCTTGGACAAAACCTCCCTTGGCCGACAACTCATCTAGGGGAATGTACTACCCAACTGCTTCTCTTAAAAATGCGACAGCACATTACCCCACTCCAGGTAATGGCATTCCCCCAAATAGCATTTCTCCTTCCCAAGATTTTCATTCGGCCCATTGTGCACAACACCCCTCATTTATGCATGCCTTGGCTACCTATAGGATCGATAATATTACATGTGGTCTATGCTAGTCCACATTTTCAAAAATACTGCCAAGAAAACATGCTAGAAAAATAAAATAACCATATAACACACACAAGAACATCCTTAAGAATATATAGAACATAGCTAGTATTTGTAAAATATGTAAAGCAAACCTCTTGAAGTGTGGGACCTTTGATGAAGCTAAAACTGTCATCAGCTTTGTTCCCGCTCACTAACAAGGCCACCAAAAAAAATTTTACTATAAGGGTGTCGCAATATGCAACTCCTTAGTCTTCTTTCCTATAGTTAAAGAGACGTTTCTTAAGAAAATAGCCTCTTGTGTGGGAAGAAGCAAAGTAATATACTCCTGAAAATCTAGAGCAGAAAATCACACAATAAGTGTCTACTATGTGTTGTAGTATTTTCTTGCCAAAATGGAAGATATCAACTACAAAATTTTTGGATGCTAGAAATGGTTTAAGGTCTTACCTATTTATAGAAAAAATTTGGCACCTAAACCTTGTAAACTTTCCATGTGGGAAATTTTTTCCTAGTAGTAAATGTTTGACATATGTCATAGAAGTTACTTGTACAATTTGAATTTTTCATGGAAGTTACTTGTACAATTTGAATTCATTATGTAGTAACTTTCTAGCACATGTCTTGGAAGATTGGGTCAAGCCCATAATCCAAGCCCAACACATAGTCCATAATCCATGTGGAGGCCCAAGCCCAATAAGAAAACATCCAAGCCTAATTAGGTTATCTTGGACTCTAATGAAAGCCCAAACCCAATTCTAAGCTTTGGCCCAATAAGGGCTACTACCACAATATGGAATTTGCTCTTTCAAGATTACTCTCTCAAAGTTATTTAAACTAGGGAAGGGACTAAGAAGACACGATTAAACCGTGGCTTCCAAAAATAGTTAAAAATGTCCTTGCCCGATCTAGGCAACATAATAATAATTATTTTTAACTCCGATCTATTCCACCATAAGATCAAAGTTGCACTACAAGAATAATTGCTCTTATCCAAAAACTTATCACAAAAAAATGGGAACTTTGTCTTTGACCTACTAAATAATCGATCATAATGCCCCTCTATGTATACCTACGACTAAGGCCGGTCCTTTGGCCTGTGTACTATCACCTTCTTAGCTGCATCTTTTCTTTTGGGTCTTTTGTCCTATTACCAACCATCTTTGGTCATGGAATCTCTTGATCTTGGGAGCGACAGTCAAGCCATATGACCAATACACCCATAAAGGTAGTATCACTAGATCTAGATTCGGATGATAAATATGGACAATCCTAAAGGGGGCACATAGCTTCCATATTGCATATACGTGTTCCAATTAATTAGAACTTAGCACTCAGTGCATAAGGCTGTTGACCTTAATAAAGTAAGATCTCACCCATAGTAAATCAAAGTACTAAACTTTAACTTCATTATTTCATCCCCATATGCTCAAGATTAAGAGCGAGCAATGATCATTTAGTAACAATGAGTATCTTGTTTTCTTTCTTTGATAATACGTCTCTAGAAAACATACTCATAATGGTCCTGTCAAATACGTGACAAACGTACTATTGAGACAAATCTGGAAAGTCCTCCAATGACCTAGGTAGATCACCCTCAACGAGGAGACTTACTCAATATAACCTTATCTCGGTTGAGTGCCCAACACTACCATTCAGTTAGAGACTCAATTTATGATGTGACTAAATCTAGACTTGGACCTACTGTGCATCCAATCTCAATGCGCACCTAAGTCATTAATTCAAGTCAATATACCTTTATAAATACATCAATATAACGTACCAGAGATAATATGTAAAGAACTCATAATGCCATTTATTAAAATGATTATACATTATTTAACATCCAAAACGTTATATACAAGTGAGCTTTAGGGCATACTAATCCTAACACTACCATCGTGGAAGCTTCCCGCACCCCACATGCCAAATTGGACTCACCTCTAACTCACACTCAAAATCAATGAGCTCCTCCTTTCTTAGATGGGATAAGCGTGATTGACCAAATTGCTCTCCAACCTGATGTTCAACATTTAGAAAATTAGAATTTGGGTTTTTCTCTAAGTACCTTAAAAGATGAATTAAATCTTGCAACTTTTGAAGACTTCCCAACACTATCTCGAGTACACTTTGAATGTAAGATTGCTATCCAAGACATTCCTGGACAGTCTCCAAACTTGAGGAATGAAGATGCTTTGAATGCTCGGGAGAAAAACAAAATTGAAGCAAATCGTATAGCTATATTTCAGCAAGGAATTTCTTCTAATTTGCCGCAGAAAAATGCAACTTAACAAGCTTAGAATGGCAACAAAGATTGGCAAAATGAACATATATAGGTAATTTATCTAACTCCTTTAAGCTTGTTTTCATTGAGACTTTTGTTGAAAATGATTTATAGGGGTTGTCTCACTAGAGGAAGGGTTTGTTGAAGGTGATTATCATTGGCAACATTGTCTAATTGGTCAATTCTTGGGCAATCCCCCACCTTTTTTCCTTATTAGAAGAATGGTTGACTTTCATTGAAAGAAATTTGGGAGAGTTGATATGGACACCGCTAAGAATGGTTTCTTCATTTTCAAGTTTGAGAATGAAACTTTTTGTGACCAAGTGTTGGAGCAAATATGGCATATTCACCATAGACCACATCTACTTAGGAGATGGGATCCTAATGTGCAAATGATACAATTCAGTTGGGATAAGGTTCTAATTTGGGTAAAGCTCTATAATGTTCCATGTTCTTTAATCACACAAAAAGGCTTGAGATATATTGCAAGTACCCTTGGCAATTCACTTTATATGGACAAATTGACGGAATCCCGTACTTTTGTTGGCTTTGCATGGGTTTGTATTGAGATGGACCTCTCCAAACATATCCCAAATTGCGCTTATGTGAAACTTAGAAATGGTGAGTACGCCAAAATTGATATAGAATATGCATGGAAGCCTTGTTCCTTGTGCAAAATTATGGGGCATTCTCTTTCATCTTGTCCTCATGCTCCTAAAGCCACTCTTCACCCTCATACTACTGGAATTGAAAGAAAGGAAAGTGAATGGAAGAATTCAAAACCAAAGAAATTTTGGAGGAAATCTACGAATGTGAATCCGACTCCATTTGTTGTGCCTCTCTCAAGCCTAGAGATGGCCCTACTTCTAAAGGAAACAATGGCCTTCCAGCCCAAACAACAAAAAATTCCATAGGTTGTAATAGATTTGTTATATTTGAGAAAGAAGAGCTCGATTCTAGTGATGCACAGGTTGATCATAAGAATGGAAAAGAGAATGAAATGCAAGAGATGATTAAAGCAACTGAAAATGCCATTGATAGTCAAAGAGTTTAATGCATTCGGCAAGTCTTGGTGAGAAAGGAGATGGTGAGCACTTGGCTACTATTGAGAGAGTTGTTGACTGCAAGACTAAAGGAAATACTATTGATGGGCCGTCCAATTCACCACTTGTCCATGACCATTGATCCTTCTTGTGTTGTTGGTTTTCTTTGATGTTCTTAACATTATTCGTCGTTGGCTGTGTTTTTTGTGTCTTTTCTCCTTTTTCTTTATTTCATACCCTTTGTCTTGTCATCGATTTCTATGTTGTATCTTTGACTTGGAGGAGTATGGATGGGTCTACCAATTTGCGATTGAAATAAAAATTTCTCACGTACCCCCGCAAAAAAAAAGGTTGAATTGATTGATAAGTTACCTGTTCCTAAGTGTGTCAAAGATGTTAGAACTTTTCTAGGACATGTAAGATTCTGCCATAGATTCATTAAGGATTTTAGCCACATTGCACGTTCCTTGTCCAAGCTTCTAGCACAAAATGTCCCTTTTGACTTTCAGCATAAGTGTGTTAGGGCTTTCAATAAGCTTAAATCCTTATTGTCTACATCCCCGATTATTCAACCACCTAATTATAGTCTCCCATTTGAGGTTATGTGTGATGCATCATACTATGCAATAGGAGTTGTTTTAGGTCAATGGAGAGATAAGTTGCCTTATGTTATGTACTATGCTAGCAAGACTCTTGATAAAGCCAAAAAGAACTACATTACCACAGAAAAAGAGCTTCTAGTAGTAGTCTTCTCCCTTGACGAGTTTAGGTCGTACATCCTAGTGTCTAAGGTGATTGTATACACTGTTCATGTGGTGTTGAGGTATTTGTTAGCTAAGAAAGAATCTAAGCCCTGCTTGATTAGGTGGTTGCTCCATCTTTAAGAGTTCGATGTTGAGATCCGAGATAAAAGGGATAGAGAAAGCTTAGTTGCGGATCATCTTTCTCATCTTATTAGTGAGTCTTCTAGTGATCTTTCCCCTTTCCATGATTTATTCCCCGATAAACAATTGTTTTCCATCTCTTATCATACGCCTTGGTTTGCTCATATTGTCAATTATTTTGCCACAGGGCATTTTTCTTCCCATTGGGAGAAGAGAGAAAGAGATAGGTTCATAACACAAGTTAGGAATTTCTTTTGGGAGGATCCCTATCTTTTTAAAGTGTGTACGGATCAAGTGATTTGTTAGTATGTGCCTAAGGATGGGTTTGAGAGCACGTTGATTATGTGTCATGATGAGGGGTGTGGGGGTCATTTTAATGGGAAGATGATCATCGTAAAGGTCTTGCAATATGGACTATTTTGGTCCACTCTCTTTAGGGATGCCTAAGAATATTGCAAAAAATGTTTTAGATGTCAACAATCCCGGTCCATTTGTAGGAGAAGCATAATGCCTTTATCCCCTATTCTTCCATATGAATTGTTTGATATTTGGGGTATAGATTTCATAGGTCCATTTCCACATTTCTTTGGGTAATAATACATTTTAGTGGCCGTTGATTATGTGTCCAAATAGGTTGAGGCTATTCCCACACTTACTAATGACCATAGGGTAGTAGTGAAAATCATCAAGGAGAACATTTTCTCTAGAATTGGAGTCCTTAGGGTCTTAATTAGTGATGGGGGTTTGCATTTTTGCCATAGGACTTTAGAGGCTTTGTTGAAGAGACTTTCGGTCACCCGTAAGCTTACTACTCCTTATCGCCCGCAAACTAGTGGAAAAGTAGAGGTGTCCAATAGAGAGATTAAATACATGTTAAAGAAAACGGTTAGGCCCGATAAGAGAGGTTTGTCTATTAGGCTAAATGATACTTTGTGGGCCTACTGTACTGCCTTTGAGACCCCCATTGGTATGTCTCTATATAGATTTGTTTATGGGAAAGCTTGTCACTTGCCGATAGAACTAGAGCATAGAGCTTATTGGACCATCAAAGCCTCAAACTTTACAAGGATAGGATGAAGAGAATTCATGATAAACACATTATTAAGAAACCATTCTCTTCCTCCAAAGTTTGGTTGTTTACTGCACGATTGAAACTCTTTCTAGGTTAGCTCAAGATAAGATGGGATGGTGCATATGAAGTGTTGGTTGCCTATCCTTTCAGAGTGGTTAAGATCAAGGACTTGAAGGATGACTAAGATTTAACGGCGAATAGGCAACACCTGAAGCTTGCATATGTTCTGAGAATGGCTCATGTGGAAGTTTTAATGCTTTAGGATCCCATCTATGAACAATGAACATGAGTTAGTGATTGCCTAGCTGACGGCATGGTGGTTAGCGCTACTAGGAGGCAACCTAGGTTCAATTTTGTAATTTTGCATTTATTTCACTTTCTTTCCTTTTTATTTTCTTTCTTTTTTTTTTTTCATTCAGCACCAAAGTATTGAATCCTAATCCTTTGTCCTATAAGATATACCATTGCTTACAATTGCACATGCCAATGCAAGCCATAGGCAATACTACTAATCTTGTTTTGTTGGTGAGTGTTTGTGAACTATGAGTCATAGAGTTAGTAGTATGGTGATTTATCATTGGCATGAAAAGCTTTGAAGAAAATGCAATGTTTTATCTGTCTTTTCTCCACTTCTTCCCTTTATTCCTACCCCATTCCCTCTACCCTTACTTGTTTCGTGATGCCATTTTTCTTGTTTATGTGCTTTGCTTTATTTTTTTGAGGATAAGCAAAGTTTAGCTTTGGGGTGTGGGAGTTTGGTTGTCTTATTATATGTCTTGCTTAGGGTAGATTGCATCATGTGCTTAAAAATGGTGAAAAATTTTTGATTGCAATGCATGTAAAGTCATTTATTTCTTTGTTGATCATTGTGTTGGCTATTATGATTGACTCTATTGATTTGTGAATATGAGATGCGTTGTAGGGAAATGAATAGAGTGGTTTGAAAGCTAAGACTTGGAAGGGATGCCCGTCAAAGTCATGGAGAGTGATGACCTTTAAAGAATGACCCTTATAGCCACCCCATAGCTTAGTAGGAAAAAGTGTTGAAAAAGGGTTGTTGATATGAATGCCCCTTCTTTGATTGGTTCTTTTTGATATGCCAAAGCCTTTCTTTTTGTTTGAATACAATGCAAAGCATGAAAAATCCAAAAAAATTGAAAAAGGCAAAACGGTACAAAAATTTCAAAAGAAAAGAGAGAAGAAAAGAGAAAAAGCCAAAGGCACCAAAAAGTTTTGTGAATAAGTGCATAAGTGACACAATATCAACCTAGCAAATTCTATCATCTTTGTAGATTTGTCAATAAGGCTTTTTATAAGCCATTGTATTTGTATATTTTCTCTTTTTGTCTTTAAGGCTTTGTGCATGTTTGGGAGGTCATAATAGTTGAGGGGGCACGAAATATTAACATCCCAAGTACGTGAGTTAGAATCCTAGGCTAGTGGTGGCTTAGCTACTTGGGAAATTTCCACAATGAACGAGACCCCTTATGAGTAGAGGGAAGATCCAAAGAGGCTTAGAGATCTCTCCACGATAGGAATGGTCCCTTTATGCTTCTTAGACTAACTTTGATAGAGAGTCAATCCCTTAGGTAACCCTTTGCATCGATTTTAGAAATAAACTTAAGATTGGATTTGCATGGGAACAAGCAAAGAGAAGGTTTTGGGGTGTTGATGTGTTGTGTTTTTTATGTGTGCTTACATTGTTATTTGCCCATATTTAAGAGGTGTTAAGTGCTCTTGAAGATGCATTAGTGTAGTACTTATGGTAAGAATAGGCTTAAGCGTAAACAATTGTACATATTGAGTTTAAGAGACAAACTGCTACACAAATTGCTTGATTTTAATGATTTAGGTGAGCTTTGGGTTAAGATCGAGATTGGACGTTGATGGGTGATGAAAATGGGAGATGCACAGGTCAAAGAGAGAAGACCAAAGGCTGAAAAGACAAAAAATGGAGGAAGAAAGTTAGCTGGACAACCTAGAAAAAGAAGCTAGTCAACTGGCTAGGTCGATGGCCACCCCAGAGAGATGCCCAAAATAGCCAGACGACCAACCCTCCAGAGCTAGTCAACAAGCTAGGCCGACCAGCCAATCTAGATGGTATCACCAAAAAGTCTGTCGAGTTAAGAGGAGAAGCCTCAGCAGAGCGTAAATGCTAATATGAAAACACAATTTTCAGACTTAAAAAAAGGAAATTTTTTGAAGAGGAATTTGGAGAGACCCAATACATATCCATCACACACATACACACATAAAACCCTAATCTCATCACCTCTCACACACACTATCACACATTTTATCACCTAGAAGCAAATGGATTTAGAGGGTTTTCAAACATTTTGGATTTAAGTTTGCTCAAAAGCTTTGTACAAGATTAGCTAGGATGGAAAGGAAGCTTCATAATCTCCTTTTCATTCTATCTCTTTTTATGATTGTGTAGACTTGTGTAGAGTGATTTAGCTAATGTAATGGGTTAACTATATACTCTTATGATATTATGATATGGGATTTGATGGCTGAATATATACGTGTTTTGATTTTCTCATTCAAATAGTTATTTTCTCATTCATGTCTAAGGGTTTGATAAAATGCCTAGATGAGTAGCATGTGTATAAACTGAAGTCTATTTGTCACTAAACACATCTAATCCATGGTATAATCATGTCTATGTGTTTATATGTGGATGTTATGAAGTGGGTAATGCTTATATTCATGTCTATACGTATATTTGCATGCCTAGTAATGAATATGACTTCAATAACGCATACATGTTGGTTGTTAATCACTTCTAATGGTATAATCCGAGCATGATGATGTTTGATAGTTGAATAGATCCTATTATTCATGAACACCTTGGCCAAGAAAATGTATGAATGTGCTAGCAAGTCAAATCCCGATGTAGTCACCTTAGAATGATGGCAAGTAATTTAGGGCTAGCCTAGGGCGAGTCTCCTTTTGCTTTAAATCAAGCCAATAGGTTTCATGATAGGTTTAGTCGACCTTAGTGACACTAGGTCTTGGCTTTAAATCCAACCAATGGTTTAGGTACTCAGGCAGGTTCATTCTAAGCCACTTGGGAAGCTAATTAGTCACTCTTAAGGCCCTAGGTCATAAGGACCACGCCATAGCTCTAGGAGGTGCCGCTTAAGGACAGACTTGCACTTAGTCTTAGGGGGAAATTAGAACACTAATTTAGCAACCTAGTTAAGAGAAATTACTAAAGTAAACCATCATTCTTTAATCCCACAGTATCCGAGTATAAAATCATCCATTCATAAGTTGAAGTCACCCTAACACCTTTGCATTTGTTGGCTCCCTCTAGATTAACTTGTCCCCTACTTTTCATTCACATAGTTTAGTTTAATTTTCTCTAGCTAAAGCTCCCGATCATCCAACATCCTGAAAATAGATAGTTTAGGTTTCCTTTTAAGCACACTCTAGAACACACACATAGAATCCATCTCACAATATAACCTCCCTGTGGCATCGACCCTGTACTTGCATACACTTTACTCCATCATTCCGTGCACTTGCGAGTCTTTAGAGCTTGCACTCTTGAGACGACTGTAAGCTATGTATGTCTATGTGTGTTTTTACATACCTTAATATCAATTTTAGCCTCCATGACATACATGTTGGATTCTAATTGACACGTCTCTCTAGTGCAAGCTTTAAAGACCCACAAGCGCATGGATCGGTGTAGCAAAGTGTATGCAAGTGCCGGGTCGATTCCAGAGGGAGGCTATGTTGCGAGATAGATTCTACATGTGTGTGTTCTAAAGTGTGCCTAAGAAAAAGCTAAACAATCTATTTTTGGTATTTTGGATTTTTGATGGTTGGGAGCTCTAACTAAAACGGATTAAACTAAACTATGGGAATGGAAAGTGGGAAACAAGTTAATCTAGAAGGACTAACAAATGGAAAGGGGTTAGGGTGACTTCAACTTATGAATGGTTGATTCTATACTCATGTGCTATGGGATTAAACAATGATGGCTTACTTTCATAACTACTCTTAACTTGGTTGCTAAATTAGTGTCTTAGTTTCCCCCTAGCACTCGGTGTGAGTCTGTCCCTAGTCGGTGCCTCTTAGAGCTACAACGTGGTCCTTATGACCTGGGGCTTTAAGAGTGACCAATTCGCTTCCTAGGTGACTTAGAATGAACCTACCCTAGTACCTAAATCATTGGCTGGATTTAAAGCCAAGACCTAGTATCACTAAGGTTGACTAAACATATCTTGAAACCTATTGGTTAGATTTAAAGCCAAAGGAGACTTGGCCTAGGCTAGCCCTAAATTGCCTATCATCATTCTAAGGTCACTATAGCGAGATTTGACTTGATAACACATTCATACATGTTCTAGGCCAGGGTGTTTGTGAATAAAAGAATCTACTCAACTACCAAACGTCGTCATGCTCGGATCACACCATTAGAAGCAATTAACAACCATCATGTCTTCGTTATTGAAGCAATTAGAAGCAATTAACGACTAACATGTATTCATTATTGAAGTCATATTCATTACTAGGCATGCAAATATACACATGGACATGAATACAAGCATTACCCACTTCATAGCATCCACATATAAACACGTAGACATGATTATAGCATGGATTAGATGTGTTTAGTAATAAAGATACTTCAATTTATACACGTGCTACTCATTTAGGCATTTAATCAAACACTTAGACATGAATGAGAAAATAACCATTTGAACAAGAAAATCAAACATGTATATATTCAGCCATTTAATCCTATATCATAAGAGTATATAGCTAACCCATTACATAAGTTAAATCACCCTATACAAATCTACTCAATCATAATAAGAGATAGAATGAAAGAGAGTTTATGAAGCTTCCCTTTCATCCCAGCTAATTTGGTACAAAGCTCTTGAGCAGCTTGAATCCAAGAGTTGAAACCCTCTAAATTCTCTTGATTCAAAGTGGTGAAATGTATGAGAGAGTGTGTATGATTTAGATGAAGACTAGGGTTTAGTGTGTGTGTAAAGATCCTCTCTAGATAAAATGTCAAAAAGATTCCCTTTATTTAGTCTGGAAATCGGGCTTTTATATCAGTTTTTCATGAACTGCCAGTCGACCGGCAGCTTCTCCTCTTTGCTCGACCAGCTTTTTTTTGGTGCTCTCTGCACTGGCTGGTCGACCTAGCTGATCGACCGGCTTTGAGGCATGGTCGTCTGGCTATTTTTAGCATCTCTCTAGAGTGGCTGGTCGACCTAATCCTTCTCTTGGGTCGTTCGGCTGACTTCCTTTCTCCATTCTTTGACTTTTCGGTCCCCGATCTTCTGTTTTTGGCCCGTACATCTTCTCTCTTCATTACCTATCGTCATTCAATCTCAATCTTAACCCAAAATTCACTAAATCATTGAAAACAAGCAATTAGTGTAGCAATTTGTCTCTTAAACTCAAATGTACATTTGTTTACGCTTAAGCTTATTCTTATCAAAAGCACTACACTAATAAACCTTTATAAGCACTTAATACCTCTTAATCATAGGCAAATGATAATACAAACACATACAAAAAATCAACACATCACTAATGCATAAACTGGTATGACCTAAATATGTCTAAGTGTTTAGGAGTTTAGGACTAGAATTTTCTTTATATTCATTCGTACCATATTCGAGAACATGTATAATGTGCTTTGTTGTCAGAACCTACTTACATAATGCTGTGATTTATGGTTCTTCAATAATAATTGGGTCTAGTTTAGTCTCCTTTGGCTTTAAACCCAGTCAATAGATGTCAGGCTAGCTTAATTGACCTTAGAAAGCCTAGTTCTTGGCTTTAAACCCAGCCAATGAGTTAGGACCTAGGGTAAGACCAATTATCATCACCTAGGAATGTAATTAGCTAATTTGTGCCTAGTTCATATGGACTGCACTATACTTCTAGGTAGCTAGCACCTAGGGATAAAACCACACCGAGTCTAGGGATTGTAGAAGAGGTTGATTAGATTCTTAGCTTAGACCACTCTTCTTAGAGTAAACCATCAAAGTCAATCCCATTGCAAAGTTAGTACCCAAATCACCCATAGTTAAGCAAATTTCACCCATTGCCCTATTTCTTGTGTCAATTCCCTTTTTACTTGTGTTGGGAAAAAAACATGCAAACACGAAGAATAAGAGAATAAAACGCACACAAGAAAATTACGTGGTTCGGCCTTAAAACCTACGTCTACGGACAGCAGGGAATAATTTATTATTGATCACGAATACTATAAGGTTTACTCTACTTTCTCTTACACACATAACACAATGAGTATTGCCATATATTTATAGTGCAATGGATTACTAAAACCTATTAAGCAGAAAAGGCAACTAATTAATTATGTGCTAAAAAGGTAATAAGCTAATAGGGTAATGTGCACAAAAGGTAATTTTCTATTCTTGTTGCCCAAGAATATAGGCCACATTCAACAAATCTCCACCTTGGCACGTATTCGCTCCAATCAACACACCATTATCTCTGCTGCCAACTGCCTCTAAGGGCTCAATGCTCTGCATCACAAATAGCAACCAAGTCCAAGCAATGCTTGAACTTGTTGACTGGAACCACCTTAGTCATCATATCTGCTAGATTCTCATAGGTAGATATCTTCTACACCGATATGATCTCTTGTGATACAACATCTCTGATAAAGTGATATCTAACGTCAATGTGTTTAGTCCTCTCATGATACATCTGATTTTTCGTTAGATGGATTGCACTATAGCTATCACAAAAGACGGTACTTGTATCTTGCTGCAGTCCAAGATCACGAAGTAGGCCTTGTAACCACATGGCCTACTTCACAACTTTTGCAATTTCCATGTACTCCGCCTCAATAGTCAATAATGCCACAGTAGACTGCAATGTCTCTTTCCAACTGATAGCACATCCAGAGAAAGTAAACACGTAACCCGTCAGAGATTTTCTCTTATCAAGGTCACCCGCAAAGTCTAAATCACAATGATCCACCAACCTCGCTCAATCTCCAGTCATCTAGCTACACAGCAAACCTACATTCGTAGTGCCACGCAAATATCTCATTATCCATTCTACCGCTTCTCAATGTGCTTTCCCAGGTGACTCCACATACCTGCTCACAACACTAACTACACGTGAAATGTCAAGACGAGTACACACCATAGCATACGTCAAGCTGCCAATAGCACTAGAGTATGAAACATGAGACATATGCTCCACTTTCTCCTCAGTTTTAGATGAGAAATCTATAGACAACTTGAAATGAGCAACAAGCAGCACACTTACAGGCTTTGCTTTAACCATCCCAAAACACTCCAGCACCTTCTCAATATAACTTTATTAAGACAAGAACAACTTTCTGGCATTTCTATCCTTGCGAATCTCTGTGCCAAGAAATCTTCTTCGCTGCTCCAAGATCCTTCATCTCAAACTCATCACCCAGCTGCTTCTTTAATTCGTCGATGGTGGGCATGCTTTTAGCAATAATAAGCATATCATCGACATACAACAACAAGTACACAAACGAACCATCTGGAAGCTTATTAAGATACACACAACTGTCATAGGTTTTTATGTATCCAGCGTCTACCATGAATGTGTCAATCTCTTGCATCATGCTGAGGTGATTGCTTCAACCTATACAAGGACTTCTTTAGTTTGAAAACATGGTTCTCGTTACTAGGAATTACGTACCCCTCTGGTTGACTCATGTAAAATTGCTCTTCAAGATCACCATGCAAAAACATTGTTTTCATATCTAGCTGCTTAAGATCTAAGTCATGAAGAGCAACCAAGACAAGAAAAACCCTAATGGAACTATGCTTCACAACTGGAGAGAACACTTCGTTGAAGTCAGCACCCTCTCTTTATGTATAGCCTTTTGCTACCAATCGCGCCTTGTATCGAGGACCTTTAACCCCTATGGTACCTTTCTTTTTCTTGTAAACCCATTTGCAACCAACAACTCGTTGTCCCTTAGGCAAGTTAACAAGCTCCCATGTTTGATTCTTCTAAAGAGACTCAATCTCTTCACTCATGGAACTTACCCACTGAGTAGAATTTTTTCTAGATATAGCCTCTTTGTTCGAATTCAGCTCGTGTCCTTCAATTGCTTTGACAACAGTCAAAGCATAAGCAACAAGATCAGCGTATCCATACCTTTGAGGCTCTCTAATCTGTCACCTTTCTTGCCCAACAGCAATGCTGTACTTCTGTTGTTCAGGCATATTTTAATCGTGCACCTCAGTTGGTTGAGTCGGCTGAATTAGACTGTTACTATTGCTAGATGGAACATTTGGAACATCAGCAAATGCCTCCACCTCCTCTTTGACACTGTAGTCTAAACCAGCCACTGCTTTCTCCTTTTCTTGATCTAATGAAACAGACTCATTGAATGTGACATCCCTGCTGATGAGCAAACCTTGAGACTTTGGATCTGTGCATTACAACCTGTAACCTTTCCTCTAGGACGCATAGCCTAGGAATATGCATTTCTTTGCCCTTGGCTCTAACTTGCCATCCTTCACATGAGCATATACAGGGCAACCAAACACCCTCAATCAAGAGTAGTCAGCAAGCTTACCAGACCATAACTCAAAAGGAGTTTTCAATTCAATAGCTTTGGATGGAGACCTATTCACTAAGTAGCACGTTGTATTAACGGCTTCAGCCTAAAAGTCTTGACTCAAGCTAGAATGGGAGAGCATACAACGAGCTCTCTCCACCAGAGTTCTATTCATGCATTCTACAACTCCATTCTGCTGTGGTGTCCCTACACATCTCACAATGCCATGTTTTCTATAGAACTTATAAACTTTTTATTGCAGTATTCCAACCCATTGTCAGTCCTAAGATGCTTGATCTATTTACCAGTCTGCTTCTCAATCAATGTCTTCCACTTGACAAATGTTAGAAACGCCTCATCTTTAGTTTTCAAGAAGTATACCCACACCATCTAAGAGTATGTATCAATGAAAGTGATATAATACCTTACACCTTTTTTGGAAGGAACTTTATTAGGAACCCATAGATCAAAATGAATGTAATCAAGTGTACCTTTGGTATTCTCCTAACCCTTACTGAACTTCACCCTGGTTTGCTTTTCAAAAACACAATGTTCGCAGAATTCAAGCTTTCCCCTTTTTTGCCTACAAAGCAAATTCCTCTTGCTCAGCTCGGTCCCCTCTTGCTTATATGGCCTAATATTTTCTGCATAACTGTATAGTATCATTATCACTCTCCTTGGATGCAACAACTGCAACACCTGTAACTGTATTACCTTAAAGGACATATAGGCTGCTAGTCATGTTCCCTAGAGCACAATTGCACCTTTGGTCACCTTTAAGACACCATTCTCACTCCGAAATTTGTACCCATGAGAATCTAAACGTCCAAGAGAAATCAAGTTTTTCTTCAACTCCGGTTCATGCTAACACTCGAGAGATCTTGTAATACCATCAAACATCTTGATATTTACGATGCCCATTCACTCCACCTTCAACAAAAGATCATTGCCTACAAAGACTTTCCCTTCTCTTTTGAAATAGGAAGAGAACTAGTGACGCCTAGGACACATATAGAATGTTGTACCAGTATCAAGAATCCAATGATTATGCTACTGTGATGCACTCACAGTCAAAACTTCCCTAGTACTACTCGAGTTCTCCCCATCACTGTCAGCACTCTCCACCACATTGGCTGAATTCTCCACCTTTTTCTTTCCCTTTTTCAGTTTTGGACATTCTTTCTTAATATGACCCTTTTCACCATACTCGAAATAGCGTAGCTTCCTTGCTCTAGATTTTGACCTTGACTTACTTTTCTTTCTACTGGAAAATTCCCCTTTATTCTCCGATCTCCCACTACTCACTAAACCCTTCTCATGAACTTCTTCTCTATGTCCCGGAATATGTGTTTGAAGATCCTTCGATTTTAGTGAAGCAATCACCTTAGGAACACCACCGATCAACTTTGCTCAACACCAGTCAAAGTCAAACCTATTGGTCAAAGTCAACACCATCCTTAAACACGTACTTTGGAGTAGAACATGAAAAACAGAGCCCAAAGACGGACTTAGCAAGTCAAAAAACGTAGGGTAAGACTCTGGTCAAACTTGATCAACCCTTGGTCAATGGTGAACTGTGAAAGTCAAACCCCGGTTAACCCCGGTCAACGTAGTCAAACAGGCCAACTAGTCAGAGTTTTTTTTTTAGGACTAAATCTAAGCCCAAATAAAAGTTCCTTTTTTATTCTTTTGGCCTAAACTAAAACCAAACCCAAAAAAGAAATTTATTATTTTTTTGGCCTAGAACCCAAGCCTAACAAAAAATTAATTAACCCAAGACCCAAGGCCTAGCCAAAATTGGACAAGGCCACTACCCAGGTATGATCCAAATAAACCCAAAGACCCAAAACCTATTAACCCTAAACCAACTTTACAAACTTGAACCAATTACCAAAAAAAAAAGAGAAACTTGAATACCCAAAAACTAACTTAAGAGCATGTGAACTCTATCTTCTTCACTTGTTCTTCAAACCCAAACGTGAACCACAACTTGTTGACGTAAGTTTCTACTCCAGCCACCAACACTTAATGTAGACAGCATCGGAACACTCATCGCCGAGTAAAGACCTTTGTTTGGTTAGGCACCGTTTGGTTTGAGCAATTTTGGTTTCATAGTGAGTTTTGATTTTTCCTTTCTCCTTGGCAGCGGACTAAAAAATACCTATGCTACAGATACTAGTTTGTTGGGAAAAAAGCATGCAAACACGAAGAATACGAGAAGGAAATGGACATGGGAGAATTACGTGGTTCGGCCTTAAAGCCTACGTCTACGGGTAGAAGAGAATAATTTTATTATTAATCACGAATGCTACAAGGCTTACTCTAGTTTCTTTCACACACATAACACAATGAGTATTGCCCCATATTTATAGTGCAAAGGTTTCCTAAAACCTATTAAGCAGAAAAGACAACTAATTAATTATGTGATAAAAAGGTAACAAGCTAATAAGGTAACGTGCACAAAAGATAGTTTGCTACCCAGGTATGAATAAAGTTATCCTGAATTAAAAAGAGTTTGCTTGACAAAGAGTTTTTCAAAATAGTTTTATGGTAGACCATATCGGATTGCCCAGATTTAATAGAAGTTCTCTCATCAGTAAAAATTTGTGTTTTTCATATCCTTTTCATGAAGGCACATGCAACGTACACACAACCACATTTCAAAACATGAAATGTCGTCCAAAAATTCATACACAACTCTTCTAAAACAAGTAAAATAATAGATATATGCACAAGTCAAGCATTAAACATCAATCAATCAAGTTCAAGCTTTCTCAAATTCCTTCCAATCATACAAAATCTATCTTCATTCAAAAATTTTGTAAAAATATCAGCTAATTGATTATTTGCACTAACAAATTCAACACTAATATCATCTTTTAGCACATGATCATGAATAAAGTGATACCTAACCTCAATAAGTTTAGTTCTTGAATGTTGAATAGGATGACGAGTCAAGTTGATAGCACTATTATTATCATAATAAATAGGAGTATTTTCAAAATAAAAACCGTAGTCACGTCGATTTTGTTTCATCTAAAGAATTTGAGCAACACAATTACCTACGGCAACGTATTTGGCTTTGGTTGTGGATGTTGTAACACTCTTTTGTTTACAACTTGACCAACAAACTTGAGATTGTCTGAGAAATTGACAACTTCCATTTGTACCCTTTCTATCTACTTTGCATTTAGCAAAGTTTGCATCCGAATACTCGATAAGCTCAATAGATATTTCCTTTGAATACCACAAACCAAGGTTAGGTGTGCCTTTAAGATATCAAAAAATCCTTTTTATGACACTTAAATGAAATTCCTTTTGTGAGGATTGGAATCGTGCACATAAGCATACGACAAACATTATATCCAATCCAGAGGTAGTAAGATAAAGTAAACTACTAATCGCACCTCTATACTTCTTTTGGTCAACTGGCTCACCTTTTTCATCTTTGTCAAGCTTCATGGATGGACTCAGAGGTGTACCAATTTCTTTCACATCTTCGAAACCAAACCTCTGAGAAGTTCCTTAAGGCACTTTGTTTGATTGATGAAGATTCCATCCTTCATTTGCTTGATTTGTAACCTGAGAAAGAAACTCAACTCTTGATCATACTCATCTCGAACTCCTAGTGCATACATTTAGTACAATTCTCATACAAAGACATATTAGTAACACTAAAAATTATGTCATCAATATATATTTGCACAAGTAACATGTCATTACCTTCACATTTAATAAATAAAGTGGATTCCAGTTTTCCTCTTTCAAAATCTTTTTGCACAAGAGAACCACTTAAAGGTTCATACCATGCACGTAGGGCTTGATTCAAATCATATAAAGCTATACAACATAATGGCAATCTTGATCTAGATCTGGTAGTTCGTAAAATTTGGGACCTAACGATGTTTGGTTCGTCACATGAACTAAACGGGAGCGAATGATTCCTTGCCTCTCCTTTTTCAAGGAATGGCTGCAATCATAAGCAAGTGCTTGAATGAGTGGGGGACTCGAAAGCACATGCAAGTGTTTCAGGATACAGTCTAAAAATGGGTCTGGTCCAGAAAGATAACTCTCAAGAAAAAAAAAAACTAAGCTAGAACTAATCAAGATCAATAGGAAGAGGAGTAAGCTAGGAATCTATTGACAAAGCACGATGATCTATATGGAAGGGTAGTTTTGTTGATGCATTTCTCTTGAGAAAGTTTTTTTCTTTTTTTTAGAATTCTCCAACTCCAGATGAGTTTGAGGCCTCCGGCACCTTTTTTGTACTTATTATTGTGCCCCTATCTCTAAAGGGTGAGGTGTCGGCTTTGTATAGTAGGGGTGCATCGGATCACCGACGAATAAAAAGGACCCCCACCCCAAGCAGAGTTTGTGAGCTGTGTAATAGGTGACTTGTTTCAAATCATATAAAGCCTTTTCTAATTTGTAAACATAATTTGGAAATTTAGAATCTTCAAAACCGGGGGGTTGTGCAACATAAACTTCTTTTTTGATAAAGCTATTCAAAAATGCACTTTTAACATCCATTTGATAAAATTTGAAACCCATAATACATGCAAAAGCAAGTAGCATTTGAATACATTCAAGTCATACTACGGGTGCATATGTCTCATCATAATCAATGCGTGATTGCATCCTTAGGCAACTAATCTAGCTTACTTCTAACAATAAAACCATTTTCATCAAGTTTTTTTTAAACACCATTTAGTACCAACTATGGTTTGATTTAATGGTCTTTCAACAAGTTTCATTTCTTTCAAATTGATTCAATTCATCTTGTATAGCCATAATCCAATCATTATCATACAAAACATCATTCAAACGTTTAGGTTAAACATGAGATCAAAATGCATGACGTTCATAAAAATTGTTTACGTTTCCTCTCGTTCTTACCTTTTTGCTAGGATCATCTATAACTGGCTCAATTGGATCATTCATCACAAATTTCCAAGCTCTTGGCAAGTGATGTGCCTTTAAAGGTGCAAGCCCTAAAATGTCCCACAAGCATACAGATCACGCAATACTGGGGTACTAATATGGGTGTTGAACCATAGAGAGGCTCAAAGTGTGGTAAAATCCTAAGCTAGCGCATTCTAATGAAAGCTTAAAAAGAAACCTAAACTAGTCATCTTTTTATGCTTTTGGATTGTAAGGAGCTAGGAGTAAAATAAAGAGAGTACACTATGGATACTAGTCAGGAAAAAAAGTAAGAATTAAGCTAGTCTAGGGGATTAAACCTATAGGAAGGTGATAGGGTGACTTACACTTGTGAACGGGTGACTCTTGAACTCAATGCTATAGTATTTGAGATATTGACTTACTAAACACGATTTCTAATACTAGCAAAGAACCAGTGTCCTAATTACACCTTAGGACTTGTTGCAAGTTTGACCCCAAGCATGTACACTTAGAGTTACGATGTGGTCCTTATGTACCTAAAGTCATAGAAGGGACTAGGGAATTACTTAGGTGTCCTAGAATGATCCCACCCTAGTTCCGAAACCATTAGCTGGATCTAAACCTAAGACCTAGGGTTCCTAGGGGCAACTAAGCATATCCAGACTCCTATTAGCTGGATTTAACGCTAAAGAGGACTTGATCTAGCCTAGTCCTAACTTATGCATCGTCATTCTAGGGACTCTAAAGTAGACAGGTATCTAATAGGCGTAGTCCTACATATTCTAAGGTAAGGCGTTGTGAATATGACATCTTATCCACAATACAAACACGAGCAAGTTTGATTTATGCCATTGGAAACATTCAAGCATCAACATGTATTTATTACTAGGCAAGTTAACAGTCATATAGACATGAATCTAAGTAATCCACATCATATTATCCTCAAACACATACATAGACAAGCATATTCAAAAGATTAGAGTGTTCTATAGCAAATACAACTCAATCTATATACATACAACTCGTTCAAGCATTACGTCAAACCCGTGGACATGAAATGATATAAAGCTTCTCAAAATAAGAATAAATTATGTATATATATAAGCCAATAGGATCCCATAACAAAGAGTATGAAAAATCATCCCATGACACAAGTTTGGTCATCCAAATTTATCTACTCAAGCATAGAATAAAAGAGAAGGAAAGAGGATTGAGAAAGCTCCTATTCCATCCTTGCTTGTTTCTTTACAAACTTGAGTAAATTTTCACCAAATGATGTTTTAATCCTCCAAAATCAACTTAATTCTAGGTGGGTGTGTGTATTAGTTCATGTATTAGAGATGGGTGAAAGTAGGGTTTTGTGTGTAAGAAATGGGTGTGTGAATGGGAGGTGAAAAAGGGAACAAAATCTACTCAACATAGGCTAGAAAAGGGCTTAAATAGTGTAGCAATCGCGTCTAGCTAGAGGCCTTTGTTGATCGAGCAGCCTAGCCTTGAGGTTGATCGACCCAAAGGGATTGTTTTCTATTTTGGCCGGTTACCTAGGCCGGTCGACATACCCTAGAGGGGGGTCAATAGACCAAGTCAGAAGCTTGGCCGATTTCTTGCGTCGCGTCTGTTTCGCTCCAGTTGCCCTTTTCTTTGCCCATTTGCCTCCAAAAGCTCTTTTCATGCTTCTCCCACATCCCGAACACCTCCAGCTTGACTCCAACATTAATTCTCCATCAATTCAAGTCCCAATCTTTTGATCTAACTATAGGATCGATAATATTACATGTGGTCTATCCTAATCTATATTATCAAAAATACTACAAAGAAAACATGCTAGGAAAATAAAATAACCACGTAACATACACAAGAACATATAGAACATAACTAGTATCTGCAAAATATATAAAGCTAACAACTTGAAGCGTAGGGCATTTGATGAAGCTAAAACCATCACGAGCCTTGTTCCCGCTCACGAACTAGGCCACCAAAACAATTTTTACTATAAGGGTGTGGCAATATGCAATTCCCTAGTCTTCTTCCCTATAGTTAAAGAGACTTTTCTTGAGAGAATAGCCTCTTGTGTGGGAAGAAGCAAAGTAATATACTCTTGAAAATCTAGAGCAAAAAACCATACAATAAATGTGTACTATGTGTTATAGTAGTCTCTTGCCAAAATGGAAGAGATCAACTATAAAATTTTTGGATGCTAGAAATGGTTTCAGGTCTTGCTTATTTACAAAAAAAAATTTGCCACCAACCTTATAAACTTTCCATGTGGGAAACTTTTTCCTAATAGTAAATGTTTGCCACATGTCATGGAAGTTACTTGTACAATTAGAATTCTTTTCGTAGTAACTTTTTAGCACATGTCTTGGAAGATTGGGCCAAGCCCACAATCCAAACCCAACACATAGTCCATAATCCATGTGCAGGCCTAAGCCCAATAAAAAACCATCCAAACCCAATTAGGTTATCTTGGACTCTAAAGAAACCCCAAACCTAATTCTAAGCTCTGGCCTAATAAGGCTATTACTACAATATGGAATTTGCTCTTTCAAGATTACTCTGTCAAAGTCATTTAAACTAGGGAAAGGACCAAGAAGACACAATTAACCTTGGCTTCCAAAAATAATAAAAAATGTCCTTGCCCAATCTAGGCGACTTAATAATTATTTTTAACTCCGATCTATTCTGCCATAAGATCAAAGTTGCACTCCAAGAATAATTGCTATTAGCCAAAAGCTTATCACAAAAGAATGTGAACTTTGTCTTTGACTTGCTAAATAACCGATCATAATGCCCCTCTATATATACCCACAACTAAGGCCGGTCCTTTGGCCTATGTACTATCACCTCCTTAGCTGCATCTTTTCTTTTGGGTCTTTTGTCCTATTGCCAACCATATTTGGTCATGAAATCTCTTGATCTTGGGAGCAACCTGTAAGTCATATGACCGATACACCAATAAAAGTAGTATCACTAGATCTAGATTCGGATGATAAATATGGACAATCCCAAAGAGAGCACATAGATTCCATATTGCATATGCATATTCCAATTAATTAGAACTTAGCACTCAATACACAAGGTTGTTGATCCTAATAAAGTAAGATCTCATCCATAGTGAATCAAAGTCACAAACCTAACTTCATTAGTTCATCCACATATGCTTAAGATTAAGAGCAATGATCATTTAGTAGCAATGAGTATCTTGTTTTCTTTATTTGATAGTAAGTCTCTAAAAAATATACTTACAATGGTCCTGTCAAATACGTAACACACATACTACTGAGACAAATCCCGAAAGTCCTCTAATGACCTAGATAGATCACCCTCAACGAGGAGACTTGTTCAATATAACCTTATCCCAGTAGAGTGCCCAACACTACCATTCGGTTACGGACTCAATTTATGATGTGACTAAATCTAAACTTGGACCTATTGTGTGTCCAGCCTTACTACGCACCCAAGTCATTAGTTCAAGTGAAGGGACCTTTACACATACATTAATAAAAAATACCGAGATAATATGCAAGGAACTCATAATTCCATTTAGCAAAATGATTATACATTGTTTAACATTTAAAATGTTATATACAAGTGAGCTTTAGGGCATACTAATCCTAACACTAACTTCACCAAACCTGAAAAATAAGCATGCATGTGCAACGTTTGTCTTTAAACTTTACTATGTACCTTTGCTTACACTTAAGCCTAACTTTAGTATATGTGTTATACTATTTCATCTTTTAAAACTCAAAACACCTCATAAACATTAGTAAATGATGATACAAACACACACAAAAATACAACACATCAACACCGTAAAACCTTCTACTTACTTGTCCCTAAGCAAGCCTATTCTTAAGTTTATTTGTAAAGCCGATGCAAAAGGTTACTTAAGGGATTGACTTGCTATCATGGTTAGTCTAAGAAGCATAAGGGGGTATTCCTATAGTGGTGAGATGCCTAAGTCTATTTGGATCCTCTGTCTACTCATAAAGGGCCTCAAACCTCACGGGAACTTTCCAAGTTGCCAAACTGCTATAAGCCTAGGATTCTAAATCGAACACATGGATGTTTGATATTTTGTGCCCCCTCGACTAACATGGCTTCTCCAACATGCACAAAGCCTTAAAGACAAGATGAGAGAATAAACAAATGTAATGGCCTATAAAAGCCTTATTCACATATATACAAAGAGGATAGCTTATGCTAAGCTGACATTGTGTCACTTATGCATTTATTCACAAAACTTTTTATTGCCTTTGGTTTTTTTTTTCACTTGTCCAATTTTTTTTAATTTTTCATCTTCTTGGCATTTTTGCATCATTTTTTGCCTTTTTCAATTTTCTAAATTTTTTATGCTTTGCATTGCATAACAAGAAGAAAAGAAAAGAAAGACTAAGGCACATCAAAAAGAACCAATCAAGGAAGGGGCACTCACATCAACAACCCTTTTCCTTTGCTTTTTCCTACCAAGCCATGGGGTGGCTATAAGGGGTATTTTTAAAGGTCCTCACTCCCCAAAACTTTCAAGGGCATCCCCCTTAAGATTTGGTTTTCAATCCACTCCATTCACTTCCCTACAATGCTACTCATATTCACCAATCAATAAAGTCAATCACAATAGCCAACATAATGATCAACCAAGAAATAAACAACTCGACAAGCATTAAAATCTAAAAAAAATGCAATCTACCCTAAGAAAACATAAAACAATAAAACCAAAACCCCCACACCCCAAGCCTAAACTTTGCTTGCCCTTAAGCAAACAAAGTAAAGCATATAAACAAGCAAATTGCATCACAAAGCAAGAAAGGGTGGTAGGAATTAGGTAGAAACATTTGGAACAAGTGGAAAAAGGATAGGTACAAGCTTTCATTGTCTTCAAATCTCTCAATGCCGATGATAAATCACCATACTACCAACCCTGTGACTCATAAACCACCAACACTTACAAAGAAAACAAGGTTAGTATCATTGCCTATGCAAGCTTGCATTTGCATGTGCAATAATAAACAATAGTGTATCTTATAGGACAAAGGATCTAAATTCAACATTTTGGTATTGGTGAAAGAAGGAGAATGAAAACAAAAAGAAAGGAAAATGAAACAAGTGCAACAAGGCAAAATTTAACCTAGATTGCCTCCTAGTAGCTCTAACCACCACGCCTTCAGCCAGATAATCATCTTCTCTTCTTTAACCTCCATAGATGGGGTCCTAAAGCACAAAAACCTCCATATAAGCCATGCTCAAATCATATGCATGCTTCAGGCATTGCCTGTTCACTGTTATCTCTTGGGCACCCTTCAAATCCTTAATCTTGACTACTTCGGAAAGGTAGGCAACCAAACTTCATATGGACCATTCTATCTTAACTTGAGCTCACCTAGAAAGAGCTTCAAATGTAAGTTAAACAACAAACTTTATCGGAGGTAGAGAATGATTTCTTAAGAATGTGTTTATGGCATTCTTATGCGCCACAAATCTACGCTCCTCCAACTTCGTTAGGTCTAGCTTTCATTTCTTACCCGCTCTTGGCAAATCAAAGTTTAAGGCCTCGATGGCCCCATAAGCCTTGTGCTCAAGTTCTACTAGCAAGTGACAAGCTTTACCATAAACTAATCTATGCAGAGACATAACAATGGCAATCTTAGAAGTAGTATGACAGGCCCACAAAGCATTATACAACTTAATAAACCAATCTCTCATATTGGGCCTAACTATCTTCTCTAAAATGTGCTTGATCTCTCAATTGGACACCTCTCCTTGTCCACTAGTTTATGTGTGATAAGGGGTAGTAACCTTATGGGTAACCAAATATCTCATAGATGTGGCCTCTAAAGTTTTATGGCAAAAATGCAAAGCCCCATCACTAATCAAGACCCTAGGGACTCCAAATCTAGAGAAAATGATCTCTTTAATGAATTTCACCATTACCCTATGGTCATTAGTGCATATGGAAATTACCTCAACCCATTTGGACATATAGTCTACGACCACCAAAATGTATTGGTACCCAAAGGAAGTTGGAAATAGACCTATGAGATCTATACCCTAAACATCAAATAATTCATATCAAAGAATAAGGGATAAAGACATCATGTTTCTACTAGAAATGGACATGAATTGTTGACATTTAAGACACTTTTTGCAATACTCTTAGTTATCCTAAAGAGAGTAGGCCAAAAGAATCTGCATTTCAAGACATTTGTGGTAGTCTATTTTCCACAAAAATGATCTCCACACCTCTCATCGTGATACATACTACACAAGCTCTCAAACTCATCCTTGCACACACACCGATGGGTCACTTGATCTACATATAGTTTAAAATGATAAGGGTCCTCTCAAAAGAAATGTCGCAGTTGTGCTAGGAACCTATCTCTCTCTTTCTTTTCCTAATGAGAGGGAAAATGCCCTATGGCAAGATAATTTATAATATGAGCAAACCATACTGTGTGATGAGGGATGACAAACAATTGCTCATCGAGAAATGAATCACAAAAAGGAGATGGATCACTAGAAGACTCACTAACAAGACGGGAAAGGTGATCTGCTACTAAGTTCTCACTACCCTTTTTCTCCTAAATTTCAATGTCGAACTCTCAAAGAAGGAGCAATCACTTAATGAAGTAGGGCTTAGATTTTTTCTTACCTAGCAAATACCTCAATGCTGCATGATCGGTGTAGACAATCACTTTTTATCCTAGAATGTAGACAACTATTAGAATCTCTTGTTCTATGGTGGTATAGTTCTTTTGGGCTTCATCAAGAGTCTTACAAGCATAATACACTACATGGGGCAACTTGTATCGTCATTGACCTAAAACAACTCATATTGCATAGTTGGATGCATCACACATACCCTCGAATGGGAGACTATAATTAGGTGGCTAGATGATCGGGGATGTAAACAATAAGAATTTAAGCCCTATTAAAAGCTCTAACACACTCATCATCAAATTCAAAGGAGACATCTTGTGCTAAGAGCCTAGACAAGGGACGCACTATATTGCTAAAATCCTTAACGAACATATGGTAAAATTCTATATGCCCTAGAAAAGATCTAAGATCCTTGACACACTTAGGGACAGACAGCTTCTCTATGAATTATACCTTAGCTGGGTCAACTTGAATTCCACTAGATGAGACTACATAACCTAAAACTATCCCTTACTTCACCATGAAGTGGGATTTCTCCCAACTCAACATTAAGTTCTTCTCCACACAACGGCCTAAGACTAAAGAGAGTGACTCAAGCACTCATCAAAACTATCACCAAAGACTGAGAAATCATCCATGAATATCTCTAGGAGTCTGTCAATCATGTCACTAAAAATGGCCATCATACACCTCTGGAAAGATGCTAGGGCATTACATAGACCTAAGGGCATGCTTCTATAAGTAAAATTGCCACAGGGACAAGTAAAGGTGGTTGGTATTGTCTTTCTAGTACAAGCTCTAAAGACCCGCAAGCGCACAGTGTAGGATCGATATCATTAAGTGTGATGTATCCTAGTGCATATTTTCTAAATTATAACTAAGAAAACATGCTAGGAAAATAAAATAACCACATTACACACATTATAACTAAGAAAACATGCTTAAGAACATATAGAATATAACTAGTACTTGCAAAAATATATAAAACTAACCTCTTGAAGCGTGGGACCTTTGATGAAGCTAAAACCGGTCACGAGCTTTGTTCCCATTCACGAACAAGGCCACCAAAATTTACTATAAGGGTGTCACAATAAGCAACTCCCTAGTCTTCTTCCCTATGATTAAAGAGACTTATCTTGAGAGAATAGCCTCTTGTGTGGGAAGAAGCAAAGTAATATGCTCTTGAAAAACTAGAACAAAAATCACACAATAAGTGTGTACGATGTGTTATAGTATTCTCTTGCCAAAATGGAAGAGATCAACTACAAAATTTTGGATACATGAAATGGGTTAAGGTCTTCCCTAATTATAGAAAAAGTTTGGCACCTAAACCTTGTGAACTTTCCATGTTGGAAACTTTTTCCTAGTAGTAAAAGTTTGCCACATGTCATGGAAGATTGGGCCAAGCCCAACACATAGTCCATAACCTATGTGGAGGCCCAAGCCCAATAGGAAACCATCCTAGCCCAATTAGGTTATCTTGGACTCTAAAGAAAGCCCAAACCCAATTCCAAGCTTTGGCCCAATAAGGCTACTACCACAATATGGAATTTGCTCTTTCAAGATTACTCTATCAAAGTCATTTCAACTAGGGAAGGGACCAAGAAGACACAATTAACCTTGGCTTCCAAAAATCATTAAAAATGTCCTTACCCGATTTAGGCGACATAATAATTATTTTTAACTCCGATCTATTCCACCATAAGATCAAAGTTGCACTCCAAGAATAATTGCTATTATCTAGAAGCTTATCACAAAAGAATGTGAACTTTGTTTTTGACCTACTAAATAACTGATCATAATGCCCCTCTATGTATACCCACAGCTAAGACTGGTCCTTTGGCCTGTGTACTATCACCTCCTTGGCTGTATCTTTATAATGAGCTAAGATGCCCATCCTCGACTAATCTCCGAATTCGCTTTAGACTGATATGTCCTAAGCGTAGGTGCCAAAGATATGTATCATTGGTCGAAGAAACCTTTCTTTTTCGGGGACTAGTTTGTTCTATATTATGCAATGAGTTTGTAATAGGTTTTATATAGAACAAGTTATCATACATGCTACCGGAACAAATAATATTTCCATTTCTATTGATATCAACATCAGAATGGAAATTAATGCAAAAACCATCTAATATTAATTGTGAAACAGAGATAAGGTTTTTACGTACATCCGGAACATAATAAACATTGTTCAAAAATAACTTCCTATTACATGGAAAATTTAAGCACATTCCTCCCACTGCAGCAGCCCATACTTTTGCTCCATTACCCATCCTCAGAGCAAACTCCCCTTTAGCTAGTTCCTTCATTTCCTAAAACCAATGCAAAGAATTGCAAATATGGTTAGTGGCTCCTGAATCTACAATCCAAGAATCAGTAGAATCAACCACTAAGGTGTTTCAATGTAGAACAAAAGAGGTGTACCTATCCGGCCTCGAGAAGTACTTGGGCAATCCTTTTCCAAAGGTCCTTTTAGGCCACATTTAAAGCATTTGCCCTTGGGCTTTTCACCTGTTAACTGCCTGGGCTGTTCACCATTTCTCTTCTTTTTCCCTTGACCACGTTTTTGCTTCCCTTTTTCTTTGAACTTTCTCCCTTTTGGGTTAAGTCTAGAAGTGGATGCTTGAACCATATTTATGTGGCCTTTATTTTTCATTATGGCTTCTGCAGCTAGGAGCTCTTTCATTAATTCTGTCATATCCATGTTCATCTTGCTCATATTATAATTAAGCTTGAACTGAATATAAGATGACGGTAGAGTCTTCAAAATCATGTCTACCTTTAATTGTTCATCTATGTTTGCTCTTAGGATCTCAGCAGTATTGAAGCAATCCATCATTTTGAGCATATGCTCCTTGATAGATGCTCCTTCTACCATCTTTTGATTCATAATTTCTCTAAGAGCACCTTGCCGTACAAGCTAGCTCTTATCAGTAAACATACGAGATAGTGAGGTCATGATTTCTTTTGCAGTTTCCATATGATGATGCTTGCTCTGCAAAATATCTGACATAGAATCCATCATATAGCACTTGGCCATACTATTGGCTTTCTGCCATTTTGCCTCAAAGATCTTTCTGGCTTCAAGAGTTAGCCCTCACAACAGACAAGGAGTTGTCAGGACATACTTGTACTCTTCTGCAGTGAGTACTATGTCTAAGTTTCGTTCCCAGTCCACAAAATTCGGTCCAGTGAGCTTGTGCTCTTTGAGAATTGTAGCTAGTGGACTGAATGAAGACATTTTTCTGGATAAAACAATATAATCATAATTAATTTATTAGGACAAAATTGATGCATGTATAATATGTATGCTATCTTTGGAAATAAAACATACGAGTACTTTTTACATCATTTGCCTTTGAGTAGATCAACCCTTTAAACTACTCGATGTAACAGTGTCTCAACATCCTCCTAAGAACTCCACCGATGGGATGGCCGAACTTATGAATGTTAAGTTAAGTGCCACCACTTATTTGAATTAACAATTGTCTGGATATAATCCAATTGAATGATTCAATCACTGTTTTGTTTGGCTTCTTAAATCCGGTAGCGAACTCTATCGGTAAGATAGCCGAACCTACCATTTAAGTTGAGTGTACACCCATTCCTAATGTTTATTCCCCGTAACATTCTTGATTTAAGCCCTTCGATAGGGTAGTGACTTTAATCAATATTGCGTAAGGCGATCTTTAGTAAAGAACTCCACCGATGTGATGGCCGAACTCACTAACATCCTTTTGAATAAGCATTTTATGTTTCACCTTGCTAAATCTAGATAAGATGTCACCTTATGTAGGGGAAGTTAATGACATTTATCATTAGCGTGAATCGGATATGGAAAGCTGTGGGGTATTTCCTGTCCCCTCTCCCACTCAATAGTTTAACTTTAAGGGTTTCCTTTGATATTCTTGCTTTGTTTTAGATCTAAACACAGTTTGGATTTTTGTAAATCCCCTTTGTGTTACTAAAACATTGCAATATCACAATAGATCTCTTACCTAAATCTGGGTGCATAGACCCTTAGGTTGATATATATACATGCAAATCTCAAGTTAAGTTCTTTTAATGTTGTCATGAGATCTCATGGCATCTTTAGATATAGCCGCTTTATAATTCTCTTGTCTAAGCCATTCTCATAAACTTAACTATCTTTGAGAATCAACTCATAGGTATGACTGATTTTTATAAACCCTAATGAGTGGACATATTTCTAAGTGGCAATCATGCTAATGCAAATATGTTAAAACATATATCAATGCATTATAAACATCCACCAAAATATGTTAGAATCCCTCTTTGATGGCTCCCTATAATCTTCAACAAAAACAACACACATAGTAGCTTTTTTTGCCTCAGTCGGTCAACCGTCAATAAGAGTCGGTCGATCGGCTCCAATTGCTTCAGGAATTTTTTGCTTTCTGGAGTAGCCGGTCGACCGGTTAAGTCCAGCTGGTCGTCCGGCTTGCTTACCCGGCAGAGTATTCCTTTATGTTGTTTTCTTGTTTTTCTCCTTGGTCTTCAAAGATTACAGTAATACATTTTGCTATTGCTAATACAAGCTTCATAAAGAAACATTACAAGGATATCAAAACATCCTATGCTTCTTTTAAGTGAAACTAAAAGCAATAACCATAAATATTTTGTTGACCGTACACGAAAACTCTATCATGCATACATACGAACCATCAAAGGCATTTTTGTATCACCTGCACATACAAGCATAAAACCACAAGTATATGCAACACAAGATTTCCTAATCTTGCCACTCACAAGATGACTAATATATTTATGTAAATACAATATTCTTGCATAGTCTAAGCATGTTGTGTGTGAACCTGGCTCTGATACCAATTGTAGGATCGATATTATTAAGTGTGATGTATCCTAGTGCATATTTTCTAAATTATAACTAAGAAAACATGCTAGGAAAATAAAATAACCACATTACACACACAAGAACATGCTTAAGAACATATAGAATATAACTAGTACTTGCAAAAATATATAAAGCTATCCTCTTGAAGCGTGGGGCCTTTGATGAAGCTAAAACCGGTCATGAGCTTTGTTCCCATTCACGAACAAGGCCACCAAAATTTACTATAAGGGTGTCACAATAAGCAACTCCCTAGTCTTCGTCTCTATGATTAAAGAGACTTATCTTGAGAGAATAGCCTCTTGTGTGGGAAGAAGCAAAGTAATATGCTCTTGAAAAACTAGAGCAAAAATCACACAATAAGTGTGTACTATGTGTTGTAGTATTCTCTTGCCAAAATGGAAGAGATCAACTACAAAATTTTGGATACATGAAATGGGTTAAGGTCTTGCCTATTTATAGAAAAAGTTTGACACCTAAACCTTATAAACTTTTCATGTGGGAAACTTTTTCCTAGTAGTAAAAGTTTGCCACAAGTCATGGAAGATTGGGCCAAGCCAATAATCCAAACCCAACACATAGTCCATAACCCATGTGGAGGCCCAAGCCCAATAAGAAACCATCCTAGCCCAATTAGGTTATCTTGGACTCTAATGAAAGCCCAAACCCAATTCCAAGCTTTGGCCCAATAACGCTACTACCACAATATGGAATTTGCTCTTTCAAGATTACTCTATCAAAGTCATTTCAACTAGAGAAGGGACCAAGAAGACACAATTAACCTTGGCTTTCGAAAATAATTAAAAATGTCCTTACCCGATTTAGGTGACATAATAATTATTTTTAACTCCGATCTATTCCACCATAAGATCAAAGTTGTACTCCAAGAATAAATGCTATTATCCAGAAGCATATCACAAAAGAATGTGAACTTTGTTTTTGACCTACTAAATAATTGACCATAATGCCCCTCTATGTATACCCATAGCTAAGACCGGTCCTTTGGCCTGTGTACTATCACCTCCTTAGCTTTATCTTTTTCCGTTGGGTTTCTTGTCCTATTGCCAACTATCCTTGGTCATGGAATCTCTTGATCTCGAGAGCGACCCTCAAGCCCTATGACCGACACACCTATAAAGGTAGTATCACTAGATCTAGATTCGGATGATCATTTTGGACAATCCCAAAGGGGGCACATAGATTCCATTTTGCATATGCATGTTCCAATTAATTAAAAATTAGCACTCAATGCACAAGGCTGTTGATCCTAATAAAGTAAGATCTCACCTATAGTGAATCAAAGTACCAAACCCTAACTTCATTAGTTCATCCACATATACTCAAGATTAAGAGCAATGATCATTTAATAGCAGTGAGTGTCTTGTTTTCTTTGTTGGATAGTACGTCTCTAGAAAACATACTCACAATGGTCCTAGCCAATACGTGACACACATACTATTGAGACAAATCTAGAAAGTCCTCCAATGACCTAGGTAGATCACCTTCAAAGAGGAGACTTGCTCAATATAACCTTATCCTAGTAGAATGCCCAACACTACTATTTGGTTATGGATTCAATTTATGACGTGACTAAATCTAGACTTGGACCTACTGTGCGTCCAGCCTCACTGTGCACCCAAGTCATTAGTTCAAGTCAAAGGACCTTCATACATGCATCGATAAAACATAACAGAGATAATATGTAAGAAACTCATAATGCCATTTAACAAAAATATGATTATACATTGTTTCATATCCAAAATTTCATGTACAAGTGAGCTTTAGGGCATACTAATCCTAACACACGGATGGGTATGAGTATGCGAGAACGGGCGTCAAACCACAGGGTGGCTATATTGTGGGATGGATTCTACGTGTGTATGTCTTAGAGAATGCTTAAAAGAAAACCTAAACTAACTATTTTGGTGTTTATGAATGATCGAGAGCTCTAGCTAAAGAAAATAAAACTAAACTATGGGAATGGAATGCAGGAAAACAAGCTAATCTAGAGGGAAATAACAAATGCAAAGGTGTTAAGGTGACTTCATCTTATGAGTGAGTGATTCTATCCTCAGATGTTATGGGATTAAAGGATGAAGGCTTATTATAGTAATTGCTCTTAACTAGGTTGCTAAATTAGTGTCCTAGTTCCCCCCACGACTCGGTGCGGGTCTGTACCTAGATGTGGTCCTTATGACCTAGGGCCTTAAGAGTGACCAATTAGCTTCCTAGGTGACTTAGAATGGACCTACCCTAGTACCTAAACCATTGGCTAGATTTAAAGCCAAGACCTAGTGTTGCTAGGTCGACTAAACCTGTCCTGAAACCTATTAGTTGGATTTAAAGCCAAAGGAGACTTGACCTAGACTAGCCCTAAATTACTTCCCGTCATCCTAAGGTCCCTAAATGAGATTTGACTTGCTAACACATTCATACATGTTCTAGGCCAAGGTGTTCATGAATAATGGGATCTATTCAACTACCAAACATCGTCATGCTTGGATTACACCATTAAAATTGATTAATAACCAACATGTATGCATTATTAACGTCATATTCACTACTAGGTATGCAAATATGCATATAGACACAAATATAAACGTTACCCACTTCATAGCATCCACATATAAACACATAGACATGATTATAGTATGGATTTGATGTGTTTAGTAACAAATAAACTTCGATTTATACACATGTTACTCATTTAGACATTTTATCAAACACTTAGACATGAATGAGAAAATAACCATTTGAACAAGAAAATCAAAACATGTATATATTTAGCCATCAAATCCCATATCATAAGAGTATATAGTTAACACATTACATAAGCTATATCAACCTACACAAGTCTACTCAATCGTAATAGAAAATAGAATGAAAGATAGATTATGAAGCTTCCCTTTCATCCAAGCTAATCTTATACAAAGCTCTTGAGCAAACTTAAATCCAAATGTCTGAAACCCTCTAAATCCACTTGATTCAAGGTGATAAATGTGTGAGAGAGTGTGTGTGAGGTGGGTGAAACTAGGGTTAAGTGTGTGATATATATGTGTGATGTATATGTGTTGGGTCCAAAAATCCTCTCCCCTTTCGAAGTCTAAAAATCTAGCTTTTTTTATATCAACATGTGTACACTGCCAGTCGACCTAGCCAGTCGACTGGCTTCCAAAGTGGTGCTCTCTGGACGAGCCGGTCGACTAGGTAGTCGACTAGCTTTTCTGATTGCTCTCTGGAGCGGCCGATTGACTTTCTTCTAGGTCATTCGTCTGACTTTTTTTCCTCCATTTTTTTGTCTTTTTGGCCTCCTATCTTCTCCCCTTGACCCGTGCATCTCCCATCTTCATCACCTATCAACATCCAATCTTGATCTTAACCCAAAGTTCACCTAAATCATTGAAAACAAGTAATTAGTGTAGCAATTGTCTCGTAAACTCAATATGTACAATTGTTTATGCTTAAGCCTATTCTTAACATAAGTGCTACATTAATGCATCTTTATAAGCACTTAACACCTCTTAAACATGGGCAAATAACAACATAAACACACATAAAAACATAACACATCAACCGCCCCATACCTTAACCTTGTTTGTCCCTGAGCAAGCCCAATCTCAAGTTTATTTCTAAAGATGATGTGATGGATTGCCTAAAGGATTGACTCGCTATCAAAGTTAGTCTAAGAAGCATGAAGAGGGCATTGCTATTGTGAAGAGATTCTCAAGTCTCATCGGATCCTCCCTCTACTCACAAAGGGCCTTGAATCTCGTGCAAAGTTCCCCAAGTAGCCAAACCACCACAAGCCTATGATTCTAAAACATGTACTCAAAATGTTGAGATTTTGTGCCATGTCAACTAACATGGCCTCCCCAACATGCACAAAGCCTCAAAGACAAGAAGAGAGATAATATACTTACACAATGGTTTATAAAAACCTTATTCACATATAGACAATGATTATGACATGTGCTCAGTTGACATTGTGTCACTTATGCACTTATTCACAAAACTTTTTGGTGCCTTTGGGTTTTTCTCTTGTTCACAATTATTTTTTGGATATTTTTGCACCTTTTTCATTGTTCAATTTTTTTGGATTTTTCATGTTTGCATTGTACTCACACAAAAAGAAAAGAAAAAGAAAGGCTTTAGCACATAAAAAGAACCAACCAAGGAAAGGCACTCACATCAACAACCCTTTTTCAACACTCTTTCCCACCAAGCTATGGGGAGGCCATACAAGTCATTCTTATAGGTCCTCATTCCTCACAATTTCAAGAGCATTCCCTCTAATACTCTATTTTCTCTCCACTCCTTTCACTTGCCTACAATGCTACTCATATTCACTAATCAATTGAGTCAACCACAATAGCTAATACAATGAGTCAACCAAGAAATAAACAATTCTACATGCTTTAAAATTTGAAAAAATTTTCACCATTTTTAAGCACATAATGCAATCTACCCTATACAAAGTATAGAACAATAAGACCAAACCCCCACAATCCCAAACCTAAACTTTGCTTGTCCTTAAGCAAATGAAGTAAAGCATATAAACAAGAAATTTGGCATTACAAAGCAAGTAAGGGTGGTAGGAATGGAGTAGAAACATGGGGAACAAGTGGATAAAGTATTGATACAACCTTGCATTTTTTTTAAACTTCTTCATGCCAATGATAGATCACCATACAACTAACCCTATCACTCATAATTCATAAATACTCAAAGAAAACAAGGTTAGTAGCATTGTCTATGCATGCTTGCATTGGCATGTGCAATAAATAGCAACGGTGTATCTTAATGGAAAAAGGATAGGGATTCAACACTTTGGTATGGGTAAAAGAAAAAGAAGGAAAAACAAAAAGAAAGGAAAATAAAACAAGTGCAAGATTGCAAAATTGGACCTAGGTGGCCTCCTAGTAGCACTAACCACCATGCCATCAGCCAGGTGAACACCAACTCTTCTTCAACCTCCATATATGTGATCCTGAAGCATTAAAACTTCTACATAAGTCATGCTTGGATAATATGCATGCTTTATGCGTTGCCCATTTACTATCAACTCTCACCTATCCTTCATATCTTTGATCTTGATCGCTCTGGAAAGATAGGCAGCCAATACTTCATACGGATCATCACATCTTGATTTAAGCTTCCCTAGAAAAAGTTTCAAACCTGAGTTAAACAACCAAACTTTATTGGAGGGTGAGAATGATTTCTTAAATATGTGTCTATAATGAATCCTCTTTATCCTATCTTATACAGTTTGGCATTCTTATACGCCTCAAATCTAAGCTCTTCCAACTCCGCTAGGTCAAGCTTTTTTTTCTCACCTGCTCTTGCCAAATCAAAATTTTAGGCCTTAATACCAAATAAGCCCTATTCTTTAGTTCTACCGGCAAGTGACAAGCTTTCCAATAAACAAACCGATACGGAGACATATCAATGGGAGTTTTAAAAGCGGTACAATAAGCCCATGAAGCATTTTTCAATCTAATAGACCAATCCCTCTTATCGGCCCTAACCGTTTTCTCTAAAATTTGCTTGATCTCCCTATTGGACATCTCTACTTATCCACTAGTATGCGGGTGGTAAGGAGTAGCTACCTTATGGGTGATCGAATATTTTGTTAACAAGGCCTCCAAAGTCCAATGAAGAAAATGTAATTCCCCATAACTAATTTAAGACCCTAAGGACTCCAAATCTAGAGAAAATATTCTCCTTAATGAATTTCACTACTACCTTATGGCTATTAGTGGGTGTGGGAATAGCCTTAACCCATTTGGACACATAATCAACGGCCACTAAAATGTATTAGTACCCAAAAAAAGATGGAAATTGTCCCATGAAATCTATACCCCAAACATCAAACAATTCACGAGGAAAAATAGGGGGTAAAAGCATTATGTCTCTCCTAGAGATAGACCTGGATTGTTGACATCTAAAACATGTTTTGCAATACTCTTGGGCATCTTTAAAGATAATAGGCCAAAATAATCCACATTACAAGACCTTCGCTGCAGTCTTCTTCCCACTAAAATGACCAGCAAACCCCTCATCGTGACAGAAACTCATCAAGCTCTCAGTCTCATCCTCGAGCACGCACCAGTGAATCATTTGATTTGCACACCCCTTGAAAAGATGGGGATCCTCCTAAAAGAAAAGTCTATGTTGTGCTAGGGTCCTATCTCTCTCTCTCTCTCTCTTCTCCCAATGTGAGAGAAAATGCCTTGTGCCAAGATAGTTAACTATATGAGCAAACTAAGGTGTGTGATAAGAGATGGCAAACAATTACTCATTGAGAAAGAAATCATGAAAAAGAGATGGATCTTTAGAAGACTCGCTAAAAAGACGGGAAAAATGATCCACAACCAAATTTTCTCTACCTTTGTTATCTCGGATCTCAACATCGAATTCTTGAAGAAGGAGCAACCACCTAATCAAGTAGAACATAGATTCTTTCTTAGCTAACAAATACTTCAATGCCGCATGATTGGTGTAGACAATCACTATAGACCCTAAGATGTACGACCTAATTATGTTAAGGGAGAAGACCACTGCTAGACGCTCTTTTTCTATGGTGGTATAGTTCTTTTGAGCTTCATCAAGAGTCTTGCTAGCATAGTACACAATATGGAGCAACTTACCTTGTCGTTGACCTAAAATAGCTCCTATTGCATAATTGGATGCGTCACTCATAACCTCAAAAAAGACTGTAGTCAGGTGGCTGAATAATCGGAGATGGAGACAATAAGGATTTAAGCCTATCAAAAGCTCTAACACACTCATCATCAAACTTAAAAGAGACATCTTGTGCTAAGAGCCTAGAAAAAAGGTGCACTATATAGCTAAAATCCTTAATGAACCCACCGTAGAATCCTGTATGCCCTAGAAAAGATCTAACATCCTTGATACACTTAGGAACAGGTAACTTTTTAATTAATTTTACCTTAGCCGAGTTAACTTGAATTCTATTATATGTGACAACATGACGCATAACTATCCCCTGCTACATCATGAGGTGGGATTTCTCCCAACTCAAGAGTAGATTCTTCTCTGCACATCGGTCTAAGACTAAAGAGAAATGACTCAAGCACTTATCAAAGCTATCTCCAAAGGTTAAGAAGTCATCCATGAAAATCTCTAAATGATTCTCTATCACGTCACAAAAAATGGCCTTCATACATCGTTGAAATGTCGCTGGGGCGTTACATAGACTAAAGGGCATTCTCTTATTGGCAAAAATGCCATAGGGACAAGTAAATGTGGTCTTCTCCTAGTCCTCGGGAAACATGGGGATTTGATTATAACCCGAATAGCCATCTAAAAAGCAATAATAGCTATGCCTAGCTACTCTATCTAAAATCTGATCTAGAAAAGGTAATGGGAAATGATCCTTCCTAGTTTTTGAGTTAAGCTTCCTATAATCAATACAAACTCTCCACCCTATGGGAGTACGTGCAGGGATAAGCTCTCCTCTCTCATTCTCCACAACTATGATCCCAGACTTCTTAGGGATGACTTGAACCGGGCTAACCCATTCACTATCGAAGATCGGATAAATAATGCCTACATATAAAAGCTTAATGATCTTATTTTTAACTACTTCGCGCATGTATAGGTTTAGCCTCCTTTGTATCTCCCTAGAAAGAATGACTCCATTCTCAATATGAATTAGATGCATGCAAACCAAAGGGTCTATACCTTTCAAATCATCAATTTTTCACCCTAGACCCTTCTTATGCTTCCTAAGAACCTTTAAGAGATACTCCTCATGCTCATTAGAAATATCAAAAGCTATGATAACTGGAAAGGTTTCACTGTGGCCTAGGAATGCATGCTTGAAATGATCAGGAAGGGGTTTGAGCTCTAAAGATGGGATGCTCAACCATGGGGGACTCAACCTCAACATCATCAACGGAGGCAACACAAGAATCGAGACTAGAAGGATTAACCTCAAACGACTTATCAATGAAACTCTCAACTATGGAGATAGAAGCTACACACTTCCACTCTAAGGTGTCTAAATTAAAGCTAGTCAACGTTTCCTCAAATGTTCTTTGTCGGTCATAGTTCTCTCTACAAAGTCCTCAACTCAAGAATCAATAACATCAAGTCTAAAGCACTCGCCTCCATCTTCTCCTCCTATACTAGTCCTATTTACCTCCTCGGCAACCTTCATACTGGATCTCAAATTCCCAAATTTCATCTCTAGTAACCCTGACCTACAATGAATAATAGCATCTGTGGTAGCAAGAAAGGAGCGAATGATGTGTTTCTTTTGCGTGTACTTATGCATTATATGTATATAATTGTTTTGAGGTGTTTTGAGCTTCATTTATTGTATTAGTATAGCATTTAGGTCATACTTTTCCATATTAGGGTTTACTTGTTCATAGTTGAAGTTAGGACTTAAATGCTAAACTAATGCGCGTTTGTTGTTTGTTTAAGGTGTGATTTGGGAAAATAAATAGAGCTTAATTAAGGGTGCTTGAAGTTTGGAACAAAGCAAAGGGTGTTATGGACATAAAGAAGTGAAGAAAAGTGCATTTGGAACTGGTCAGGCAAAGGAAGAAGCAACCAAGGTGAAACGGAGCGCAACGTGAACCAAATTCAAAGTTTGCAACTGAAGAATGACATGGACAAATTTTGAACATGTTTTAGGGTGCAAAAGATGGGTTGGGAGATCTCCCACGATGACATGAAGCCATAGAAAAAAATGGTGCGCGAATTAGAGCTAAAACGAGCAAGATATGATCATTTTACAATCAAGACCAGCCAGCTTTTGTCTAGGCTGAATGACATAGCCGATTGACTTGCCAGGTAGACTGGCCGAATCAAAATTTGGGCCAATTTTGGCCAGACAACTTAGCCCAAAACCTGTCTACTGGCTAGGACCCTGGCTAGACGCGTTAACAGCTATATTAAGCCACTTTTCGGCCACTTTTGAAGGAGAACAACACCCAAATCAAACACCCATTTCCCTAGACCCAAAATCCACCAAAAATCACCTCACATGCTCATTTATAAACATATTTAACACTTGGAATCAAGGATCGAAGTGGAACAAACACTAGGATTTAGGGCACAGCTCATGGATTGTAAAGCTTGGCTATAGATAGAAGGGTATCTCTCTTTTATCCTAAGTCTAATTATGTGTGATTAGAGCTATGTAGGGTGATTATATCTTATATTTATTGATTGGTTACTACTTTTTATTAATAGAAACTTGATGGACTTATGTATATATGCTTTATGCTTAAGGTTTCAAAGGCTATTTTACACACATGTCTATGTGTTTGTTGAAATGCTTTAATGATGTAGCATATGTATATTGAAGTGTATTATTCTGTTAACCATCTCTAAATCATTATGCTATCACGTCTGTGTGTTTGTGTGATGATTACATGAAGTGGGTATGCTTATATACATGTCTATATTTGTGTTAGCATGTTAATAGTACAAATAACTTCCATTGCTTACATGTCAAGTGCGATTGCTTAAATTGGTGTAATCTAGCGTGTCTATGTGTTTAGTAGTAGAATATACCGGTGTATTCTCAAATGCCATGACCCAGATGTGTTTGCTATGCATTTTAATATCAATTTCTACTGCTGTGATGCGATCAATGGTGCACAACTAGTAACTAGCCTAGGTTAAGTCCCCTTTGGCTTTAAATCCAGCCAATAGGAGTTCAGATAGGCTTAGTTGACCTTCGCTCACTTAGGAAGGCTAGTTAGTCCAGCCTAACACTCTAGGTTTATAAGGACCACACCATAGCTTTAAGAGGGGCATAGCTTAAGGACAGTCTCGCACTAAGTCCTAGGGCCAGATAGAGGAAGTAATTAGAGGACTAAGTGCTAGGGTTAGACCAATCTACACTCACTTAGAACCTTATTGGCTACCCCTACTTCCTAAGTGATAAAGATCACACCGTAATGCTAACGGACCTGCACTGTGGCTTAGGGTACCAATTAAGAGGCTAATTATAGGCCTAGATTAGAGCACTTAGTATAATCCATCAAGTAACCCTAGAAAGATGTAGTAATCACCATAAACAAGGCATAATCACCTTAGTCCCCTATTTTCGGCATTTGAATCCCTTAGATCACTTGATTCCCCCTTCACACACATACATCTTTTATTTCCTTGTCTTTAGTTTAGCTTTACTTTTCTGAGCTCCCTTTAAACCAAAAAATCCCCAAAAAGAGTGCAGTTTAGGTCCCAACATGTAGCTCTTAGGATGCGCATAGCTTAGGACACTGTCACGTTAGGCCTCACCGTGGATTCAATCCTGCACTTGCACACACTGTACCACACACCACCCGTGTGCTTGTGGGCTATTAAGGCTTATGCCACGAGATAGCGATCAAGTTCTTGGCACTGTTATCAGGGAGACAACATTTGTTTGCTTTCTTAGTTTTTGTGTATATTAGCTTGTTACATGTTGTTTTATTTTTTCTTTTCATGTTTTTAGTTTTTTTTATTAATAAAAGAAAATTTCAAAAAAAATTTATTAAGCATTGTGAAGAGGTTTACTGGTGTCAATTAATCATGAATGATCGTAATGCATCATAGTGGCCACTTGTATCCTCTTCCTTACCACCCAAACATATTCCCATTGCATGTTGCATTTGTGGAAGTTTTATGCATCCAATTGTTTTCTATCCCCATGAAAATTCCCTATTTAGGGCTAGTGCTAACTATGACCCGCATAGTTATGCATCATCTCATGTATCATCATTTAGAAATTGTGACTATAGGGATGCATATTCTAGTTATTGCAATCTATGTGGAAGTCGTGTCATGATTCCAATACTTGCCCTACCTTTCACCCTTATCCCCGATTGCATGCTACACCCTATGCCCCTAGCAATCATATGTCTATGCACGCATCTTCATCCTATTATCATGATTCTAGGGAGCAACATCTTGTATCCTCATATTGGGGACAAGATGACTCTTCATATTTTCTACCTCATGGCTTTGAAAATCCATTTCCTGTCTCGTCATTTCCTTCCCACCCTTTCTCCAAGTTTTATGATGATGGTGTTGTTCATGTTCCTTAATATATTCTTTCCCATCTCAACTTGGAAGAACTTTCTTCTTTTTGGTCTCTTTCACGTGGTCAAAAGCGTGACTATCTCATATACCTCTACCAATCTAACCAAAAGTGCCTAGATCTTATAAGGCAACAAGTTGATAATCAAGACAAGTGCTCGAGAAGAATGGTTAAGAAAGAACAACCCATGGTTGGAAGTATTGAGATACCTTTAAAACGGGTTAAAGAGATAAGAGAGAGACCTAGAGATGAGAGAAATAGTGGTGAAAAAGATGATGTGTTAGAGAGACAACTAGAAAGAAAGGTTGATGGAGATATAACATCATGTAGTGAGGATGAGGATGAATTTAAAGACACTATGGTTCTTGATGATTCCTATGGATATGTTTTAGAGAAAATAGTACCCTCTCCTCCTAAGCTTTCAACGCCTTCCATTGAGTCACGTGAGCCTTTTCTTTCTCCTCATCCCACACATCCCATACACTTTTAGGTTGAATCTCATGATCATAGCACTCATTTGCATTTTGAGTCTATATTTCGGGAGCCTAGGGTACATATCTCCCTTGAGCATTCATGCATCCATGACCCGAAATCCTTTGAGTCTTCATTGTCCCCTCTATATGTGTCTACCCACTATGAAAAGCATGATTGTGAGATGGCACCCACTAGTGATGAATGTATCATTGAATTTAAAGAAACTTTAGCTAGTGAAGGTTTAAAGTCATCCATTGGGGAAAACAAGACATCAATTTTGGAGATTTTAGATGATAAGTCTCTTAGAGTTAAGAATCATTATATTGAAGAGAATAGCAACTCTAAGAAATCACATGAAAAAGAAATTTTTATGCTTGGAAGAATGATCTATGGGGCTTTTCGGATGTTTGATGATTCATTGATGGAAATAGAGTCCATAAGGATCGAATCCACCCTTCACGAGGAGTTAGAGCGACCTAGTCTCAAACATGTTATATCTTGTGGAGAGAAAGAGTGTAGTACTTCATCATCCCTTACCCTTGCCCTTCCTTCTCCGAGAGTCATTCCGAACCCCTTTCCCATTCCGTTGAGTGTCCTTCTTTAGAGCTCACATTTGTGCCTTCATGCATAGAAAATTTTTATCTAGGGTTAGAAAGCACGTTTCTCATGTTGCATGCATTTGACTTATCTTTGACCCATGGGAAGGGTGTGTTCCTAGCCCTTGATTATGAGAAGAATGTGATGGGGTGGCTGTAGGATCAATATTATTAAGTGTGGGGTATCCTAGTCCATATTTTCTAAATTATAACTAAGAAAACATGCTAGGAAAATAAAATAACCACATTACACACACAAGAAGATGCTCAAGAACATATAGAATATATCTAATGCTTGCAAAAATATATAAAGCTAACCTCTTGAAGCGTGAGGCCTTTGATGAAGCTAAAACCGGTTACAAGCTTTGTTCCCGTTCACGAACAAGGCCACCAAAATTTGCTATAAGAGTGTCACAATAAGCAACTCCCTAGTCTTCTTCCCTATGATTAAAGAGACTTATCTTGAGAGAATAGCCTCTTGTGTGGGAAGAAGCAAAGTAATATGCTCTTGAAAAACTAGAGCAAAAATCACACAATAAGTGTGTACTATGTGTTGTAGTATTTTCTTGCCAAAAAGGAAGAAATCAACTACAAAGTGGAATACATAAAAGGTGTAGAGTCTTGTCTATTTATAGAGAGAACCTTGGCATCTAAAGTTGCTAAACTTTCAATGTGGGAGAAAATTTCCATGTAGTATTTCCTTTTTGAAACTTGTCAATCTTGTCTTGGAAGACTTGTGCAAGTTGTCCACTTGTTTTTGTAGTATTTTGCAAGTTGTCCACTTGTCTTGGAAGACTTAGGCCAAGCCTATTATCCAAGTCCAACATATAGTCCATAATCCATGTGGAGGCCCAAGCCCAATAGGAAACCATTCTAGCCCAATTAGGTTATCTTGGACTCTAAAGAAAGCCCAAACCCAATTTCAAGCTTTGGCCCAATAAGGCTACTGCCACAATATGGAATTTTCTCTTTCAAGATTACTCTCTCAAAGTCATTTCAACTAGGGAAGGGACCAAGAAGACACAATTATCATTGGCTACCAAAAATAATTAAAAATATCCTTGCCCGATCTAGGCGACATAATAATTATTTTTAACTTCGATCTATTCCACCATAAGATCAAAGTTGCACTCCAAGAATAATTGTCATTACCCAAAAGCTTATCACAAAAGAATGTGAACTTTGTCTTTGACCTACTAAATAACTGACCATAATGCCCTCTATGTATACCCACAGCTAAGATCGGTCCTTTGGCCTGTACTATCACCTCCTTAGCTGTATCTTTTTCCGTTGGGTTTCTTGTCCTATTGCCAACCATCCTTGGTCATGGAATCTCTTGATCTCGAGAGCGACCCTCAAGCCATATGACCGACACGCCTATAAAGGTAGTATCACTAGATCTAGATTCGGATGATAAATTTGGACAATCCCAAAGGGGGCACATAGATTCCATTTTGCATATGCATGTTCTAATTAATTAGAACTTAGCACTCAATACACAAGGCTGTTGATCCTAATAAAAAAAGATCTCACCCACAGTGAATCAAAGTACTAAACCCTAACTTCATTAGTTCATCCACATATACTCAAGATTAAGAGCAATGATCATTTAGTAGCAGTGAGTGTCTTGTTTTCTTTCTTTGATAGTACGTCGCTAGAAAACATACTCACAATGGTCCTATCCAATACATGACACACGTACTATTGAGACAAATCCAGAAAGTCCTCCAATGACCTACGTAGATCACCCTCAAAGAGAAGACTTACTCAATATAACCTTATCAAAGTAGAGTGCCCAACACTACTATTTGGTTATGGATTCAATTTATGACGTGACTAAATCTAGACTTGAACCTACTGTGCGTCCAGCCTCACTGCGCGCCCAAGTCATTAGTGCAAGTCAAAGGACCTTCATACATGCATCGATAAAACATAACAGAGATTATATGTAAGAAACTCATAATGCCATTTAACAAAAATATGATTATACATTGTTTCATATCCAAAATGTCATGTACAAGTGAGCTTTAGGGCATACTAATCCTAACAGTGGCTAGTTAGAGAACACTTGGGGCATGATCTTTCACGCTTATACATGACACCTTCCATGCTTGTGCACACAATCTTATTTGATGTTTCGGGGTGGGATCTTGAAAAAGGGTGCATTGAACATCCATTGCCCCATCATTTGTTGCATGACCATTTTCTCTCTACTATTTTTGCATGGTTGAATATCTGGCAATTTGTGCCTCACAATTTCAAACATGGATTGCTCTAACACTAGCGCCCAACTAGAGGCGTTAAATCCAGCGCTGCTAGGAGGCACCCTAGACGTTAAATCCAGCGCTGCTAGGAGGCACCCTAGACATGTTCACATTTCATTTGCTTTCCTTGCTTTTCCTTTTCTTTTATTTTCTTTTAGTATTATTTTTCTTTGATTTATATTTTTCTTTTGGTTTGCTTTCTTTTTTTTCATCCTCCCAAGTGTTGATCCTCACTTCTATCATTTCCCATTCTTCATACACCTTGTTTATCATTTGATCATACCAATGCAAGTTCGCATGGCAATGCTACTAATTGTGTGCTTTGAGTGTTTATGATTTGTTAAGAGATAGGGATTAGTAATTGAATCATTGTCCACTGGTAGTGAAGAGCTTCAAAGGAACCCAAGGTTATATCTATCCTTTCTCCACTTCACCCCTTGTATCTACCTCGTCCCTACTACCCTTACTTGCTTTGTGTTGTTGATTTGTTTGCTGAGTAGTATTGTTCTATTTGTTTAAGGACAAACAAAGTTTAGGTTTGGGGGTGTTGGAGTTTGGTTTTCTCGTTATATTCTTTGTATAGTGTAGATTGCATAATGTGCTTTAAAATGATTAAATTTTTTTATGCATATTGAGTTGTTTATTTCTTGGTTGATCATTTTGTTGACTTTTGTAATTGATTTAATTGATTGGTGAATATGAGTTGCATTGTAGGGAAGTGAATAGAGTGGATTGAAAATCGAGTCTTAAAGGAGATGCTAGTAAAAGTTGTGGGAAGTGAGGACGTTCAAGAATGACCCTTGTAACCACCCTATGGCTTGGTAGGAAAGAGTGTTGAAAAAAGGTTGTTGATATGAGTGCCTCTTCCTTGATTGGTTAGTTTTTGATGTGCCAAAGCCTTTCTTTTTCTTTTCTTTTTGTGTTAATATAATATGAAGCATGAAAAATCCAAAAAAAAATTGAAAAAGGTAAAAAGGTGCAAAAATATCAAAAGAAAAGTGAAAAAGGAGAAGAAGATAGGTGCCAAAAAGTTTTGTGAATCAGTGCTTAAGTGACACAATGTCAACTTAGCATAAGTTATCCTCTATGTAGATATATGAATAAGGCTTGTTATAAGTCATTGTGTTTGTAAATTCTCTCTCTTCTAGTCTTTGAGCCTTTGCGCATATTAGGGAGGACATGTTGGTCAAGGGAGCATGAAATCTCAACATCCCGAGTGCATGTGTTAGAATCCTAGGCTTGTGGTGGTTTGGCTACTCAGGAACTTCCCATGAGGTTCGAGGCCCTTTATGAGTAGAGGGAGGAGCCGAAGAGACTTGAGGAACTCTCTACAATAGGAATGCCCCCTTCATGCTTCTTAAGCAAATTGTGATAGCGAATCAATTCCTTAGGCAACCCTTTGTATCGACTTTGGAGGTAAACTTAGGTTTAGACTTGCTTGGGGACAAGCAAGGAGAAGGTTTGAGGATATTAATATGCTTCTTTTGTATGTACTTATGCATTATATGGATATAATTGTTTTGAGGTGTTGTGAGCTTCATTTAATGTATTAGTATAGCATTTAGGTCATACTTGTCCATATGAGGGTCTACATGTTCATAGTTGAAGTTAGGACTTTAATGCTACACTAAAACGCATTTGTTGCTTGTTTAAGGTGTGATTTAGAAAGATAATCGGAGCTTAATTGAGGGTTCTTGAAGTGTGGAGCAAAGCAAAGGGTGTTATGGAGAAAAAGAAATGAAGAAAAGTGCATTTGGAAGTGATAGAGTGAAAGAAGAAGCAATAGAGGTGAAACCGAGTACAACATGAGCCAAATTCGGAGCTTGCAACCTATAAACGAATGGGAAAATTTTGGACATGTTGAAAGGTGCAAAGATGGCTTGGGAGATCCCCTACGATGATACAAATCCATGAAAAAATGGTGCATGAATCGGAGCTAAAACGAGCAAGATATGATCATTTTACTATCAAGACTAGTTAATCGACCGCGTAGGTCGAGCGGCCAGATCAGAATCTGGGCCAATTTTGGCCAGAAGACTTAGCCCCAAAGCCGGTTGACTGGCTGGGCCCCCAGCTGGACGTGTTAACAGCTCTATTTAAGCCACTTTTAGCTACTTTTGAAGCAAAACAATACCAAATCAAACACTCATTTTCCTAAACCCAAAATCCACCAAAAATCACCTCATACACTCACTTCTAAACATATTTAACACTTGAAATCAAAGATCTAATAGGATCAAACACTAGGATTTGGGGCATAGCTCATGAATTGTAAAGCTTGGCTATGGATAGAAGGTATCTCTCTTTTATCCTAAGTCTAATTATGTGTGATTAGAGCTTTGTAGGGTGATTATATCTTGTATTTATGGATTGACTACTAGTGTTGTTTTAAAAACCCACAAGTGCACAGATCGAAAGTACTGTAGTGTGTGCAAGAATATGAGTATCATCTCCTCAGGGAAGCCTCTAACTTTTGTTTCTAAGTCTTATGTGTCCTAGATTAACTACGTGTGGAAGCGAAATTATTTTTTTGAGATTTTCTTGAATTTTGAATTGAAGGAAACTCTAAATTAAAGACGGAATTAAACTACCTAAATTAATGTGTGCAATAAAAAGACAACCAACTAGAGAGGGAGTGATTAAATCAATAGAGATAGGTTAGGGTGATTACTACTCCATTATGAGGTTGGGCTTTATTCTTGCTTTGAATATTTTGATGGCTTTGATAGCTTCTGTTAGAGTTTCAAACTCACTAACCATATTATCCCTAATTCTCGGTGCAATTCTATCCCTAAGCGGATCTTACTTAGAGCATAGCCTTGTCTTTATTAGCTAGGGTTTTATGGCTTAGTTGGTTGAGACTTCTAGATCGGCGTGATTAATACACTAGCCTAGGGTTTAAACTGTTAACTGTGTTTCAAGCTAAGACCTAATCCATCTAAGTTCAACTAAGTGTAATGGGTGACCCATTAGTTTTATTTCATCCTAAAGACCACACACTAAACCTAATTATAAAATCAAGCACAATTAATCAACACCATTTAAAGGGATACGAAAAATCAAGAGCATAATAATACATGTTTCTTCATTAAGGCAATTTATCAAACACATAGACATGCCCAACAATCACCATTAAAACAATAAAAACCAAAAATGTATTTAAACTATCAAAATATCCCAACTTTACAATCCTTAGCCCATAATAGAAATAGTAATCAATCCTAAAATAAATTTAACTCAACATGTTAAAAGAGAGAATCAAACTGAAATTTAATCTCATAAAAATTAATTCCACGTCCAAGAAATCAAATCTCAAGCTTAGAACCTCATCTTGTTTCAATTTCGCGCAAATTCGTCTTCTTCTCCAAGATTTTTCTCCAATAATTGCTCTAAATTAATCCCAAAAATCTTGCAAAAAACAGCCCCAAATGAACTCCAAATAAAGATAAAAGTAAAGAAAATAAAAAGAAAACAAAATTTTTTTTAGAATTTTCTAGAATTTTTTTCTATTTTTTTCTAACTTTTTTCTCTCTTGGCCTGAGAAGAAGCTGAGATCTTTTCTTTGTTCTCCTGTGCAGCTGCTGCTTCTTTGCTCTCCTCTTTTTCAGCCTTCTACATGCACACACACACACACACACATATATATATGTGGTGTGTAGGTTTTCTTTTGGTAAAAAAAGTGTGGTTGGGTGTTGGGATAATAATATGTTATTATATATTATAATAATAATAATATATTATATATAAGTTGTGTGGTGTGATGTGTCGTGTGTGTATGTAATATATATATATATATATATATATAAATATATATATATAATGTATAATATATGCATGGTCATCATTTTTTTTTTTCGCTTCTTCCTTTTTTTTTCTACTAAATAACTAATTTATAATTATTCTAACTAATTATTAATTAATCTAAAAAAATCCTTATACTACCTAAATAAATTCTAACATTATAATGTCCTAACCTATTTAATGAATCTAAACTAAGCCTAACTACTAATTTAGTTTAAGTACCGAAACTAAATTACTAATTAATCCTATTACCTAATTCCTAATTAATCAGAATTACTAAAGAAAAGACATAAATAAAGAAAAGAAAAATAAAATAAAATAATAAAAAAATGACACATCACACGCAAACACTCAACGAGAATCAATAAGCACTCAGAAGCTAGAAATAGACAAAATTAGCACAAAACACGCACTCAAACACACTCCAAATCATGCAATTAACACTCCAAAACCACCCATATCAATTACTACATTTTATTAAAGGGAACTTGATGGATTTATGTATATATGCTTTATGCTTAAGGTTTCAAAGGCTATTTTACATACTTGTCTATTTGTTTGTTCAAATGCTTCAGTGATGTAGCATATATATTTTGAAGTCTATTATGCTAATAACCATCTCTAAATCATTATGCTATCATGTCTATGTGTTTTGTGATGATTACATGAAGTGGGTATGCTTATATACATGTCTATGTGTGTATTAGCATACTTAATAATATAAATAGCTTCCGTTACTTACTTGTCGGGTGCGATTGCTTAAATTGCTATAATCTAAGCATGTCTATATGTTTAGTAGTAGAATATACCAGTGTATTCTCAAATTCCATGCCCTAGATGTGTTTGCTATGCGCTTTAATGTCAATTTTCGCTATTGTGATGTGATCGATAGTGCACAACTAGTAACTAACCTAGGTCGAGTCCCCTTTGGCTTTAAATCTAGCCAATAGGAGTCTGGATAGGTTTAGTTGACCTTAGTTCACTTAGGAAAGCTAGTTAGTCCACCCTTACACCCTAGGTTCATAAGGACCACGCTGTAGCGCTAAGTAGGGTGAAGCTTAGGGACGGACTCGCAACGAGTCCTAGGGCCAGAATGGGGAACTAATTAGAGGACTAAGTGCTAGGGTTAGATCGATCTACACTCACTAGAACATTATTGGCTAGCCATAATTCCCAAGTCATAAAAACCACACCGTACTACTAGGCATCGCCACCTAGGAACGGACCCACACTGAGGCTTAGGGTACCAATTAGGAGTCTAATTATAGGTCTAGATTAGACCACTTGGTATAATCCATCAAGTAACCCTAGAAAGACGTAGTAATCACCATAAACAACGCATAATCACCTTAGTCCCCCATTTCTGATGTTTGAATCCCCTTATATCATTTGATTCCCCCTTCATATACATACATCTTTTATTTTCTTGTCCTTAATTTAGCTTTACTTTTCCAAGCTCCTTTTAAACCAAAAATCCCCAAAAAGAGTGTAGCTTAGGTCCTAACATGTAGCTCTTCGGATGTGTATAGCTTAGAACACCATACACGGTAGGCCTCCCCGTGGATTCGACCCTATACTCGCACAAACTGTACTACATACCACATGTGCGTTTGCGGGCTATTTAGGCTTGTGCTATGAGATAACGATTAGGGACCTAATAGAACAAGTGTAGAAAGTCTAGAGTCATGTCTCAAATCTATATCTAGCACTATAAAGTCAACAGTGTACACTAACTCACCTACCTAGGGCATAACATCCTCTGTCATACACTTAGGTCTACGCTCAAACCTATCATCTAGCTAAAGAGTAGCATGTGTAGGGGACAACTCACCTAGACTTAGCTGCTAATAGATGTAATAGGGAATGAGATTCACACTAGATCCTAAATCTAATAAGGCGTGATCAATCTGGGTCTCACGGATCCTACAGGGAATGTGAAGGCTCCAGGGTCACTCATCTTGGGCAAGAGGCCTGAAGTACAAATACTACTCACCTTCTCTATAAGCCTCACCTTCTTAGGAATGTTCGATGACTTATGCTTCTTTGTACAAAGATCCTTAAAGAACTTAGAATAATAGGGAATGGAAAGGATCGCATCTATCATAGTAAGATTGACCTTAAGGTCCTTAAAACCCTCTAAGACCTTGAAAAGCCTAGAGTCCTTACTAGGTGTTGGCCTCTCCAAGTGGATAGAAAGGGAACTCTAGGTGCAACCCCTCTAGACACATGGGAAGTACCGCCCTCTCCATGGTCTCTAATGGGCTCAACTTTCTCAATAGGAACGTCTCTAGAATCTCTCTCAATAGGGCTACTATGTGGCTCTCTAAACTCAGAAGGACCACCAGGTGTAGGCACTGCAAGGTCAACTCCTACCTTATTATCCACTATCCTACCACTCCTAAGAGTGGTGACGGCCTTAGTCTGGGCCTGAGGGCGATAAGTGGTGTGAGCAGAGGAATAGGACTGGACCTTAGGGTTTACCTACGATTGAGAAGGCAATTTCCTAGGGTCTCTAGTGCTCAATTATGCGGCAATCTGCCCCAACTGTGTCTCAAAACTAGCCATTGAAGGAGATCGTAGAGACTTTCACCAGATTTCCATGCACAAGATCAAACTCTACAATTAAAAAATTTTAGAGATTTACAATTACCTCATAATTCTTGCACTAAAAGCTTTGCCTTGCGAAAGCGTTGAGCTCCTCTTCATACGCGATCAAGAACTAATGGGAGGAGGCTAACTTTTGGTTAGGGTTTTGGAATAGAGTTCTCTACATCAGGTTTTCAAAAAAACATACGTACAAGAAATAATGAGAACTCTCCTTATGTAGGAAGACATGGGCTTTCCATAAAGCCCATCCCCACAACCCAATAAGCCTAACTGTTTGGGCTTAGAATAATAGAATTCCTAAATCCATAATAAATCCCAAATTAAATCCATATTTAATTTATAAATAGTAGCCCATGAACTAATTTTGATCCACATATCCAATGCTAGTTAGACATAGTCAAAATCAATTCCATGACCAGTAATAAGTATTACAATATTTAATTCTCAATGAAATATCTATAATATTAATTACTTATAGTATTTTTTAATTCATAATTAAAAGTGACCAACATTATTAATGTAGGGTCAATCCTCCAATAAATTCCTAACCATATGCATGACTTCGTAGGTTCAAACTTAAACTGATAGTATAAGAACTATTCTTATATTAATTGATGATACCATCTAACAATGGTTCTCAACGTTTGGATAAGCTGAATAGTTGCAAGGCAATATTCAACAAACCTAGGCATTATGGTGGATTCCCTATGACCCTCGATATTTCAAAATAACCCTGGAGGCATGGTAAAACTGTCGAACCCCTCTTATTCAGCTATTCCAGGTCAAGTCCTAATCTCATTATGACATATCGTGATGTAATCACATGATACATCATGCATAAGGCTTTAGCCAAATCTTTAATGAATTAGGACTAAGTAGAATATCATTCTCCTAATACCCTGAGCGGTCAATCCCATCTTGACCTACACATTCACGGCACTTGCCCATACCCAGTAGCCTTTCATGACCAAATTAGAAATCTGGATAGTCCAGTACCAAAATGTAGGGAGTAATCTGCAAGTCTCTATGTCAGTCTTAGGTCTAAGGGAATACAACATCCATGTGCACCGCATGCTATCCTTTGATAGTAGGGTACATATCACAGGATGCTCGTAAATAGAGTCGTGTTCAATGAGCATGTCTCCACACTTCATCGTGGGTCACGCCAATGTCTCTACTCCTCTTGGTCATGAGAATAACCAACTCATGTGATGCACTATAACCTATACTGGATAGAATCGACGTCCTAGTATTAATTCTATCATTTTGTTATAAACAAGGTTTAAGGACGACTGAGCTATCCCTTATTCACATAGCCCTATTAGGTCATCCCAAGGACTACGTCATGATTAGCAATTGAGGAGAAGATGTACAATATGATGGAAGGCCAAAAGTGAGATGATTCATGTACAAATCAGTACAAAGCCTACGATAGATAACTGACTTTAGGTCACCATTCCTAACAATCTCCCACTTGGAGTGAAGTTAGTCAAATATGTATCTTACACCCATCTCATGATATCAAAGGCTTTAGTTAAGGGGTTGGCAAAACATTCTTTGCTATATGTCATCTACAAAGGATAATTACCTCTATCTTAAAGAAGGCGATAACATCCAAACACAAGATTTGAACTATTCTAGCAAAGAAAATCTCAAAAATTGCAGCTATTATCTTTGTTTGAAGAGAATCTAAAATTGGTCCAACTAACTAGATTCAAATCAAGCTTTTCCATAAATGAGCCATTGATATTCTTGCACTTAATGTGCCAAAAAATGGTCTCTGCCAATTACTAATGCCCCTATTTTGGATCAAACTGATACCTTTTGGTAATACGAGGAGAGTTAGCATCATGAGGCCTCATACATGACATAATGTATTTAGCATATCATATTGGATAAGCAATTAGGATTTTACTCATACGTACCTTTCAAAGAGATTTGTCAAACAAACTTTCTTGAACAGTAAATTCCCAAAAACCTTTTCTAAAATTCAATATGTTGAACTATTTCAATAAGAAGTTAGTGTATACATACTAGGACAATCCCATTAACCTCTCTAATTTGTCCATATAGATTACGATCCTAAGCACATAGGATACCATTCTTAAAAATTTTTATGGAGAACAAAGACAATAGATATAGTCTTTCATTTTATAGTATAAAAATGTCATCCACATTACTATACTATAAACAGCCGCACGATTATTAGCCTAGCAACAAAAATAAGGCACTCTTCGTTCTTAACAAAGGCATCATCTTGATACTTTATCAAAACATAAGTGTTAACCCAAAATACTTGCAGAAAACCACTGATGAGCTAAATAAGCATATGCTCTATAAACTCGGTAGTAGATGTGAACTATTCAGTTGTGTCATACAAATCCTCTTTTAGCTTACCTTGAAGAAAAGCCACCCAGGCACCTACTGATTAGATTTCATGATACAAAGACGTATCTCATACATGAATGATGCAAATGAATTCGAGCATCATCATTAGTGGAAATGTCTTATCATAGTCCAACTACAACATTCACAATGCTTTATAACAATGAGTTGCGCATTGTAGGTCTCAACCTTTTAAAACCCCTTCATGAACCATTTTTCACACTACAGGTCTTACCCGATATGTTGTCAACTAATGTCTATAAATTATTGACATTTATAGTTTCACAAAAGGATTGCCTTGGAGCAAGCAAGTTCTCAGAGTTATGCCTCTATCCAGCATATTTACAAGTGCTTGAATTCACATTATTCTCTAATAGTTCGATGGAATTTCTACCTTGGATAAGGATTTAACACTAAGGATTTAATACTTTTCCATTTGGTATGGAACCTTACCAAATCACCTTAGTGATGCTTCTTTAATAGGCCTAAGATTTGGTTTCATTCCTTATCTTGTTATTTATGTTCAACTATTAGTGTTATATCCTTCTACTTGGAACTTTATTAAACTCATCATCAAGGGAATCTTGTTTAAGAAATTCTTTCTTGAAAAGATTCCTTTGAGGTTAATGAATACTAATTATTCACTACCTCTATAGAAGTTGAATTTACTAGAATTTCTAGGAAATCTTCTAAACACTTACAAACTTCAATTCCAGCTTATCAATGGAAAGATACTTGATGTGTGCTGTTTCTTTGACCCTTTGGTAAAAGTGTACAGCTTACTATCATACCATATATTATATGGTATCTTTCCATTGACTTGCTAGATGTTGTAGCTCAATATTTAAGCATTTGTCTCAAACATACATCCAAAGGATATGGTCATAACTATAAGTACATAATGGATCATACTATGTCCAACATCGCTTGATTTCTCGTTTCTAAGAAACCATTCAATTATGGTAAATTAGTCAGAGTCCACTATATAAGATTTTTATTCTTTTCTGGGCAAATGAGAGACTTACTTAAAGGATGTTTGTTTATGTGACTAGATCACAGAATCATATCATCCTGGCCGGCACGCGTTATGCTAGAAGGATGAGCTAATTTTACTTTACAATACATGATAATAACATTATTCATAATAATATTAGTATCATGTTTATCTCCACTAGTCTATAGTTCTACAATAACAAGTTACAGGGATCTTTTGTATCTTATACAAAGCTAGGATCAACTAAATTTGTAAGGTGTTATCATATATGCACCTCATGCAGCAACCACTTGCTACTTTTAGTCTCCGATGATATAATAACACTAGACTTTAAAGACTCTCCTTTTTCTAGTGTTTGGATATTCAGAGGCATACTGCGTGTGAACTAATTGCTACAATTGGTGGGGTTCTAAACCTCATTTAGTAATTAATGGATGAATCACCTCCCACTGAAATAATGTTCTCTCTTGAAGCTGATTATCTTGCTAGAAAATCCCTAGTAGCTCAAAAGGTCCATTATAGTTAACAATTGACTTGCCATGTCTTGAACCAATTCAAGAAGGGAAACGATTATTGAGGGGTGAGAATAATGTATCTGGTTATCTTCTTAAAGGAAGCAACAAATTATATTTACTTCTCTATCTTTTCTATCTTGTATAGTGCATAGACATTCCATCCTTTAAGTAACTATTGAAGATAGTATATTATATCTTTGTTTCCCTCTATGTCATCAAATGTATAGGAAGACTTATCCAACCATGGAATGTAGATCTATAAGCTAGCATGTACACTGTCCACGACGAGACAAACTTTTAATGCAGACCTTTATATCTCGTCTACTAATTTATGATCATCTTGACACTTTGTAGCTAATTGGTCTTACTTGTGCCAACTTTGTTTAGAACATACAGAATACATTTATGATCATGAGTAACTATATCATTATCAAATAGTATATATATCTATAACATATTGAGATTTGTGAAAGCAAAAAACAAACACAACCAATGTAGACAAGTCATTATATATGAATTATCATTCCTAGAGACATGGGCCAATGTCTAAATAATTCTCCCACTATTTTCTTCAGACTGATAGCCTCTACCTTCGGTCCAAGAAGGTTTCTGAATCCAAACCCCTTAGTGGGTACTAGTTCCAAAATAATTGAACATAAGCCCGATTGAGGTCAGCCCACCTATGAAAACTACTTGGTAGGTTCATAACCAATTGCTTTTCCAAACAAATCTCAGTAGTCAATTCTACCCCAAGCATCTCATCAGCAGGACTGAGGTCATCCACTAAAAAGCTCGAGTAGGTCAAACCACTAACATGAACTCGCAAGGTCTTCCTTTAAGCCCAATGAACAAGCCCAACTAATGTCGACCCACCTGCTCATAAGTTTGAAAGGACTCCAAGGGCTTCATACACTGAATAATAATCCCAATATTCCAATAAAAGCCAGTCCTAAGGGCCTCCAATGTTTATTAGAACATTGGGCCCATTATTATTTACTTTAATAGGAGGTAATGATTTGAGCATCTCCATGTCCAAATCACTTAATGAACCTAATAATTTAGAGGATTTTGTAGAGATGATTAGTGCATTTGTTTTAATAGCTAAATCCATTAATTAATCCAATTAATTAATCACAATTGGCATACAAAACAATATATAACAATATGTATAAACACATGTGGCTGGTTATGGGCCTTTCCTAGTGTGGCCCACTAGAGCTATTATGGGACACTCTGTCATGTAAGTAAGGTTATTACCAGTTAATATTGAGAATCTTGGATTGGACCAAGCCTTTTAGCTCTTGGTCTTCATCGCCTTGTCTTAATCGCACGTTAACTACTAATTATATTAACTAGGACAAGAACTCCTTCTAGAAGGAGGGGATACATCACTTGGGAGAGAGGATTACAACCAGAATTAGAAAGAAGGCTGCGTTTACAGGCCCAATTTGATCCTAAAAACAATTACAATAATTTATATGCAAACAAGTAATAACATGCATGAGATTTAACCCTAAAAACCACGCCAAAATATGTCATGCATCATAATAAAGAAACAAAAATCAATTTCAATATTTTATCACACAATCTTTGGATCAATTTAATCATATTAAATCAATCCCTCTAATTAATTAGAACTTTCTTTGTAATTAATCGGGTCAAAATCTCCATTTTGAATGGTTAAAGGGTTTCCAATTAATTAAAATCTTATTTTAAATTTATTGGAGTCAAAATCTAATTTTGACTAGCTTTTGGACTTTATTCAATTAATTAAAACTCCTTTCTAATTAATTAGGGTCAAAATAACTATTTTGACCAATTAATGGGCTTACCCAATTAAGTAAAATTCCTTTTGAATTAATTGGGGTCAAAATCATAATTTTGACTAATTAATGGTTCTTTTCCAATTAATTAGAAATCCTTTAATAATTAATTGGAGTCAAAATCTCAATTTTGACAAACTTTGGGTCATAATCCAACTGATTAGAACTATTTTCTAATTAACAAGGGCTAAGAGCAAGATTTTGACAAATTAAGGGCTTACCCAATTAATTGAAACAAATTTTAAAACTAATTGGGGTTAAAAACAAATTTTCCAAAATATAGGCACATCCAATTAATTAAAACACCTCTTTGAAATTAATTAAGTGTCAAAACATATTTTGATAAATAAAGGATCTTAAATAAATATCAAATATTTTTTTATAAGTCACAAATCTATTTTTGTCAAATACAATAGCTCATGAGCATTTAATAAACTATTTATAACTACATATGATTTAATTAACAATTAATTAAATCATATACAACTTTTATTAATTTAATTAGTCATACTAATAATATGCCCATAACTATTTAAATTAATCAAAATCAATTTTAAAATTTGTAAGCCCAGTACAACCCATTACAACAAGTCCAAACTTGTTTTCAAGTAGGATTTAAAATAAGAAAGCCCAATTCTTAATAACTTTAAGTCTAACTTAAAACTGAGGCCCACGTCAAATTCTAACCTAAATCTACATTTAAATCATGAAAAATGAAAGCTCGATAAAATTTTAATTAGGCTAATTTGGATCTGTTATGCTAAGAATATAAACTTGGGTTAAACCCAAGCCCACGGATTCAATTTTGGTCTAAACAAAATAAGTTCATAGGAAAAATATGCAAAACCAATCAATTTCAAAATTGGATCTCTATTGGGTCAAAGTGGGTCAAAGCCGACCCTAATACAAACCCTAGGTGCTTCCTCACATCTGCCCAGCACCGCAACCACCCCACCAGAGCAGCCACTTCAGTAGCAAGCACCATCATCCATCTCTATGGTCGCCGCTGCCTAAAAACAACCACTAAGGCCATCACTGGCCACCTACCACCACTAATTTATGGTGATCACACCACACCGTTGCTCTGGGAACGAGGACCGCGTTCCTGGAACGCAACTGCCTTCTATAAATTCAGCTCCACTTCAGTTTTCCCTCATTCTCCCCCCACCCCACACCCGATTTTCTTTTTTTTTTCTCTTATTTCCTCACACAAAATTTTTAGCTTTCCAACGTCATTGCGAGAATATTGCCATAATATTGTAAGTTATTTTAATTTTATGTTGTTTTTTGCAATTATATTTAACGTTTTAAGTTATGAAATTTGTTTTTAGATCGTGTAATTTTTTTATAGTTAATTTTAGTTTGTGTTAATTTGAATTTTAATTTTTTTTAGAATTGTAGATTAGAATTTTAGTTTGTGTTAATTTTTAATTTAATTTTAATTGTTGTTAATATATATAGCATGATTATTAGAAATAGACTTAATATTGTTATTATTATTATTATTATTATTATTATTATTAAGAAGATTAACATTATTATTAATAATGTTATTATTTTTATCACGACCATGTTATATGTTATATGTTAGATGTCATTATTAATTTAATTAATACAATTATTGATATTATTATCATTATTTATTATTATGATGGTGATGATGATAACGACAACGATGGATGGTTATGTTATATGTTAGAGGTTATTATTAATTTTATTATTACTATTATTGATATTATTATTGTTGTTTATTATTGTGATAATGATGATGATGATGGATGATTAATGCTGTATGTTAGATGTTATTATTAATTTTATTATTACTATTATTGATATTATTATCATTATTTATTATTGTGATTATGATGACGACGATGGATGATTAATATTATCTTTGTGTTATTATGTTCTCCACATTAAACTCCTAAACCGAGAAATTGTTTGCACATGCGAGCATAGCAAGTGATATTCAACCCACTTGCCGCAAGTGATATTCAACCCACTTGCTGCAAGTACACGTATTTTCTTCCCAGTTGACAACCTGGTTTAGCGGATTCTCGTTCCATCGCACTGGCAACCAACCGACCTGGTATCTGCCATCCTCTCTGAAACTAAGTACGTGATGGCGATGCGACGAGGTCTCCCACTTCTCAAATAGCTCCCTCATACTAAGAGGGAGGCGATAACCTTCACTTTCCAACTACATGGCATGGACTAACCGATCATGAAAGTAATCTTTTATCTTCATAAAAATATTAGTAACAAGGGCTGGATGGGTAAACCCCTTGCACCGACGAGGACACTATTGAAGCATTCGACATTATTTGTGGTTATCACACCCCATCTGAATCCCCCATTAGCACTCATGGTCCATGTATCGACAGGGATATCAGAAAGGAACTTGTGTACTCATCTGCCAACACCATTCTGACTAGGGTCCACAGCAAGGACCATGTTCATTGCATGCAAATGTTTGCGTGCTTGACATTCTCGGCCAGCTATCCAACACATGTCTTTAATGAATTGATTTCTCCATCTTTTCATCACATTGCTCTTCAGATGTCTCAAGCAGACACGATGTTTTATTTGAAGTTGACCGTCACGTGTAACTCGTTTGATTGCAAATGCGATGCCTACATGCCTATTTGAAATGATACACACTTGGGGCATCCTAGTGAAAAATTTTTCAAGCAACTGATGTAAGAACCACGACCAAGTACGAGTTGTCTCTACGTCCACAACGGCAAAAGCAAACGGCAACACTTGGCAGTGAGCGTCTATGGCTAATACAACTAAGAGATGACCCTTGTACTTCCCCTGTAAGTGTGTGCCATCCAGCGAAACAACGGGCTTACAATGCCTTCATGCTACGATGCATGGATCGAACGCCCAGTAAACCATGTCGAAAATTTTTTCAGCATACGTTAAGCCTTCGGCGAACCTATATCTCACAACACTACCTGGATTCTTGGCCATCACGGCACCAAGAAATTGTGGAAGCATTTGATACGGCGTGTCCCAATTGCCATACACTAGTTCAATTGCTTTATTCTAGCCGTTCCATGCTTTTCCGTAATTGACATCCGCGTTAAGCTTTTCTTTCATGTGAGCTTGGATAAGCCTGACCTTGTAATCAGCCTTCTTAGCTATGAAATGCCTCACCAAATATCCAACCAATCCCGAGGTCAAATTTCTGTGCCTCGATGTAGTTATTTGCGCCATACATACATGTCTTGCATCATACTACATGATCTCCCACTGTTTGTGCGTTGCTTTCCTTATTACACATACATATCATGGGCATTCTATAATTCCACTATGTGCTTCCCTACATCGTACCTTCCATAGGGTCTTACTCGACTTGACGACTCTATATTTCTTTTGTATTCTTGTTGCGTACTATTGAACAGCCCTTATCCCATCCACTTTGGATGGGAACACCATTCCTTTGGCTAGTTCCATCCTGTCTGGGTCCCATACTGGATGTTTGGTGACCTCGTGCCTACTTGTTGTGTAGAATTCATTCCTAGCAGTATGGAACTCCACTGCGTCTTCCTCATTTACCTCCGTCTCTGCATCAACATCTGGTCTTTCTACCTCGTTCTCAATTTGGTAGTTCAAACTTGCTTCTGAGATTGCATCTTCTTCTTGATCTTTCGATTCACCGTCCTCGTTTTCCTCATCTGCCTCAGACAAAACAGTATATACTGCGACGTCACATCTCTCCTCCGTGCCACCGTCATGATGAGAGGGTCCTCCGACTTCAAAAGTGAAATGTGGTTGTGGGGAAATGGAAAAAGTAGCTGATGTGTGTCATTTGTGCGTGTTTGCATCTAGTTTTTGCATGCACATTTAAGGGTGTTTAGAGTATAATTGAGTGCACTTAGTACAAAGTTTATGCATATTTGTTAATATTTGTACATAATGTATTTAGGTGCATAAATACTATATTAAGTGTTATATTCCATGTTTTAGGAGTGTTTTGGAAGGGTTCAAGCTTATGCGAGGAAGAAATGAGCTAACGGATGAAGATCGGAAGAAAAGAAATAAAGAGATCATTCTGATCCAGCCGGTCAACTTAGAAGAAGAGCCGGTCAACTATCTAGGTCGACCGACCGCTCCAGAGAATAAAAGATTTGAAGCTGGTCGAGTTCCTCAAGAGCAGGTCGACCGGCCATTCTAGAGAGCATCATGATTTAAGTTGATCGAGCAAGAAAGAGGAGCCCGTCGACCGACTAGGTCGACCGGCTGTGAGCTGAAGAAATCCATAAAAAGCTCGTTTCTGCTCATTTTCAAGGGAGGAACTTTTATTTCGTAAATCCTAATAAACCCTAACCCTTTACCCACTTCACAAAACACCCTAAACCACCATCTAAACCCCACACCAAGCTAGGATTGAAGTACTAAACAAAGATTTGAAGGATTTGTATGGATTTGGAAGCAAAAATTTAGGGAAGTTCTTCTTGTTCTTTCTCTATTTCTTGTAAATATATTGCTAGATTAGGCTAGATTTAGGGTTGATTTTTGTTGTATATTAGATTAGGGCTTTGAGTAATGGATTTGTGTAGATCTTTGGCTCTTAATACATGTTTATTTACATAAATTTATGGCATGATTCAATATGTCTATGTACTGGAAATCAAACATGTCTATGTGTTTGTTAAAATGCCTAAGTGAATATGCATGTGTTATTTGTGCCTCAAATGCTCTTATCTACTTATATGGGTGATGTGATTGTGCTTAATCTCGTGGCTTTGCTTAGTAGAGTAGGCTTTAGCTTTAAGTCCAGCTAATAGGTTACATGCTATGCTTAGTCAAGTTTAGGTGCTAGTCCTTAGCTTTAAATCCAGCGAAGCAGATAACTTAACCTAGACTAGAGCATCCCTCACCCTCGTTAGTGTTGGTTAATCGAGCCTTAATGTCACATAGTGTTTAGGTGCTAGTCCTTGGCTTTAAATCCAGCTAAGAGGATAAGTTCTAAGCACGGATTGTGTAGGCTAGGAGTGATTGGCCCTTAGCTTTAAATCTAGCTAACGGGTTGAACCACTAGGATTGGTTAAAAGAGCCCCGATCAACACAACGGCAATAGAAGTCCCGAGCCTTAGATAGACATCATCTGTTATCATAGCCCAAGTCTTATTGCAATGCAATCGCCCTAGGTCCCCTTCTTCTTTATTAGTGTTTCCTTCCGTAGTTTGGCTCCTTTGAGTTCCTCCATAGATTAGTTTTTATTTTCCTTTTTCCGAGCTCCCTTCCATCCCAAAGTAAGTACAAACACGCACGTAACTAGTTTAAGGCACCCGAGCACATAGAGACTAAACTAAGGTAGCCTCCCTATGGATTCGACCCCGCACTTGCACACACTATGCTTCACACGTCCCATACACTTGCGAGCTATTTAGACTTGTGCTCAAATAATGATATCAGTAGCAAACTCCGTCACTGTTGTTGCAATATTGATATGTTCATTTTCCACATATGATGGTGGTGCATTTAGGTCCAGCATGTTAGACTGGTACGGGACGTCGGGCATTATCTACGTTACATACACGTCGTCAAACTGAACGTCTACTATTACGTGCGCCACACAACGGTTCCATTCACAGTAAGCTGTCCCATACATCTCCTGCATATCTTCATCATCAATTATTGCACTTGGATAATAATATATCTGTTACAATATAGCATCCCATCTAGGGTTACGATAGCATAAGTTAACCCTATCGATGCTCGAACGCAACTCTAGTTTTATAATTACACGAGAAACAAATTCATCGTAAGTTGTATCTGGATGAATTTTGATTTTGTGTGGTATATTTGGACAAATTCTACGTAACATTTTGATTTTTGGGTCAAAAAAAATTCTGGCTTGGACTTTATAGCAATAATGATGGTGATAAACCCCAAGGTTAAAACTCGGGTAGAATGCAAGTTGAACCAAAATAATGACTAGGCAAAAAAATCATTTTAGGCACATGTATATAATCTGATTGCATAAAATAAGGATGTTAAGACATGAGTATCATATACACATATATAACTCAAAAATGAGCGATAAATCATGAAACAGAAACAAAAAGAGCTTTTGCTCTGATACCATTGAAAGAAATCGTGGAAACTATCCCCAGATTTCCTCACACAGGATCAAACTCTACAATTTAAAAATTTTAGAGATTTAGAAATACCTCGTAGTTCTTGCGCTAAAAGCTTTGGCTTGCGTAAGCGTTGAGCTTCTTCTCTTCGTACGTGATCAAGAACTAGTGGGAGGAGGCTAACTTTTGGTTAGGGTTTTGGAACAGAGTTCTCTATATTAGGTTTTCACAAAAACATACATACAAGAAATAATGAGAACTCTCCTTATATAGGAAGATATGTCTTTCCATAAAGTCCATCCCCACAACCCTATAAGCCCAACTCTTTGGGCTTAGAATAATGGAATTCCTAAATCCATAATATGCCCAAATAATGGGATCTATTCAACTACCAAAGATTTTCATGCTCGGATTACACCATTAAAATTGATTAACAACCAACATGTATGCATTATTGAAGTCATATTCACTACTGCATTATTGAAGTCATATTCACTACTGCATTATTGAAGTCATATTCACTACTACGTATGCAAACATGCATATAGATATGAATATAAGCATTACCTATATTATAGCATCCACTTATAAACACATAGACATGATTATAGTAAGGATTAGATGTGTTTAGTAACAAATGGACTTCCAGTTATACACATGCTACTCATTTAGGCATTTTATCAAACACTTAGACATGAATGAGAAAATAACTATTTAAACAAGAAAATTAAAATATGCATATATTCAGCCATCAAATCCCAAATCATAAGAGTATATAGTTAACCCATTACATAAGCTGAATCACCCTATACAAGTCAACTTAATCATAATACAAAATAGAATGAAAGAGAGATTATGAAGCTTCTCTTTCATCCTAGTTGATCTTGTATAAAACTCTTGAGCAAACTTGAACCCAAATGTCTGAAACCTTCTAAATCCACTTGATTCATGGTGATAAATGTGTGAGAGAGTGTGTGAGGTAGATGAAAACTCGATTAAGTATGTGAGATATAGGTGTGAAGTGTATGTGTTGGGTTTAAAAATCCTCTCCCATATTGAAGTCTGAAAATCAAGCTTTTTTCATATCAGCATCTGTACACTATAGGTCGATTGGCTTCTAAAGTGGTGCTTTTCGGACTGGCCGGTCGACTGGCTCTGAAGGGGTAGTCGACCGGCTTTTTCTGATAGCTCTTTAGAGTGGCCTGCCTTTTCTTCCTCTATTTTTTTTGTCTTTTCAGCCTCTGATCTTCTTCCCTTGACTCGTGCATCTCCTATCTTCATCACCCATCAACGTCCAATCTTGATCTTAACCCAAAGTTCACCTAAATCATTGAAAAAAAGCAATTAGTATAGCAATTGTCTCTTAAACTCAATATGTACAGTTATTTACGCTTAAGCCCATTCTTAACATAAGTATTACACTAAAGCATCTATATGAGTACTTAACACCTCTTAAACATGAGAAAATAACAACATAAATGCACACAAAAACACAACACATCAGTGGTCTTCCCTTGGTCCTCGGGAAACACAAGAACCTGATTACATCCGGAATTGCCATCTAGAAAGCAGTAGTAGCTATGCCCAGCTACTCTATCTAAAATCTAGTCTAGAAAAGACAATAGGAAATGACCCTTCCTAGTTTTGGAGTTAAGCTTCCTCTAGTCAATACAAACTCTCCAACTCGTGGAAGTACACGTAAGGATAAGCTTTCCTTTCTCATTCCTTACAATGGTTATCCTAGGCTTCTTAGGGACAATTTGAACTGGGCTAACCCACTCACTATCGAAGATCAAATAAATAATACCTACGTTTAAAAGCTTAATGATCTCTTTGTTAACAACTTTGCTTATGTGTGGGTTTGCCTCCTTTACATCTCCTTAGAAGGAATAGCCATCCTATGTTTCCTAAGAACCTCTAAAAGACGTTACTTATGTTGGATCAATAATATTACATATGGTCTATCCTAGCCCATATTTTCAAAAATTCTACCAAGAAAACATGCTAGGAAAGTAAAATAACCACACAACACACACAAGAATATGCTTAAGAACATATAGAACATAACTAGTATTTGCAAAAATATGTAAAGCTAACCTCTTGATGCTTGGAGCCTTTGATGAAGCTATAACCGTCATGAGCTTCGTTCCCATTCACAAACAAGGCCACAAAAAATTCTACTGTAAGGATGTTGCAATAGAAAACTCCTAAGTCTTCTTCGCTATGATTAAAGAGACTTATCTTGAGAGAATAGCCTCTTGTGTAGGAAGAAGCAAAGTAATGTGCTCTTGGAAATCTCAAAGCAAAAGCCAAACAATAAGTGTGTAATATTTGTTGTTAGTGTTTTCTTGCCAAAATAGAAGAGATCAACTACAAAATTTTTGGATACTAAAAATGGTTTAAGGTCTTGCCTATTTATAGGAAAATTTTGGCACCTAAACCTTGAAAACTTTCGATGTGGAAAACTTTTTTTTTGTAGTGAATACTTGCTACATGTCATAAAAGTTACTTGTACAATTTGAATTCTTTTTGTAGTAACTTTCTAGCACATGTCTTGGAAGATTAGGCCAAGCCCACAATCCAAGCCTAACATATAACCCATAATCGATGTGGAGGCCCAAGCCTAATTAGGTTATCTTGGACTCTAAAGAAAGCCTAAACCCAATTCTAAGCTTTGGCGCAATAAGGCTACTACCACAACATGAAATTTTCTCTTTCAGTATTACTCTTTCAAAGTCATTTCAACTAGGGAAGGGACCAAGAAGACACAATTAACCTTAGCTTCCAAAAATAATACAAAATGTCCTTGCCCAATCTAGGCGACACAATAATTATTTTTTAACTCCGATCTATTCCATCAAAAGATCAAAATTGCGCTCCAAGAATAATTGTTATTTCCCAAATGCTTATCACAAAAGAATGTGAACTTTGTCCGTGACCTACTAAACAGCTAACCATAATGCCCCTCTATGTATACCCACAGCTATGGCTAGTCCTTTGGCTTGTGTACTATCACCTCTTTAGCTGCATCTTTTTCCATTGGGTTTCTTGTCCCATTGCCAATCATCCTTGGTCATGGATTCTCTTGATCTAAGGAGCGACCCTTAAGCCATATGATTTATACACACATAAAGGTAGTATCACTAGATCTAGATTTGGAAGACATTTGGACAATCCCAAAGGGGGCATATAGATTTCATATTGCATATGCATGTTTTAATTAATTAGAACTTAGCACTCAAGGCACAAGGGTGCTTATCCTAATAAAGTAAGATCTCACCTACAGTGAATCAAAGTACCAAACCCTAACTTCATTAGTTCATCCACATATGCTCAATATTAAGAGTAATGATCATTTTGTAGAAGTGAGTATCTTGTTTTCTTTCTTCGATAGGACATCTCTAGAAAACATACTCACAATGGTCCTGTCCAACACATGACACACGGACTATCGAGACAAATCAGAAAAGTCCTTCAAGGACCTAGGTAGATCACCCTCAAAGAGGAGACTTGCTCAATATAGCCTTATCCCAGTAAAGTACCCAATGCTACCATTCGGTTATTGACTCGATTTATGATATGACTAAATCTAGACTTGGACCTACTGTACGTCCAGTCTTATTGTGCGCCGAAGTCATTAGTTCAAGTTAAAGGACCTTTATACATACATCAATAAAACATATCGGAGATAATATGTAAGAAACTCATAGTGCCATTTAGCAAAATGATTATACATTGTTTAACATCCAAAATGTCATATACAAGTGAGCTTTATGGTGTACTATCCCTAACAATCTCCCCCTTGCACTAAAGATCTCTTCTGCACAACCTAATACCCATAGACTCCAAATTTGTGGTAAACATTTTCTCTAGAAGAGTCCTTGTAAATGGGTTTGCCAGGTTTTCTGCTAAAGCTATCTTTTCAACTATTACATCTCTTTTCTAGATAAACTCACGGATCAAATGATATTTTCATTCAATGTGTTTATCGTTTTTGTGATTCTTGGGCTCTTTGCATTGTGAAACAGCACCATTGTTATTGCGATACAATGTTATTGGTCTATGAGCTACCGACACAACCTCTAGGTCTAAAAGGAACTTTCTTAACCATACTGGCTCTTTTACAGCCTTAAATGCTACTACATACTCGGCCTCTATGGTAGAGTCAGCAATACAATTTTTCTTCACACTTCTCCATAAAATAGCTCCTTCTAATAGAGTGAAAATATATCCAGAAGTAGACTTCTTGGAATCTCTGCGGAATTGGAAATTCGAGTCTATAGAGGCTAATGGCATTAGATCATCAGCACGATATTTCAGCACATAATCCTTAGTCCCTTGCAGGAACTTGAATATATGCTTAACTGTGAGCCAATGTGCCAATCCAGGGTTTGATTGATATCTACTAACCATGCCAATAGGAAAGCTGATATCTGGTCTAGTACATAACATGGCATACATGAGGCTTCAACCGCTGCACCATAAGAAACTCACTTCATGCTCTCTATCTCCTTAGGTGTTTTAGGACATTGATCCCAAGATAGATAAACTCCATGTCTAGAAGGTAATAAGGCCTTCTCAGAGTTTTGTATGTTAAAACTGACCAATATCTTCTCAATAAATGAAGCTTGAGATAGGGCGAGCCTTCTATTCTTATGATCTCGCATACGCTTGATGCCTAGAACATAGCTACCTTCTCCTAAATCCTCCATTTGAAATTGAGTAGAAAGTCAAACCTTGATGGATAATAAAATCCCCACACCATTTCCAATTAGTAAGATATCATCCATATACAAAACCAAAAAAGCTACACCATTTCTTATACACACAAGGTTCATCAATATTTTGATCAAATTGCCCAATTAAATTTGATTTCCATGCTCTAGATGCCTACTTTAGTCCATAAATGGACTTCTTTAGATTACAAACCATATGCTACTTATATGTTGCTGGCCTTTAGCAACAAATCCATCTGGTTGTATCATGTAAATTGTCTCATCAAGCTCTCCAATAAGAAGAGCTGCCTTGACGTCCATTTGCCATATCTCCTAGTCATAATGACATACGATGGCAAGAAGTATCCTGTTGAATTTGTGCATGGCTACTAGTGAAAGTTCCCTTATAATTGATCCCTTTTTTCTGAGTATAAAATTTTTCCACCAACCTTGTTTTAAAGGTTTCAACTTTTCCATCAACTCCTCTTTTCCTCTTGTAGACCTATTTACACCCTATACGTTTTACCTCTTCAGGTGCAACTACAAGATCCCAGACATTATTAGAATACATAGATTCTAACTCTAAATCTATTGCCTTATGCCATTGGTCAGCATCTATGACGAAAACTGCTTTATCATAACTTATGGGATCCACCACCTAATCCTCTGAAAAAGTCTAAAAGAACTCTCCATATTATCTACTAGGAGGCCTGGATATCCTCCAACTATGACGGTGCAATAATATATTAGGTGTAATATGATGTTCTTTTTCATTCACAGTTACCACATGTGTTACTGGAGATTCTTATGAAATCTCTTCTAGAACAACTTCAAAATCTAGTGTTTTCTGGATCATTTCATCATTCTCTATGTATCTTGCATGGGTGCTTATAAACACCTTTTTCTCTTTAGGATTATAAAAGATCCCACCTCTTGTTCTCTCAGGATACCCAATAAAATACGACAACTTGGATCTTGGATCCAACTTTGAAGCATTACTATTAAGTATATAAGCTGGACAACCCCAAATATAGAGATAATTTAAGCTAGGCTTACGCCTAGTCCACATTTCTTGTGGTGTCCTAGGTGTTAGATGGTACCAAGTTCAAGATTTATGCCACTATCTCTAGGGCATGCACCCAAAAAGATAAAAGTAATGATGCATGACTCATCATTGACCTAACCATATCTAATATGGTAAGATTTCTTCTCTCTGCTACATCATTTTGTTGGGGAGACCCTGGTACAGATAGATAAGACACAATCCTTTCTTATGAGAGATAGTCTCTGAACTCAATAAAGAGGTATTCGCTATCTCAATTAGACCGAAGGGCTTTGATACATTTATCTAATTTCTACTCTGCCTCAGCCTTGAACTCCTTAAATTTCTCAAAGAATTCAGACTTGCATCACATCAGATATACATGTTCATATCTAGAGTAATCATTAGTCAAAGTAATGAAATACTCATAACCTCGTCATGTTGGTTTGCTTATAGGACCACACATATTAGTATGAACCAATTCCAATACTTCCTTGGCCCTTTCTCCTTGAGAAGAAAATGATTGTTTGGTCATCTTCCCTTCAAGCCAAGATTCACGTAGAGGTAGATCTTTGAGATCTAATGAGCTAAGATGCTCATCCTTAACTAATCTCCAAATTCACTTTAGACTAATATGTCCTAAGCGTATGTGCCAAAGATAAGTATCATTGGTCAAAGAAACCTTTCTTTTCTAAGAATTAGTTCGTTCTATATTATGCAGTGAATTTGTAATAAATTTCATATAGAACAAGTTATCATGCATGCTACTGGAAAAAATAATATTTCCATCTCTACTTATATCAACACCAAAATGGAAATTAATACAAAAACCATCTAATATTAATTGCAAAATAGAAATAAGGTTTTTACATACATCCGAAACATAATAAACATTGTTAAAAAATAACTTCCTATTACATGGAAAGTTTAAGCACATTTTTTCCACTACAGCAACCCATACTTTTGCTCCGTTACCTATCCTTAGAGCAAATTCATCTCTAGCTAGTTCCTTCATTTCCTGAAACCAATCCAAAGAATTGTAAATATGGTTAGTGGCTCCAGAGTTTACAATCCAAGAATCAGTAAAATCAACCACTAAACAAGTTTCAATGTAGAACAAAAGAGGTGCACCTATCTTGCCTTATGCCAAGTACTTCGGACAATCCTTTTTCCAGTGCCCTTTTTGGCCAAACTTAAAACATTTTCCCTTGGGCTTTTCACCTGTTTGGGCTGTTCACCATTCTCTTCTTTTTTCCTTGGTAACTAATGTGTTTGTTTTGTGTGTTTATCTATTGCATGTATATACTTGTTTTGAGGTATTTTTAGCTTCATTTAATGTATTAGTATAGCATTTAGGTCATAACTATGCATACTAAGGTTTAAATGTTTATAGTTGAAGTTAAGACTTAAATGCTACACTAATACACTTTTGTTAATTATTTTAAGTGTGATTTGGGAAGAAAATTGGAGCTTAATTGAGAGTGCTTGAACTGTAGAACAAAGCAAAGGGTGTTACGGACATAAAGAAATGAAGAAAAGTGCATTTGGAAGTGGCCGAGCAAAGATAGAAGCAACTGAGACGAAATCGAGCGCAACATGAGTCAAATTCAGAGCTTGCAAACTAAGAAGGAAATGGAAAAATATTGGACATGTTTTAGGGTGCGATATATGGCTTGGGAGATCCCCTACCATGATACGAAGCCATAGAAAAAATGGTGCGCGAATCAGAGTTAAAAAACGAGCAAGATATGATCATTTTACTATCAAGACCGGTTAGCTTCTATCTAGCCTAGCAGGTCAACCGGCCGGATTAGAATCTAGGCCAATTTTGGCCAGACGACTTAGCCCCAAAGCCGGTCGACCAGCTGGACCCCCAGCTAGACGTGTTAACAGCTCTATTCAAGCCACTTTTTAGCCACTTTTGAAGGAAAACAACACCCAAGTCAAACACCCATTTCCCTAAACCCAAAATCCACCAAAAATCCCCTCACACACTTACTTCTAAACACATTTAACACTTGGAATCAAGGATCCAAGAGGATCAAACACTAGGATTTGGGGCATAGCTCATGGATTGTAAAGCTTAGCTATGGATGGAAACGTATCTCTCTTTTATTCTAAGTCTAATTATGTGTGATTAGAGCTTTGTAGGGTGATTATATCTTGTATCTATGGATTGATTACTATTTTTTATTAATGGGAACTTAATGAATTTATGTATATATTCTTTTTCTTAGGGTCTCAAAGGCTATTTTACGTACATGTCTATGCGTTTGTTGAAATGCCTCAATGATGTAGCATATGTATATTGAAGTCTATTATGCTATTAACCATCTCTAAATCATTATGTTAGCATGTCTATGTATTTGTGTGATGATTACATGAAGTGGGTATGCTTATATACATGTCTATATTTGTGTTAAGCATACTTAATAGTACAAATAGCTTCCATTGCTTACATGTCAGGTGCAATTGCTTAAATTGGTGTAATCTAAGCATGTCTATGTATTTTGTAGTAGAATATACCGATGTATTCTCAAATTTCATGCCCTAGATGTGTTTGCTATGCATTTTAATATCAATTTTTGCTATTGTGATGTGATCGATGGTGTACAACTAGTAACTAGCTTAGGTCGAGTCCAAGCCAATAGGAGTCTGAATAGGCTTAATTGACCTTCGCTCACTTAGGAAGGCTAGTTAGTCCAGCCTAACACCCTAGGTTCATAAAGACCACAGTATAGCTCTAAGTGGGGCGAAGCTTAGGGACGGACTTACACCGAGTCCTAGGGCCAGATTGGGGAACCAACTAGAGGACTGAGTGCTAGGGTTAGATCGATCTACACTCACCTAGAACCTTATTGACTAGCCCTAATTCCTGAGTGATAAAGACCACACTGTACTGCTAGGCATCGCCACCTAGGGATGGGCCTGCATTGAGGTTTAGGTTACCAATTAAGAGGTTAATTTTAGGTCTAGATTAGATCACTTAGTATAATCCATCAAATAGCCCTAGAAAGACGTAGTAATCACCATAAACAAGGTGTAATCACCTTAGTCCCCCATTTTCGACATTTGAATCCCCTTAGATCACTTGATTTCCTCTTCACACACATACATATTTTATTTCCTTGTCCTTAGTTTAGCTTTACTTTTTTGAGCTCCCTTTAAACCAAAAAATCTGCAAAATGAGTATAGTTTAGATCCTAGTGGGTAGCTCTTAGGACGCACATAGCTAAGGACACCAATACAGGTTTGGCCTCCCGTGGATTTGACCCCACACTCACACACACCATACTACACATGACCCGTGCACTTGCGGCTATTTAGGCATGTGCCAAGAGATAGTGATATCAAGTTCTTGGCGCCATTGCCAAGGAGGCAACAGTTGTTTGGTTTATAATTAGGTTAATTTGGATCTATTATGCTGAGAATATAAACTTGGGTTAAACCCAAGCCCACGGATTCAATTTTGGTCTAAACAAAATAAGTTCATAGGAAAAATATGCAAAACCAATCTATTACAAAATTGGATATCTATTGGGTCAAAGTGGGTCAAAGTCGACCCTAATACAAACCCTAGGTGCTCCCTCACATCTACCCAGTGCCACAGCCACCTAACTAGAGCAGCCACTTCAGCAGCAAGTACCATCATCCATCTCTATGGTCGTCGCTGCCTAAAAACAACCACTAAGGCCATCACCGGCCACTTACCGCCATTGATTTATGGTGATCACACCACACTGTTTCTCTTTCCTCCTCGTCGGTGCCTTTATCACAAAAACCAGGCCACGGTTCTTTGAGCTTTCCATTGTAAATTCATGCCATCAGCCATCACCAACTCGTCACATGACCACTATAAGACGCTTTCTTTCTTTAGGAGGAACAAGTTAGTAAGTTCCAATCATTGAATCAGCACCGACAACTTGGAAATCCATTACTACTACCCATCAAGCTCTTCATTAAAGCATTCAAAAGCTACCAACATCAACAAGGTGCAGCACCCCAATCTTCCCTGCAAAACTATAGATTTATACCATGCATATCAACCACCACTGCCACAAGACCACGTTCATTTTCCTGGTCTAATGTCCGATGGTTACCTCTATCACTATGGGTCTTCTAAAAAGGGAAATACAAAAAACAACTTCCTTTGCCTTTCCAATGATACGAGCATATTGTAATAGGAGTGGCCCAAAAGCTTGTTAAATTTGGAGTTCTTAATTGCTATGATGAAGAGGAAGTTCATCTACTTCAACCCTTGAAAACAATTTTTCTATTTTGTTTGATGTAATACTCAACCAAATATTTTAGTCTTGTTCAAAAACATGCCAACCAAGGGTGTTAGTATAGTGGCAATGTGCAAGGTGTTAAAATCCATCATTATGGTGGTCATGGTTCAAAACCCCTCGTAGCAATATTTTTTATGTGCTATTTAACAATAATTTCCATTAATGACCTTTGTCTAAGCATGAACATATTAAAGACCATGGCTGGGACTCGACAACAATAATGATGGTGATAAACCCAAAGGTTAAACCCAGGTAGAAAACAAGTTGAACCAAAATAATGACTCTGGGCAAAACAATCATTTTAGGAACATGTGTATAATTTGATTACATAAAATAAGGATGTTAAGACATGAGTATCATATACACATATATGACTGAAAAATGAGCAACAAATCATGAAACAGAAACAAAAAGAGCTTTTGCTCTGATACCACTGAAGGAAATCGTGGAAACTTTCCCTGGATTTCCACACGTAGGATCAAACTCTACAATTTAAAAATTTTAGGGATTTAGAAATATCTCGTAATTCTTGCGCTAAAAGCTTTGCCTTACGGAAGTGTTGAGCTCCTCCTCTTCGTACGCGATCAAGAACTAGTGGGAGTTGAGCTCCTCCTTTTCGTACACGATCAAGAACTAGTAGGAGGAGGCTAACTTTTGGTTAGGATTTTAGGATAGAGTTCTTTGTATCAGGTTTTCACAAAAACATACATACAAGAAATAATGAGAACTCTCCTTATATAGGAAGATATGGGCTTTCCATAAAGCCCATCCCCACAACCCAATAAGCCCAACTCTTTAGGCTTAGAATATGGAATTCCAAAATCCATAATAAAGCCCAAATTAAATTCATATTTAATTTATAAACAATAGCCCATGAATTAATTTTGACTGACATATCCAGTGCTAGCTAGACATAGTCAAAATCAATTTCTTGACCCGTAATAATTAATTAAAATATTTAATTCTCAATTAAATATCTATAATATTAATTACTTATAGTATTATTTAATTCATAATTAAAAGTGACTAACATTATTATAGTACGGTTTATCCTCCAACTAGTTCCCAACCATATGCATGACTCTGTATGTTCAAACTTAAATAGGTAATATAAGAACTATTCTTATACTAATCGATGGTACCGTCTAACAATGGTTCTCGACGTCCAGATAAGCTAAATAGTTGCAGGGCAATATTCAATGAACCTAGGCACTATGGTGGATTCCCTATGACTCTCGATATTTCGAAATAACCCTAGGGGCATGGTAAAATTGTAAAACCCTTATACAGCTATTCCAAGTCAAGTCCAATCTCGTCATGACTCATTGTGACGTAAACACGTGACACATCATGGGGAAAGCTTTGGCCAAAGTCTTAATGAATTAGGACTAAGTAGAATATCATTCTCCTAATACCTGGAGCAGTCAATCCCATCTTGACCCAGATAGTCTAGTACCAAAACGTAGGGAGTAATCCGTAAGTCTCTATGGTGGTCTCAGGTCTGAGGGAATATGACATCCATGTGCACCACAAGCTATCCTTTGACTATAAAGTACATACCGCAGGATGCTCATAAATAGAGTCATGTTCAGTGAGCATGTCTCTACACTTCACCATGGGTCACACCGGTGTCTCCATTCCCTTTGGTCATTAGGATAACCAACTCATATGACACACTATAACATATACTTGATAGAATAGATGTCCTAGTATCAATTCTATCATTTGGTTACGAACAAGGTTTAAGGACAACTAAGCTATCCCTTATTTACATAGCCCTATTAGGTCATCCCAAGACTACATCATGAACTAATAATTGAGGAGAAGATGAACGATATGACATTAGGCCAAAAGTGAGATGATTTATGTACAAATAAGTACGAAGCCTATGATAGACAACTGACTTTATGACATCATTCCTAATAGCCATTTGCTGCTTATAGTTAGCCATCTCTTGCCTACTATCGGCTAGTTCATACTGCTAACTAGTTAATGCCTACTATTGATTTTGAATAAACTACATTAACTTCATCACATCATTGGTAGAAGTCTAGCCACTAGAAGGAGCAGGTAAAGCTTGACGCTGAGAAGCACGAGTGAGATAGGGCTGATTAAGATGATAGAAACCTGGGAGATATTGAGGGCGAGGTCCTTGCTGGGCTAGAGCTTGGGCATGTAAACTAGACTCGTGCTAACCTTTTCTTTAAGAAAATTTTGAGTTGTCCCTCCAACTCGAATTTATGTGTTAGAGTACGGATTGTACTTATCAGACTAACCTTGAGAATTACACACTTGCTCCTTCATAAACTCGGGAAACTGAGATGCTAAATGGCAAGCTACGGTCTTATGAGATGACTTGGAACACAATGCACAAACCTTAACAACCAAAAGGGAAGAGGAAGAACCTACGGAACTAGTCCTATGACCATGAGATGAAAGATTCAAAGAAATGAATTGATCTAGCTTATTTGTCAAAGCCTCCACCGTAGCGGGTAAATCTAAAGGAACTCCAAACCTCATTAACACTTTTCTTATTACCTCCCTAACTAGACCTTTCCATCGCAAAGTTTTGAAAAGAATTTTCAGCCATCAACTCCATTTCCATGCCTCAGTCGGTCTCAAAAGATAAAAGCCACCACCGAAGGTGGCTTTGACCATCATTCTATTTTATTCATTTAAACCTCGAAAGAAATATTGCAATAGGTCATTTTTGCCATACCAATGGTGTGGACATTGTCTAAAAAGGTCTTTGAATCTCTCGCAAACTTCATGTAAAGATTCTAGATCATATTGGAAGAAAGTCATAATAGCAGTTCTAAGGTCAGTCGTCTTGACCATGGGATGGGAGAAAGTCATAATAGCAGTTCTAAGGTCAGCCGTCTTGGCCATGGGATAAAATTTTTTAAAGAACTTAGATTGAAGCTCAGCCCATGTAGTAATGCAACCAAGCCCTAGCCTTATCCTTAAGAGAGAAAGGAAACAATCTTAGATGTATGACCTCAGGGAGACATTGGGGACATAGAGAGTGGAACTCATCTGAACAAAATTAGTAATTTGCTCTAGAGGACTCTCATTACTTCTTCTATAGAAGGAAGGAAGCATGGCCAACATATTAGGCCTAATCTCGAAGTTCATCTCCCTAAAACTTAGAATTTGGATAGCCAAATTAGGCTCAAAGGCTTCAGGGAGAAAGAATTACCTAAAAGTGGGTTCATCATCTATAGGTGGATCCGGTCTACAGGGCTCTTATCTAAAATGATCTTGGGTTTGATGCCCATGGTGATCATGAGGCAGAATGGGATTCATTGGGGGAATGGGAGGATTAAGAGAATGATTTGGATCGGCCATCTCCTCAAGAAGGTCTCCTAAATTCCTGAAATGCCTTGCAATCCTATCGAGTTTGTGATTAAGAGGAATTAGGGGATTCTAAGGGATCTCTTATCAAGCATACACAAACAATCCTAACTCTGGCCACTTCAACCCTCGAAAACTTCAACAATCCTAAGACTACAACAAATAAATCACAATTCTAGAAAGTTTACTAAAAACAAAAACAAAAGCAGAAATAGATAAACAAGAGTATAAATAATAAACAAGATAAGCAAAAGCTAAACAAACTATAAAGAAAAAGCAAGTAAAAAAAATAAAGCAACTACCAAAATACACGAACAAGGAATACAAACCACTGTACCTCTCTGGCAATGGTGCTAAGAACTTGGTGTCATCTTTCGAATGCAAGCTCTAAAGACCTACAAGCGAATGGATCGGTGTAGTAGAGTGTATGCGACAACAGGTGTCGAACCACAAGGACACTATGTTGTGTGATAGATTCTACGTGTGTATACCCTAGAAAATACTTATAAGGAAACCTAAACTAACTATTTTTCGTGTTTTTGGATGATCAGGAGCTCTAGCTAAAGAAAATAAAACTAAACTATGGGAATAGAAAGCAGGGAAACAAGCTAATCTAGATGGAACTAATAAATACAAAGGTGCTAAGGCGACTTCAACTTATGAATGGGTGATTCTATACTCAGATGCTATAGGATTAAAGGAAGATGGTTTGCCATAGTAATTTCTCTTAACAAGGTTGCTAAATTAGTGTCCTAATTTCCCCTAGGCCTCAGTATGAATCTATCCCTAGGCGGCGCCACCTAGAGCTACAGCGTGGTCCTTAAGACCTAGGGCCATAAGAGTGACCAATTAGCTTCCTAGGTGACTTAGAATGAACCTACCCTAGTTAGAGACCGACCAAAGCTAAAATTTGAAAAAGATAAAATATGTGATGCTTGCCAACTAGGAAAACAACATAAGACATCCTTCAAATCCCTAAATAAAGTTTCAACAAATAGAGCATTACAACTACTACATATGGATTTGTTTGGACCCGTTGATGTGGCAAGCTTAAGAGGATCTAGGTATACATTTGTTGTAGTTAATGATTACACTAGATTTACATGGGTTATGTTTCTTGCACATAAAAATGATTCCTTCAATGAATTTGCAAGATTGTGTAGAAAAGTGCAAAATGAGAAAGGCTATTTTATAACTTGCATCCATAGTGATAATGGCACTGAATATGTGAATACTCCTTTCATGAACTTTTGTGATGAACATGGCATTGAGCATAACTTTTTGGCCCCTCGTACTCCTCAACAAAATGGGGTTGTAGAGAGAAAGAATCGTACATTACAAGAAATGGCAAGGACTATGCTAAAAGAACACAACTTGCCAACATATTTTTGGAGTGAAGCCATAAATACTGCATACTATGTGCAAAATAGAGTATTGATTAGACCTATTTTAAACAAAACTCCATATGAACTATGGCATGGCAAAACACCTAAAATATCATACTTCAAGGTATTTGGTTGTAAATGTTTTATTCTAAACACTAAGGACCACTTAAGAAAATTTGATGCTAAATCCAATGAAGGAATATTCTTAGGTTATTCCATAAAGAGCAAAGCATATAGGGTATAAAATAAGAGAACTCTTGTTGTACAAGAATCAATACATGTTACATTTGATGAGACTAATCCATTTGAGCCAAGAAAAGGAATTGATGATGTAGGTTATCTTTTGGAAAAGACAACACTTGAAGATCCAACTCCAAAAGACAAAGAAAAACCAACGAAGCAAGAAGAAGAACTTCAAGAAAGGAGATCTCAAGCAAATGAGGAAATCAAACATTGCTCAAACAAAGATGATGAAAGAAAAGAACGTCATGAAGATCTACCAAAGAGTTGGAAGTTCGTGAGAAACCAACCTCAAGATCTTATTCTCGGTGATCCAAATGAAGGTGTAAGAACTAGGCATAATATTAGTACTTTTTGTGAGCATCATGCATTAATTTCTCATATTGAACCCAAAAATATAAAAGAAGCTCTACTAGATGAAAATTAGATAATGGCAATGCAAGAAGAACTCAATCAATTTGAGAGAAATAAAGTTTGGAAGCTAGTTGAAAAACCTAAAGATAGACCAGTAATAGAAACCAAATGGGTATTCAGAAACAAACTAGATGAAGCCAGAATAGTGACTAGGAATAAGGCTAGACTAGTTGCACAAGGATATAATCAAGAAGAAGGAATTGATTCTAATGAAACTTATGCTCCTGTAGCTAGACTTGAATCCATTCGTATGTTACTTGCATTTGCATGTCACATGGACTGTAAGCTTTATCAAATAGATGTGAAAAGTGCATTTTTAAATGGATTCATTGAAGAAGAAGTTTATGTTGAACAACCCCCCAATTTTGAAGATTCATGCTTTCCTAATCATATTTTTAAACTAGAAAAGGCTTTTATGGCTTAAAGCAAGCTCCTAGAGCTTGGTATGAAAGACATAGTGGATTTTTGATAGAAAACAATTTTGAAAGAGGAAAACTTGATTCAACCCTATTTATCAAAAGAAAAGACAATGACATTCTACTTGTCCAAATCTATGTAGATGATATAATTTTTGGTGCTACTAATGTTTCCTTTGTGAGAATTTTTCAAAGTGCATGCACAAGGAGTTCGAGATGAGCATGATGGGAGAATTAACTTTCTTCCTCGGACTCCAAATCAAACAAGCAAAAGAGGGGATTTTCATAAATCAAGCCAAATACACCAAGGAAATCATCAAGAAATTTGGACTTGAAGATGCAAAGGAGATTGGAACTCCCATGAGCCCCTCAACAAAGCTAGATAAAAATGAGAAAGGTAAATCACTAGATGAGAAGAAATATAGAGGTATGATCGGTAGCCTATTATATTTAATTGCCTCTAAACCTGATATCATATTCTCAGTGTGCTTTTGTGCTAGATTTCAATCCAATCATAAGGAAATTCACTTAACAGCTGTAAAAAGAATAATTAGATATCTTAAGAGAACAATTAATTTAGGGCTTTGGTATGCTAAAGGAACATCATTTGATCTATGTGGTTTTTCTAATACTGACTATGCTGGTTGCAAAGTAGATTATAAGAACACTAGTGGACTATGCCAATTCCTAGGATATTCCTTAGTATCTTGGTCTTGTAGGAAACAAAATAGCATTGCTATTTCTACCACCGAAGCTGAATATATTGCAACTGGTAGTTGCGTGGCTCAAATATTGTGGATGAAACAAAATTTACTTGATTATGGATTGAAGTATGATCATGTTCCTATATATTGTGATAATACTAGTGCAATTAATATTACTAAGAACCCAATTCAACACTCAAGAACTAAGCATATTGAGATTAGGCACCATTTCATTAGAGATCATGTACAAAAAGGTGATATAATTCTTGAATTTGTTGATACTTTACATCAAATTGCTGATATTTTCACTAAACCTTTGCATGAGGATCAATTTTGCAAGATTAGGAGAGAAATTGGAATGATAAAATGTAGTTAAATGGCATATATATGTGTTTATGTGGCTTGGGTATGAAAAATAAGAACTTTGTGCACCTTTTGACCCGGCCGGCCGACCAAGCCGGTCGACTGACTAAGGCCTTAGGCGTCCGGCTAAAACAACTTTTTAATATGCTCTCTGATCCAGCCAGTCAACCTAGCCGGTCGACCCTCGCGACCAGCCGGTCGACCGACTGAACGCGGACAGGGTTAAAAATTGGGGGTTTTCACCCCAAATTCACTACATTCTATCAAATTTTTTAAACCCTAGCCAAAACTCTCCAAAACCCATCTCAAAATCTTCAATTTTCAATCGTTGTCTTCCAAATTTCTTCCTAACATTTGCTTGCCCACTTCAAAACAAAGTTTTTCGCCGATTATTCTTCCAAAACAATGCGAAGTCATGGTGAATCCAAAGGGAAGAAGTCAAGCACGTGGGAGAAAAGGGAAAAGGCCAAGAACTCAATCTCCTCCACCACCACCACCTCCGGTATCCAAGATTCAAGGCAAGCAATCAATTTTATACAGTAAATATATAATGGACTCTGACTTTGCTGGCACCGATATCTTGTCGTTATTTGATAGATGGTCTACATTTCTACATCTGCATTGTGATGCGCAAGACAAATTAGTAATTGAGTTTTATGAAAATCTTGAGATACATTGTAGAAGCCCAAAACTTGAATTATCTTCTACAGTCTGTGGGGTAAAATTTGTGCTTAAGGAGGAAACTTTAAATGAAATATTTCATATACCTGTTGATGGGGAAGGCCACTACAATAGTCAAGGATGGCGAGAAGAAATTAAGAGAACCGCCATCCCGGGTGAAGTCATAAAATATATGTGGGAGCAAGTAGGGCCTAAGGATCCTAATTTAATTCTTCCATTATTGAGAGATGTTGATGTTAATATGAGACTTGCTCTTAAAATCATGAGTGAAGTAATTCTCCCTAGAAATATCAATGATGGCAAAATTCCAGTCATGGATGCTTATATCTATTATAGCCTTAGGGAGAAAAAGGAGATAGGTTTGCCTTTCCTAATCCTTCAACATATGTTACATATTAGTGGAAAGGATGGAGGAAAAACGACCACTCCTGGTTATGGTATGGCCTTAATGCATATTTTCTCTCATTTCAACATATCTTTAGATGCTCCATATAAAGTGTTTGCTTGGAATTTTGATATGTTGTATATGAACTTCATGGGCATTTATTGGTACAATATGGAGCCCATAGATAGAGAGACCTTCAAAAGTTTGCCCCAAAGCACTCAAGCTGCAATTAGGAATAGGACTAAGAAAGGGACTACTTTCACCGACCCTGTCTTTGACACCACTGCACAAAACCTTGATGACATACTTGGTGGGGTAGATATCACCTTTGAAGAAGATAAAGGGCTGGAAATTGAGGGTAATCCCGACATAGGCATACTAAGAACCACACCCATGGTTGTTAGTACCTCTAAAGAAGAGGAAAATACTGAGGAAGCAACTCTTAGGCGAGTGTTGAGAGAATCTAGGGAGCAAGTGCACATTGATGAGCAAAGCCAAAGAGAAATTAGTCATGGTGCTGGTTCTAGTTCGATGGGACAACAAGAAGACCCTTCTTTGATGGCTCAGATTATGTCCCAATTACAGGCTTTAAACACTGGTATGGGCGAAATGCGGGCTACTATGACAAGCCAATGGGACGAGCTCACTGTTTGGAGGCAACATATTGATTCAGAAGTGGCTGCTATGAAATCAGACATGAGAGAATACTTCAAGGATCATCATGATCGCGCACCCTGATTTTCTTCTTTTTGAAAAACATTTTTCATTCCACTTGAAAACAATTTTTAGTTTTAGTTAACCTTGACATTCTTGACTTTGGTTACCAAGTTATTTCTTTTATACATTTCTTTTCTTGCCTTTATATTGATTTTAATGATGCCAAAGGGGGAGAAGTATGGTGTGGTATTTATGCTTTGGTGATATATGCCTTGGTGAATGGTATTGTCTATTTGCATTAGTTAAAATGGTGGATGCATAAGCTCTGTTTGGAGAAGTATGGTATGGTATTTATGCTTTGGTGATATATGCTTTGGTGAATGGTATTGTCTATTTGCATTAGTTTAAATGGTGGATGCATAAGCTCTGTTTGGAGAAGTAAATGGTGAATGGTATGCTTTGTTGATATGTTTACTTATTTTTGCAAGTGAGTTTAAATTTGATAGTCAAAGCATTTTCTCAAAAAATGCACTTTTTAAAGAAATGCATATATTAAGGGGGAGTACTTTTGTCTCATATCTTAAAAATTTTGTCATCATCAAAAAGGGGGAGATTGTTAGCTAAATATTCATTATTGATTTTGATGATGAAAAAATATATATATATGCATTATTTGACAAAAAAGCTTCTTGTGAAAATCAGATGATATCAATATGAAGCTTTGAAAGATATGAAGATGTGCAAAAAGCCTTATTTGAAGGAAGAAAAGAAGAGAAGGCATAAGGAGGAGAAGAGAAGCCATAAGGGGTACCGGATTTGTTTTTTCTTCTTGCTCTTTTTGTGAAATGCCTATATATTGTGTGGACTTGGCTCAAAATCTTTTTCTTATTTATAGCAAAAACTTTCAAGTCTTGCACATTTGAAATAACATATGCACAAATGTATTTGAATGCACACGTAGAGTTAAAATGAGTTTTTAGGGCGTTTCAATTCATAACATGTGCTTACAAAATTATTCAAAATGATTTGGAGTTGTGAAATTTGTACTTTAAATGAACTTTCCAAAAATCTAGCTTTACTTCACATTCTGGAGTGGCCGGACCCCCCAGCCAGTCGACCGACTGACCTAGGTGGGTCGCCCGGCCAAAACAGAGAGGTGAAGGGAAAAGTCGGACCCCCTAGCCGGTCGACTGGCTAAGGCATCCGGCCTAGTCAGAGAACGAGAAGGGTAAGCCGGACGACCCAACTGGTCGACCGGCTGAATGGGTGCTGTAATAAATGCACTAGCTGTTTATTACCGTTCTGCTGAAAAAATCACTCATTCTTCACCTACCATAAACCCTAACCCCAAAATCTCTTTAAATACTCATTTAATACACTTTCTAATTATCAAATTGAAGTGTGCTAAAGTTTTTATCATCATTCAATCCATCTTTGACCCATTCTTGCAATATATTTGAGCTTTCAAGAGCTTATTCATCTTCTTCTTGAAGAAAATCTCATATTCAATCTTTTCTTATTCTTAAGTATATACACACTCTGAGAGCTATAATCTTTTTAAGATTTATTCATTAAAGCTCGTAAAGTGTGGGGAAATCCTATAGAGTACATCTCTTGGATTTTTTGAAGTTAGGCTTCAAAGAGGTTGTAAGAACTTGATTTGTGCTTCACCAAGTTTTGAAGAAGCATTTTAGTGGAGATCTTTGAAGTCCTAAGGGGAGCTTCCTTGGGCGGTGGACGTAGGCTTGGCCGAACCACCTTAAAATCGTTTGTTTCTCTTCTCCTTACACTTCTATTTTTATTCCTACTTACCTTGCTTATCTTGTGTTTGATATATTGATTGTTAGAAGTTGTAAATTTTTTGTAAATTTTAAAAAACGAAAATTAGTATTAATATCTTAATTCACCCTCCCCCTTAAGATATTTGCACCCACAAGGGGATTTGGTCATTTTCCCTAGTAGACAAGACTCACAAGTCGTTAGTGATTTAGGATCACCAATGTTAAGAAACCCTTCTTTGACCAACTTGTTAATGTTGTCCTTATTAATATGACCAAGTTTATAGTGCCAAAGATATATATCTGAAGTAGTTCCTATTTTGTGACATTTATTGCTAACATACAAGATGTGCACAGGCTGTGTCAAAATATAAACCCCATGTTCCAATCTTTCGTTAAAAACACAAACATTATTCAAATAATGTTAATGCCATTATTAGAAATTCTAAATGAGTACCCATCTTGGGCTAAAAGCCCAATTAAAATAATGTTAAAAACAAAATCCGAACAAAAGAAAACATCAGAAAGACTTAAGTTCATAGAATTGATAACTAAAGATAAACACATTAATGCTAGTACTGGATCAGGATTACCATTGCCAACGCTCAGGTATCGCTCTCCGTTTTTTAACTTTCTACTGACCCACAATCCCTACAACGAATTGCAAATATGATAAGGACTGTCTGTATCTAATACATAGGTAGTAGAGTCTATGAAACGGAAGTTGCAAGGAGTAATCACATACGTACCTTGCTAAGCAACCTATTTCTTTCTTCTAGGCCTATTTGGATCTAGAGATGTCAAATACTGAGGACAATTCCTTTTCCAGTGTTCAAGCTACTTGCAGAAGAAACAATCTGCTTGGCTATTGTCAACCTTTTTCTTGCCGGCTTGATTTTGCTGTTGTGGGCTTCTTAATCCCACGTCAGGCTCCCGACGCATTTTTGTTTTTCTTCTTGCCTTTCTTAAAACCTTTTCATTTTGAGGATAAGGCACCTTCCACTACATTAACAAGCTTTCTTAGGAGCTGGTTATCTTTCTCGAAGGTTTGTAATAGTCCTAGTAGCCTGTGGTAGTTGACAACAGGTTTATCCATCTTGAACTAATTCAAGAAAGGGAGAAAAGATGAAGGCAATGAATTAAGAATGGCATCTTTGCCAACCTGTTCCTAAAGTGGAAAACCTAGCTCAGCCAGCTTCTTGATGTTTTCTATCATGTACAATACATGATTAGTAACTAATGTGCCTTCTTTCATCTTGGCGTTAAAAATAGAACATGAGGTTCTATGTCTCTCAGCATCCTCTGATGTGTTAAACAACTCATTCAACGCTTAAATGATAGCCTCAGGTTGTGAATCCTCAAGCTTGCGACAAAACTCGTTGTTTATCGCAGCCCTCATAATGCAGTGAACCATGACTCTATTATTAAGTCATTTTTTATAGTGTCTACGATTTGCTACAAGTGTATTAGCAGCATGCTCTGCAAGTGTTAGATGAGTAAAAATGTACAAGATACATTCATGTCCAAGCACAATGCACAACCTTCAATACCAACTATCAAAGTTGGGCCTTGTGACCTTCTCACTATCTGATAGTGATCTTAAAGACAATATGTTATCCTTTAAATCTACAAATAGTCAATATAAAAAGAATAAATAATATATTGTATACACAAGTTATTAATTTTTCCAAAAGATATGGGCCAATATCTAATGGATCCTCGTACTATTTTGTACAAACTGTTAGCCCGTACCTACAGCCCGAAGGGATTTTTGAAAAATAAATAATGTACATAGGCCCGGCTGTGGTCAGCCCACTTATGGACACCGCTTGGTAGGTTCATAACTAATTACTTCCCCAAACAACTCCCAGTATATTATTCTACCCCAAGCATCTCTTCAGTAGGACTAGGGTCCTCCACTAAAAAGTTCGGTAGGTCAAACCATTAACATGAACTCCCAAGGTTTTCCTTCGAATCTAATGAGTAGGTCCGACTGAGATAGGCCTACCTACTCATTAGTCTGAAGGGATTCCAAGGGTTTCATTTAATAAGTAATAATCCCAATATTCCAATAAAAGCTAGGCCTAAGGACCTCTAACGTTTATTAAAGTATTAGGCCCATTATTATTTACTTTAATGGGAGGCAATGGGTCAAATATCCCCATGTCCAAGTCACTTTAAGGACAATTTTAGGGGATTCATATGGGAAAAAGAGCGTGCTTGTTTAAATAGCCAAACCTTTAATTATCTTGTTAATTAATCGATTGGCATGCAAAACAACACAAATATCAACATATATATGCACAAGTATGTGGTTATAGGCTTTCCTAATATGGCCCACTAGAGCCATCATGTGCCACTCTATCATGCAAAACTAAATTATTACATTTTAATTTTAGGAAACCTAGATAGGCCCAGGCTTTCAACTTCTTAATCTTTAGATTCTCGCCTTGATCATGCTAAAAACTACTAATCACATCATAATTAAGAGGAACTCCTTCTAAATGAGGGGATACATCACTTGCGAGAGGGATTTTACGAGCAAATTTAAGAGAAGGCCAAGCTCGCAGGCCTAATTTAAAAATCCAAAGATTAATTACACTAATTAATAAATAAAATGCAATAATAAACATAATATGCAATCACATAATTACCTTATAATATGTCATACATCAAAAATAAAGAGCATAAATAATTTCATAATTTCGTCAACAATAATTAGATCAACTTAATCAAATTAAAGACCTTATCAAACAATTAAAACCCTTTTAAATTATTTGGGGTCAAAACCAAAAATTTGACAAATGAGAGACTTCCCCAATTTAAACAAACTAATTTTGAAATAATTAGGATCAAAAGCAAAATTTTCTAAAACATTTTGGGTCTACCCAATTAATTAAAAATAATTTTTGAAAATTAATTGGGTGTCAAAAACATATTTTTGACAAACAATGGATTTTAAAATAAATATCAAATATTTATTATAAAATAAAAATCTATTTGTTGGAAAATAAATAATTCATTTGTATATATTATTTAATTAATAATTAATTAAATAATATACCACTATAATTGATTTAATTAGTCATACTCCTTAAAATATGGCTATAAACTGCCTAAAGTACACACATGCACATACACCCACATGTATATGGCAAGAAGTAAATAACATAAGAAAAGCATGTAGTTTAGAAGGTAAGACACTAAGATGTTATTCATGATGTCCTGGGTTCAAAACCTGTTGATTGCAATTGTCAAAACATTTTTTTTATTTAACACCAAATAAAACAAACATATAAGCAAAAGAAAATACCTTTGCACCATGGCTTACTAGTAGTTAGGTTGATAAGAGCAAGCAAAATCTTAATAGAAGGTGCAAATTCAAATCCTGCCAGTTACTAAACATGCATGGTTTTCTTTTTTTTATTTTTTTAATCGTATATGATGTTTAAAAAAAAAAGAATTTCCATCTTCTTAAGATGTTAACCCTAGCAGCCACCCCATCTAGCCAGCACCGCCATTAGCAATCCAAAAACAAAAAAAAAAATTATTTTTATTTTTAATTCTAATAACATCACCTATAAAACCTTTTGAATATCTTCTGGCTACAAGAAAAGAAGTAGATGAATCCTTTAGCTCTTCCCGTCGTGGACAATGTGGACAATGTGGATTCTAAACCCATATAACAACAGTCTTTTCCTTTTTATTTTATTATTAATTTTTTTAATGAATATCTTGTCAAAAAAATATCTGGCCATTATCAACATAAAACGAATCGCCTGACAACTTAGCCATCATCAATGAAGAAGACAATCACTTTGTCTTCTGAATTTTTTAATATCATAGATAACTCAATTAAGGATAACTATTTTGCCTCATATAATGAAAACACTAATGGCAGCTTAGTGGCAAGGTGTCTAAACGTAAGTTGTGTAGGTCGCGAGTTCCAAACCCTCAAGCATTAACACATTTTTTTATTTTTTTATTAACAACCAGGCCTGATATGTTCTTGCACAATAAATTTTTGAATTTTCAAATAAAATTGAAGGAATCCAAAAACAATTAATGTGCATGATATTAAATATTCAAAGCAAAATCTTGTTGGTACTAGTAAGCCATACAAATAGTGTGTTTGGAATGATCTTATTTTAAGAGGCTTATTCTATTCAAATTTGGAGATATCTTATAAGATTTAATATATCTTATCACGTGCACCATGCATTCTATAGTTGTAAAAAAAAATAAGATAGAATGGATTACTTATTTCTTATAAGATAAAAAATATGGTTTGTCTTGAGATTTTTTAAAGGATACATAATATAATGTCTTAAATCTTATAAGATTTTCCTCCATTTTAATAAGATAAATATCTTAAAATAAGATTATAACAAACAGAGTAAAAGACAAAAGAGAGAAAAGGCAGACAACAAGAAAAAAAAAGTTTAGTTGACTAATCATGTGTGTATCAAATATACACATAGATATTTAAGAATTGTGCAACAAAATCATGAAAAACACATAAAAGAGTTTTGGCTCTTATACCAATTGAAGAAATTCTGCAAAACTTATTCAAGGATTCTTCCAGGATCAGGCTCTTGTAAATTAAAATTTCACAAAGAACATGATGAATACCTTGACATTCGTGACGCGAATATGTGTTCATGATGTGAAGCCTTGCGGAAGCTTGATCTTCTTCCTCTTCTCATGCAGCCAAAGTTTACTAATGGAGGGTACCATTTTCTTTTGGGAGGAGGAGGGTTTTATTTATCTCTGAAAAGCTGATGAAAAAAATGAAAAATGTAGAATACCTCTCCTTTTATAAAATAAAAAGAGTTAGGCCTTCACAAATCCCAGGCTCAATTCCTCTAACCCAATTGGGCCCAAACCTTTTTAGCCCAATTTGAAATTAAATCACTATTTAATTTTTAACCCATTTAGCCCAAGATTTAATTCATGCCACATTTTTTGTGCTAGCAGAAAATAGATGAAATTAATTTTGTGACCTCTTAATAATTAATATTAAGTATTTAATTCTTAACTAAATATTCAAAAATATTACTTATTAATTCCTTTCATTTAACTCGCAATTAAATAATGGAAAGATTAAATTAAATATAATAGACCAATCCATCAATAAAATTCTCGACCGTTTGTGTGACTCTGTAGGTTCAAACTTAAGTTGGTAATACAAGGACAATCTTTGTACTAATCAGAGATACCATCTAGCAATGGTTCCCGGCATTTGAATATGCTGAAAGATTGCAAGGCAATATCAATGAACCTGGGCACTACGGTAGATCCCCTATGCCCCTCAATATTTCAAAACAACTCTAGGAGCATAGTTAATTGTCAAACCCTTAATTAGTTATTTCATATTAAGTCCCAAACTTGTCATGACTCGTCATGATACTGTGACACATCAAGTAGAAAGCTTTGGCCAAAGACTTAATGAGTTCGGACTAGGTGGAACATCATTCTCCCAATACCCAGAGCAGACCAATCCTATCTTGTCCTGCACATAGACTTCACAACACTTTCTTGTACCCAGTAACCCTTCTTCACCAAATTATAAATTCGGGTATTCCAGCACCAAAGTACGAGGAGTAATATGTAAGCCTCTATGGCAGTCTTAGGTCAAACGGAATACTACAACCATGTGCATCACAAGCAAGGTAAGTACCATAAGGTGCTTGTAAGCGAGTCATGTTCAGTAAGAGTGTCTCCATGCCTTTCTTGTGTGTCATACCAGTGTCCCAACACCCATTGGTCATGATGATAACCAACCCATGTGACAGACAATAACCTCTACTTGTAGGAAATGACGTCCTAGTACAAATTCCATCATTTAGTTACGAACAGATTTTAAGAACAACCAAATCAAGCCTCTTTCACATGATCCCATACAGTTGTTCTAAGGAACTACATCATGATCAAAATAAGAGAAGATGGTGTGCTATGATGTAATGGCCAAATATTATTAAGATAACCCGTATGTGAACAATTCTAGAAATATAATAGATGACTAACTTTAGGACACTATTCCTAATAGTTGTCCCCTACACATGTTACTCTTCAGTTAGCTGATAGGTCGGAGCATAGACCTAAGGTGTGGTAGAGGATGTTATGGTCCAAGTAGGTGAGTTCGTGTACCCTATTAACTTCATAGTATTTATTAGATATGGATTTGGGTCACAACTCTACACCCGTCTTTTTAGGTTACCCTTTCCTTGCTACTGTAGATGCTATTATTCATTGTAGGTTGGGGTTATTACAGATGAAAATTGGGAAATTAAGCTCTATTATAAAGGTTGCCAAGGCGGTGAATACGGCTAGTATAATAGGAGAAGAGGATGGAGAAGAGTGCTTTAGAGTGGATGTTATTAATTCTTGTTCCAAGGACTTTGTAAAGAGAACCATGACCGATGGAGAAGATTTGAGGAATTGCAGTCTAGCTTTGATTTGGAGACCTTAGAGCGGAAATGTGTAGCTTCCACCTCCTTAGTTGAGGATTCCTTGATTGACAAGTCACTTGAGGTTAATCCTTCTACTCTTGATTCTAGTGATATCCCTATTGACAATGTTGAGGTTGAGTCCTCCTTGGTTGAGCCTAGCCCATCTTTAGAGCTCAAACCCCTTCTTGAGCATTTGAAATATGCTTTCCTAGGCCCTAGTGAGGCCCTTCTAGTTATCATAGATTCCAATCTTTCTAGAGAGCATGAGGAGCATCTATTAGAGGTTCTTAGGAAACATATGAAGGCTATTGGGTGGAAATTTGATGATTTGAGAGGTATAGATCCTTCGGTTTGCATACATTGTATTCACCTTAAGGATGGAGTTGTTCCTTCTAGGGAGAGGCAAAGGAGGCTAAACCCATATATGAGTGAAGTAGTGAAGGAAAAGATCATTAAGCTTTTAGATGCAGGTATTATTTATCCGATCTCTATCCTAATAGTGAGTGGGTTAGTCCGGTGCAAGTAGTCCCTAAGAAGTCCGGGATCACGGTGGTTGACAATGAGAGAGGAAAGCTTATCCCTACATGTACTCCCACAGGTTGGAGTGTTTGTATTGGCTATAGAAAGCTCAACTCCAAAACTAGGAAGGATTATTTTTCGTTGCCTTTTCTAGACCAAATCGTAGATAGAGTAGCTGGGCTAGCCACTATTGTTTTCTAGATGGCTATTCGGGTTATAATCAAATCCTCGTGTTTCCTAAGGACTAGTAGAAGACCACATTTACTTATCTCTATGATGCTTTTGCTTATAGGAGGATGCCTTTTCGTCTATGTCATGCCCCAGCAATATTTCAGAGGTATATGATGGCCATTTTTCGTGACATGATTAAGATACATTTAGAGATATTCATGAGTGATTTCTCGGTCTCTGGTGATAGTTTTGATGAGTGCTTGAGTCACCTCTCCTTAGTCTTAGACCGTTGTGTGGAGAAGAACTTGGTGTTGAGTTGGGAGAAATCCCACTTCATGGTACAACAGGAGATAGTTTTGGGTATGTAGTCTCATCTAGTGGCATTCAAGTTGACCCAGCTAAGGTAGAATTAATTAAGAAATTGCTTGTCCCAAAGTGTGTTAAGGATGTTAGATCTTTTCTAGGGCATGTAGGATTCTACCATAGGTTTATCAAGGATTTTAGCCACATTGCACAGACCTTTGTCTAGGCTCTTAGCACAGGACATCCCATTTGAGTTCAATGACGAATGTGCTAAGGCTTTTGATAGACTTAAATCCTTATTGTCTACCTCCTTAATCATCTAGCCACTTGACTACAGTCTCTCATTTAAGGTTATGTGTGATGCACCCGATTATGTGATAGGAGCTGTTTTAGGCCAAAGGAAGGATAAGTTGCCCCATGTAGTGTATTATGGTAGTAAAACTCTGAAGCCCAAAAGAAATAAACCACCAAAGAGAAAGAGCTTCTAGCAGTTGTCTTCCCCCTTGACAAGTTTAGGTCGTACATTCTAAGGTCCAAAGTGACTGTCTACGCTGATCATATGGCGTTGAGGTATTTGCCATCTAAGAAAGAGTCTAAGCCCTGCTTGATTAGGTGCTTGCACTTTCTTCAAGAGTTTGACACTGAGATCAGGGATAAAAAGAGTAGTGAGAATTTAGTTACTGGATCACCTTTCCCAACTTGTTAATGAATCTTCTAACGACCCTTCTCCTTTTTGTGATTCTTTGCCCAAGGAACAATTGTTTACCATCTCTTATATACACTGTGATTTGCTGACATTGTCAATTATCTTGCCATAAGACATTTTCCCTCCCATTAGGAGAAAAGAGAGAGAGATAGGTTCTTAGCACAAGTGAGCATTTCATTTGGAAGGATGCTTATCTTGTTAAAGTGTGTACAACTCAAGTGACTCGTCGATATGTACCTGAGAACGAGTTCAAAAGTGTGTTGAGTATGTGTCACAATGAAAGATGTGGAGGTCATTTAGTGGAAAAAAACTGCCACAAGGGTCTTACAATGTGGATTATTTTGGCCGGCTCTCTTTAAGGATGCCCAATAGTATTGTAAACGTCAACAATTCAGGTCCATCTCTACTAGAAACATGATGCCTTTATCCCCTATTCTTTCATGTTAGTTATTTGATGTTTAGGGTATAGATTTCGCGGGTCTATTTCCACCTTCTTTTGGGTACCAATACATTTTAGTCGCTATAGACTATGTGTCCAAATGGGTTGAAACTATTATCACACATGCTAATGACCATAGAGTCGTGGTGAAATTCACTAAAGAGAACATTTTCTCTAGATTTTGAGTCCCTAGGGTCTTGATTAGTGGCAGGGGTTTGCATTTTCACCATAGGACTTTAGAGGCCTTGTTGAAGAGATATTTGGTCACCCATAAAGTAGCTACTCCTTACCACTCGCAAACTAGTGGACAAGTAGAGGTGTCCATTAGGGAGATCAAGCACATTTTAGAGCAAACGGTTAGGCCAGATAGTAGAGATTTGTTTATTACGTTGAATGACGCTTTATGGGCCTACCATACTACTTTTAAGACTCCCATTGGTATGTCTCCGTATAGGTTGGCTTATGGAAAAACTTGTCACTTGCTAGTAGAACTTGAGCATAGGGTTTATTGGGCAATCAAGGCCTTAAACTTTGATTTGGCAAAAGCGGGTGAGAAAAAGAGGCTTGACATAGCAGAGTTAGAGGAGCTTAGATTTGAGGCGTGTGAGAACGTTAAGCTTTATAAGGATAAGATGAAGAGAATTCATGATAAACACATTTCTAAGAAATCATTCTCTCCTTCCAATGAAGTTTGGTTGTTTAACTCACGTTTAAAGCTCTTTCCAAGTAACCTTAAGTCAAAATAGGATAGTCCATATGAAGTGTTGGTTGCCTACCCTTCTGGAGCAGTCAAAACCAAGGACTTAAAGGATGGCCGAGAGATAACAGTAAACAAGCAGCGCTTGAAACATGCATATGATCTGAGCATGGCTTGTGTAAAGGTTTTGATGCTTCAAGACCCCATTTATGGAGGTTGAAGACGAGTTGGTGATCGCCTGGCTGATAGTGTGGTAGTTAGCGCTACTAGGAGCCAACCTAGGTTAAATTTTGCAATTTTGCACTTGTTTCGTTTTCCTTTCTTTTAGTTTTCTTTCTTTTTCTTTCATTTTCTTTCACCCATACCAAAGTGCTGAATCTCAATCCTTTGTCCCATAAGATACACTGCTGCTTATTATTGCACATACCAATGCAAACTTGCATAGGCAATGCTACTAACCTTGTTTTCTTTGTAGGTGTTGCTGGTTTATGAGTCACAGGGTTGGTAGTATAGTGATTTATCATTGGCATCAAGAGCTTTGAACCTTTCTCCACTTGTTCCCTATGTTTCTACCCTAACCCCACCACCCTTACTTGCTTTGTGGTACTAATTTGCTTGTTTATGTGCTTTACTCTATTTGCTTAAGGATAACAAAGTTTAGGTTTGAGGGTGTGGTGTTTGTTCTTATTGTTTTGTATTTTTCTTAGGGTAGATTGCATTATTTGGTTAAAAATGATGAAAAATTTTCAATTTTGATGCAGATAGAGTTGTTTATTTCTTGGTTGATCTTGTGTTGGCTATTGTGATTGACTTTATTGATTGTTGAATACGAGAAGCATTGTGGGAAGTGAATGGAGTGGATTGAAAACTGGGTCTTGAAGGGGATGCTCTTGAAAGTTGTGGGAGTGAGTACCTTTAAGAATGCCCTTTGTAGCTACCCCATGATTTTGTAGGAAATATTGAAGAAAGAAAAAGGGTTATTGATGTGAGTGTCCCTTCCTTGAATGATTCTTTTTTATGTGCTTTAGCCTTTCTTTTTCTTTTCTTCTTATTATGCAATGCAAAGTATGAAAAATCCAAAAAAATTGAAAAAGGCAAAAATGGTGCAAAAAGATAAGAAAATAAGTTAAAAAGTTGAAAAATATTGGAAAAGAGGAAAAAAAAGCCAAAAGCACTAAAAAGTTCTGTAAATAAGTGCATAAGTAACACAATGTGAACTTAGCACAATCTATCCTCTTTGTATATGTGTGAATAAGGCTTTTATAAGCCATTGCATTTGTTTATTCTTTATCTTCTTGTCTTTGAGTTTTTATGCATGTTAGGGAGGCCATGATTAGTCTATAGAGTACGAAATATCAACCTCCCATGTGCATGAGTTAGAATCCTCGGCTTGTGGCAATTTGGCTACTAGGGAGGTTCCCACAAGGTTCAAGGCCCTTTATAAGTAGATGAAGGATCCAAAGAGGCTTTGGAATCTCTTCACAATAGGAATGACCCCTTCATGCTTCTTAGGCTAACCTTGATAATGAGTCAATCCTTTATGTAACTTTTTGCATCAGCCTAGAAACAAATGTAAGGGCTAGGCTTGCTTAGGGACAAGCAAGGAGAAGGTTTGAGGGGTTGATGTGTTGTGTTTTTGTGTGTGTTCGCATCATCATTTATCCACATTTAAGAGCTGTTTTGAGCTTTAATAGATGCATTAGTATAGTACATATGCTAGAGATTATCCTAAGTGCATACAATTGTATATTGTTGAGTTTAAAGACAAACACTACATTAATGCATGCTTATTTCTCGTGTTTGGGGAAGTTAGGTCAAAAGCTCAGGACTTGAATTGATGGAGAATTGATGTTGTAGTTAAGCTCAAGGTGTTTAAGATGTGAGAGAATCGTAAAAGGTGCTTTGGAAGCAAGCGGGTGAAGATAAGAGCAACCGAGACAAAATGGACGCAATGTGAGAAAATTGGCCAGGATTCTGACCTGGGCGGTGGATTTCCTTTCTCGGGTCGGTCGATCAGCCAAAATAGAAACTAATCCCATTTGGGTCGGTCGACCTCAGGGTGATTGACCAAAACAGAAACTCAGTCCATTTGGGCCTTTTGATCGACCAAGGCCCCTAGTTGGTTGTGTTGCTACACTACTTAAGCCCCATTTCAACCTTTTTTGAGTAGATTTTGAATCTTTTTTCACCTCCCATTCACACACCCATCACACACACAAAAAACCCTACCTTCACCCACCTTCAATACACATATTAACACACATACAATCTTAGATCTAAGATAATTTTGGAGGGTTAAAACATCATTTGGCGAGGATTTGCTCAAGTTTGTAGAGAAACAAGCAAGGATGGAAGAGGAGTTTTCTCAACCCTCTTTCATTCACTTTTATCTTATACTTGAGTAGATAGATTAGGGTGACTAAACTTGTGTAATGGGTTGATTTTCATACTCTTTGTTATGGGATTTCATTGGCTTGTATGTGTGTGTATGTGTATGTGTATGTGTGTATGTATATATATACCATGTTTGCATAGACCCCACTAGTGTAGTGAGGAACACCTTACATCGGGCAGTGTCAGTGGCATTGTGAAATAGTATCTTATGATTAATTATTGACACGTGGCCAGCTGGATCACCTGAGCCATCATAATATGGTAACTTCGGGATTATGAAGTCTCTTGGCATTGGCTTCTTAATGATCTCCTCTGACGAGGGACTATTTTCAAACTCTTCAACATTTATAGTTTGAATTGGCTACGGTTTAGGAACAATTTGTGTGGAAGCCATGGCTATTGCCAGGGGTTTAAAAGATGTATCGCCCTAGCATAGTGACTCTTCTTACATATCAAAAGGGGTCTGGTAGGAGGTTGTTGTATGTGAGTGTAGGCTCCACTATTTGTTGATGGTATTAGATTCAAAAAAGAGAAGGTAAATAGCTAAGTAAATGACTGGGTTTGTTGAGGAAATATATGGCTGGGTTTGTTGAGGAAATATTTGGCTCATGTAGCTCTGGATATTAGTGAACATATTCGCTATTACTGCTATTTGAGTTGGAGAGCAAGGCAACACTGCCATGTTTGTCACTTGTGTTGCGATAAAAGAAGATGGGTTAAAGTTGAAGGGTTCAGTGGTTGGTTATTTGATGGCTAAGGGCAATTTTTGGGAGCTTGTGAATGTGGCCTAGGTGGTGGTGCTTGTTGAGTCTACTGTTGTTCCCTATCTTCTCCGTCTTCAGCGTGAAACTCACTAGCAGCTTGGCTTTGCGTGATAGCCATGTGAACTCAATGGAAGTACTAAATCGATTCCCACAAACGGTGCCAATCTGATCCAGAAATGAATCAAATAAAAGACTCTGATGACCGCTCTGGTGGATTCAACCTATAGGATAAAGAAAGCTAAGCACTGGTGTGGTACTGCCCAAAGAACCTTCAATGCCTAAGTCAATATTTCTCTAAAGGGTAAGTTTTAGGGAGTTGAAAAAGAGAATGGATGAATTACCATATCTGGAATCAAAGGGTCCTATTTTTAGGTTAGGAGAAGAGGATACGTGTCGTCTAATCTCGACCGTACAGCCTGACATTAGCTATTGTGACCCTGATCGGGCGGTCGGTCAACCCGACCACAAAGATTCCTTATCGAGGGGTTCCTGACAAGGTTACAGGAAGGACCCAATCCCATTCCAGTATATTGTGGGTATGATCCGATCTCATATCAGTACCTATGTTTTGATACCACTTTTTGGATCCAATATGCTATTACTATACTAATAAGTGCTCCAAATTTTAAAAATCTAAACCCAGTATTAACATACAGTAGCGGAGAATAGTAAAACACACATGGAGAATAAAACATTAAGCATTAATACTCAAGATCTAGCAGGAAATCATTACCTTTGATGCGTGATTCAAAAGCTAATGGCTTCTTTGCATTGAATCTTCCACGAAATAGCTTTCTTGTGGTTTTCTCCATTATATCCCTTTCTCTATAACTAAAATACACTTAGCTATATAATGGACAAGGTAAATAATAGGCTAAAATAAGGAAAATAGATCTAGTGTGTGTTCATGGTGCTAGTGTGTAAAAAATGTGCACACACACCAAGAGAGAGAAATATGAAAAAGGTTCAAGAATTGGGTCTTACTCATCTAGTACTATATATAGAACTAAGCTACCCAAGAATGATAAAATTGAATGATAAAATTTAGCGAATATTAGAATTTCCTCAACACCGTTCCTTACAGAATATTCTGTCACCTTCAACAAATTGAGCGGACTTGTTTAAGCACAATATCAAGAGGAAATGGAAGTTTATACATTCAGTGAAAACATGATTCTTGAACAAAAATTTTATTGATAAAAATCTAATTTCACCAAGACCTTACTCATGTCAAATTATCGAGATAGAAAATAAAGCTGAAGCATATCTTGATCCATATACAAAAATTTGATTGAGAGTTTATGATCTTTGAAAACATGTGGCTTCTTCTTTGTATTTTTTTTTTATGACAGGATGCCTGAGAATACATGATTGTTTTTCTAATGATGAGACGTCTGAGAATACATGATTGTTAATCACAATTTTAGTTTAACCCATCGTACACAAAAATTGGAAAACTCAAGGGGGTGTCGGTTCAAGAAATGAAAAGTCATTCTCAAGAATCACATTCTTAGGAATATGATTCGAATGTGATTCTCGAGAATATTACTAAAATTGTTTAATATGTTAAAAACATTTCTGGGAATACTTTAAGATATTCCTAGGAATGTTAACTTGTTGTGTTTGGTTTAAAAATGATATTTTTGAGAATCTTAAATTATTTTTCAAAAATATCCTTAGCCACAAGTCATATAACACCAATTATTATGATTATAAATGTGCATATACACACGCACACACATTTCATATGTTTGTTTGAATTTTCATAGGATGCATATGATAAGATGTTTTAAATTTTATAATATGTACCCTCATTTTAATAGAATAAGCATATTAAAATAAGATCATAAAAAATAGAGCATAAATATCTTCTATGTGGTCCCCACCTATCTAATTAAGATACCTATGTGTGTTATCTAAAAAATTATCAGTTACATAAAGAACCAGATATCTCGAGGCCTGTGCTTCGCACATATCAATCTTTGAATTTTATTTCTTAATTTGAGAAAAGAATATATTCTCAAAATGCTCCATATGTATCAATCTTATAATTTTATTTCTTATTTTCAGAGAAGAGCATAATTCTCAAAAACTCAAAAATATTTTACCATGTAATGAAATTTGAAGTAGTTTAAATAGAAAAATTTTATAATATTTACAACAAGTGTCTCCAACTTCAAATTCTCTAAGACGCTCTCTTGAATGGTTTTTGCCTAATCTCAAATAATTTGCCTAGATAAATTCTGATATTTTCAATATTTGAACTCTCTCTACTATATGAAAGTACAAATGCTAGAATTATACAAAACTATATATTCTAACTAACTACATGCTTCTTGGTGTATTGTATACCTTGCTAAAAACCACTATATATAGGTATTAGAAGATATCAAACCTTCAATATTACATTCATGATTGAATTTCAAGAGTTGTAAAATCTCAAAATAATAACCCAAGATAATGGAGAAATTTCAAAGGTCTCATAATCCTTTGGAATTCATATCCAAGTTAATAAGGAGGCCAAATGTCTCAAAATAATAATGAGAAAATCTTTAATTTCTCATTCATTTCCAACATATATAATATTATAGATTATATATCATATAAATAATAGATTTAGGACTTACTTTGATATAATTTTGGGTGTAATAAATAGTCATGTATAATTAGTTGACCGACTATCTAAACTCTATGATAAGGTTTGCAAAATTAAAATCATTAGATCTCCAAAGTGCATGGATCTATTAAAGCTTTTTGTTTGTTTTATACCTTTCTATAAAAATTCTTTAAATTTGATATGATATATGAATTATTTTCTTATGATGACTTGAGAATATTCACATATTTTATTTAATAAATATTTAAAATTAGAGAAGATAATTGTGCTACATTATTTAAGTGATATATTATTAAAATTTTAAAATAGAAATTAAATTGATTATTTTTTAAAATTATTGAAATTGATTTAGATATTTTGAAACAATGACAATTAATTTGGGAAAAAAGAAAGAAGAAAATGGTGAAAATTGTAGCAATTTTTTTAAATTTTTTGTATTAAGTGGTAATTATTTCATAAATAAATTGACAAAAATGAATCATAAAAACATGACATGTGGCACCACTTAAAACATGAATGTGATAAGCCTATGACATTAAAAAATATGAGATATAACTTTATAACTATTGTTATATATAGATATATAGATATAGATATTATATAGATTTCTTTTTTCTTTTTTGCTCTCTTTCTTTTTGTTTGACTATATTAATCAACTATTTTATCATGTTTAATATGTAACTTAAATGATGTAATAATTTTTTAAAAAAAATTGAATATTGATGACTTCTGCATTTTGCAAATTACACTTGCAAGAGTACATATATAGATATATAGATATAGATATTATATAGATTTCTTCTTCTTTTTTTTTTGTTCTCTTTCTTTTCATTTAATTATATTAATCAACTATTTTATCATGTTTAATATGTAACTTAAATGATATAATAGTCTTTTTTTTAAAAAAAAATTGAATATTGATGACAATTGCATTTTGCAAATCACACTTGTAAGAGTACTTTCTTTGTGAGCTTATGTGGTACTTTAAGAAGAGTTTATGTGGCATTTAAGGAAGATCATGTGTGGCATTCAAATAGGAACTTATGTATAGGAGGACCTTATGTGGCGTTCAAATTTGCTTAACTTTACTTAAGGTATAACTTTATATAGATAGTATAAATAGATATATAGATATAAATGTATTTATAATAATCTAGAACTCGTACAACATTGAATGATTAAGAAAAAAAGGATATTTTTCATTGTTGCTTGGCTTATATGTCATCCCCTACTTGGATTCAATTCTTTATATAATATTTCAACTATTATATCATCTTTAATATAAAATTTAAATGACGTAATAATCTTTTTTTATATTTAAATATTGATGACAATTACAAGAGTACTCTTTTTTTTTATATAAATTTATGTGGTATTTAAAGAGAAACTTATATGGCATTCAAAGTGAAGCTTATGTGGTATAAAAAAAAAGCTTATATAGGATTTTGCAATGAATATTACCTGTCTCTAGGATTTTGGCTTGATTTTTGTATTTATGATTCATATATGTTCTCTACTCAGCGAATGTGATGACGTTAGCAGTGGATGTTGGATTCTTAGATCGGTGTTGTTGAGTCGGTTACATTTGTTAATCTGGTTGAGCAGGAATTTGGCTTAACTTTACCTGAAAAAAAAAACCCAAAAAAAAAAAAAAGAAGAGAAAAGCTTTTAAACTCTTGGGGTGCTTGGAGCAGCAAAAGAGAAGCTATGGTAGTTATGTGAGGTTTTGAATTTCTTCACTAAAAGTAACTCAAAGTTCAAGAGCTTATAAGCTCTAAAGAGTAAGCTTGCAGTGAGGAACTTTTGAATAAACTTTTGTTCTGCCTACACCATTCTTTTGCCAACACTCAAGTGAGCTTATTGGTTTGAAAACAGCTTAGGGCCTGTTTGAATTGGCTCCCCCCCCCCCCCCCCAGCCCTCCCCCAAGGGAAAAGCACTTTTTTAATAACTATTTGGTTTGACTTCAAAAAAGTTGAAAATTTGGAAAAAAAAAAAAGCTTAAATATAACTTTCTTCAGAAGTCAGAACTTTTAACTTCTCAAAAAAGCACTTTTCAAAAGTTTTTAAAAAAAACTCTTTAAAAAGCGAATAAAAATGAGCCCCTATAAATTGTTTCTATGTGCTTATAAGATTGGCCAAAGGCCGTCTAAGAGATTTAAAGCTTTGTTGTTAACTTGTTCATGATTTATAGAGAATTGTAAAGGGATTGAGGAATAGAGTGAACCTCTATGGCTAACTTGTCATTTGTCTTTTGAACTTTGCTTAACAATGTAACTATTTAACAATTGTAAACTTGAAAGAAAGGCAGCGTGCTACCAATTTCATATGTTTATGAAGACTGATTTTGGACTTTTGAGTAGATTCTGTATTTTTGTGTGTATCTGTGTGATTTGGCAATTTGTGTGTATTTTTGAGCTTTCTTCCTTTTGCTCTTGCTTCTACCTATTATGCTTCTCTTTTCAACTCTGATCTTGATATTTGACTTGGTACAGGGACACAAATATGATTCTTATTTCAGCTGCTGTTTCCCAAAATTTCCAGTTTGCATTTCTTTATCGTTATTATGAAGTTCCTGTTGCTGAATTTTCAGGTGCATCAGAAGAAAATATACGAGAGCTGTTCTCTAAAGCATATAGGACAGCACCATCTATCGTATTTATTGATGAAATTGATGCAATTGCTTCAAAAAGGGAAAATTTGCAGAGGGAAATGGAGAGACGTATAGTAACACAATTGATGACATGCATGGACGACTCAAATAGACATTTACAACCTGCTGATGGAATTGCAAATACAGATAATTCTAAATGCCGACCTGGATACATACTGGTAATTGGAGCTACAAATAGACCTGATGCTGTTGACCCTGCACTGCGGAGGCCTGGAAGGTTTGATCGCGAGATTGTTTTGGGAGTACCTGATGAAAATGCGAGGGTTGACATTCTTTCTAAGCTTACACATAAGCTTAAAGTTGAAGGTGCTTTTGATCTCGTGAAGATAGCTAGGTCTACGCCAGGATTTGTTGGAGCAGACTTGGCAGCACTGACATATAAAGCTGGTAATCTGGCAATGAAGAGAGTGTTCGATCAAAGAAAGGCTAAGCTTTCTGAACAACCTGCTGATGCAGAAAATGGCAAAGAATGGTGGCGGCAGCCATGGTCACCTGAAGAGATGGAGGAACTTAGAATCACTATGGCTGATTTTGAGGTGATTTCAGATCTAACGGATATTAAACTTGTGATATTATCAAAGTGTTTCAGGACTGTGATAGCTTGTTTTGTTTATTGTTTAGAGATTAAAATTTAATATGGTGATATTGATAACTTAGTGTCTATTTCTGTAGCAAGCAGCTAAACTGGTCCTACCCTCTTCCAGAAGAGAAGGATTTTCTGCTATTCCAACTGTCAAATGGGAAGATGTTGGAGGTCTTCATATGTTGAGGCTGGAGTTTGATCGGTATATAGTTCACCGTGTAAAGTATCCTGACATTTATGCGGTAAGTAGTAAATTTGGTGGCTTTAGATACCAAGATGCTTCAAAATATTTTACTCTATTTGTTTGCAAGGTCCTAATGCTGTTTTCTTTCTGATAGTTCATTTAATATTGAATAGACTTAATTTCTAAATAAATGGTCAATCCCCACTGTATGCCCTTAGTTTGCCTTGTTTGACTGTTAACTTTTGAGGCTGGCATTGGATATGATCATTAAGGGCTATTCATTGCACAAGATATCGAGCATCTTTAGAGTGCTTTGCTTTATCAAACCAGCGGGCTTCATTTGCTTTTCGTGCTTTCTCTCAATGCTTGTCGATTTATTGGAGCGAGGATATGAAAGCAGTAGGAAGGTTCAAATGTTGTGCCGCTCAGCCTCATGTGGTAGGGAGGTTGAGGTGTTGCAACAAGGAGCCTTGTGCTAGGAAGGTTGAAAAGGAAGCAATAGTTGTTGTGAGAACATCCTATTCTCTTATGGTCCATTTGGTATGGTAGAATGACTGGGAAAGGAATGGTCATTCAAGGAAGAATAGAATTCAGGGCAGAATGTCCATGCAGTACTTGTATCTTTTCTTGTGTTTGGTTATAAACATAATAATAAAAAGAGGAATGGAATGTTTAATTTATTTCATGCACTTGGTAAAACATTTTCACAAGCTAGAATAGAATAAAAAATCAATCAATTGATCAAAATACCCTTATTCTTTGATTTGACATAAATTTAAATTTATATATGGTAATTAAAATTTTCAATGCAACTTTCAAAAACGATATACCCAATATTATATCGTAAATTTATAAATTTTGTGGAACATAAAACTAAAAAAATCATTGTCTAGTGAAACAATATTAATATACTGCTAAACAAGTCAAAAAGATAAGAAGTTAATTATTCAAAAGAAACTTGACCAATAATTTTATAATATTAACATAAATACAAATAATCTTGCCAATCTTTTGATCGACAATAGTGCATAATACGACTTTATCATTTTTAATTTTAACAGCATATTTTGATATATTTGTTATTTTATCATATTTGAGAGAGAAAAATTAACTAGCTAGTAAAAAGACTCGTGTCTTATAGCTAGAAAAGAGTAAAAGATAAAGTAGAAACATTTTTTTTAAATTTTCAATTTTTTAATATTTAATTTTCAAATTTTTTAACAAAAAATTTGAAAGGATAAATGAAAGATGAATTTTTTTTTTTTAAATGATTTCCACTATAATTTTTGTCTTTCTTAGTTAAGTTGGAAAACCATGAATGAGTTTTCCAACTTTTTTCCCTAGAAAAGCCATTCCTATGGAATGGGCATCCCAACTTTGATTTGCTGTACCAAATTAAAGAATTAGAATTAAAAGATGGAATGGTCATTCCTTTCCAAGCCATTCTAGCAATGCCAAACAGGACCTTAGTGTTTGTCCATATTTGGTGGTGCAAGGACAGCGAGGAGATTTTTGATTATTTGCAGAAGAATTTTTGAGATTCTTTGATATCTCTTGAAAGAAATAAGACATTAGAATTGAAGAGAATGACTTAATACATATTCTGTATTTGGCCCTATTATAACATACAAAGTTTCCTATTTCTTCTCTTACCATAATGGAGAATTACCATAGCTCTATTACCATAACTCTATTGTCATAACTCTATTACCATAATTCTATTACCATATTTCTACTACTAACACCCCCCCAAGCTGGAGCATAAATATCATTCGTGCCTAACTTGTTATAAATGTAGTCTACACGAAGACCCTTTAAGGATTTAGTAAAGAGATCTGCTAACTGATCATTTGAATTGATATGTGATGTAACAATCTCCTTAGCTAACACTTTACTCCTTACAAAGTGACAATCGACTTCAATGTGCTTGGTCCTTTCATGGAAGACGGGATTGGTTGCAATATGCATTGCTGCTTGGCTATCACATATTAACTTCATAGGCTGAGAGTAATTTTTCCCAAGTTCTTTTAGCAAATGTTTCACCCAAATTAACTCATACATCGCTAATGCCATAGCTCTATATTCAGATTCTGCACTTGAGCAGGCTACGAGTGATTGTTTCTTACTTTTCCAAGAGATGAGATTTCTGCCAACGAACACACAGTAGCCAGAGGTGGACCGCTTATCATCTGGACATCTTGCCCAGTCTGCGTCAGAATAGCCAACAATGCTCTTGCCTCCTCCTCTCTTTTTATCTAGCAGCCCTTTCTCTGGAGCACTCTTAATGTACTGTAGGATACGAATGACAGCATCCCAATGACTTTTCTGTGGAGAATTCAAGAATTGATGTTAACACAATAAATAAATAAACCAATATCCTCTCTACAAGCTTAAACTTTTAGATGAGGTGTTAACTCTAGTATGGTATTAGAGCCTGGAAGCCAAACGGCACAGGTTCGATCCTTACCGCCGCCCATTTAGTTAAATTGTTCACGTGCAAGTTTTAAACAAATTATGCTGCATGTGAGAGGGCGTGTTAACACAATAAATAAATAAACAAATGTCCTCTCTACAAGCTTAAACTTTTAGAAGAGGTGGTAACCTAATAATGGGTGTGAGGGTGGGTGGGTTTTTTGAAAGAAACCCTAATGTCTTGACCTAGCTCTAGATACCATGTTGACAGAAATAAGACATTAGAATTGAAGAGAATGACTTAATACATATTGTGTATTGGCCCTATTTATAGCATACAAAGTTTCCTATTTCTCCGCTTACCATAATGGAGAATTACTATAACTCTATTGTCACAACTCTATTACCATAATTCTATTACCATATTTCTACTACTAACAATATCTAAACCCATTAAACATGTCCATATATGGTGGTGTAAGGACAATGAGGAGGTTTTGATTCTTTGCAGAAGAATTTTTGAGATTGTTTGAGATCTAATCCCTTTGCAAATTTTTGCCACGTGTTTAGCTTTTATAATGGGTCTCATCTCCTTGCTTCTATTTTACAGGATGTTATATGTTACTCTAATAAAGTCTTGCAGGTAGAACAACTTGGAATGATATTCTTATAAGGTTGCTTTCAGAGTTTACTTTTTACCCTATAGCAAGGTTTAAAACTATTGCACTGATCTTCGCAACTTCACATTTCTGGACATTGAATAAGAAAGGATTCTCAACTAAGTTAAGCTCAATTTAGTAATCTCTGTATGGCAGTTGGGGCAGTGCCTCAACTCTGGATTCTTAATGCCTTGCCTCTTGCTTTTCATTATCTTCTGATTTGTTACTATTTTCTAAAGTTCGTGATATGAGTCTCTACTGTAGAGTTTCTTAGTATCTGCTCCACGGTGGCCATCACTGCAAGTTTGGGATTTTGAAGCTCTTGTTACTTTTCAGGACTTCGGAGTTGATATAGAAACAGGATTTTTGCTTTACGGTCCACCAGGCTGTGGGAAAACATTAATTGCCAAGGTTGTTGCCAATGAAGCAGGAGCAAATTTCATACATGTTAAGGTTCATCTGTCTTTTCATTTCTATGTTTTCTTTTCTGTCGCTGATGCACCTTTTTCAGCTGACCAATTCAACCTTCTCTCTGATTGTTTGCTATGAAGGGTCCAGAACTTCTGAATAAATATGTTGGTGAAAGTGAATTGGCTGTTCGGACAATATTCAGTCGTGCCAGGACGTGTTCTCCATGTGTTCTTTTCTTTGATGAGGTGCTTTTTGCTTCTAATTGTTGGCACTTTCACTTTTTCTTCTCTCCTTTCTGTTAGCACCTTTGTAATGACTATGTCCATCTCATATAGCGTACATGAAGGCCAACGGCTCCTGCCTTAAATGTTCTTGAGGAATGGCAGAAGTATGATGAGGGAAAAAAATTTTTGCTGTCACTGTCACCATATTTTTTGGGAGTCGTGGATATTTATGTTTCTGTTTTCCATTTTCATCCGCAGGTGGATGCTTTGACAACCAAGCGTGGAAGAGAAGGGGGATGGGTTGTTGAGCGACTTTTAAATCAGGTTAATATAGTCATCTGAACGGATCTTTTTTAATATTTCTCTTCCTACCATATAATATGTTTATTACTGTGCTTGTCTCTGAAGACGAGTTTGTTGATAATTGTTGCAGCTACTTATAGAGCTGGATGGTGCAGATCGGCGAATGGGTGTTTTTGTAATTGGTGCAACAAATAGGTGATAATAATTGTTTCTGGGGTTCGGGGTTTTGGTAATGGTGATAAAATGTATCTTGCCGTCAGCTCCTCATTTTTGATATTTCTGTCTTTATTTCATGTCATCAGACCAGAAATTATGGATCCGGCTGTCCTTCGACCTGGAAGGTTTGGGAAACTTCTTTACGTGCCTCTGCCCAGTGCAGATGAGCGTGGATTAATCTTAAAAGCTCTCGGTAGGAAAAAGCCTATAGATCCCATTGTGGACTTGATGGCCATTGCAAAAGATAGTGCTTGTGAAAATCTAAGTGGAGCTGATCTTGCTGCCCTGGTTTGTTCACTATATCTGTGGATTCTGAATATTACCGCTTGTCATTTACCTTCTGGTCGAAGCACAAAAAAGATTGCTTTTGATCATGCATGCTCTACGTAATGGGAAGAATGCTTTTGATCATGCATGCTTTACGTAATGGGTCTTCTTTTGATGCAGATGAATGATGCAGCCATGGCTGCTATTCAAGAGCAACAGACATTAGGAGACAGCTCAGATTGCACACCAAGAACCATCAAAGATGTACATTTCAAGCAGGCTTTGGAGAAAATCACTCCGTCAGTTTCAGACAAGGTATGAGTGATTATTATGCCAATGCACACAGTGCACGACCTCTTTATCAGGTTACTTCTAACCGTAACTTTATCTATATGAATTGCAGCAAAGACAACACTACCAGCTTCTGTCGGAAAGCTTCAAATTTGCATCAGGCTAGATTTGGTATTTATGTTGTCAAGGTTGAGCATGTCTAGTTTGTGCCCATTCCATTGATGATACAGGCAAGTGTAGTGATTGGCCGAAACCAAAGGTCGATGAGAAGAACAAGAGTGACATTTTTGACAATACAAGGGTATATATTTATGCACAGATCAATAGACTGGTACATACAAGTTATTTAACAAACTCATCGTATACCCTGTTAAGGGAATCAAATTTTGCTTTTTTTTCAGCTTTTATCTCGTCTAACGCCTGATAAGTTTCATTTATGTTATTTTGTTTATGATGTTTCATGTGCATGTGATTGTGTCAAATTTGGTAACGACACTAAAAACTTGATTGTTACCGGCTTAGTAAAAAATTTAGTTCAAGTAATCAAGTTTAAACCTACAAGTGCACGGATCAGGTGTAGGGTATTATGTACTCGAATGCTTATTATCCTAATCCACGGTGGATCTATATCCCTAATAATCCTAATCTTGACCGGTCAGCCTAGGTTTATGCTAATACACTAAGTCTTCGATCGGAACTAATTAATTACAATTCTTTTTAGACTAAAGTAGGAATTAGGAATTTTAAGTTTAATTGAGTGCTGTTCGATTCCTTTTAAGGCAAGCATTTAATTAAGGCTATTGACGGTGTTTTATGTTAAACAAAAGACCATGAGAAGGGGTAATAAGTGAAAGAAGACGATGTGGCAAGTCCCTAAGGGGATTAGGGCTTGAATTACCTTGAAAAAGGCTTACTAGGCTTTAAGAGAGAGAAGAAGAAGATAGAGAAACAATTTGAGAGAGAATGAGGGCATCATTCTACATTATTCATCAATTACCAGGCTAACGAACTCCCTAACTAACTCTACTGTTGACCACATTGTTGTACGGGTAAATATTAGCAATTAGGAGGCGTTTGGTTCAAAGAATAAAAAATTTATTCCACGTTGTTGTACGGGTAAACATTAGCAATTAGGGGGCGTTTGGTTCAAAGAATACAAAATTTATTCTCGGAAATCACATTCTAAGGATCTGTTTGGTATATCAAAAATATTTCTGGGAATATTTTGAAGTATTTTTAGGAATGGTGACGTATTATGTTTGGTTTAAATCTAACATTCCTAGAAATCTTAAGTTATTTTTTAAAAGTCCCTAATTCAAAAAATATTATAAGAAAAATATAAAATTAATTTTTTCATTATTATTTTATTTTATTTTTAATTGATTATTAGTTAACTAATTTAATTATTAATTATTATTTTTTATCAATTAATTAATTATTATAATTTTTAATTCATTCATTAATCATTTTTTATTTTTAGAATATTTAATTTTTAAATATATTAACATTTAAATTAATTATTTAACTAATTAATTATTAATTAATTATTGTAATATATATTTTAAATATTTAATTAATTTTTAAATTGATTAATCAAATTAATTTATTTTATCATTATTTCTAATTTTTATGTTTAATTAGATATTAATTTTTAGTTTTCAATTAATAATTTTATTTTTATTATTTTATTATTAAATTTATTATTTTTCTAATTTTTAAATTATATATTTTCTATTTTAATTTTAATTTTTAATTAATTAATTTTATTTTTAATATTTATTTATATTATCATTACTTAATTATTTATTTTAATTAATTATTTTACTTATTTTATCATTAATTAATCTATAATTATTTTTATTCTATTCTTTATATTATTCTTACATAATTAATTTTTTAGTTTATTATTTTTATTATTGTCAAATTTTTATCATACATGAGAACATCTTAAATATCGCTTTTTGGTCTTTAATTTTACTCTACACATTCCCACATCTTAAGATTATAAGATTCCCACCCTCTGATATGAGAATGAAAATTGACCAATTAATGGGAATATTGGATTCCTAAGACTATAATATTTCCAAGAATGTTTTTCCATTCTGTGAACCAAACATAAGAACCCAACATTCCTAGGAATCTTATAGGATTCCACGAACCAAACGCTTCCTTAAAACAATCAACGACAAAATAATAAAATTTATCCTCTTTATCATGTGAACGGTGACTAGAGGGTCGAACCACGGGGAATTGAGATTGCTGATAGAAATTAATAAAATAAATTCTAAACTCAAATTAAAAAATAACTAAATCAAAAACTCATTGATTGAAAGAAAATTAATTGCAGAAATCAACCAAGAAAATTGTGAGAATTAAATATGTGGAAAAGGATATTCAGGGTGATTAGCCAATAAAATTATCCTATTCATGTTCGTCAAATTCAGGATTTCTAATTAAGTGCAAGGGTTTAGGCTACAACTCTAGTTTGCCTAGATTAAAGTCCTAGAGAATTAATTAAGAATACAAAAACATAAACTATCGTAGTGAAATAATTTGTCACAATCCTAAAACAATTAATAAAATCTAGGCTTATTAGATAATCAATATTCATACTCACAAGAATTTACAAGATCCCCAAATGGCAGAAGTCTAAGTTGCTGACTAATGAAAATTATTTACAAGCATAATAATGATTAACCGAGAATTTAATAAACAATTGAGTACAAATACAAATAAATTAAATAAATCCCAAAGTATCGAAAATATGAATAAAATAATTCCTAACTATCATCCCAAATCATGGGGACCTAGTTCATAATAAAATTCAAAGCATAAATAAAAAAAGAAATAAGGAAAGAAAAACTCATCATTATTCCTAGACAAATAATTTTTGAAAATTTCTTGTCCCAAAATCCTTCCAATAGCAGCTGAAAGACTACAATTTTTCTGATTAAAACCTTTTTCTCTTTAAAGTAAATAGAAATAAATTGAAACAAAATTGGCTGTTCAAAGAACAATGCTATGCAACACCTCAAATTACCATGGTCCTACACCATGGTGTTTCTAAAGAGCATCATGCTCCTTTATGTTGAAAGAAAAAAGAAAAATAGCTCAGCACTGAACGTGTCTCTCTCTCTCTTTCTCTCTCTCTATCCCCCTTTCTCTTTCTATTTTTTTCTCTCTCCTCACCTCTCTCTTCTTCTTTTCTTCTCTTCTTTGCTTCACCGATAGCATCACCGATCATCTCACCCCGAATAAGGACCATCATAAAATTTGTCTTTCTTCGTTGATCATAAAAATGTGTATCATGTCTAAGAAAAACTCCTAAGTCTCGATTCACCATTGAAGCCCATCGTCTTCTCCCTTGTGTCAGTGAAAATTCCAGAATCATCTCGCTGCACCACAACTACCAATCTCTTCCTCTCGTCATCACGCTTTTAATCGTGCTTCCTACAAGGTGTTTCAATGCTCTAAGATCAATCTGTTATTAAAGCCCACCTTTACCTTTAAGAATGCATACATATAGGGTGAACAAATAATTGTGGAGTAATAAACAAATATTATATATATATATATATATATATGAAAGTCAGTGAACAAATATATGTAGAGTAGTGAACAAATATATATGATTAGTGAACAAATGAATGTGTCTGTATTTGTGTATCTATGTGTGAGAGCAGTGAACAAATAGTTATGGGTAATGAATAAATATTTGAAGCATATATGAAAGTTAGTGAACAACTAGTTGTGGAGTAATGAACAAATAAATAGTGAACAAATAGTTGTGGGGTAGTGAATAAATAGTCAGTGAACAAATAATTATAGTGCAGTGAACAAATACGTATTGGGCATGAATAGTAGCACATGAATATTAGTGCATTCTATTCACATAAAAGAGGAGCACAATGATGTGTGAATAGTAGCGTGTACTACTTGTTAGGATTAGTATGCCCTAAAGCTCACTTGTACATGACATTTTGGATATGAAACAATGTATAATCATATTTTTGTTAAATGGCATTATGAGTTTCTTACATATAATCTCTGTTATGTTTTATCGATGCATGTATGAAGGTCCTTTGACTTGCACTAATGACTTGGGTGCGCAGTGAGGCTGGATGCACAGTAGGTCCAAGTCTAGATTTAGTCACATCATAAATTGAATCCATAACCAAATAAGTAGTGTTGGGCACTCTACTGGGATAAGGTTATATTGAGCAAGTCTCCTCTTTGAGGGTGATCTACCTAGGTCATTGGAGGACTTTCTGGATTTGTCTCAATAGTACGTGTGTCACGTATGGATAGGACCATTGTGAGTATGTTTTCTAGCGACGTACTATCAAAGAAAGAAAACAAGACACTCACTACTACTAAATGATCATTGCTCTTAATCTTGAGTGTATGTGGATGAACTAATGAAGTTAGGGTTTAGTACTTTGATTCACTGTGGGTGAGATCTTATTTTATTAGGATCAACAGCCTTGTGCATTGAGTGCTAAGTTCTAATTAATTAGAACATGCATATGCAAAATGGAATCTATGTGCCCCTTTGGGATTGTCCAAATTTATCATCCGAATCTAGATCTAGTGATACTACCTTTATAGGTGTGTCGGTCATATGGATTGAGTGTCGCTCCAGAGATAAAGAGATCCCATGACCAAGGATGGTTGGCAATAGGACAAGAAACCCAACAGTAAAAGATACAGCTAAGGAGGTGATAGTACACAGGCCAAATGACCGATCTTAGCAGTGGGTATACATAGAGGGGCATTATGGTCAGTTATTTAGTAGGTCAAAGACAAAGTTCACATTCTTTTGTGATAAGCTTTTGGGTAATGACAATTATTCTTGGAGTGCAACTTTGATCTTATGGTGGAATAGATCGAAGTTAAAAATAATTATTATGTCGCCTAGATCGGGCAAGGATAATTTTAATTATTTTTGGAAGCCAATGATAATTGTGTCTTCTTGGTCCCTTCCCTAGTTGAAATGACTTTGAGAGAGTAATCTTGAAAGAGCAAATTCCATATTGTGGTAGTAGCCTTATTGGGCCAAAGCTTGAAATTGGGTTTGGGCTTTCTTTAGAGTCCAAGATAACCTAATTGGGCTAGGATGGTTTCCTATTGGGCTTGGGCCTCCACATGCATTATGGACTATGTGTTGGACTTGGATAATGGGCTTGGCCTAAGTCTTCCAAGACAAGTGGACAACTTGCAAAATACTACAAAAACAAGTGGACAACTTGCACAAGTCTTCCAAGACAAGATTGACAAGTTTCAAAAAGGAAATACTACATGGAAATTTTCTCCCACTTTGAAAGTTTAGCAACTTTAGATGCCAAGGTTCTCTCTATAAATAGACAAGACCGTACACCTTTTATGTATTCCACTTTGTAGTTGATTTCTTCCTTTTTGGCAAGAAAATACTACAACACATAGTACACACTTATTGTGTGATTTTTGCTCTAGTTTTTCAAGAGCATATTACTTTGCTTCTTCCCACACAAGAGGCTGTTCTCTCAAGATAAGTCTCTTTAATCATAGGGAAGAAGACTAGGGAGTTGCTTATTGTGACACCCTTATAGCAAATTTTGGTGGCCTTGTTCGTGAACGGGAATAAAGCTCGTGACCGGTTTTAGCTTCATCAAAGGCCCCACGCTTCAAGAGGTTAGCTTTATATATTTTGCAAGTACTAGTTATATTCGATATATATGTTCTTAAGCATGTTCTTGGGTGTGTAATGTGGATATTTTATTTTCCTAGCATGTTTTCTTAGTTATAATTTAGAAAATATGGACTAGGATACCCCACACTTAATAATATCGATCCTACACTACTCACATGCAGGAGAAGCACAATGCATAATGAAGGAATATTTTGTAAGGGACCATGATACAAGGTCCCGTGCACGGGCCCCTCTCTGATCTCCCTTCTGTGTTGTGATGCCATCTTTATATAGGGTAAGAGAGCTTGGTTCAACCAATAATGCCACTAAGAAAAGGCAAGACTTTCTTGCTTTCCTTTTTTTTTTTTTAATTTCTTTTGTGAACCCTACATTTCTTTCCTTCATGGAGAATTGACCAAGCCAAATACACCATTCTTCTAAATTCCTTTACACGTCCAACTTCTCCTGTAAGGCAATGTAATGTTAACAAAAAAAACTCGAGAAGTTGGGCCTTATCACTTTATCACTGTAGCTGAAGTCTAAGACAAAACATCTGTAAGGGCGTTGGCAGAGTCTAATGAGATTATCACCAATGCTCTAGGCCTTCTGATTGACGTATTAGAGCAAACTACCAAGGCGATTAAGATCACGGTAGAAAATCAAGCGTCTTTGTTAGAGCAACTGGCCTTGAACAATCATCGTTCTTAATAGAATAACACCAGAGGACATGAGGTCGTTGCTCAGGCTAAACAGATAGCCTTACAGATAGAGAACCTTAGTAGGGCTACAGAGCTCAACAATGAGACTCATTTCCATGACACTAGCCATGCCATCGGCCAGCAAGTCATAGATGTGATGCGCCCATTGATGACCCAGTTAAGGCAGGACATCGAGCAGTGTATATTTGGTTTGACTCGATCTATTGATGGTTCTGGTGGAAGTCAACAACTGAATCCTTACACTGCAGCTAACTAACCAGAGCCAATTCAACCATGGCCTAGGGATAATTCATTGTAAGTGGCAAGGCAAATGGAGCTTGGGTGAGTGCATTTATACCATGAGTTATCACTTCTAATTGGTTTCATGCTGAACATAGTCTTGGTGTACCATCTGGATATCCCACTACTGGAGTTGATGGGGCTCCTACCAGGCTCGAGCCGCAAGTTGTACCCCCTAAACATGCAACAGCCTCAAGTTTGGCTAAGGCCCATGCCATCCCCATCGTAAGCAGGGGCACACCTAGCTTGGGGGCACCCAGGAGTCCAAGATTCATATGGAGCAGTAGGAACAAACCTGTATGAAGTAAACTAACCAACACCACCACAACATGTACCACTTATGGCTTAGATGTCGAGGAGGCAGCATGCACTGAACGAGCCGTGGCCCTAAGTTGGTGGCTAGGTGCCACAATAGAAATCTTTTGATGTTGACCTAGGAATTATACGTGACATGCACGAGTTAACCCACGACCAACATATGGTAGGCCGTATTCGAAATGGGTTGATTGTATCATGGAATTCCCAAGAGGTTTCAAGGCTCATAAATTTACGTTGTTCTCTAGAGAACATAATTAGTCAACTTTAAAGCATATCTCAACATTTACAACCCAATAAGGAGAAGTTGTGGGCAACGATTATCTTAAATTACAACTATTTAGAAGTTCTCTGATAGGGTCAGCATTTCAGTGGTATGCCAAGATGTGACCAAACTCAGTGCAAACTTAGGTCGATATGGAGAGAATGTTCTAGGAACAATTTTACAAAACTGAGCCAGATGTGATCGTAGCAGATCTGGCCAAGATAACATAAGCCCCTAGTGAATCAGTAGAGTAGTTCATTGCGCAGATCAAACAGAGATGCAACAGGTGTCATACAAGGTTTAAAGAACTAGAATATGTGGAGCCGCTTTGGGAGGTTTGAATTTCAACCTCCGAAAGAAATTTGAGGGGCAATTGTTCACACACTTATTTCAATTGGCGACCCACATCGTGAAGCACGAGCAATTGCTTCGCAAAGAAAAAGAGAAGTTCAGGCCAAGCATTGTCGTTATACATATGATGGAACTGGCTGGTAGGCAACACATGCCTTCAACAATCAGGTAGTAGGTAAAGGTGAAGTTTCACTCGCAGAGATTGCTGAATGGAGTGGATTTGTGTGCCAGGCCTTGGCAAAGCCGAACGTACAATCTTATAGTGGGACAGACAGCAATCAGCTGCAACGAAGAGATTAAACAAAGGCTGGTAAGTAGCATTCCTCCGATATAACCAAGGCAGAGGCAATCTTTAAGAGAATGTTAAAGGACAGGTAGATCAGACTCTTGCCAGGGCATAAGATTCTGCTACCCAAAGAATTGTGTAATAGGCCTTATTATAAATGGCACTACTCTTGGCTCTATACTATAAATAATTGCTTAGTTTTTTTGAATGCGATTCAGAAGGCTATCGATGACGGAAGATCAAGTTTTTGGAAACCATGACAGTTGATAAGAATTTGTGCCCTTGGGAGGCTGGAGTTAATATGGTGGTGGCCGATACTTCAAAGCACTTTGTCTTAGAGCCCTAAGCAGGAAAAGAAGTCTCAGGGTTTAGAGAAGATGTCAAAAGGAAAGGAACCTACCATGGACAAAAAGAATGAGGAGGATAACCTAAGGCACGCTAAACCTTAGAAGAGTCAGTTACAGGTATCCCAGGTCACAAAAGCTTCAAAAGAAGCGGCAAGTTGTTCGGAGTCTTATCTGATGCTCGCTCGAAAGAGGTAACCATTCAGAACTTTATATGTATATGATGTCATCGAGAGTTATCACAAAGCAAAAGACGTCTAACTGAGGGCAACTCTTCATCAAGATTGACAAAGCAACGGGAAGGTGGAAGGAGGACGGTCAAAGCTATGCTTGGAGATATGACGAAAGCCCTCAGTTCGTAAAAGGACGACAGTTGGACATAGGTAATCATCAGTCTGAACGACAGGACTATTGTTGGATTGAAGACCAGGAGTACATCGAGAAACGCCGTGGTTACAAGGTCAAGCGAGAACAACGTTCAGTCCATCGAAGGTTGTCATTTCTCGAAGGACATTGTGAGGAAAGACAGGAGGCATTGAAAATTAATCAGACAGCAATCCACCTTGGGGTCGCTAACCAAGCAGTTTATCCCTGATAGGTTCATTGGGAGGCTAGGGCCAAAGATACCAAATATAATAGTTACAGTTCAACCATTAGGCTCTTGTTATTCTGGTGTCATTGCGGGTTCACAGTGAAGGGTAGAAACACGCTAGGATATATAGGCCTCTAGTTAGGCCTATGGGGGAAAGGAATGTAGTGGTCCCAAGACTCAGGCAAACATCTTCATTAGAACCCCGTCCATCTAAGATGACTAGAACCTATAAAAGAAGGTATTTGAGGAAGAGAACAGTGACAAAATTTGCTGAGAAGGGCAGTTTTTGTGTGTATTTGCATTATTATTTACCTATATTTAAGAAGTATTAAGTGCTCAAAAAGATGCATTAGTGTAATTCTTTTGATAAGAATAGGCTTAAGCATAAACAAATGTACATATTGAGTTTAAGAGACAAATTGCTACACTAATTGCTTGTTTTCAATGATTTAGGTGAACCTTGGGTTAAGATCGAGATTGAAAAATGATAGGTGAAGAAGATGGGAGATGTATGGGTCAAAAAGAGAAGATTGGAGGCCGAAAAGACAAAGAATAGAGGAAGAAAGTCAGCCGGACGACCTAAGAGTGGGAGCTGGTTGACCGGCCACTCCAGAGAGGTGCTAAAAATAGCTGGGCGACCACCCCACCAAAGCTGGTCGACCGGCCAGTCTAGAAAGCATAATCAAAAAGCCAGTCGAGCTAAGAGGAAAAGCCGGTCGACCTAGTGTGTAAAGAGTTGATATAAAAGTTTGATTTTCAAACTTAGAAAGAGGAATCTTTTTGACAATTCTAGAGAGGATCTTAACACACCTATCACACATAGACACACACACACACACTTAACCTTAGTCTTCACCCATATCGCATACACTCTCACAAATTTCATCACCTTGAAGCAAGAGAATTTTGAGGGTTTCAACATTTGGATTCAAGTTGCTCAAAAGCTTTGTACAAGATTAGCTATGATAAAAGGGAAGCTTCATAAACTCTCTTTCATTATACCTTTTATTATGATTGAGTAGACTTGTGTAGGGTGATTTAACTTATGTAATGGGTTAGCTATATACTTTTATGATATGGGATTAAATGGCTGAATATATACATGCTTGATTTTCTTGTTCAAATTGTTATTTTCTCATGTCTAAGTGTTTGATTAAATGCCTAAATGAGTAATATGTGCACAAATTGAAGTTTATTTGTTACTAAACACATCTAATCCATGCTATAATCATGTCTATTTGTTTATATGTGGATGCTATGAATTGGGTCATGCTTATATTCATGTCTATTTGTATATTTGCATGCCTAGTAGTGAATATGACTTCAATAATGCATACATGTTGGTTGTTAATTGCTTCTAATGGTGTAATCCAAGCATGACGATGTTTGGTAGTTGAATAGATCCTTTTATTCACGAACACCTTGGCTTAGAACATGTATGAATGTGCTATCAAGTCAAATCTCGCTATAGTGACCTTAGAATGACGATAAGTAATTTAGGGCTAGCTTAGGCTGAGCCTCCTTCGGCTTTAAATCTAGCCAATAGGATTCAAAATAGGATTAGTCGACCTTTGCAACACTATATCTTGGCTTTAGATCTAGCCAACGATTTAGGTACTAGGGTAGGTTCATTCTAAGTCACCTAGGAAGCTAATTGGTCACTCTTAAGGCTCTAGGTCATATGGACCACACCATAACTCTAGGAGGCGCGGCCTATGGATGGACCTGCACTGCGTCCTAGGGGGAAATTAAGACACTAATTTAGCAACCTAGTTAAAAGCAATTATGAAAGTGATCCGTCATTCTTTAATCCCATTGCATTTGAGTATAGAATCACACATTCATAAGTTGAAGTTACCCTAACACCTTTCCATTTGTTTGTTCTTCTAGATTAGCTTGTCTACCACTTTTCCATTACTATAGTTTAGTTTAATTCATTTTAGCTAGAGCTCCTAACCATCCAAAACCCTAAAAATGGATAGTTTAGGTTTCTTTTTAGGCATACTCTAGAACACGCACATAGTATCCATCTCACAGCATAGCCTCCCTGTAGAATCAACCCCGCACTTGCATACACTTTACTATACCGATCTGTGCACTTGTGGGTCTTTAGAGCTTGCACTCAAAAGGCGACGTATCAAGTTCTTGGCGCCATTGCCGCGGAGGCATGGTGGTTTGCATTTTTTGTTCGTGTGTTTTGGTAGTTTCTTTTCTTCTTTTCTTGCTTTTCCTTTATAGTTTATGATGTGTTTATTTTGTGTGTTTATGTATTGCATGTATATACTTGTTTTGAGGTGTTTTGAGCTTCATTTAATGTATTAGTATAGCATTTAGGTCATACTTGTGCATATTAGGGTCTACACGTTCATAGTTGAAGTTAAGACTTAAATGCTACACTAATGTACGTTTGTTGCTTGTTTAAGGTGTGATTTAGGAAGATAATTGGAGCTTAATTAATGGTGATTGAAGTGTGGAACAAAGCCAAGGGTGTTTTGGACGCAAAGGAATGAAGAAAAGTGCTTTTGGAAGTAGTCGGACGAAAGAAGAAGCGATTGAGGTGAAACTGAGCGCAACGTGAGCCAAATTCGGATCTTGCAATTAAAAACGACATGAACAAATTTTGGATACATTTTAGGGTGCAAAATATGGCCTGGGAGATCCCCCATGATGATACAAAGCCATAGAAAGAAACGGTGCACGAATCGGAGCTAAAACGAAGAAGATATGGACATTTTATTGTCAAGGCCGGTCGACCTCCTGTCAAGGCCGGTCGACCGTCTAGGTCGACCGGCCGGATCAGAACCTGGGCCAATTTTGGCCGGATGACTTAGGCCCAAAGCCGGTCGACCGGCTGGGCCCCCGGCTGGGCCCGTTAACAGCTCTATTTAAGCCACTTTTCAGCCCTTTTTGGAGGAGGACAACACCGAAATCAAACACCCATTTCCCTAAACCTAAAATCCACCAAAAATCACCTCACACACTCACTTCTAAACACATTTAACACTTGGAATCAAGGATCGAAGAGGATCAAACACTAGGATTTGGGGCATAGCTCATGGTTTGTAAAGCTTGGCTATGGATAGAAGGGTATCTCTCTTTTATCCTAAGTCTAATTATGTTTAATTAGAGCTATGTAGGGTGATTATATCTTGTATTTATGGATTGATTACTACTTTATATTAATGGAAACTTGATGGATTTATGTATATATGCCTTATGCTTATGGCTTCAAAGGCTATTTTACATACATGTCTATGTGTTTGTTGAAATGCCTCAATGATGTAGCATATATATATTGAAGTCTATTGTGCTATTAACCATTTCTAAATCATTATGCTAGCATGTCTATGTGTTTGTGTGGTGACTACATGAAGTGGGTATGACTATATACATGTCTATGTGTGTGGTAGCATACTTAATAGCATAACTAGCTTCTATTGCATGCATGTCGGGTGCTAGTGCTTAAATTGGTGTAATCTAAACATGTCTATGTGTTTGGTAGTAGAATATACCGGTGTATTCTCAAATGCCATGCCCTAGATGTGTTTGCCATGCACTTTAATGTCAATTTCTGCTAATTGTGATGCGATCGATGGTGCACAACTAGTATCTAGCCTAGGTCGAGTCCCCTTTGGCTTTAAATCCAGCCAATAGGAGTCCGGATAGGTTTAGATGACCTTAGTCCACTTAGGAAGGCTAGTTAGATAACCCTAGAAAGACGCAGTAATCACCATAAACAAGATGTAATCACCTTAGTCTCCTATTTCCAACGTTTGAATCCCCTTAGATCGCTTGATTCCCCCATCACACATATACGCGCTACCTTTTTATTTCCCTGTTCTTAGATTAGGTTTACTTTTCCCGAGCTCCCCTCAAACCAAAAACACCAAAAAAAAGTGTAGTTAGGACCCCAACAAGTAGCCCTTTAGGACGCACTCAGCTTAGAACACCATACACATTAGGCCTCCCCGTGGATTCGACCCCGCACTCGCACACACCGTACTACACACGACCTGTGCGCTTGCGGGCTATTTAGGCTTGTGCTCAAATAGCGATATCAGTTTGTTTAGTCTCTACTTATCTTGTTTATTGTTTATATTATCTTGCTTTAGTTTTTGTTTATCTATTTCAGCTTTTGTCTTTATTTTTAGTAGACTTTCTAAGATTGTGGTTTATTTGCTATAGTTTTAGGAATATTGAAATTTTCAGGGCTTGAAGTGGCTGGAGTTAAGATAGTTTGTGCATGCTTGGTAGGAGATCCCTTAGAAATCCCCTTGTTCCTCTTAATCCCAAACCTGATAAAATTGCTAGACATTTTAGGAATTTAAGAGATCTTCTTGAAGAGATGGCCGATCCCAATTATCCTCCTAATCCTCCCAATCCCCAATGAATCCCATTCCACCTTATGATCACCTTGGGCAATAAGCCCAAGATCATTTTAGATAAGAACCCCGTAGACTGGACCCACTTATAGATGAGGAACCCACTATTAGGCAATTCTTTCTCCTTAAAGCCTTTGAGCGTAATTTGGCTATTCAAATTTCGGGTTTGGGGGAGACGAACTTCGAGATTAAGCCTAATATGTTGGCTATGCTTCCTTCCTTCTATGGGAGAAGCAATGAGAGTCCTCTAGATCATATTACTGATTTTGTTGAGATAAGTTTCACTCTTCATGTCCCCAATGTCTCCCAAGAGGTCATACGTCTAAGATTGTTTCCTTTCTCTCTTAAGGACAAGGCTAGGGCTTGGTTGCATTCCTTACCTAATGGTTGTATTACTACATGGGCTAAGCTTCAATCTAAGTTCTTTCAAAAATTTTATCCCATGGCCAAGATGGCCAACCTTAGGACCGCCATTATGACTTTCTCCCAACATGATCTAGAATCCTTTCATGAGGCTTGGGAGAGGTTCAAGGATCTTCTTAGACAATGTCCACATACAGGTATGGCAATCGTGACCTATTGCAATATTTCTTTCGAGTTTTAAATGAACAAAATACTGGTGGTGGCTTCTATCTCTTGTGACCATCTGAGATATGGGAGAAAATAGAGTTGATGGCTGAAATTTCTTTTCAAAATTTTGCTATGGAAAGGTTTAGTCTGGGAGGCAACAAGAGAAGTGTTAGTGAGGTTGGAGTTTCTTTAGATTTGCTCGCTAATGTTGAGGCTTTGACAAATAAGCTAGATCAATTCATTTCTTTGTTTCTTTCATTCCAAGGTCATACGACTAGTTCTATAGGTTCTTCCTTCGCCCCTTTAGTTGTTGAAGTTTGTGCATTGTGTTCCGAGTCATCTCGTAAGACCATAGCTTGCCTTTTAGCATCTCAATTTCCTGAATTCATGAAAGGGTAAATGTGTGCCACACAAGGTTATTCTCGTGAGTATAATCTATACTCAAATACATACCATTCGGGTTGGAGGGACAACTCAAAATTTACTTAGAGACAAGGTCAGCATGAGTCTAGTTTATATCCTCAAGTTCCACCTCAGCAGCAACCCCATCCTTAATATCCCCTGCCCTATCTCACTAGTGCTCTCAACCTCAGGCTTTACCTGCTCCTTCTAGTAGTCAACCTCTTGGTAATGACATGATGAAAATAATGCAATTCATTCAAAACCAACAATAGGAATTGGCAAAAAATAGGCGGCAAATGGTGAGGTTTGAGGCACAGTTAGGATAGATTGCTAGTCAGTTCAGTGCTAGAGCCCCTGAGAAATTACCTTCTCAGTCGGAGGTGAACCCTAGAGTCTAGTCCTATTCCTCCACCGATACCACTTATCCTCTTCAGGCCCAGGCTAAGGCCGTCACCACTCTTAGAAGAGGTAGGGTAGTGGATAATTGGGGAGGAGCTTGTTAAGAATAGTGTCCTAAAGTCAGTCATCTATTGTATTTCTAGAATTGTTTATGTACGAGTTATGTTAATAATATTTGGCCATTACATCATATCACACCATCTTCTCTTATTTTGATCATGACGTAATTCCCTAGAACAATTGTGTAGGATCATGTGAATGAGGCATGGTCTGATTGTTCTTAAAATATGTTCGTAATCGAATGATGGAATTGGTACTAGGATGTAATTTCCTTCGAGTAGAGGTTATTGTTTGTCACAGGAGTTGGTCTTCCTCATGACCAAGAGGTGTTGAGACACCGGTGTGATACATAGGTAGGGTGTGGAGACATGCTTACTGAACATGACTCGCTTACAAGCATCCTATGGTACTTACCCTACTGTCAAAGGACTGCTTGTGGTACACATGGTTGTAGTATTCCCTTCAACTAGAGACTGCCATAGATGCTTGCGAATTACTCCTCGTACTTTGGTGCCGGACTACCTGAATTTCCAATTTGGTGACGAAGGGTTACTGGGTGCGAGCAAGTGTCGTGAAGCCAATGTGTAGTACAAGATGGGATTGACCTACTCTGAGTATTGGGAGAATGATGTTCCACCTGGTCCTAACTCGTTAAGTCTTTGGCCAAAGCTTTCTGCATAATGTGTCACAGAGACATGTCATGATAAGTCATGACAAGAGTAGGACTTAATACGGAATAACTAATTAGAGGTTTGACAGTTGACCATGCTCCTAGGGTTGTTTCAGAATATCGATGGTCATAGGGGATATGCCATGTGCCCAGGTTCATTGATAGTTGTCTTGCAATTTTTTAGCTTATCCGGACATTGGGAACCATTGCTAGACGGTATCTCCGATTAGTACAGAGATTGTCCTTGTATTACCAGCTTAAGTTTGAACCTACGGAGTCACGCAAAAGGTCAAGAATTTTATTGATAGATTGATCTAATATATTTAATTGAGAATTAAATGTTCCATTATTTAATAATGAATTAAATAAAGGAATTAATAATTAGTGTATTTGAATATTTAATTAGAAATTAAATAGTTAATATTAATTATTAAAAGTTCACGGATTTAATTTCATCTATTTTTTGCTAGCACAGAAAATGTGGCACGAATTAAATCTTGGGCTAAATGGGTTAAAAATTTAATAGAGATTTAATTTATAATTGGGTTAAAAGATTTGGGCCCAATTGGGTTGGAGGAAATGAGCTTGGGACTTATGAAGGCCTAACTCCTTTTTTTCTAGAAAATGAGAGGTATTGTATGTATTTTTATTAAGGGTTTTCAGTTTTTCCTATAGAGAAAAAATATTCCTCCTCCCTTAAAAAAAACCTAGCTCCATCATTATTTCTTGGCTACGTACGAAGAGGAGGAAGATCAAGCTTCCGCAAGACTACTTGTTAAGAACATATATTCGTGTCACAAATATCCAGGTATTAATCATATTCTTTGTGAAAGTTTTAATTTACAAGAGCCTGATCCTAGAAGAATTTGTGAAAAAGTTTTGCAAAATTCCTTCAGAGCTGACTTTGCAGTGCCTACACCTAGTGGTTCTTTCGAGACTAGAGCATCACATAGTAGCCCTGTTGAAGGAAATTCTAGAGAGGGTCCTGTTGAGAGAGTTGAGCCTAGTAGAGACCATGGAGAGAGTAATGCTTCCCGCTTACATCGGGAGGGAAATGAGCTCATTGATGATTCCCATGTGTCTAGAGGTGTTGAGCCTAGAGTTCCATTTCCATCTGCCTTAGAGAGGCTTACACCTAGTCAGGATTCTAGGTTTTTCAAGGTTTTAGAGTATCTTAAGGACTTTAAGGTCAATCTTCCATTAATAGATGTGATCCTTTCTATTCCCTCATATTCTAAATTCTTTAAGGATCTTTACACAAGGAAGCGTAGATCATCGAACATTCCTAAGAAGGTGAGGCATACGGAGAAAATGAGTAGTATTTGTACTTCGGGCCTCCCGCCCAAGATGAGTGACCTGGGGGCTTTCACCATTCCTTATAGGATCCGAGAGACCCAGATTGATCACGCCTTGTTAGATTTATTATCTAGTGTGAATCTCATTCCCTACTCTATCTATCAGCAGCTAGGTCTATGTGAGTTGTCCCTTATACATGTTACTCTTCAGCTAGCTAATAGGTCCGAGCTTAGACTTAGGGGTGTGATAGAGGATGTTATGGTACAAGTAGGTGAGTTCGTGTACCTTATCGACTTTATAGTGTTAGATATGGATTCAGGACATGACTCTAGACATTCTACACCCGCTCTTCTAGGTCGCCCCTTCCTTGGCACCGCAGATGCCATTATTCATTGTAGGTCGGGGTTATTGGAGATGAAATTTGGGAATTTGAGATCCATTATGAAGGTTGCCGAGGTGGTGAATAGGGCTAGTATAGGAGGAGAAGATGGAGAAGAGTGCTTTAGATTTAATGTGATTGATTCTTGTGTTAAGGATCTTGTAGAGAGAACTATGACTGATAGAGGAGATTTGAGGAATTGATGTCTAGCTTTGATTTAGAAACCTTAGAGTGGAAATGTGTAGCTTCTACTTAGTTGATTGAGAGCCATTTGATTGATAAGTTACTTGAGGTTAATCGTTCTAGTCTCAATTCTATTGATCTTCTCGTTGATAATGTTGACGTTGTGCAATCTTTAGTGGAGCCTAGCCTCTCTTTAGAGCTCAAACCCCTTCCTAATCATTTGAAGTATGCATTCCTAGGCCCTAGTAAGACTCTTCCAGTCATCATTGCTTCCGATCTTTCTAGTGAGCAAGAGGAGCATCTCTGAGGTTCTTAGAAAACATAAGAAGTTTATAGGGTGGAAAATTGATGATTCGAGAGGTATTGACCCTTCTGTTTGTATGCATCATATTCATCTTGAAGATGAAGCCATTCTTTCTAAGGAGATGCAAAGGAGGCTAAACCCACACATGAGTGAAGTAGTTAAAAAAGAGATCATTAAGCTTTTAGATGCAGGCATCATTTATTTGATCTCCGATAATGAGTTGGTTAGCCCAGTTTAAATTGTCCCTAAGAAGTCCGAGATCACAATTGTGGAAAATGAGAGAGGAGAGCTTATCGTTACATGTTCTCCCATGGGATGGAGAGTTTGTATTGATTATAGGAAGCTCAATTCTAAAACTAGGAAGGATCATTTCCGATTGCTTTTCTAGATCAGATTTTAGATAAAGTGGTTAGGCATAGCTACTATTGTTTTCTAGATGGCTATTCGGGTTATAATCAGATCCTCGTGTTTCCCGAGGGCCAGGAGAAGACCATCTTTACTTGTCCCTATGGCCCTTTTGCTTATAGGAGAATCCCCTTCGATCTTTGCAATGCCCCAGCAACTTGCCAAATGTGTATGATGGCCATTTTCAGTGACATGATTGAGAGGCATTTAGAGATATTCATGGATGATTTCTTAGTCTTTGGTGATAGTATTGGGTCATATAGTTTCATTTAGTGGTATTCAAGTTGACCCAACTAAGGTAGAATTAATTGAAAAGTTGCTTGTTCCTAAGTGTGTTAAGGATGTTAGATCTTTTTTAGGACATATAGGATTCTACTGTAGATTCATTAAGGATTTTAACCACATTGCACATCCCTTATCAAGGCTCCTAGCACAAGATGTCCCTTTTGACTTTGATGATAAGTGTGTTAGGACTTTCAATAGGCTTAAATCCTTATTGTCTATATCCTCAATTATCCAACCACCTAACTACAGTCTCCCAATTGAGGTTATGTATGATGAATCCGATTATGCGATAGGACCTGTTTTAGGTCAAAGAAAGGATAAGTTGCCCTATGTTGTGTGCTATGCTAGCAAGACTCCTGATGAAGCCTAAAAGAACTATACCACCACAGAAAAAGAGCTTCTAGTAATAGTCTTCTCCTTTGACACATTTAGGTCATACATCCTAGGATCCAAAGTGATTGTCTACATTGATTATGCAGCATTGAAGTATTTGTTGTCTATGAAAGAGTCTAAGACCCCACTTGATTAGGTGGTTGCTCCTCCTTTAAGAGTTTGACATCAAAATCCAAGATAAGAAGGGTAGAGAAAATTTAGTTGCAGATCATCTTTCCCGTCTTGTTAATGAGTCTTCTAGTGATCCATCCCCTTTTTGTGATCATTTCCCGATGAGCAATTATTTACTGTCTCTTATCATACACCTTGGTTTGCTCACATATTTAACTATTTTGCCACAGGGCGTTTTCCTTCCCAATGGGAGAAGAGAGAAAGAGATAGATTCTTAGCACAAGTTAGGCATTTCTTTTTGGAGGATCTCTATCTTTTTAAAGTATGTGCGGATCAAATGATTCGTCAGTGTGTGCCTGAGGACGAGTTTGAGAGCATTTTGAGCATGTGTGATGATGAGAGGTGTGGAGGTCATTTTAGTAGAAAGAAGAACGCCGTGAAGGTCTTGCAATATGGATTATTTTGGCCCAATCTCTTTAGGGATGCCCAAGAGTATTGTAAAAAGTGGTTTAGATGTCAACAATCTAGGTCCATCTCTAGGAGAAACATGATGCCTTTATCCCCTATTCTTCCATGTGAGTTGTTTGATATTTGGGGTATAGGTTTCATGGGTCCATTTCCACCTTCCTTTGGGTACCAATGCATTTTAGTGGCCGTTGATTATGTGTCCAAATGGGTTGAAGCAATTCCCACACGTACTAATGTCCATAGGGTAGTGGTTAAATTCATTAAGGAGAACATTTTCTTTAGATTTGGAGTCCCTAGGGTCTTGATTAGTGATTGGGGTTTTCATTTTCACCATACGACTTTAGAGGCCTTGTTGAGGAGATATTCGGTCACCCATAAGGTAGCTACTCCTTATCACTCATAAACTAGTAGATAAGTAGAGGTGTCCAATAGGGAGATCAAGCACATTTTAGAGAAAATGGTTAGGCCCGATAGGAGAGATTGGTCTATTATGCTAAATGATGCTTTGTGGGCCTACCTTACCTCCTTTAAGACTCCTATTGGTATGTCTCTGTATACATTGTTTATGGGAAAGCTTGTCACTTGCTGGTAGAACTTGAGCATAGAGCTTATAGGGCCATCAAGGCCTTAAATTTTGATTTGGCAGGAGCGGGTGAGAAAGAAAGCTAGACCTAGTGGAATTAGAAGAGCTTAGATTTGAGGCGTATAAGAATGCCAAGCTTTATAAGGATAGGATGAAGAGAATTCACGATAAACACATTATTAAGAAATCATTCTCTCCCTCTACTAAAGTTTGGTTGTTTAACTCACGATTTAAACTTTTCCTAGGAAAGCTCAAAACAAGATGGAATGGTCCATAGAAGGTGTTGGTTGCCTACCCCTCCAGAGTGGACAAGATTAAAGACTTGAAGGATGGTCGAGAGTTGACGGTGAATGGGTAATGCCTAAAGCATGCATAGGATCCGAGCATGGCTCATGTGGAGGTTTTAATACTTCAGGATCCTATTTATGGAAGTTGAAGATGAGTTGGTGTTTATCCAGCTGACGGCATGGTGGTTAGCACTACTAGGAGGCAACTTAGGTTCAATTTTGTAATTTTGCATTTGTTTCACTTGCTTTCCTTTTTATCTTCTTTCTTTTTCTTTCACCCACATCAAAGTGTTGAATCCCTGTCCTTTGTCCCATAAGATACACCATTACTTATTATTGCATATGCCAATGTAAGCATGCATAGGCAATACTACTAATCTTATTTTCTTTGTGAGTGTTTGTGAATTGTAAGTCATAGGATTAGTAATATGGTGATTTATCATTGGCATGGAAAGCTTTGAAGAAGATGCAAGGTTGTATCTATCATTTCTCCACTTGTTCCCCATGTTTTTACCCCATCCCCACCACCCGTACTTGCTTTGTAATGCCAATTTGCTTGTTTATGTGTTTCATTTGCTGAGGACAAGAAAATTTTAGGTTTGAGGGTGTGGGAGTTTGGTTTTCTTGTTATATATTTTGTTTAGGGTAGATTGCATGTGGAGCCATTAGTTTTCTTGTTGATCATTGTGATTGACTCTATTGATTGGTGAATATAAGATACACTGTGGGGAAATGAATAGAGTGGTTTGAAAGCTAAGTCTTGGTGGGGATGCCCTTCAAAGTTGTGGGAAGTGAGGACCTTTAAAGAATAACCCTTATAGCCACCCTATACTTTAGTAGGAAAAAGTATTGCAAAAAAAAGGGTTGCTGATGTGAGTGCCTCTTCCTTGATTGATTCTTTTTGTTGTGCCAAAGCCTTTCTTTTTCTTTTCTTTTTGTGAATACAATGCAAAGTATGAAAAAAAAAATTGAATTGAAAAAGGCATAAAGGTGAAAAAATATATATAAAAAAAAGTGAAAAAGAGGAAAAAAGGCAAGAGCACAAAAAAGTTTTTGCGAATAAGTGCATAAGTGACACAATGTCAACTTAGCACATGCTATCATCTTTGTAGATATATGAATAAGGCTTTTTATAAGCTATTGTGTATGTATATTCTCTCTTCTTGTCTTTGAGGCTTGGTGCATGTTGGGGAGGCCATGATAGTTGAGGGCGTGCAAAATATCAACATCCCAAGTGCGTGAGTTAGAATCCTAGACTCGTGGTGGTTTAGTTACTTGGGAAATTCCTACAAGAAACGAGACCCCTTATAAGTAGAGGGAAGATCCAAAAAGGCTTAGGGATCTTTCCATAATAGAAATGCCCCATTCATGCTTCTTAGACTAAATTTGATGGAGAGTTAATCCCTTAGGTAACCCTTGGCATTGGCTTTAGAAATAAACTTAAGATTGGGCTTGCTTGGGGACAAGCAAGGAGAAGGTTTAGGGATGTCGATGTGTTGTGTTTTTGTGTGTATTTGCATTGTTATTTGCCTTTGTTTAACAGGTATTAAGTGCTTACAAAGATGCATTAGTGTAGTGCTTTCGATAAGAATAGGTTTAAGCGTAAACAAATGTACATATTGAGTTTAAGAGACAAATTGCTACAATAATTGCTTGTTCTTAATGATTTAGGTGAACTTTGGGTTAAGATCGAGATTGAATGATGATAGGTGATGAAGATGGGAGATGTACGGGTCAAAAAGAGAAGATCAGAGGCTGGAAAGACAAAGAATGGAGGAAGAAAGTTAGCCAGACGGCCTAAGAGAAGGAGTTAGTCAACCGGCTAAGTCGACCGACCACTCCAGAGAGGTGCTAAAAATAGCCAGATGACCACCCATCTAAAGCCGGGGGATCGGCTAGATCGACCGGCCAGTCCAGAAAGCATCACCAAAAAGACGGTCGAGCCAAGAGGAAATGCAGGTGAACTTAGTGCATAAAGAGCTGATATAAAAGCCTGATTTTCAGACTTAAAAAGAGGAATCTTTTTGACAATTCTAGAGAGGATCTTAACATACCTATCACACATACACACACTTAACCCTAGTCTTCACCCACATCACACACTCTCTCACAGATTTCATTACCTTGAAGCAAGAGAATTAGAGGGTTTTAACATTTGGATTCAAGTTGCTCAAGAGCCTTGTACAAGATTAGCTAGGATGAAAGGGAAGCTTCATAAACTCTTTTTCATTCTATCTCTTATTATGATTGAGTAGACTTGTGTAGGGTGATTTAACTTATGTAATGGGTTAGCTATATACTCTTATGATATAAGATTAAATGGATGAATATATACATATTTGATTTTCTTGTCCAAATAGTTATTTTTCCATTCATGTTTAAGTGTTTGATTAAATGCCTAAATGAGTAGCATGTGCATAAATTAAAGTCTATTTATTACTAAACACATCTAATCCATGCTATAATCTTGTCTATGTGTTTACATATGGATGCTATGAAGTGGGTAATGCTTATATTCATGTCTATGTGTATATTTACATGCCTAGTAGTGAATATGACTTCAATAATGCATACATATTGGCTGTTAATTGCTTCTAATGGTGTAATCCGTGCATGACGATGTTTGGCAGCTGAATAGATCCTTTTAGTCACAAAAACCTTGGCCTAGAACATGTATGAATGTGCTATCAAGTCAAATCTTGTTGTAGTGACCTTAGAATGACGGTAAGTAATTTAGGGCTAGCCTAGGCCAAGTCTCCTTTGGCTTTAAATCTAACCAATAGGATTTAAGATACGATTAGTCGACCTTAGAAACACTATATCTTGGCTCTAAATCCAGCGAATGATTTAGGTACTAGGGCAGGTTCATTCTAAGTCACCTAGGAAGCTAATTGGTCACTCTTAAGGCCCTAGGTCTTAAGGACCACGCCATAGCTCTAAAAAGCACTGCGTAGGGATGGGCTCGCACCGAGTTCTAGGGGGAAATCAAGACACTGATTTAGCAACCTAGTTAAGAGCAATTATGAAAGTGAGCCATCATTCTTTAATCCCACAGCATTTGAGTATAGAATTACCCGTTCATAAGTTGAAGTCACCCTAACACCTTTCAATTTGTTAGTTCTTCTAGATTAGCTTGTCCCCTACTTTTCCATTCCTATAGTTTAGTTTAATTCATTTTAGCTAGAGCTCCTAACCACCCAAAACCCCAAAAATAGATAGTTTAGGTTTCTTTTTAGGCACACTTTAGAGCACACACGTAGAATCCATCTCATAACATAGCTTCCATAAGAATCGACCCCGCACTTGCATACACTTTACTACACCGATCTGTGTGATAACAGGTCTTTAGAGCTTGCACTCAAAAGACGACACATCAGGCAGGCAAGAACAACTCTTAGAGCAACTTTTGGACTCACCACTCTTCAATCCAAGTGAGAAACGAAAAGTTAGAGATTTAGAGGAAGTGTGAGAGGACGAATCGTGCTTGGTAGAACAAGGCAGAATGGGGAAGACTGATGCAGACTCTAACAGCAAGGAACCCAAAATTGATAAGATTTAGGTAGGGGCAATTCAGCTTCCGGTTAATATGGCTTTTACCTTGCCACTACACTTTTAGGCACCCAACAATCAACAATCATGTCTGAAAGGAGATGTTTTCAAGGTAAGTGCTCTGGAAACCTAGCCTGAAATCATTGTTGAACTTGAGGAATCTCATGAGGAGAAAGACAATGAAGTCTCTGATGCTTTATGAATTCTAACCAAGCCATTGCCTATTTATCTTTCTCAACATGTTAGACCACTTTACATCGTGGCTTACTTTGAAGGACAATCAGTGATTAGAGTGTTGGTAGACAATGAAGTAGCAATCAACATTATGCCCACAGCCATCATGAAAAGGTTGAAGAAGTCTAAAGCAAACTTGTTGCAAGCTGACATCCCTATCTATAGTTAGCTTCACTGGGGAGGCTATGAAACCAAAGTGTGTGTTGCCAATAGAAGTCACTATGGCAAGAAAAACATTATAGGTGTGCTTTTTCATAGTGAAGTCAGTAGCAACTTACAACACTTTGTTGGGTTGAGATTGGATCCATACCAGTATGTGCTTACTATCTTCTCTTTATCAATGTCTTATTTTATGGAATAATGGGAAGTTGGAGCTAATTTAGGTTGACAAACAACCTTTCTCAATGAGTTCTGACCTAACTAAAGCCTACTACTATAAGGATGGTGTTTGCCCAGTAACTCTTACATTAGGGGTAAATCATTGCAACCTCAGACTTTCTGAGCACTTCAAAGGCAAACGCTACTGAATCAGGGAAGCAACATCAGGCAACCATGAGTAATCGTTTATCGACTCTGGAGGCTTGTACATGTACAATAAGGAAAGTATCCAGGATAGAGGCCTCTAGTAATCAAAGCATTTTCCACATAGCTGACTGCGTCTATGAGGATGAATTACTGTTAGACGAGTTAAAGATGGATGATTCACAAACTGCCTGGAAGAAGCTTGATGATGCAAGATACCTTAGAAAAAGTCTTCCTAGGAGAGGATGGTAGTCTACCTATCTACATCAGTAGCCTTTTACCACCGGAGCTAAAGGCTGACACAATTCAAGTCTTGAAGGAATTCTCAGTTTGTTTTGCTTGGGATTATCTTGAGATGCATAGGTTAGATTGAAGCTTGGTAGAGCATAAGTTGCTGATCAAGGAAGGATTCAAGACATGCAAGAAACCCCTTTGGTGGATGGAGATGAATGTGGTGTTGGCAATAAAGATGAAATCGAAAGACTTCTAGAAGTAGGTTTCATCAGAACAACCTTGTACTCAAAGTAGTTGTCCAACATTATCCTAGTGATCAAGAAGAATGGAAAAGTTAAGGTAGGTATTGACTTCAAAGACCTCAATACCACACCTAAGGATGAATACGCAATGCTGGTTACCAATTTGTTGGTCAATTCTACGTTTGATCACTGGTTTCTTTCACTCGTAAATGGTCACTCAGGATATAACTAGCCAAGAAGGATGTATTGAAGACAAAGTTCAGATGCCTGAGGGTCTTGGGAACTTATGAGTGGCTAGTTATGCCATTCAAGTTGAATAATGCAGCGCTGCACATCAACGGGATATAAATCTAATATTCCTCGAATAATGCAGTGCTACATTCGAGTTGGCAAGTTCATGAAGGCCTATATCGATGATGTTACGGTCAAATCCAGTTCAGAATAAGGTTACCTAACAGAGTTTTAGAGCATATTTTATGAATAAGAAAGTACAATCTTAACATGAATCCCCTTAAGTGTGCTTTCAAAGTCTATACAAGGAATTTCTTAGGTTTCTTGGTTTACCGGTGTAGGATTAAAGTGGATGCCAATAAGATAAAGGCTGTCATCAACGTGCCACCACCCTAAAACAAGAAGGAGCTCTAGAAATTGGTAGGTTAGGTTAATTTCTTGAAGAGGTTCATCTGTAACATTGCAAAGAGAATAAGGTCTTTCTCACCTCTACTCAAGTTGAAGAACAAAGCCGAGTTCGTTTAGCAGAAGGACCATCAACGAGCTTTTGAAGAAATTAAGAAGTACCTCACCAAGCTGTCGTTCTTGGTATCACTTAGTAAGAATAAGCCACTAAAGCTATATTTATTGGCCGTAGAGGAATCCATAGGGAGCCTATTGGTGCAAGATAATGAGCTTGGCCAAGAACGAGCCATTTATTATCTTAGTAGAGCATTGACAGTGGTCGAGCAAAGATATTCGCTGATTGAAAAACTTTGTTTGTCTTTGTTCTATACATGTAATAAATTGCATCACAATATTCTGCCTACTGCTTTTATGATTATCTCTAAGACTGATATTATCAAATATATGCTGATACGGCCAGTCCTTAAAAACCAAATTGGCAAGTAGACCCTTGCGTTATCTAAGTTCACAATTCGTTACGTCCCTTAGAAATCATTGAAATGCTAATCCCTTGCTGATTTTCTAGCTGATCATCCTTGCCTTAACTTGGCAAACCCACTTGACAGGGAAGTTGAAATAGGGATGATCGAGATTCAACCTTGGACGTTAATAGCAGATTAAGGAAGGTCATCCAAGATGATGTTGTTGAATTCCTTGAGAAGCAAATTATTCACAAGTTTGAAATACCTAAGACGTTAACAGCAGATTAAGGAACAATTTTCATGGGAGAGAGAGTTGTTGATTTTGCCATCAACATGGGATTCATAATCACCAACTCAACACCTTACTTCACCTAAGGCAAAAGCCAAGTCAAAGCATTCAATAAAGCTATCATCTGAAATATCTGGAAGATGATGGGGGAAAATCCTCGGTCTTGGTGTGAGAAATTGTTGAAAACTCTAGGGGCATATTATGTGGCCAAGAAAGCAAGAATGGTGACCTCACCCTATTTGCCTTCTTATGGGCACGATACGATGATTCCAATGAAGACAAAGATCAGGTCATTGCTAGTGATGTATTTTGATATTGTGTGTGTTTGTATTGCATTTTCTATATATTTTAGAGGTGTTATGTGCATATGTAGTGGCATTAGTATATTACATTTGCTAGAGACAAGTTTAAGCAAAGATGATTGTATATAGATGAGTTTGGTAGATAAATGCTACACTAATTGCTTTTCGTGATTTAGGTGAGACTTAGGTTGAAACCGAGGTTACATGAAAAAAGGTGATAAAGAGAGAAGATTTATAGGTCATGGAGGAGAGGCTGGCAGAAAAAAAATATGAAGGTTAAAGCAACTAGGATCTACCGGTAGCCCCCTAAGATCTTGGTCAACTGGTAAATCTAGAGAGTAGAAATCTATACTGGTTGGGCTAACCAATGGACCGTTATGGTTAATCTGTAATTCCAAAGAGTACATTTTAGAATTGGTTGACCCTCTATCGACCGGCCAGCTGGTTTCGATTGGTAGTGATGCTGGAGGCTATAAATATGGCTGAATTTTGCTATAATTACGAATCAATTCACACACATATTTATACCCACTATACACATACACCAAACCTTAACTCACCTATCTTACACATACCTTTTCACATACTTCCTACTTGGATTCAAGCTTGTTTGGAGGGATTCAACAACTTTTGGAGAGAGATTTACTCAAATTTTGTACAAGGGTAGCTAGGATAGAAAGGAAGTTTCATGTTCTCTCTTTCATCCTATTTTCATTTATGTTTTGAGTAGACTAGATTAGGGTGATTTAACTTGTGTAATCGGTTGATTTAACACTTTTATGTTGTGGGATTTTGATGGCTTATATATATACATACTTTGTTTTTGCTGTTCAATGGCTTTACTCAATTTATGTCTATATGTTTGATTAAATGCCTATGTAAGTAGTATGTATAAAAATTGGAGTTTATTTGCTATTGAACATCTTTAATCCATCTGATAATGATGTCTATGCGTTTATTTGTGGATTATATCAAGTGGCTATTGCTTTCTTCATTCTATGTGAGTAATAGCATGCGTGGTAATGAATATACCTCCAATATTGCATGTATATTGGTACCTAATTGCTATTAATGGTGTAAATCAAACATAATGATGTTTTGGTATTGAATAGATCCAGGAATTCACAACACCATAGGTTAGAACATGTAGGATTATGCATATTAGGTAATATCCTACTACTGTGACCTTAGAATAATGGTGCACAATTTCAGACTAGCCTAGATTAAGTCCCTTTTAGCTTTAAATCTAACTAATAGGAGTCTGGATGGGTTTAGTCAACCTTAGTAACCCTAGGTCTTGGTTGTAAATCTAGCCAATGGTTTCGGAGCTAGGGTAGGTTTGTTCAAGATCAGCTAAGAAGCTTTTAGTCCCTTTTATGGCCCTAGGTCATAAGGACCATGCCATAGCTCTATGATACATGCTTAGGGATGGATCTGCACTGAATCCTAGGGACGAATTAGGATACTCGACAGCGACCTAGTTATAGAGCATCCCATGGATATGCCATTTTGCATAATCCTATAGCATAAGAGTCGAGAATCACCTATTAGCAAGCATAAATCACCCAAACCCTTTTCCATTAGTTAATTCCCCTATAGATTAGTTTGTTTCCCAGTTTTCCATTCCCATTTCCATAGTTTAGTTCAATTTTCTTCCCTTAAGCTCCTATATATCCAAACTCAAAAATATGGTTAAAATAGGTTTCTTTTTAGGCACCTTCTAGGAGACACCCACTTAGGATCCTTTGCACAAAATAGCCTCCCCATGGTTCAACACCTGCTCTCGACACTATATTGCACTGACCTATTCGCTTACGGGCCTTTAGGGTTTTTGCACTTCTAGAGAGACATTAAGTTCTTAGCACCATTGTTGGGGAGGCACGGTGGTTAGTGCTCTTTGCTTGTGTGTTTTAGTAGTTACTTTATTTGTCTGTTTTGCTTATCTTGTTAGTTTGTTTAGTACTTTTGTATATGGGTTTTTGTTTAGTTAGCTTATTTTCTTTTGTTTACTTCTTATTTCTTCACTCAGCATGCTTGTTTCCTTTACTTATTTTGAGTTTGCTTTTGCTTTCTGTTTTTAGTAGACTTTAGGTTTGTGGCTTTGTTGCTATAGTTTAGGAAATTTTGAAGTTTCGGGGGTTGAAGTGGCTGGAGTTAGGATAGTGTTGCATGCTTGGTAGGTGATCACTTAGGAATCCCCTAATTCCACTTAAATTCCACTTATTTCTTCAATCATGTTGCATGACACTTTAGGAATTTAGGATATCTTCTTGGAGAGATGGTTGATCCTAATAATCCTCCTACCTCTCTCGTTCCCACTATGAATCCCATTCCACCACATGATTGCCATAGGCATCAAGCCCAAGATCATTTTAGGCAAGAGCCCCTTATGCCAGACCACTTATAGACGATGAGCCCACGGTTAGGAAATTCTTCCTCCCTAATGCCTTCGAGCCCAATTTGGTCATTAATGTTTTGGGGTTGAGGGAGGCATATTTTGAGATTAAGCCTAACATGTTGGCTATGCTTCCTTCCTTCTGTGGGAGGAGCAATGAGAGTCCCTTAGACCATATTACTGATTTCGTAGAAATGAGTTCTACCTTTTACGTCCTCATCGTGCCTTAAGAGGTCTAATCACTATCTCACGGCGCAAGCCTAAGTAGCTCGAGAGTACATGGGTCGCACGTGGCATAGTGTGTATGAATGCGGGGTCGAACCCACGAGGAGGCCTAATATGTGTGGTATCCTAAGCTAAGTGTGTCGTAAAGAGCTACGTGTTGGGACCCTAACTATAATTTTTTTGGGTTTTTGGGATTGAAAGGAGTTTAGAAAAGATAAACCTAAACTAAAGATAAAGAAATAAAAGACTTTGTGTGTGACGGGGGAATCAAGCGATATAAGGGGATTCTAACATGTGGAAATGGGGACTAGAGTGATTACAACATGCCTATGGGTGAATACTACATCTTTCTAGGGTTACTTGATGGATATGCTTGGTTGCTCTTATCTAGACCTTTAATTAACCTCCTAATGGAACCCCTAAGACTCGATATGGGTCTATCCCTAGGCTCGTATATCGAGAGCTACAATGTGGTTCTTATGACCTAGGCATTAGGGCTAGCTAATTAGGTTTTAGGTGACTTAGATTGATCTAACCCTAGCGTCTAAACTATTGGTTAGATTTAAAGCTAAGACCTATCTGTCTAAGGTCGACTAACCTACCCTGAAACCTATTAGTTGGATTTAATGCTAAAGGAGACTCGATCTAGGCTAGCCATTAGCTGTGCACCATTAATGGTCATCACAATAGTAGAAATTAACATTAGATGCAAAGCATACACATCTAAGGCATGGCATTCAAGGATATATCAACCTATCCTACTACTAAGAACACAAACATACTTAAATTAAACCAATTTAAGCAGTAAGACCTGACATGTGAGCAATAGAAGCTATTTATGCTATCAAGTATGCTAACACACACATAGACATGTATATAGTCATACCCACTTCATGTAATCACCATACAAACACATATACATGCGAGCATAATGATTTAGAGATAGTTAATAACATAATAGACTTCAATATATAAATGCTACATCATTAAGGCATTTCTTCAAACACATAGACATATATGTAAATATGCCATTAAAACCCTAAACACAAGAATATATATACAAATTCATCAAGTTCCCATTAATAAAAAGTATTAATCAATCTATAAATACAAGATATAATCACCCTACATGTTCTACTTATACATATATTAATTTGGGATCAAATGGAGATTTGGAATATACCCTTCTATCCAAAGTCAATCCTTTATAATCCATGAGAATATACCCCCAGATCTTGTGTTTGACCCTCTTAGATCCTTTATTCCTAGTTTTAATGTATTTAGAAGTATGTGTGTGAGTTGGGTTTAGGGTTTAGGGTTTAGGGAAATAGGTGTGTGAAAAGTAGGTGTTCTTCTTTAGAAATTGCCAAAAGAATGCTTAAATAGAGCTAAAATCATGCAGGGCTGGGGGACCAAACCGGTTGACTAGCCTAGCACAAAGGTCCACCAGCCTAAATGCTAAACTCAATGATCTGGCCGATCGACCAGTCAGTAGCCTGGCCAGTTTTGCGTACTTTGCTTTACTCTGAGTGTACTTCTCTTCGTCCAGTCACTTCCTAAAGTGTCTTTTATGCCTCGATCAAGTCCCAAACACCTTTGGCTTTAATCTACCACCTAGTTGCCTTCAATCAAGCTCAAATCATCTCTTCGAATCTCACCTAAAATAGGTAACAAATGTGCATTAGTGTAGCATTTAAGTTCTAACTTCAACTATGAACATGTAAACCCTAATATGCACAAGTATGGCCTAAATGCTATATTAATACACTAGATGAAGCTCAAAACACCTCAAAATAAGTATATATATGCAATACATGAGCAGACACAAAACAAACACATCAACACCCCTAAACCTTCCCTTTACTTGTCCCCAAGCAAGCCCAAACCTAAGTTTATTTCTTAAGTTGGTAAAGAGGGTTGCCTAGAGGATTTATTTGCTATCTTGGTGACTCTAAGGAGCATGAAAGGGTCGTTCCTTTTGTAGAGGGGTCCCCAAGCCTCTTTGGATTCTCCTCTTTACTTTTAACGATTCTCACACCTCCGAGAAGTTGCTAAGTAGCCTTATCCTCCACAAGCTAGGATTCTAATGCATGCACACAGGATGTTGAAACTTCATGTCCCTTCAACTAGCATGGCTTCTCCAAAATCCACGTAACCTCAAAGAGAAAGAGATAAAGAATGTACACACACAATGGCTTATAAAAGGCATTATTCATATATCTACAAAGAGGATAGCTTGTGCTAAGTTGACATTGTGTCACTTATGCACTTATTCATAGAACTTTTTGGTGCTTTTGGCTTTTTCTCTATTTTTATTTTTTTATTTTTCAACTTTTTTATCTTTTTGCACCTTTTTGCCTTTTTCAATTTTTTTGGATTTTTCATACTTTGTGTTGCATTTACATAAGAAGAAGGAAAAGAAAGGCTTAGGCACATAAAAAAGAACCAATCAAGAAAGTGGCACTCGTATCAATAACCCTTTCAACACTCTTTCCTACCAAGCTATGGAATGGTTGCAATGGTTATTCTTAATGGTCGTCTTTCCCCACAACTTTCAAAGGCATCTCCTCCAAGACTTGGTTTTCAATCCACTCCATTCACTCCCCACAATGCAACTCAATTTCACCAATCAATTGAGTCAATCACAATCGCTAATACAATGATCAACCAATGAATAAAAAACTCTATATGCATAAAAATTGAAAACATTTCTCCGTTTTAAGCACATTATGCGATCTACCATAATCAAGGCATATAACAGTAAAAACCAAACTCCTATATCCCCAAACTTAAACTTTGCTTGTCCTCAAGTAAAAGTACACAACAAGAGAATAAGCATCATATAGCAAGTAAGGGTGGTGGAGATATGGTAGATATAAGGGGGCACGTGGAAAAGGATAGTTACAACCTTGCATTCTTTGAAGCTCCTCAATGCCAATGGATAATGATTCAACTACTGATCCTTGTCTCTCAACAAATCATAAACACTCAAGTCATATGATTTATAGCATTGTCACGCAAGCTTGCATTGACATCATCTAATGATAAATAAGGTGTATAAAAAGGGAAATTATAGAGAGGTTCAACACATGAGAGGATGAAAAAGAAAACAAGGGAAAAGAAACTGAAAATCATGAGAACTAAACTAGAAATCAAGCATAACAAGTAAAAACAAGAGAAGTAAAAACAAGTGAAAACAAACAAGGAAAACAAGAAAGGTATACACATGTCTAGGGTGCTTCCTATCAGCGCTGGATTCAGCACCTTTAATCGCGGGCTAGTGTTAGAGCAATACATTTTTAAAATTAAGAGGCACAAATTGCTAGATATTCAACCAAGTGCAAATAGTAGAAGCAAAAGGGTCATGCAATATATGATGGGCAATGTATACACAACACACCCCTTTCCTAGCTCACACCTTGAACTATCAAATGAGAGCATGTGCATAAGTGTGAAAGTAAGCATATGCAAACATGAGGAATATGCCCTATGTGCTCTCTGACAAGCCACCCCATCGCCTCCTTTTCATAATCAAGGGCTAAAAACACATCATTCCCATGGGTCAAAGAAAAGTCAAATGCATGCAATAAGGGAACCATGCTTTCTAATCCTAGATGAAAGTGTTCTAAACTAGAAGGTACAAACGTGAGCTCTAAAGAGAGAGACTCAATGGAATGGGAAAGGGGAGTGACATTGGGAGAAGAAGAAGCAACGACAAAGGAAGTAGACATACTACACTTTTCTTCTCCATAAGATAAAACATGATCAAGCCTAGGCCACTTTAACTTCTCATGGGGTTTAGATTCAATCTTAACAGGCTCATTCATACTAAAGAAGGTTTGTGTTCATCTAGAAAATGCTTATCCTTATCGATCAATTCCCTAGTGGAGAGGGTAGAAAAAGGTATGAATAATGATTCATCAAACACACCCAAAGACCCATAAATTGCAATTCAAGTTCATCAATGTCATCCCTAAGTGTCTTCCTGGAGTGGCTATTCTCCTCAACACAACAATCCTTAACTCCAAGAGACTTATCATCTAAAGACTCCAAAATTGATGTCTTCTTTTCCCTAATGGATGACTCCAAGCCTCACTAGCTAAAGTCTCATAAAATCCATCCTTACATTTATGGCTAGTGGGTGTCATCTCACCATCACGCACTTCATACGGGGTATACATATATGGAGAGGACATCGGGGACTCAAAGGATTTCAAGTCATGCATACATGAATGCTCGAGGGAGATGTGTAACCTAGACTTCCTAAATGAAGACTCAAAATACAAGTCAGTACTATGATCATAAGACTCAACCTCTAAGTGTGTGTGGTGTGGGATGATACAAAAGGATAGGCTTATGTGACTCTATGGAAGTCATTGAAATTGTAGGAGGATAGGTTACTACTTCCTCTAATACATATCTACTAGAGTTATCAAGAACCAAATTGTCATCAAGTTCATCCTCATCCTCACTACATTATATGAACTCTCCATCAAACTCTCTTTCTAATTGTCTCTCCAAAACATCATCTTTTTCATCCTTAGTCTACTTTCTATAGGTCTCTTCCCTATCCCTATAACTTGGTCTAAAGGTATCTCAATAGTCTCAACTGGTTGCTTATTCTAAACTCTCTTATTTAGGCACTCAGCCAATTGGGATATCCTTTCCAAAATCTTATGTAGCCTCTCGTGATTGGAATATATTTCTTGGGTGAATTGAAGGAGTTGAGATTAGGTTTACTCAAGCATTTGGTCTAATTGGTCCCAAGATATAGGCCTAATAGAAGAGGGTTCAACCAAGTGAAAATTGGAAACATCTTGATTGGGATTACCATTAGCACAACCATTATAGTACTTGGAGGATGGATGGGTGGGTGGGAAAAGATGGAGTAAAGGATGGACTCTCAATACATGGAAGTGGATCAAATGAAGAGTCATCTTGACCCCGACATGAAAATTCAGATACTGCTTCACAAAATCATGATATCTAGATGTGGATGCAAGCATGAGCATATGATTACTAGGGGAATTGGGCATTGTATGCAATCATGAACGATGATGGAAGATGGGACAAGCATTAGAAAAATGAGCATGGCTTCTACAATGATGGCGATAACAAGAATATGCATCCCTATAATCATGATTTCTAAATGAAGATGAATGAGATAATGCATGACTACGGGGGTCATAAGTAGCACTAGCCCTAGATGAGGAATTTTCATGGGGATAGAAAATGGTTGGATGCATAAAACTTCCATAAGGAACACGTTTGGGTGGTAAGGATGAGGATACCAAAGACCACTAAGAAGCATTTGGGTCACTTATGTTCAATTAAGCACAAGCAATCCTCTTCACAAAGCTTAAACAATTTTTTTAGATTTTTCTTTTTATTATTCAAAATAAAGAAAGCATGAAAAGAAAGGATAAAACAACAAGTAACAAGCTAAGACGCATAAATCAAAGAAATCAAACAACCGTTGACACCCTAGCAACAACGCCAAGAACTTGATATGCTATTTTGGAGCACAAGCCTAAATAGTCCACAAGTGCACAAGTTGCGTGTAACACAGTGTGTAGGAGTACGAGGTAGAATCCACAAAGAGGCTTAATGTGTGTAGTATCCAAAGCTAAGTAAGTCCTAAAAAGTGACATGGTGGGGTCATAACTACAGTCTTTTTGGGTTTTTGGGTAAAAAAAGATAAACCTAAGCTAAAGATAAAGAAATAAAGGCCGGTGTGTGAGACAGGGGAATCAACCGATCTAAGAAGATTTTAACACGTGAAAATGGGGACTACGGTGATTACTGATGTGTTGAGTTTTTGTGTGTATTTATGTAGTTATTTGCCTATGTTTAGAGGTGCTTTGTGATTTAATAGATGCACTAGTATAGTACATATACTAGATTTAGGCTTAAGTGTAAGAAAATGTACATAATTGCGTTCAAAGAAAAATGCTACACTAATGCAAGCTTATTTCTCGTGTTTGGTAAAGTTATGTCAAAAGCTCAGTACTTGAATTGATGATAATTTGATGTTAGAGTCAAGCTCAAGGTGTCTGGGACAAAGGAGAAGCTTAAAAAAAGTGTTTGGAGGCAATTGGGCAAAGAAAAGAGTAATTGGAGCAAAACAGATGCAACACGAGAAAATCGGCCAAGCTTCTGACTTGACCGGTCAACCCCTCTTCCAGGGCCAGTCAACCAACCAAAACAGAAAGAAACCCTCTTTGGGCCAATCAACCCCAAGGATAGGCTAGGCAACCAACCAAGGCCCTTGACAGGACGCGTATGTTGTACTATTTAAGCCCTTTTCCAACCCATTTTTAGAAGATTTTGATCCCTTTTTCACCTCCCATTCACACACCCACTTCTCACACATAAAACCCTACCTTTATCTACTTCTAATACACATATTAACATACCCACCCACTTAGAATCAAATTGATTTTGGAGGATTCAAACATCATTTGGTGAAGATTTACTCAAGTTTGTAAAGAAACAAGAAAGGATGGAAGGAGAGATTCCTATAACCTCTTTCATTCTTATCCATTTCATGCTTGACTAGATAGATTAGGGTGACTAACCTTGTGTAATGGGATGATTTTTTGTAGTCTTCATTATGGGATTTGATTGGCTTATAGATATATATATACTTTGTTCTTATTTTGAGAAGCTTTATATCATTTCATGTCCATGTGTTTGATGTAATGCTTGAATGAGTTGTATGTATACAGATTGAGTTGTATTTGCTATAGAACACTTCTATTCCTTAGATTATACATGTCTATATGTGTGATTATGGATAATATGAAGTGGATTGATTGTACTCATGTTTATGTGAATATAAAACATGCCTTATAGTGAATATATGCTTAATTAATGCTACATGTTGATGCTTGAATGCTTCCAATGGTGTAAAACAAACTTGTCTGTGTTTATACCATGAATAGGACATCATATTCATACTGCCTCGCCTCAGAACATGTAGAACTGTGCCTATTAGATATCAATCCATTTTAGTGTCCTTAGAATGATGGTGCATAAGTTAAGACTAGTCTAGATGAAGTCCCCTTTAGCATTAAATCTAGTGAATAGGAGTCTGGGGCTTAGTTGACCCTAGAAACCCTAAGTCTTAGTTTTAAATCCAACTAATGGTTACAAACTAGGGTGGGATCATCTAGAACACCTAAGTAACTCCCTAGTTCCTCCTATGGCCTTAGGTATGTAAGGACCATGTTGTAGCTCTAAGTACGCACGCTTAAGGATAGACCCTCACCGAGTCCTAGGGTGTAATTAAGATACTAGTTAGTTGCTTAGTATTAGAAGCCATATTTAGTAAGCCAATAACCCGAATCTCATAGCAAAGAGGTAAGAATCACCTGTTCACAAGTGTAGGCCACCCTATCACCTTCCCATAGGTTTAATCGCCCTAGGTTAGCTTAGTTCTTACTTTTCCTTTCTTGCATTCATAGTGCAGTCTTTCATTTCTCTCCTAGCTCCCTAAAATCCAAAAGCACAAAAAAGATGTTTAGTTTTAATTCCATTTCAGGCTTCTTCTAGAGCACACTAACATAGAATTTCTTTCACAATTGACGCCTCCCTATGGTTCGACCCCCACACTTGTACATGCTATTCTGCACGATCTGTACGCTTGTGGGTCTTTTAGGGCTTACACTAAAAAGGCACATTAAATTCTTGGTGCCGTTACTGGGGAGGCATGGTGGTTTGCATTCTTTGCATGTGTGTTTTGGTAGTTATTTATTTGTTTTCCTTTCTTTTTCTTTATAGTTTGTTTAGTTTTTGATTATGTTGCTTCTTGTTTGTATTATCTTACTTGGTACTTACTTACCTATCTTTTTTTTGTTTCTTATTTCGCTTTGAGTTTGTTTTCTATATTTAGCTTGTTAGCTTGTTTAGCTTTATTATTTGTTTACATTTTTGTTTTTAGTAGACCTTCTAGGATTGTGGCTTATATGCTATAGCCTTAGGTTTGTCGAAGTTTTCAGGGATTGAGTTGGCTGGAGTTAGGATAGTTTGTGCATGCTTGGTAGGAAATCCTTTGGAAATCTCTTAATTCCCTTTAATCCCAAACCCGATAGGATTGCAAGGCATTTTAGGAATTTAAGAGATCTTCTTGAGGACATGGCCAATCCCAATCATCTTCTAATCCTCCCATTCCCCTAGTGAATCCCATTCCACCTATGATCACCATTGGATCAAGCCCAAGATCATTCTAGACAAGAACCCCTTAGACTGGACCTACATATAGATGAGGAGCCTACTCTTAGGCAATTCGTCCCCCCCAAAGCCTTTGAGCTTAATTTGGCTATTCAAATTCTAGGTTTAAGGGAGATGAACTTTGAAATCAAGGCTAATATGTTGGCCATGCTACCTTTCTTCCATGGGAGAAGCAATGAGAGTCCTCTTTAGCATATTACCAATTTCATTGAGATGAGTTCCACCCTCTATGTTCCCAATGTTTTTCAAGAGGTCATACGTCTAAGATTGTTTCCTTTTTCTCTTAGGAACAAGGCTAGGACTTAGTTGCATTCCTTACCTAATGGTTGTGTCACTTCACAGGCCAAGTTCTAATCTAAGTTTTTGAAAAAATTCTATCCTATGGCCAATACAACTGACCATAGGACCGCTATTATGACTTGCTCCTAGCATGACCTAGAATCTTTTCAAGGGACTTGGGAGAGATTCAAAGACCTTCTTAGATAGTGTCCACACCATGGTATGGTAGTCATGACCGATACATCATCTTTTGAGTGCAAGCTCTAAAGACCCACAAGTGTATGAATCGGTATAGTAAAGTGTATACAAGTGCGGGGTTGATTCCATAGTGAGGCTATGTTGGGAGATGGATTCTAAGTGTGTGTTCTAGAGTGTGCCTAAAAAGAAACCTAAACTATCTATTTTTGGATTTTGGATTTTGGATAGTCAGGAGCTTTAACTAAAATAAATTAAACTAAACTATGGAATGGAAAAGTGGGGGACAAGCTAATCTAAAGGAACTAACAAATGGAAAGATGTTAGGGTGAATTTAACTTATGAATGGGCGATTTTATACTCAAATGCTATGGGATTAAAGAATGATGGCTTACTTTCATAATTACTCTTAACTAGGTTGCTAAATCAGTGTCTTAATTTCCCCTTAGGACTCGGTACGGGCCCATCCCTAGGCGGCACCTCTTAGAGCGACGGTGTGGTCCTTATGACCTAGGGCCTTAAGGTGACCAATTAGCTTCCCAGGTGACCTAGAATGAACCTACCATAGTACATAAATCATTGGCTGGATTTAAAGCCAAGAGATAGTGTGGCTAAGATCAATTAATCCTATCCTGAATCCTATTGGGTAGATTTAAAGCCAAAGAAGACTTGGCCTAGGCTAGCCCTAAATTACTTACCATTATTCTAAGGTCACTACAACGAGATTTGATGTGTTAGCACATTCATACATGTTCTTGGCCAAGGTGTTCATGAATAAAAGGATCTATTCAACTACCAAATATCGTCATGCTCGGATTACACCATTAGAAGCAATTAGCAACCAACATGTATGCGCTATTGAAGTTATATTCACTACTAGGCATGCAGATATGCACAAACATGAATATATAAGCGTTACCCACTTCATAGCATCCACATATAAACACATAGACATGATTATAGCATGGATTAGATATGTTTAGTAATAAATAGACTTCAATTTATACACATGCTACTCATTTAGAAATTTAATCAAACACTTAGACATGAATGAGAAAATAACCACTTGAACAAGAAAATCAAACATGTATATATTTAGCCATTTAACCCCATATCATACGAGTATATAGCTAACCCATTACATAAGTTAAATCACCCTACACAAGTCTACTCAATCATAATAAGAGATAGAATGAAAGAGAGTTTATGAAGCTCCCCTTTCATCCTAGCTAATCTTGTACAAAGCTCTTGAGCAACTTGAATCCAAATGTTGAAACCCTCTAAATTCTCTTACTTCAAGGTGATGAAGTATGTGTGATGTGGGTGAAGACTAGAGTTAAGTGTGTGTGTGTATGTGATGGGTGTGTAAAGATCCTCTTCAGAATTGTCAAAAAGATTCCCCTCTTTAAGTCTGAAAATTGGGCTTTTATATCAGCTTTTTACGAATTGCTGGTTGACCTAGCCGGTCGACTGGCTTTGGAATGGTCGTCTGGCTATTTTTAGCTTATCTCTGAAATGGCCGGTCCACCTAATCGGTCGACCGAATCTCTATTAGGTCGTCCGACTAACTTTCTTCCTTCATTCTTTTCCTTTTCGAACTCTAATATTCTCTTTTTGACTCGTACATCTCCCATCTTTATCGCCTATTATCGTTTAATCTCGATCTTAACCCAAAGTTCACCTAAATCATTTAAAACAAGCAATAGTGTAGCAATTTATCTCTTAAACTTATATGTACATTTGTTTATGCTTAAGCCTATTCATATCAAAAGCATTACACTAATGCATCTTTTTGAGCACTTAATACCCCTTAAACATAGGAAAATAAGAATGCAAACACATACAAAAACACAACACATTAACACCCCCAAACCTTTTCCTTGCCTGTCCCTAACAAGCACACTCTTTAGTTTATTTCTAAAGCCAATGCCAAGGGTTACCTAAGGGATTGACTTGCTATCAAAGTTAGTCTAAGAAGCATGGACGGGGCAATCCTATTATGGAAAGATCTCTAAGCCTTTTTGGATCTTCCCTCTACTCATAAGGGGTCTCGTTCCTTATAGGAATTTCCCAAGTAGCCAAACCACCACGAGCCTAGGATTTTAACTCACGCACTTGGGATGTTGATATTTTGTGCCCCCTCAACCATCATGGCCTCCTTAACATGCACAAATCCTTAAAGACAAGAAAAGAGAGAATATACATAAACAATGGCTCATCAGGAAATGAATCACGAAAAAGGGACGGATCACTAGAAGACTCATTAGCAAAATGGGAATGATGATCCGCAACTAAATTTTCTCTACCCTTCTTATCCCAGATTTCGATGTCAAACTCTTGAAAGAGGAGCAACCACCTAATCAAGTGAGGCTTAGACTCTTTCTTAGACAACAAATACTTTAATACTGCATGATCGGTGTAGACAATCACTTTGGATCCTAGGATGTATGACCTAAACTTGTCAAGGAAGAAGACTATTGATAGAAGCTCTTTTTTCGTGGTGGTATAGTTTTTTTGGGCTTAATCAAGAGTCTTGCTAGCATAGTATACAACATGGGACGACTTATCCTTCCTTTGACCTAAAACAACTCCTATCGCATAATCGAATGCATCACAAATAACCTCAAATGGGAGACTGTAGTTAGGTGGTTGGATAATTGGGATGTAGACAATAAGGATTTAAGCCTAGTGAAAGCCCTAACATACTCATCATCAAAGTCAAAAGAGAGATCTTGTGCTAGAAGCCTCGACAAGGGATGTGTAATGTGGCTAAAATCTTTAATGAATCTACGGTAAAATCCTTCATTTCCTAGAAAAGATCTAACATCCTTAACACACTTAGGGACAGACAACTTTTCAATCAATTCTATGTTAGCTGGGTCAACTTGAGTACCACTAGGTGAAACTATATGACCTAACACTATCCCTCTTTGCACCATGAAGTGGGATTTCTCCCAACTCAACACTAAATTCTTCTCCATACATCGGTCTAAGAATAAAGAGAGGTGACTCAAGCACTATTCAAAACTATCACCAAAGACTGAGAAATCATCCATGAATATCTCTAAATGCCTCTCAATCATGTCACTAAAAATGGCCATCATACACCTCTGGAAAGTCGTTGTGACATTACAAAGACCGAAGGGCATTCTCCTATAGGCAAAAGTGCCATAGGGACAAGTAAAGGTAGTCTTCTCCTAGTCCTCGGGAAACCGAATAGCCATCTAGAAAACAATAGTAGCTATGCCTAGCTACTCTATCTAAGATTTGATCTAGAAAAGGCAATGAGAAATGATTCTTCCTAGTTTTGGAGTTGGGCTTTCTGTAATCAATACAAACTCTCTATCACGTGGGAGTACGTGTAGAGATAAGCTTTCCTCTCTTATCGTTCACAACCATGATCCTAGACTTCTTAGGAACAATTTGAATCGGGCTAACCCACTTACTATCAGAGATCGGACAAATAATGCTTGCATTTAAAAGCTTAATGATCTCTTTCTTGACTGCTTCACTCATGTGTGGGTTTAGCCTCCTTTGCATCTCCCTAGAAGAAACGGCTCTATCTTCAAGGTGAATACGATGCAAACAAACCGAAGGGTCAATACCTCTCAAATCAGTAATTTTCCACCCTATAGCCTTCTTATGTTTCCTAAAAACCTCTAAGAGACGGTCCTCTTGCTCACTAGAAAGATCAGAAGCTATTATGACTGGAAGGGTCTCACTAGGGCCTAGGAATAATACTTCAAATGATCGGCAAGGGGTTTGAGCTCTAAAGAAGGGCTAGGCTCCACCAAAGGGGACTCAACCTTATTATCATCAACAGGGACATCACTAGAATCAAGATTAGAAGGATTAACCTTAAGTGACTTAGGGACTCAACCTTATTATCATCAATGGGGACATCCCTAGAATCAAGACTAGAAAGATTAACCTTAAGTGACTTATCAATCAAATAGCTCTCAATCAATGAAATAGAAGCTACATATTTCCACTGTAAGGTGTCTAAATCAAAGCTAGACATCAATTCCTCAATTATTTTCGAATCTCCTCTATCGGTCATAGTTCTCTCTACATGATCTGCAACACAACAATTAATCATATCAACTCTAAAGCATTCTCATTCTTCTCCATCTTTTCCTCCTATACTAGCCCTATTCACTATCTCAGCAACCTTCATAATGGATCTCAAATTCCCAAATTTCATCTCCAATAACCTCGACCGGCAACGAATAATGGCATATGGGTGGCAAGGGCGGGTGACCTAGAAGAATGGGTATAGAATGTCTAGAGTCATGTCTTGAATCCATATCTAACACTATGAAGTCTACAAGGTACACGAACTTATCTACATATGCCATAACATCCTCTATCACGCCCTTAGGTCTACGCTTGGACTTATCAGCTAGCTAAAGAGTAACATGTTTAGGGGACAACTTACTTGGACCTAGCTATTGATAGATGGGGTAGGGAATGAGATTCACACTAGATCCTAAATCTAACAGGGCTTGATCAATCTGGGTCAGTTGAATCCTAGAAGGAATGGTGAAAGCTCCGGGGTCACTCATTTTGGGCGGGGGGCCCAAAGTATAAATGCTATTCACCTTCACCATAAGACTCACCTTCTTAAGAATGCTCAATGATCTATACTTCCTTGTACAAAGATCCTTAAAGAATTTAGAATAGGAGGGAATAGAAAGGATCACATCTATCAAAGGAAGATTGACCTTGAGGTCCTTAAGATGCTCTAAAACCTTGAAAAACCTAGAATCCTCACTAGGTGTAGGCTTCTCTAAGGCAGATGAATAGGGAACTCTAGGCTCAATACCTTTAGACACATAAGTATTACTCTCTCCATGGTCTATAGTAGGCTCATCTCTCTTAACAGGACCCTCTCTAGAATTTCCTTTAACAAGCCTACTATATGGTGCTTTAGACTCAGAAGGACAACTAGGTGCAGGCACTGCAAAGTCAACTCTTACATTATTATCCACTACCCTACTGCTCCTAAGAGTGGTGATGGCCTTAGACTGGGCCTGAGAGGGATACATGGTGTCGGTAGAGGAATAGGACTGGAATCTAGGGTTCACCTTCTACTAAGAAGGCAATTTCCCGGGGTCTCTAGCATTCAATTGACTAGCAATCTGTCCTAACTGTGTCTCAAACCTCGCCATTTGCTACCTATTTTTTGGCCAATTCCTATTGCTGGTTCTGAATGAACTACATTATTTTCATCATGTCATTACTAGAAGGTTGGCTACTAGAAGGAGCAAGTAAAGCCTGAGCTTGAGGAGCACTAGTGAGACGGGGCTGATTAAGATGATAGAAACCTAGGGGATATTGAGGACTAGATCGCTATTGAGGTAGAACCTGAGGATGTGAACTAGACTCTTGCTGACCTTGTCTCCAAGAAAATTTTGGGTTGTCCCTCCAACCCGAATTTTAGTGTTCGAGTAGGGATTATACTCACGAGAATAACCTTGTGTGGCACATACTTGCTCTTTCATGAATTCTGCCTACTATATGGTGCTTTAGACTCAGAAGGACAACTAGGTGCAGGCACTGCAAAGTCAACTCTTACATTATTATCCACTACCCTACTGCTCCTAAGAGTGGTGATGGCCTTAGACTGGGCCTGAGAGGGATACATGGTGTCGGTAGAGGAATAGGACTGGAATCTAGGGTTCACCTTCTACTAAGAAGGCAATTTCCCGGGGTCTCTAGCATTCAATTGACTAGCAATCTGTCCTAACTGTGTCTCAAACCTCGCCATTTGCTACCTATTTTTTGGCCAATTCCTATTGCTGGTTCTGAATGAACTACATTATTTTCATCATGTCATTACTAGAAGGTTGGCTACTAGAAGGAGCAAGTAAAGCCTGAGCTTGAGGAGCACTAGTGAGACGGGGCTGATTAAGATGATAGAAACCTAGGGGATATTGAGGACTAGATCGCTATTGAGGTAGAACCTGAGGATGTGAACTAGACTCTTGCTGACCTTGTCTCCAAGAAAATTTTGGGTTGTCCCTCCAACCCGAATTTTAGTGTTCGAGTAGGGATTATACTCACGAGAATAACCTTGTGTGGCACATACTTGCTCTTTCATGAATTCTGGAAATTGATATGCTAAAGGGCAAGCTATGGTCTCATGAGATGCCTTGAAACACAATGCACAAATTTCAACGACTACAGGGGCAGAGGAAAAACCTATAAAACTAGTCTTACTAACACTTCTATTGTTGCCTTCCAGACTGGACCTTTCCATGGCAAAATTTTGACAAGAATTTTCAGCCATCATTTCTATTTTCTCCCATGCCTCAGTTGGTCTCAAAAGATAAAAGCCACCACTGGCGGTGGCATTGACCATCATCCTATTTTGTTCATTTAAGCCTCGAATAAAATATTGCAATAGGTCATGATTGCCATACCCGTGATGTGGACATTATCTAAGAAGATCCTTGAACCTCTCCCAAGACTCATGAAAGGATTCTGGATCATGTTGGGAGAAAGTGATAATGGCAGTCCTAAGGTCGGTCGTCTTGGCCATGGGATAAAATTTTTGAAAGAACTTAGATTAAAGCTAACCCATGTAGTAATGCAACCATTAGGTAAGGAATGCAACCAAGCCTTAGCCTTTTCCTTAAGAGAGAAAGGAAACAATCTTAGATGTATGACCTCTTGGGAGACATTGGAGACATGAAGAGTCGAACTCATCTCAACAAAATTAGTGATATGATTTAGAGGACTCTCATTGCTTCTTTTGTAGAAGAAAGGAAGCATAGCTAACGTATTAGGCTTAATCTCGAAGTTCATCTCCCCCAAACCCAGAATTTGAATAGCCAAATTAGGCTTAAAGGCTTCAGGCAGAAAGAATTGCCTAAAAGTGGGTTCCTCATCTATAGGTGGGTCCGGTCTACGGGGCTCTTGTCTAAAATGATCTTGGGCTTGATGCCCAAGGTGATCATGAGGTAGAATGAGATTTATTAGGGGATTGGGAGGATTAGTTGGGATCGACCATCTCTACAGAAGATCTCCTAAATTCCTAAAATGTATAGCAATTCTTTCGGATTTGGGATTAAGAGAAGCTAGGGGGTTCTTAAGGGATCTCCTACAAAGCATGCACAAACTATCCTAACTCCAGCCACTTTAACCCCTGAAAACTTCAATATTCCTAAAACTATAGCAAATAAACCACAATCATAGAAAGTCTACTAAAAATAAAGACAAAAGTTGAAATAGATAAATCAAAAACTAAAGCAAGATAATATAAACAACAAAGAAGATAAGTAGAGACTAAACAAATTTATAAAGAAAAAGCAAGAAAACAAGAAGAGCAACTACCAAAACACACAAACAAAGAATGCAAACCACCATGAATAAAAGGATCTACTCAATTACCAAACATCGTCGTGCTTGAATTACACCACTAGAAGCAATTAACAACCAACATGTAAGCGTTATTGAAGTCATATTCACTACTAGGCATGCAGATATACACATAGATACGAATAAAAGCATTACCCACTTCACAACATCCACATATAAACACATAGACATGATTATAGCATGGATTAGATGTGTTTAGTAATAAATAGACTTTAATTTATAGACGTGTTATTCATTTAGGCATTTAACCAAACACTTAGACATGAATGAGAAAATAACCACTTGAACAAGAAAATCAAACATGTATATATTCAGCCATTTAACTCCATATCATAAGAGTATATAGCTAACCCATTACATAAGTTAAATCACCCTACACAAGTCTACTCAATCATGATAAGAGATAGAATGAAAGAGAGTTTATGAAGCTTCCTTTTTTATCCTAACTAATCTTGTACAAAGCTCTTGAGTGACTTGAATTTGAAACCCTCTAAATTCTCTTGCTTCAAGGTGATGAAGTGTGTAAGAGAGTGGGTGTGATGTGGGTGAAGGCTAGGGATAAGTATATGTGTATGTGTGATAGGTGTGTAAAGATCATCTTCAGAATTGTCAAAAAGATCCCCCACTTTAATTCTGAAAATCGGGCTTTTATATCAGCTTTTATGAACTGCCAGTCGGCTGGCTTTGAAGGGGTAGTCGTCTGGCTATTTTTAGCACTTCTTTGGAGTGGTCGGTCCACCAAGCCGGTCGTCCGGCTCCTTCTCTTAAGTCACTCGACTGACTTTCTTCCTCTATTCTTTTTCTTTTCAACCTCCGATCTTCTCTTATTGACCTGTACATCTCCCATCTTCATCACCTATCATTGTTCAAACTCGATCTTAACCCAAAGTTCTCCTAAATCATTTAAAACAAGTAATTACTGTAGCAATTTGTCTCTTAAGCTCAAAATGTACATTTGTTTATGCTTAAGCCTGTTCTTATCAAAAGCATTACACTAATGAATCTTTTTGAGCACTTAATACCCTTTAAACATAGGCAAATGACAATGCAAACACATATAAAAGCACAACACATCAATGACCTATTACAATACTTTTTTTGGCGTTTAAATGAACAAAATAGGATGATGGTCAATTCCGCCTCTAATGGTGGCTTCTATACCTTGAGATCGACTGAGGCATGGGAGAAAATGGAGTTGATGGCTGAAAAATCTTTTCAAAACTTTGGCATGGATAGGTTTAGTTGAGAAGGTAGTAAGAGAGGTGTTAGTGAGATGGGAGTTTCTTTAGATTTACTCGCTATGGTAGAGGCCCTAACAAATAAGTTAGACCAATTCATTTCGTTGTCTCTTTCCTCTCATAGTCATAGAACTATTTTTGTATGTTCTTCCTTTGTCCCTTAGGTAGTTGAAGTGTGTGCTTTGTGTTCCAAGTCGTATTATAAGACCATAGCTTGCCTTTTGGCACCCCAGTTTCCCTAATTTATGAAAGAGCAAATATGTGCTACTCAAGGTTATTTTGACGAATACAATCCATACTCGAACACATACAATCTGGGTTGGAGGGACAACCCAAAATTTTCTTGGATACAAGGTTAGCATGAGTCTAATTCATATCCCCAGGCCCTAGTCCAACAATGACCTCATTTTGCTAACCCTCTAGGGTCTTACCATGTCAATCAATCTAGTCTTCTTAGTACTCCTCAGCCATAGGCATTCCCTGCTCCTTCTAGTAGCCAACTATCTAGCAATGATGTGATGTAGATAACGCAGTTCATTCAGAACCAATAGCAGGAATTAGCAAAAAATAGGCAGCACATGGCTAGGATTGAGGCACAACTAGGGCAGTTGGCTAGTCACTTGAGCACTAGAAACCTTTGGAAGCTACATTCTTAGCTAGAAGTGAACCTTAGAGTCTAGTCCTGTTCCTCCACAGATGTCACTTATCTTTCTCAGGCCCAGGCTAAGGCTGTCAACACTTTTAGGAATGGTAGGATAATGGACAATAGAGTAAGAATTGATTATGCAGTGCCTATATCTAGTGGTCTTTCTAAGTCCTGAGAACCATATTGTAGCCTGTTGAGAGAAATTCTAGAGAGGGTCCTGTTGAGGGAGTTGAGCCTAATAGAGACCATGCAGAGAGTAGTACCTCCTACCCATGTCCAGAAGGAAAAGAGCCTGTTGATGAGTCCCATGTTTCTCGAGGTGTTTGATGTGTTGTGTTTTTGTGTGTGTTTCAATTGTTATTTGTCTATATTTTGGAGGTGTATTGAGCTTAATAGTTGCATTAAGTAGTACTTGTGCTAGGTAGAGACTTAAGTGTATACAACTGTACATAGTTGAGTTTAAAATGTAAATGCTACATTAATGGCTTGTTTTGGATGTTATAGGTGAGATTGAGGATTGTTTGAAGATCAACGAAGATGGAGATGGTTTGAACAAGGATTGGAAGCATAATTGAAGATGAAAAGTGGAAAAAAATCAAGTTTGGAGGCTTCCAAACAAAGGTCAAGACAATTGAAAGCAAAACAGAGCTAAAACGAAGCCAAAAGAGAGCAAATAGACACTACTAGAACACTGGCTTCAAAGTACCGGTGTACCGGCTCACTATTCTGCCAAAAACAAAAAGCATACTTCTACTACCGGAATAGAGGGCCTTTGGTACCAGTGCACCGGTTCACTATTCTGCCAAAAATAAATATCAAGCTTCTACTACTGGAATAGAGACCCCTTGGGACCGGTGCTCCGGTAGAGTGTTATGGTAGTCACAGAAATTAGCTCTGTAAGCCCTCTTTTGGTCATTTTGTAAGAATTAAGTCATATTCTTTCACACTCATCTCCAAAACCCTAATTCCTTTTTCACCAACCTCCAACACACACATATTCATACATTTTTCACTTAGTCTTAAGTTCATTTGGAGGATTCAAACACTTGGAACAAAAGCTACTCAAGGATTTTGTGCAAGAATTGCTAGGATGGAAGGGGAGTTTTCTATTCTCTCTTTCATCCTTTATTATATTATGTTTGACTAGATCTGTTTCGGGGTTATGACACTTGTGTAATGGGTTGATTTTTTACTTCTATATTATAGGATTCAATGGCTTAATGTATATAAATATGCTATGTTTTTCTTGTTTCATTGGCTATTGTTCAATACATGTCTAGGTGTTTGATAATATGCCTATAAGAGTTGCATCTGTATAAATTGAAGTCTATTTGCTACTAAACACCTCTAATCTATTCTATAATCATGTCTATGTGTTTATGTGTAGATTTTATGAAGTGGGTATTACTTATATTTATGTCTATGTGTATGTTTGCATGCCTCGTAGTAAATATGACCTCAATATTGGATACATGTTAGTTCAAAATTGCTTTTAATGGTGTAATTTGAGCATGACAATGTTTGGTAGTCAAATAGGGACCTTTATTTACGAACACCTTGGCTTAGAACATGTATGAATGCGTTAATAGGTCAAATCTCACTATTGTGACCCTAGAATGGTGAAGCATAATTAAAGGCTAGTCTAAATTGAGTTTTCTTTGGCTTTAAATCCAGCTAATAGGTTTCCGGATAGATTTAGTTAACTCTAGCAACACTAGGTCTTGGCTTTAAATTCGGCCAATGATTTAGGTACTAGGGTAGGTGTGGTTGAAGTGGCCGGAGTTATGATAGTTTGTGCATGCTTCGCAAGAGATCCCTTAGAAATCCCCTAGTTCCTCTTAATCCCAAACCTGATAGAATAGCAAGACATTTTAGGAATTTAGGAGATATTCTTGAGGAGAAAGCCGATCCAAATCATCCTCCTAATCCTCCCAATCCCCCAATGAATCCCATTCCATCTTATGATCCCCTTGGACATCAAGCCCAAGATCATTTTAACCGAAAGCCCCATAGACCGGACCCACCTATAGATAAGGAACCTACTCTTAGGCAATTCTTTCTCCCCGAAGCCTTTGAGCCTAATTTGGCTAGAAAACCATGACCGATCGAGAAGAATTGAGAAAATTTGAGGAATTGATGTCTAGCTTTGATTTGGAGACCTTAGAGCAAAAATATGTAGCTTCTACTTCCTTGATTGAGAGCCCTTTGATTGATAAGTCACTTGAGGTTAATCATTCTAGTCTTGACTCTAGTGACGTCCCCATTGATGATGTTGAGGTTGAGTTCCCCTTGGTTGAGCCTAGCCCTTCATTAGAGCTCAAACCCCTTCCCAATCATTTGAAGTATGCATTCCTAGGCCCTAGTGAGACCCTTCCAGTCATCATAGCTTCTGATCTTTCTAGTGAGCATGAGGAGCATTTCTTAGAGGTTCGTAGGAAACATAGAAAGGCTATAAGGTGGGTAATTGATGATTTGAGGTATTAACCCTTTGGTTTGTATGCATTGTATTCACCTTGAGGATGGAGCCATTCCTTCTAGGGAGATACAAAGGAGGCTAAACCCACACATGAGTGAAGTTGTTAAGAAAGAGATCATTAAGCTTTTAGATGCAGGCATCATTTATCCGATCTTCGATAGTGAATGGGTTAGCCCGGTTCAAGTCGTCCCTTAGAAGTCCGGGATCATAGTTGTGGAGAATGAGATAGAAGAGCTTATCCCTACATGTACTCCCACGGTTTGGAGAGTTTGTATTGATTATAGAAAGCTCAACTTCAAAACTAGGAAGGATCATTTCCCATTGCCTTTTCTAGATCAAATCTTAGATAGAGTAGCAGGGCATAGCTATTATTGTTTTCTAGATGGTTATTCAGGTTATAATCAGAGCTTCGTGTTTCTCGAGGACCAGGAGAAGACCACCTTTACTTGCCCTTATGGCACTTTTGCCTATAAGAGGATGCCTTTCGATCTATGTAATGCCCCATTGACATTTCAGAGGTGTATGATGGCCATTTTTAGTGGCATGATAGAGAAGCACTTAGAGATTTTCATGGATGACTTCTTAGTCTTTGGTGATAGTTTGATGAGTGCTTGAGTCACCTTTCTTTAGTCTTAAACTGATGTGTGGAGAAGAATCTAGTGTTGAGTTGGGAGAAATCGCACTTCATGGTGCAACGACGAATAGCGTTGGGTCATATAGTTTCATCTAGTGGTATTCAAGTTGACCAAGCTTAGGTAGAATTAATTGAGAAGTTGCCTATTTCTAAGTGTGTCAAGGATGTTACATCTTTTCTAGGGCATGCAGGATTCTGCCGTAGATTCATTGAAGATTTTAGTCACATTGCACGTCCCTTGTCTAGGCTCTTAGCACAAGATGTCCCTTTTTGACTTTGATAATGAGTGTGTTAGGGCTTTCAATAAGCTTAAATCCTTATTGTCTACATCTCCGATTATCCAGCCACCTAACTACAGTCTCCCATTTGAGATTATGTGTGATGTATCCGATTATGCAATAGGAGCTCTTTTAGGTCAAAGAAAGGATAAGTTGCCCCATGTTGTGTACTGTGTTAGTAAGACTCTTGATGAAGCACAAAAGAACTATAGCACCACAGAAAAAAGAGCTTCTAGCAATAGTCTTCTCCCTTCACAAGTTTAAGTCATACATCCTAGGGTCTAAGGTGATTGTATACACCGATCATACGGCGTTGAGGTATTTGTTAGCTAAGAAAGAATCTAAGCCCCACTTGGTTGCTCCTTCTTCAAGAGTTCAATGTTGAGATCCAGCATAGAAAGGGTAAAGAAAATTTACTTGCAGATCATCTTTCCCATCTTGTTAGCGAGTCTTCTAGTGATGTATCACCTTTTCATGATTCATTTCCTAATGAGCAATTGTTTATCGTCCCTCATCTTACACCTTGGTTTGCTCATATTGTCAATTATCTTGCCATAGGGCACTTTCCTTACCATTAGGAGAAGAGAAAAAAAAGATAGGTTTCTAGCACAAGGTAGGCATTTCTTTTGGGAGGATGCCTATCTTTTCAAAGTATGTGTGGATCAAATGATTCATCGGTGTATGCCCGAGGATGAATTTGAGAGCATTTTAAGCATATGTTGTGATGAGGGGTGTAGGGGTCATTTTAGTAGAAAGAAGACCGCCGCGAAGGTCTTGCAATGTGGACTGTTTTGGCCCACTCTCTTTAGGGATGCCCAAGAGTATTGCAAAAAGTGTTTTAGATGTCAACAAGCCAGGTCTATCTCTAGGAGAAACATGATGCCTTTATCCCCTATGCTTCCATGTGAATTGTTTGATGTTTGGGGCATAGATTTCATGGGTCCATTTCCACCTTCCTTTAGGTACCAATACATCTTTGTGGCCATTGATTATGTTTCAAAATGGGTTGAAGCAATTTCCCCACGCACTAATGACCATAGGGTAGTGGTTAAATTCATTAAGGAGAACATTTTCTTTAGATTTGGAGTCCCTAGAGTCTTGATTAGTGATGGAGGTTTGCATTTTCGCCATAGGACTTTAGAGGCCTTGTTGAGGAAATATTCGGTCACCTACAAGGTAGCTACTCCATACCACCCGCAAACTAGTAGACAAGTAGAGGTGTCCAATAGGGAGATCAAGCACATTTTAGAGAAGATGATTCGGCCCGATAGGAGAGATTGGTCTATTAGGCTAAATGATACTTTGTGGGCCTACTGTACCACCTTTAAGACTCCTATTGATATGTCTCCATATAGATTGGTTTATGGGAAAGCTTGTCACTTATTTGTAAAACTTGAGCATAGGGCTTATTGGACTATAAAAGCCTTAAATTTTGATTTGGCAAGAGTGGGTGAGAAAAGTAAGCTTAACCTAGCGGGGTTGAAAGAGCTTAGATTTGAGGCATATGAGAACGCCAAGCTTTATAAGGATAGGATGAAGAGAATTCATGATAAACACATTATTAAGAAATCATTCTTTCCCTCCGATAAAGTCTGGTTGTTTAACTCATGATTAAAACTCTTTCTAGGTAAGCTTAAGACAAGATGGGATGGTTCATATAAGGTATTGGTTACCTAACCTTGCGAAACGGTTAAGATCAAAGACTTGAAAGATGGCCGAGAGTTGACTGTGAATGAGCAACGCCTAAAGCACGTATATGATCCGAGCATGGCTCGTGTAGAGGTTTTAATCTATGGAAGTTGAAGATGAGTTGGTGTTTGCCTAGCTGATGGCATGGTGGTTAACGCTACTAGGAGGCAACCTAGGTTTAATTTTACAGTTTTGATTTGTTTCACTTTCTTTTCTTTTTATTTTCTTCCTTTCTTTTATCTTTCTTGCACCAAACCAAAATGTTGAATCTCAATCCTTTGTCCCATAAGATACACCATTGCTCATTATTACATATGCCAATGCAACCATGCATAGGCAATGCTACTAATCTTGTTTTCTTTGTGAGTGTTTGTGAATTGTGAGTAACAGGGTTAGTAGTATGGTGATTTATTATTGGCATGGAAAGCTTTGAAGAAAATGCAAGGTTGTATCTATCCTTTCTCCACTTGTTCCCTATGTTTTTACCCCATCCCCGCCACCTTTACTTGTTTTGTAATGCCAATTTGCTTGTTTAAGTGTTTTGCTTTATTTGCTTGAGGACAAGCAAAGTTTAGGTTTGGGGAGGTAGGAGTTTGGTTTTCTTTTTATATCTTGCTTAGGGTAGATTGCATTATGCGCTTAAACATGGTGAAAATTTTTCAATTTTGATGCATGTAGAGTCATTTATTTCTTTGTTGATCGTTGTGTTGGCTATTGTGATTGACTCTATTGATTTTAAAGATGAGATGCATTGTGTGGAAATGAATAGAGTGGTTTGAAAACTAAGTCTTAAAGGAGATGCCCTTCAAAGTTGTGGGAAGTGAGGACCTTTAAGAATAACTCATATTGCCACCCCATAGCTTAGTAGGAAAGAGTGTTGGAAAAGGGTTGTTGATGTAAGTGTCCCTTCCTTGATTGGTTCTTTTTTATGTGCCTAAGCCTTTCTTTTTCTTTCTTTTTATGAATACAATACAAAGCATGAGAAATCCAAAAGAATTGAAAAAGGCAAAAAGGTGCAAAAATATAAAAAAAATGAAGTGAAGAAAAGAGAAAAAAGCCAAAGGCACCAAAAAGTTAGTGACTAAGTGCATAAGTGACACAATATCAACTTAGCACAAGTTATCATCTTTGTAGATCCGTGAATAAGGCATTTTATAAGCCATTGTATTTGTATATTTTGTCTTCTTGTATTTGAGGCTTGGTGCGTGCTAGGGAGGCCATGTTAGTTGAGAGAGCACGAAATATCAACATCCCGAGTGCATGAGTTAGAATCCTAGGCTTGTGGTAGATTGGCTACTTGGGAAATTCCCACGAGGAACGAGACCCTTATGCCTAAAGGGAGGATCCAAAGAGATTTGAGGATCCCTCCACAATATGAATGCCCTCTTCATGCTTCTTAGACTAACCTTAATAGAGAGTCAATCCTTTAGGCAATCCATTGCATCATATTTAGAAATAAAATTAACATTGGACTTGCTTGGGGACAATCAAAGAGAAGGTTTGGGGGTGCTGATGTGTTGTGTTTTTGTATATGTTTGAATTGTTATTTGTCTATATTTTAGAGGTGTATTGAGCTTAATAGTTGCATTAATGTAGTGCTTATGCTAGGTATAGGCTTAAGTGTATACAACTGTGCATAGTTGAGTTTAAAAGGTAAATGCTACATTAATGGCTTGTTTTGGATGTTATAGGTGAGATTGAGGATTGTTTGAAGATCAATGAAGATAGAGATGGTTTGAACAAGGATTGGAAGCATAATGGAAGATGAAAAGTGGAAGAAAATCAAGTTTGGAGGCTTTCGGACAAAGGTCACGATAATTGAAAGCAAAATGGAGCTAAAATGAAGCCAAAAGAGAGCAAAAAAAAACTACCGAAACACTGGCTTCAAAGAACTGGTGTACCAGCTCACTATTCCGCCAATAACAGAAAACATACTTCTGCTACCGGAATAGAGGGCCTTTGGCACTGGTGCACCGGTTCACTATTCCACCAAAAACAGAAAGCAAGCTTCTACTACCGGAATAGAGACCCCTTGGTACCGGTGCTCCCGTAGAGTGTTCCGGTAGTCGCAGAAATTAGCTAAATAAGCCTGCTTTTGGTCATTTTGTAAGAATTAAGTCATATTCTTTCACACTCATCTCCAAAAACCTAATTTCTCTTTCACCAACCTCCAACACACGCATATTCACACATTTTTCACCTAGTTTTAAGTTCATTTGGAGGATTCCAACACTTGGAACAAAAGCTACTCAAGGATTTTGTGCAAGAATTGCTAGGATGAAAGGGGAGTTTTCTATTCTCTCTTTCATCCTCTATTATATTATGTTTGAGTAGATTTGTTTAGGGTGACGACACTTGTGTAATAGGTTGATTTTTTACTTTTATATTATAGGATTCAATGGCTTAATGTATACACATATGCTATGTTTTTCTTGTTTCAATGGCTATTGTTCAATACATGTCTAGGTGTATGATAATATGCCTATGAGAGTTGCATATGTATAAATTAAAGTCTATTTGCTACTAAACATCTCTAATCCATTCTATAATCATGTCTATGTGTTTATGTGTAAATTTTATGAAGTATGTCTATGTCTATGTTTGCATGCCTAGTAGTAAATATGACCTCAATATTGCATACATGTTAGTTCAAAAATGCTTTTAATGGTATAATCCGAGCATGACGTTGTTTGGTAGTCGAGTAGAGCCTTTTGTTGGCAAACACCTTGGCTTAGAACATGTATGAATGCGTTAATCAGTCAAATCACATTATTGTGACCCTAGAATGATGAAGCATAATTAAAGGCTAGTCTAAATCGAGTTTTCTTTGGCTTTAAATCCAGCTAATTGGTTTCTAGGTAGATTTAGTCGACTCTAGCAATACTAGGTCTTGGCTTTAAATCCAGCCAATGATTTAGGTACTAGGGTAGGTTTTTTCTAGGTCACCTAAGAAGCTAAGGCCCTAGGTCATAAGGACCACGCTGTAGCTCTAGGGGACGTCGCCTAAGGACGGACTCGTACCGAGTCCTCGGGGGAAAATTAGGATATTAACTATGCAACCTAGTGAAAGAGCAATTAATGATTAGGCCATTCCATGTAATCCCATAGTATTGGAATCTAAGATCACCTATTAACAAGTAGATGTCACTCTAATCCTTTCCATTTGTTAGTTCTCTCTAGATAGCTTGTCTCCATATTTCCCATTCCCATAGTGTAGTTTTATTTACTTTAGTTAGAGCTCCCAACTATCCAAAAACACCAAAAATAGTTAGTTTAAGTTTCCTTTTTTGCATTCTCTAGAACACGCACGTAGAATCCATCCCACAACATAGCCTCCCTGTGGTTTGACACCCATTCTTGCCCGCCCGTGCACTTGCAGGTCTTTAGAGCTTGAGCTCGAGAGATGACTATTAGTGTTGCTTCGAGTGTTCCCTTTCCATCCACTTTAGAAAGGCCCATGCCTAGTGAGGATTCTAGGTTTTTCAAGGTCTTAAAGCATCTTAAGGACCTTAAGGTTAATCTTCCCTCGATAGATGTGATCTTTTTCATTCCCTCATATTCTATGTTCTTCAAGGACCTTTGCACAAGGAAGCACAGATCATCACACATCTCTAAGAAGGTGAAGCTCACACAAAATGTGAATAGTATTTGTACTTTAAGCCTTCTGGCCAAAATGCACGACCCTGGAGTTTTCACTATTCCTTTGTAGGATTCGTGAGACCTAAATTAATCACGCCTTGCTAGATTTAGGGTCCAGTGTGAATTTCATTCCCTATTCTATCTATCAACAACTAGGACTAGGTGAGTTGTCCTCTACACATGTTACTCTTCAGCTAGCTAATAGGTCCGAGCGTAGACCTAGGGGTGTGATAGAGGATGTTATGGTCCAGGTTGGTAAGTTCGTGTACCCTATTGACTTCATAGTATTATATATGCATTCAGGTAATGATTCTAGGCATTAAACCCCCATTTTATTAGGCCACCCTTCCTTGCTACCGTAGATGCCATTATTCATTGTAAGTCGGTTATTAGAGTTGAAAATTGGGAATTTGAGGTCTACCATGAAGGTTGCCAATGTGGTGAATAAGGCTAGTGTAGAAAGAGAAGAGGATAGAGAAGAGTACTTTAGAGTGGATGTGATTGATTCTTGTGCCAAGGACTTTATAGAGAGAACTATGACTGATGGAGAAGATTTGAGGAAATTTGAAGATTTGTTAACTAGCTTTGATTTGGAGATCATAGGGTGAAAATGTGCAGCTTTTACCTCAATAGTTGAGGATTCCATGATTGATAAGTCACTTGAGGTTATTCCTTCAACTATTGATTTTAGTGATATCCCCATGATGTTGAGGTTGAGTCCCCATTGGTTGAGCCTAGCCCATCTTTAGAGCTTAAACGCCTTCTCGATCATTTGAAGTATGCTTTCCTAGGCCCTAGTGAGACCCTTCCAATTATCATAGCTTCTGATCTTTCTAGTGAGCATGAGGAACATCTTTTAGAGGTTCTTAGGAAACATAGGAAGGTTATATTGATGATTTGAGAGGAATTGACCCTTCGGTTTATATGCATCGTATTCACCCTGAGGATGGAGTCGTTCCTTCTAGGGAGATGCAAAGGAGGCTAAACCTACACATGAGCAAAGTAGTTAAGAAAGAGATCATTAAGCCTTTACATGCAGGTATTATTTATCTAATCTCTAATAGTGAGTGGGTTAGCCCGGTTCAAGTTGTCCCTAAGAAGTCAGGGATCACGGTTGTAGAGAATGAGAGAAAAGAGCTTATTCCTACACGTACTCCCATGGGTTGGAGAGTTTGCATTGACTATAGGAAGCTCAACTCTAAAACTAGGAAGAATCATTTCCCATTCTCTTTTCTAGACCAGATGTTAGATAGGGTAGTTAGGCATAACTACTATTGCTTTCTAAATGGCTATTCGGGTTGTAATAAAAAAGACCACCTTTACTTGTCCCTATGGCATTTTTGCCTGTAGGAGGATACTCTTCGGTCTATGTAATGCCCCAGCAATAATGATGGTGATAAACCCAAAGGTTAAAACTCGGGTAGAATGCAAGTTGAACCAAAATAAAGACTCTGGGCAAATAAAATCATTTTAGGCACATGTATATAATCTGATTACATAAAATAAGGATGTTAAGACATGAGTATCATGTACACATATATAACTCAGAAATGATCGACAAATCATGAAACAGAAACAAAAAGAGCTTTTGCTCTGATACCATTAAAGGAAATCATGGAAACTTTTCCTAGATTTCCACACGCAGGATCAAACTCTACAATTGAAAAATTTTAGAGATTTAGAAATACCTCGTAGTTCTTGGGTTAAAAGCTTTGCCTTGCGGAAGCGTTGAGCTTCTCCTCTTCGTACGTGATCAAGAACTAGTGGGAGGAGGCTAACTTTTGGTTAGGGTTTTGGAATAGAGTTCTCTATATCAAGTTTTCACAAAAACATACATACAAAAAATAATGAGAACTCTCCTTATATAGGAAGATATAGGCTTTCCATAAAGCCCATCCCTACAACCCAATAAGCCAAACTCTTTGGGCTGAGAATAATGGAATTCCTAAATCCATAATAAAGCCCAAATTAAATCCATATTTAATTTATAAACAATAGCCCATGAATTAACTTTGATCGACATAGCCAGTGCTAGCTAGACATAGTCAAAATCAATTCTGTGACCTGTAATAATTAATTAAAATATTTAATTCTCAATTAAATATCTGTAATATTAATTTCTTCTAGTATTATTTAATTCATAATTAAAAGTGACCAACATTATTATAGTAGGGTTTATCCTCCAACTAATTCCCAACCACATGCGTGACTCCGTATGTTCAAACTTAAACAAGTAATATAAGAACTATTCTTATGCTAATCGATGATACCGTCTAACAATGGTTCCCGACATTCAGATAAGCTGAATAGTTGCAAGACAATATTCAACAAACCTAGGCACTGTGTTAGATTCCCTATGACTCTTGATATTTTGAAATAACCCTAGGGTCTTCGTAAAACTATAAAACCCCTATTTAGCTATTACAGGTCAAGTCCCAATCTCGGTATGACTCATTGTGACGTAACCACGTGACACAGCATGCGAAAAGCTTTGGTTGAAGTCTTAATAAATGAGGACTAAGCAGAATATCATTCTCCTAATTCTTGGAGCAGTCAATCCTATCTTGACCTACGCATTGACTTCACAGCACTTGCCTACACCCAGCAGCCTTTCATCATCGAATTAGAAATTTGGATAGTCTGGTACCAAAACGTAGGGAGTAATCCATAAGTCTCTATGGTGGTCTCAGGTCTGAGGGAATACGACATTCATGTGCACCATAAGCTATCCTTTGATAGTAGGGTACATGCCACAGGATGCTCGTAAATAAAGTTGCGTTCAGTGAGCATGTCTCTACACTTCACCGTGGGTCACATTGGTGTCTTCACTCCCCTTGTTCATGAGGATAACCAACTCTTATGACGTACTATAACCTATACTTGAAAGAATCGATATCCTAGTATCAATTCTATCATTTAGTTATGAATAAGGTTTAAGGACGAGGGCTATCCCTCATTCACATAGCCCTATTAGGTCATTCCAAGACTACATCATGAACTAACAATTGAGGGGAAGATGTACGACATGACATAAGGCCAAAAGTGAGATGATTCATATACAAATCAGTACGAAGCCTATGATAGACAATTGACTTTATGACATCATTCCTAACAGCCATCTGCTGCCTATAGTTAGCCATCTCTTGCCTACTATCAGTTAGCTCCTACTACTGACTGGTTAATGCTTGCTATTGATTTTGAATAAACTACATTAACTTCATCATATCATTGGTAGAAGTCTGGCCACTAGAAGGAGCAGGTAAAGCTTGATGCTGAGGAGCACTAGTGAGATAGGGCTAATTAAGATGATAGAAACCTGGGGGTATATTAAGGGCGAGGTCACTGCTGGGCTAGAGCTTGGGCATGTGAACTAGACTCATGCGGATCTTTTCTCTAAGAAAATTTTGGGTTGTCCCTCCAACCTGAATTATATGTGTTCGAGTACGGATTGTACCCTTGAGAATAACCTTGAGAATTGCACACTTGCTCCTTCATAAATTCAGGAAACTGGGATGCTAAATGGCAAGCTACGGTCTTATGAGACGACTTGGGACACAATGCACAAACCTCAACAACCAAAAGGGAAGAGGAAGAACCTACAGAACTAGTCCTATGACCATGAGATGAAAGAGACAAAGAAATGAATTGATCTAGTTTATTTGTTAAAGCCTCCACCTTAGCGGGTAAATCTAAAGAAACTCCAACCTCATTAACACTTTTCTTATTACCTCTCTGACTATACCTTTCCATCGCAAAGTTTTGAAAAGAATGTTTAGCCATCAACTTCACTTTCTTCCATGCCTCAATTAGTCTCAAAAGATAAAAGCCACCACCAAATTCGGCATTGACCATCAACCTATTTTATTCATTTAAACCTCAAAAGAAATATTCCAATAGGTCATGATTGCCATACATGTGGTGTGGGCATTGTCTAAGAAGGTCTTTGAATCTCTCCTAAGCTTCATGTAAGAATTCTAGATCATATTGGGAGAAAGTCATAATAGCGGTCCTAAGTTTAGCTGTCTTGGCCATGGGATAAAATTTTTGAAAGAACTTAGATTGAAGCTCAGCCCATGTAGTAATGCAACCAATAGGTAAGGAATGCAACCAAGCCCTAGCCTTATCCTTAATAGAGAAAGGAAACAATCTTAGATGCATGACTTCCAGGGAGACATTGAGGACATAAAGAGTGGAACTCATCTAAACAAAATCAGTAATATGCTCTAGAGAACTCTCATTACTTCTTGTGTAGAAGGAAGGAAGCATGGCCAACATATTAGGCCCAATCTCGAAGTTCGTCTCCTTAAAACCCAGAATTTGTATAGCCAAATTAGGCTCAAAGGCTTCAAGGAGAAAGAATTGCCTAAGAGTGGGTTCCTCATCTATAGGTAGATCCGGTCTACAGGGCTCTTGTCTAAAATGATCTTGGGCTTGATGCCCATAGTGATCATGAGGCGGAATGGGATTCATTGGGGGAATGGGAGGATTAGGAGAATGATTTGGATCGGCCATCTCCTCAAGAAGGTCTCCTAAATTCCTAAAATGCCTTGCAATCCTATCGGGTTTGTGATTAAGAGGAACTAGGGGATTCTAAGGGATCTCCTACCAAGCATGCACAAACAATCCTAACTTCGGCCACTTTAACCCTTTAAAACTTCAACAATCCTAAGACAACAAATAAACCACAATCCTAGAAAGTCTACTAAAAACAAAAACAAAAGCATAAATAGATAAACAAGAACTAAAGCAAGATAATATAAACAATAAACAAGATAAGCAAAAGCTAAACAAACTATAAAGAAAAAACAAGTACAACAAATAAAGCAACTACCAAAATACACAAACAAGGAATACAAACCACTATGCCTTTCTGGCAATAGTGCCAAGAACTTGGTGTCATCTTTCGAGTGCAAGCTCTAAAGACCCACAAGCGAATAGATCGATGTAGTAGAGTATGTGCGACAACGGGTGTCAAACCACAAAGAGGGTATATTGTGGGATAGATTCTACGTGCATGTATCCTAGAAAATACGTAAAAGGAAACCTAAATTAACTATTTTTGGTGTTTTTGGATGATCAGGAGCTCTAGCTAAAGAAAATAAAACTAAACTATGGGAATAGAAAGCGGGGAAACAAGCTAATCTAGATGGAACTAACAAATGCGGTGTTAAGGTGACTTCAACTTATGAATAGGTGATTCTATACTCAGATACTATGGGATTAAAGGAAGATGGTTTACCATAGTAATTGCTCTTAACTAGGTTGCTAAACTAGTGTCCTAATTTCCCCTAGGCTTTGGTACAAGTCTATCCCTAGGCAGCGCCTCCTAGAGCTACGGCGTGATCCTTATGACCTACGGCCTTAAGAGTGACCAATTAGCTTCCTAGGTGACTTAGAATGGACCTACCCTAGTACCTAAACCATTGGCTGGATTTAAAGCCAAGACTTAGTGTTGTTAGGGTCGACTAAACCTATCCTAAAATCTATTGGCTAGATTAAAGCCAAAGAAGACTCGACCTAGGCTAGCCTTAAATTACTTGCCATCATTCTAAGGTCACTATAGTGGATTTAACTCGCTATCACATTCATACATGTTCTGAGGCAAGGTGTTCGTGAATAATGGGATATATTCAACTACCAAATATTGTCATGCTCGAATTACACCATTAAAATTGATTAACAACCAACATGTATACATTATTGAAGTTATATTCACTACTAGGTATGCAAACATACATATAGACATGAATATAAGCATTACCTATATTATAGCATCCACATATAAACACATAGACATGATTATAGTAAGGATTATATTTGTTTAGTAACAAATGGACTTCCATTTATACACATGCTACTCATTTAGGCATTTTATCAAACACTTAGACATGAATGAGAAAATAACCATTTAAACAAGAAAATTAAAACATGTATATGTTCAGCCATCAAATCCCAAATCATAAGAGTATATAGTTAACCCATTACATAAGCTGAATCACCCTATACAAGTCAACTCAATCATAATAGAAAATAGAATGAAGCTTCTCTTTCATCCTAGCTGATCTTGTATAAAGCTCTTGAGCAAACTTGAACCCAAATGTCTGAACCCTTCTAAATCCACTTGATTCAGCTAGGAAATAAATGTGTGATAAAGTGTGTAAGGTAGATGAAAACAGGATTAAGTGTGTGAGATATAGGTGTGAAGTGTGTGTGTTGGGTTTAAAAATCCTCTCCCCTGTTGAAGTCTGAAAATCGAGCTTTTTTTATATCGGCATCTGCACACTATGGGTCAATTGGCTTTCAAAGTGGTGCTTTTCGGGCTGGCCGGTCGACCGGCTCTGGAGGGATAGTCGACCGGCTTTTTCTGATAGCTCTTTAGAGTGGCTTGACTTTTCTTCCTCCATTTTTTTCTTTTCAGCCTCTGATCTTCTTCCCGTGACCCATGCATCTCCCATCTTCATCTCCCATTAACGTCCAATCTTGATCTTAGCCCAAAGTTCACCTAAATCATTGAAAAAAAGCAATTAGTATAGCAATTGTCTCTTAAACTCAATATGTACAGTTGTTTACGCTTAAGCCCATTTTCAACATAAGTATTACACTAAAGCATCTTCATGAGTACTTGACATCTCTTAAACATGAGAAAATAACAACATAAATGCACACAAAAACACAACACATCAGTGGTCTTCCCCTGGTCCTTGGGAAACACAAGAACCTGATTACACCCAGAATTGCCATCTAGAAAGTAGTAGTAGCTATGCCCAGCTACTCTATCTAAAATCTAGTCTAGAAAAGACAATAGGAAATGACCCTTCCTAGTTTTGGAGTTGAGCTTCCTCTAGTCAATACAAACTCTCCAACTCGTGGAAGTAAACATAAGGATAAGCTTTCCTTTCTCATTCTCTACAACGGTTATCCCAGGCTTCTTAGGGACAATTTGAACTGGGCTAACCCACTCACTATCAGAGATCGAATAAATAATACCTACGTTTAAAAGCTTAATGATCTCTTTGTTAACAACTTTGTTTATGTGTGGGTTTAGCCTCCTTTACATCTCCTTAGAAGGAATAGCCTTCCTATGTTTCCTAAGAACCTCTAAAAGACGCTCCTTACGTTGGATCAATAATATTACATATGGTCTATCCTAGCCCATATTTTCAAAATTCTGCCAAGAAAACATGCTAGGAAAGTAAAATAACCACACACCACACACAAGAATATGCTTAAGAATATATAGAATATAACTAGTATTTGCAAAAATATGTAAAGCTAACCTTTTGACGCATGGGGCCTTTGATGAAGCTATAACCATCATGAGCTTCGTTCCCATTCACAAACAAGGCCACAAAAAATTTTACTATAAGGGTGTTGCAATAGGAAACTCTCAAGTCTTCTTCGCTATGATTAAAAAGACTTATCTTGAGAGAATAGCCTCTTGTGTAGGAAGAAGCAAAGTAATGTGCTCTTGAAAATCTCAAAGCAAAAGCCAAACAATAAGTGTGTAATATTTGTTGTAGTGTTTTCTTGCCAAAATAGAAAAGATCAACTACAAAATTTTTGGATGCTAGAAATGGTTTAAGATCTTGCCTATTAATAGGAAAAGTTTGGCACCTAAACCTTTTAAACTTTCGATGTGGAAAACTTGTTTTTCGTAGTGAATACTTGCTACATGTCATAGAAGTTACTTGTACAATTTGAATTCTTTTGTAGTAACTTTCTAGCACATGTCTTGGAAGATTAGGCCAAGCCCACGATCCAAGCCTAACATATAACCCATAATCCATGTGGAGGCCCAAGCCTAATTAGGCTATCTTGGACTCTAAAGAAAGCCTAAACCCAATTCTAAGCTTTGGCACAATAAGGCTACTACCACAACATGAAATTTTCTCTTTCAGTATTACCCTTTCAAAGTCATTTCAACTAGGGAAGGGACCAAGAAGACACAATTAACCTTAGCTTCCAAAAATAATACAAAATGTCCTTGCCCAATCTTGGCGACACAATAATTATTTTTTAACTCCGATCTATTCCATCAAAAGATCAAAATTGCACTCCAAGAATAATTGTTATTTCCCAAAAGCTTATCACAAAAGAATGTGAACTTTGTCTTTGACCTACTAAACAACTAACCATAATACGCCTCTATGCATACCCATAGCTATGGCCAGTTCTTTGGCTTGTGTACTATCACCTCTTTAGCTGCATCTTTTTCCATTAGGTTTCTTGTCCTATTGCCAATCATCCTTGGTCATGGATTCTCTTGATCTAGGGAACAACCCTTAAGCCATATGATTTATACACGCATAAAGGTAGTATCACTAGATCTAGATTTGGAAGACATTTGGACAATCCCAAAGGGGGCATATAGATGTCATACTGCATATGCATGTTCTAATTAATTAGAACTTAGTACTCAATGCACAAGGCTGCTTATCCTAATAAAGTAAGATCTCACCCACAGTGAATCAAAGTACCAAACCCTAACTTCATTAGTTCATCCATATATGCTCAAGATTAAGAGTAATGATCATTTTGTAGAAGTGAGTATCTTATTTTCTTTCTTTGATAGGACATCTCTAGAAAACATACTCACATTAGTCCTGTCTAATACATGACACACGGACTATCAAGACAAATCCAAAAAGTCCTTCAAGGACCTAGGTAGATCACCCTCAATGAGGAGACTTGCTCAATATAGCCTTATCCCAGCAGAGTACCCAATACTACCATTTGGTTATTGACTTGATTTATGATATGACTAAATCTGGACTTGGACCTACTGTACGTCCAGTCTCATTATGCACCCAAGTCATTAGTTCAAGTTAAAGGACCTTTACACATACATCAATAAAACATACCGGAGATAATATGTAAGAAACTCATAGTGCCATTTAGCAAAATGATTATACATTGTTTAACATCCAAATTGTCATATACAAGTGAGCTTTATGGTGTACTATCCCTTACAATCTCCCCCTTGCACTAAAGATCACTTCTGCACAACTTAATACCCATAGACTCTAAATTTGTGGTAAACATTTTCTCTAGAAGAGTCTTTGTAAATGGGTTTGCTAGGTTTTCCACTAAAGCTATCTTTTCAACTACTACATCTCTTTTCTAGATAAACTCACGGATCAAATGATATTTTCATTCAATGTGTTTATCATTTTTGTGATTTCTGGGCTCTTTGCATTGTGAAACAGCACCGTTGTTATTGCGATACAATGTTATTGGTCTATGAGCTATCGACATAACCTCTAGGTCTAAAAGGAACTTTCTTAACCATGCTGGCTCTTTTACAGCCTTAAATGTTGCTACATACTCGGCCTCTATGGTAGAGTCAGCAATACAATTTTTCTTCACACTTCTCCATAAAATAGCTCCTCCTAATAGAGTGAAAATATATCCAGAAGTAGACTTCTTGGAATCTCTGCAAAATTGGAAATTCGAGTCTATAGAGGATAATGGCATTAGATTATCAGCACGATATTTCAGCACATAATCCTTAGTCCCTTGCAAGAACTTCAATATATGCTGAATCGTTACCCAATGTTCCAATCCAGGGTTTGATTGGTATCTACTAACCATGCCAATAGGAAAGCTAATATCTGGTCTAGTACATAACATGGCATACATGAGGTGTCAACCACCGTACCATAAGAAACTCACTTCATGCTCTTTATCTACTTAGGTGTTTTAGGACATTGATCCCAAAATAGATAAACTCCATGTCTAGAAGGTAATGAGGCCTTCTTAGAGTTTTGTATGTTAAAACTGACCATTATCTTCTCAATAAATGAAGCTTAAGATAGGGCTAGCCTTTTATTCTTACGATCTGGCGTACGCTGATGCCTAGAACATAGCTAGCTTCTCCTAAATCCTCCATTTGAAATTGAGTAGAAAGTCAAACCTTGATGGATAATAAAATCCCTACACCAATTCCAATTAGTAAAATATCATCCATATATAGAACAAAAAAACTACACCATTTCTTATACACACAAGGTTCATCAATATTTTGATCAAATTGCCCAATCAAATTTGATGTTCCATGCTCTAGATGCCTGCTTTAGTCTATAAATGGACTTCTTTAGCTTACAAATGATATGCTGCTTATATGTTGTTGGCCTTTAGCAACATATCCATCTGGTTGTATCATGTAAATTGTCTCATCAAGCTCTCCATTAAGAAGAGCTACCTTGTCGTCCATTTGCCATATCTCCTAGTCATAATGACATGCAATGGCAAGAAGTATCCTGTTGAATTTACGCATGGCTACTAGTGAAAGTTTCCTTATAATTGATCCCTTCTTTCTGAGTATAAAATTTTGCCACCAACCTTGCTTTAAAGGTTTTGACTTTTTCATCAACTCCTCTTTTCCTCTTGTAGACCCATTTACACCCTATACGTTTTACCTCTTCAGGTGCAACTATAAGATCCCAGACATTATTAGAATACATAGATTCTAACTCTAAATCTATTGCCTTATGCCATTGGTTAGCATATATGACAAAAACTGCTTCGTCATAACTTATGGGATCCACCACCTAATCCTCTGAAAAAGTCTAAAAGAACTCTCCATAGTATCTACTAGGAGGCCTGCATATCCTCCAACTATGACGGTGCTATAATATATTAGGTGTAATATGCTGTTCTTTTTCATTCACAGTTACCACATATGTTACTGGAGATTCTTGTGAAATCTCTTCTAGAACAACTTCAAAGTCTCTGTTTTCTGGATCATTTCATCATTCTCTAAGTATCTTGCATAGGTGCTTATAAACACCTTTTGCTCTTTAGGATTATAAAAGATCCGACCTCTTATTCTCTCAGATACCCAATAAAATAGGAAAACTTGGATCTTGGATCCAACTTTGAAGCATCACTATTAAGTACATAAGCTGGACAACCCTAAATATGGAAATAATTTAAACTAGGCTTACGCCATCTACATTTCTTGTGGTGTTCTAGGTGTTAGATGGTACCAAGTTCAAGATTTATGCCACTATCCCTAGGGCATGCCTCCAAAAACATAAAGGTAATAATGCATGACTCATCATTGACCTAACCATACCTAATATGGTAAGATTTCTTCTCTCTGCTACATCATTTTGTTAGGGAGACCCTGGTACAGATAGCTAAGACACAATCCCTTCTTGTGAGAAATAGTCTTTAAACTCACTAGAAAGGTATTCGCTATCTCAATTAGACCAAAGGGCTTTGATACATTTATCTAATTTCTGTTCCACCTCAGCCTTGAACTCCTTAAATTTCTCAAAGGATTTAGACTTGCATCGCATTAGATATACATGTTCATATCTAGAGTAATCATTAGTCAAAATAATGAAATACTCATAACCTCATCATGTTGGTTTGCTTACAGGACCGCACATATCAGTATGAACCAATTCCAATACTTCCTTGGCCCTTTCTCCTTGAGAAGAAAATGATTGTTTGGTCATCTTCCCTTCGAGGCAAGATTCACACAGAGGTAGATCTTTGAGATCTAATGAGCTAAGATGCTCATCCTCAACTAATCTCCAAATTCACTTTAGACTAATATGTCCTAAGCATATGTGCCGAAGATAAGTATCATTGGTCGAAGAAACCTTTCTTTTCTGAGAATTAGTTCATTCTATATTATGCTGAATTTGTAATAGATTTCATATAGAACAAGTTATCATGCATGCTCTGGAACAAGTAATATTTCCATCTCCACTCATATCAACATCAAAATGGAATTTAATGCAAAACCATCTAATATTAATTGCAAAATAGAAATAAGGTTTTTACGTACATCCGACACATAATAAACATTGTTAAAAAATAACTTTCTATTACATGGAAAGTTTCAGCACATTCTTTCCACTACAGCAGCCCATACTTTTGCTCCATTACCTATCCTAGAGCAAATTCATCTCTAGCTAGTTCCTTCACTTCTTGAAACCAATCCAAAGAATTGCAAATATGGTTAGTGGCTCCAGAGTCTACAATCCAAGAATCAGTAACATCAACCACTAAACGGGTTTCAATGTAGAACAAAAGAGGTGCACCTATCTTGCCTCATGCCAAGTACTTCGGACAATCCTTTTTCCAGTGCCCTTTTTGGCCAAACTTAAAACATTTGCCCTTGGGATTTTCACCTGTTTAGGCTGTTCACCATTTCTCTTCTTTTTCCCTTGGTAACTAATGTGTTTGTTTTGTGTGTTTATCTATTGCATGTATATACTTGTTTTAAGGTGTTTTTAGCTTCATTTAATGTATTAATATAGCATTTAGGTCATAATTGTGCATATTAAGTTTTACATGTTTATAGTTGAAATTAAGACTTAAATGCTACACTAATACGCATTTATTAATTATTTTAGGTGTGATTTGGGAAGATAATTAGAGCTTAATTGAGTGTTCTTGAAGTGTAGAACAAAGCAAAAGGTGTTACGGACATAAAGAAATGAAGAAAAGTGCATTTGGAAGTGGCCGAGTGAAGGTAGAAGCAACTAAGACGAAATCGAGCGCAACGTGAGTCAAATTCAGAGCTTGCAACCTAAGAAGGAAATGGACAAATATTGGACATGTTTTAGGGTGCAAAATATGGCTTGGGAGATCCCCTACCATGATACAAAGCCATAGAAAAAATGGTGCGCGAATCAGAGTTAAAACAAGCAAGATATGATCATTTTACTATCAAGACCGGTTAGCTTCTGTCTAGCCTAGCAAGTCAACCGGCCGGATTAGAATCTAGGCCAATTTTGGCTGGACGACTTAGCCCCAAAGCCGGTCAATCGGTTAGGCCCCTGGCTAGATGCGTTAACATCTCTATTCAAGCCACTTGTTAGCCACTTTTGAAGGAAAACAATACCCAAGTCAAACACCTATTTCCCTAAACCCAAAATCCACCAAAAATCACCTCACACACTTACTTCTAAACACATTTAACACTTGGAATCAAGGATCCAAGAGGATCAAACACTAGGATTTAGGGCGTAGCTCATGGATTGTAAAGCTTAGCTATGGATGGAAAGGTATCTCTCTTTTATGCTAAGTCTAATTATGTGTGATTAAAGCTTTGTAGGGTGATTATATCTTGCATTTATGGATTGATTACTATTTTTTATTAATGGGAACTTGATGAATTTATGTATATATTCTTTATGCTTAGGGTTTCAAAGGCTATTTTACATACATGTCTATGCGTTTGTTGAAATGCCTCAATGATGTAGCATATGTATATTGAAGTCTATTATGCTATTAACCATCTTTAAATCGTTATGTTAGCATGTCTATGTATTTGCATGATGATTACATGAAATGGGTATGCTTATATACATGTCTATATTTGTGTTAGCATACTTAATAGTACAAATAGCTTCCATTGCTTACATGTCTGGTGCAATTGCTTAAATTGGTGCAATCTAAGCATGTCTATGTATTTTGTAGTAGAATATACCGGTGTATTCTCAAATTCCATCCCCTAGATGTGTTTGCTATGCGTTTCAATATCAACTTTTGTTATTGTGATGTGATCGATGGTGCACAACTAGTAACTAGCCTAGGTCGAGTCCAAGCCAATAGGAGTCCGGATAGGCTTAATTGACCTCGCTCACTTAGAAAGGCTAGTTAGTCTAGCCTAACGCCCTAGGTTCATAAAGACCACACCATAGCTCTAAGTGGGGCAAAGCTTAGGGACGGACTTGCACCGAGTCCTAGGGCCAGATTGGGGAACCAATTAGAGGACTAAGTGCTAGGGTTAGATCGATCTACTCTCACCTAGAACCTTATTGACTAGCCCTAATTCCTGAGTGATAAAGACCATGCTGTACTGTTAGGCATCGCCACCTAGGGATAGACCCGCACTGAGGTTTAGGTTACCAATTAAGAGGCTAATTATATGTCTAGATTAGAGCACTTAGTATAATCCATCAAGTAGCCCTAGAAAGACGTAGTAATCACCATAAACAAGGTGTAATCACCTTAGTCCCCCATTTTCGACATTTGATCCCCTTAGATCACTTGATTTCCCCTTCACATACATACATATTTTATTTCCTTGTCCTTAGTTTAGCTTTACTTTTTTGAGCTCCCTTTAAACCAAAAATCTGCAAAATGAGTATAGTTTAGATCCCAGCGGGTAGCTCTTAGGATGCACTTAACTAAGGACACCAATACAGGTTTGGCCTCCCGTGGATTTGACCCCACACTCACACACACCATACTACACATGACCCGTGCACTTGCGGACTATTTAGGCATGTGCCGAGAGATAGTGATATCAAGTTCTTGGCGCCATTGCCGAGGAGGCAACAGTTGTTTGGTTTCTTTGTTTTTTTGTGTCATAGCTTGTTATGTGTTGTTTTATCTTTTCCTTTCATACTTTCTTTATTTTGAATAATAAAAGACCAAAATGTAGAAAAATTTTTGTTTGTTGTGATTAGAGAATAGCAATACTTGAGCTTGATTGAATATGAATGACCCAAATGCTTCTTAGTGGTCACTTGCATACTCTTCCCCACCACTCAAACATGTTCCCATTACATGTCGCATTTGTGGAAGTTTTATGCATCCAATGGTTTTTTGTCCCCATGAAAATTCCTTACATAGGGCTAGTGCTAAATATGACTCCTATAGTCATGCATCATCTCATGTATCTTCATTTAGAAATCATGACTATAAGGATGCATATTCTTGTTATTGCAATCTATGTGGAAGTCGTGCTCATGATTCCAATACTTGCCCTACCTTCTACCCTTATCCCCAATTGCATGCTATGTCCAATGCCCTTAGAAATCATATGCCCATGCATGCATCATCATCCTATTATCATGATTCTAGGGAGCAACTATTAGGATTAGTATACCCTAAAGGTTACTCGTATATAACATTTTGGATGTTAAATAATATACATAATCAATTTGTTAAATGGCATTATGAGTTCCTTACATATTATCTCTGGTATGTTTTATTGATATATGTATAAAGGTCCCTTGACTTGAACTAATGACTTGGGTATGTAGTGAGGCTGGACGCACAGTAGGTCTAAGTCTAGATTTAGTCACATCATAAATTGAGTCCAGAATTGAATGGTAGTGTTGGGCACTCTACCAGATAAGGTTATATTGAGCAAGTCTCCTCATTGAGGGTGATCTACCTAGGTCATCGGAGGACTTTTCGGATTTGTCTCAATAGTTCGTGTGTCACGTATTTGACAGGACTATTGTGAATATGTTTTTAGATACGTACTATCAAAGAAAGAAAACAAGATATTCATTGCTAATAAATGATCATTGCTCTTAATCTTGGGCATATGTGGATGAACTAATGAAGTTAAGGTTTGGTACTTTGATTCATCAGATGAGATCTTCCTTTATTAGGATCAACAGCCTTATGCTTTGAGTGCTAAGTTCTAATTAATTGAAACATGCATATGCAATATAGAATCTATGTGCCCCCTTTAGGATTGTCCATATTTTTCATCTGAATCTAAATCTAGTGATACTAACTTTATGGTTGTATCGGTCAATGGCTTGAGGGTTGCTCCCGAGATCAAGAGATTCTATGACCAAGGATGGTTGGCAATAGGACAAGAAACCCAACAGAAAAAGATACATCTAAGGAGGTGATAGTACATAGGCCAAAGGACCGGTCTTAGCTATGGGGATACATAGAGAGGTATTATGATCAGTTATTTAGCAGGTCAAAGACAAAGTTCACATTCTTTTGTGACAAGCTTTTGGGTAATAGCAATTATTCTTGGAGTGCAACTTTGAAGTTAATGTATACATACTAGGACAATCCCATTAACCTCTCTAACTTGTCCATATAGATTACAATCCCAAGCACATAGGATACCATTCTTAAAAATTTTTATGGAGAACAAAGACAATAGATATAGTTTTTCATTTTATAGTATCAAAAATGTCATCCACATTACTGTACTATAAACAACCACACGATCATAAGCCTAGTAACAAAACTAAGGCACTCTTCGTTCTTAGCGAAGGCATCGTCTTGATACTTTAACATAACATAAATGTTAACCCAAAGTACTTGCAGAAAACCACCTCATGAGCCAAATAAGTATATCCTCTATAAACTAGTTAGTAGATGTGAACTATTTAGTTGTGTCATACAAATCGTCTTTTAGCTTACCTTGAAGAAAAGCCGCCTAGGCACCTACTGATTAGATTTCATGATACAAAGATGTATCTCATACATGAATGATGAAAATGAATTCGAGCATCATCATTAGGGGAATGTCTTGTTATAGTCCAACTACACATTCACAATGCTTCATAACAATGAGTTGCGTATTATAGGTCTCAATCTTTTAAAACCCCTTCATGAACCATTTTTCACACTATAGGTCTTTCTCGATATGTTGTCAACTAATGTCTATACATTATTGACATTTATAGTTTCAGGAAAGGATTGCCTTGCAGCAAGCAAGTTTTTAGATTTATGCCTCTATCTAGCATATTTACAAGTGATTGAGTTCACATTGTTCTCTAATAGTTCAATGAAATTTCTGCCATGGATAAGGATTTAACACTAAAGAGTCAACACTTTTCCATTAGACATCAAACCTTACCAAATCACCTTAGTGATACTTCTTTAATAGGCCCAAGATTTGGTTTCTAACCTTATCTTATTATGTATGTTCAACTATTAGTGTTCTATCCTTCTACTTGGAACTTTATTAAACTCATCATCAAGGGAATCTTGTTTAAGAAATCCTTTCTTGAAAAGATTCCTTTGAGGTTAATGAATACTAATTATTCACTACCTCTATAGAAGTTGAATTTACTAGACTTTCTAGGAAATCTTCCAAATACTTACAAACTTCAATTCTAGCTTATCAATGAAAAGATACTTGATGTGTGCTATTTCTTTGACCCTTCGGTAAAAGTGTACAACTTACTATCATGCCATATATTATATGGTATCTTATCCATTGACTTGCTACATGTCGTAGCTCAATATTTAAGCATTTGTCTCAAACATACATCCAAAGCATATGGTCAAAACTATAAGTTACATAATGGATCAAACTATGTCTAACATCGCTTGATTTCTCCTTTCTAAGAAACCATTCAATTATGGTAAATTAGTAAGAGTCCACTATATAAGATTTTTATTCTTTTTTGGGCAAATGAGAGACTTACTTAAAGGATATTTGTTTATGTGACTAGATCATAGAATCATATCATCTTGGCTGACATACGTTATGCTAGAAGAATTAGCTTATTTTAGTTTACAATGCATGATAATAACATTATTCATAATAATATTAGTATCATGTTTATCTCTGCTAGTCAACAGTTCCATAATAACAAGTTATAGGGATCTTTTGTATCTTATACAAAGCTAGGATCAACTAAATTTGTAAGGTGTTATCGTATATGCACCTCATGTAGCAACCACTTGCTACTTTTAGTCTCTCAGGATATAATAACACTAGACTTTAAAGACTCTTCTTCTTCTAGTGTTTGGATATTCAGAGGCATACTGTGTGTGAACCAATTGCTACAACTGGTGGGGTTCTAAGCCTCATTTAGTAATTAATGGATGAATCACCTCCCACTGAAATAATGTTCTCTCTTGAAACTGATTATCTTGCTAGAAGATCCCTAGCAGCTCAAAAGCTCCATTATATTTAACAATTGACTTGCCATGTCTTGAACTAATTCAAGAAAGGAAGCGATTATTGAGGGGTGAGAATAATGTACCTGGTTATCTTTTTGAAGGAAGCAATCAAATGACGTTTACTTCTCTATCTTTTCTGTCTTGTATAGTACATAGACATTTCATCCTTTAAGTAACATTCGAAGACAATATATTATATCTTTGTTTCCCTCTATGTCATCAAATATATTGGAAGACTCATCCAACCATTGAATGTAGTTCTATAAGTTAGCATGCACAATATCTACTGCAAAGACAAACTTTTAATGCAGACCTTTATATCTCATCAACTACTTTATGATCATCCTGACACTTTGCAGCGAATTGGTCTTACTTGTGCCAACTTTGTTTAGAACATACAAAATACATTTATGATCATGACTAACTATATCACTATCAAACAATATATATATCTATAACATATTGAGATTTATGAAAGCAAAAAACAAACACAACCAATGTAGACAAGCCATTATATATGAATTATCATTCCGAGAGACATGGGCCAATGTCTAAATAATTATCTGTTAGGATTAGTATGCCCTAAAGCTCACTTATACATGAAATTTTGGATATGAAACAATGTATAATCATATTTTTGTTCAATGGCATTATGAGTTTCTTACATATAATCTCTGTTATGTTTTATCGATGCATGTATGAAGGTCCTTTGACTTGCACTAATGACTTGGGTGCGCAGTGAGGCTAGACGCACAGTAGGTTCAAGTCTAGATTTAGTCACATCATAAATTGAATCCATAACCAAATAGTAGTGTTAGGCACTCTACTTTGATAAGGTTATATTGAGTAAGTCTCCTCTTTGAGGGTGATCTACCTAGGTCATTGGAGGACTTTTTGGATTTGTCTCAATAGTACGTGTGTCACGTATTGGATAGGACCATTGTGACTATGTTTTCTAATGACGTACTATCAAAGAAAGAAAACAAGACACTCACTGCTACTAAATGATCATTGCTCTTAATCTTGAGTATATGTGGATGAACTAATGAAGTTAGGGTTTAGTACTTTGATTCACTATGGGTGAGATCTTATTTTATTAGGATCAACAACCTAATGCATTTAGTGCTAAGTTCTAATTAATTAGAACATGCATATGCAAAATGGAATCTATGTGCCCCCTTTGGGATTGTCCAAATTTATCATCCGAATCTAGATCTAGTGATACTACCTTTATAGGTGTGTCGGTCATATGGCTTGAGGGTCGCTCCCGAGATCAAGAGATTCCATGACCAAGGATGGTTGGCAATAGGACAAGAAACCCAACGGAAAAAGATACAGCTAAGGAGGTGATAGTAAACAGGCCAAAGGACCGATCTTAGCTGTGGGTATACATAGAGGAGCATTATGGTCAGTTATTTAGTAGGTCAAAGACAAAGTTCACATTCTTTTGTGATAAGCTTTTGGGTAATGACAATTATTCTTGGAGTGCAACTTTGATCTTATGGTGGAATAGATCGAAGTTAAAAATAATTATTATGTCGCCTAGATCGGGCAAGGATATTTTTAATTATTTTTGGAAGCCAATGATAATTGTGTCTTCTTGGTCCCTTCCCTAGTTGAAATGACTTTGAAAGAGTAATCTTGAAAGAGCAAATTCCATATTGTGGTAGTAGCCTTATTGGGCCAAAGCTTGAAATTGGGTTTGGGCTAGGATGGTTTCCTATTAGGCTTGGGCCTCCACATGGATTATGGACTATTTGTCGGACTTGGATAATGGGCTTGGCCTAAGTCTTCCAAGACAAGTGGACAACTTACAAAATATTACAAAAACAAGTGGACAACTTGCACAAGTCTTCCAAGACAAGATTGACAAGTTTCAAAAAGGAAATACTACATGGAAATTTTCTCCCACATTGAAAGTTTAGCAACTTTAGATGCCAAGGTTCTCTCTATAAATAGACAAGGCCCTACATCTTTTATGCATTCCACTTTGTAGTTGATTTCTTCCTTTTTGGCAAGAAAATACTACAACACATAGTACACACTTATTGTGTGATTTTTGCTCTAGTTTTTCAAGAGCATATTACTTTGTTTCTTCCCACACAAGAGGCTATTCTCTCAAGATAAGTCTCTTTAATCATAAGGAAGAAGACTAGGGAGTTGCTTATTGTGACACTCTTATAGCAAATTTTGGTGGCCTTGTTCGTGAACGGGAACAAAGCTTGTAACCGGTTTTAGCTTCATCAAAGGCGCTTCAAGAGGTTAGCTTTATATATTTTTCCAAGCATTAGTTATATTCTATATGTTCTTGAGCATGTTCTTGTGTGTGTAATGTGGTTATTTTATTTTCCTAGCATGTTTTCTTAGTTATAATTTAGAAAATATGGACTAGGATACCCCACACTTAATAATATCGATCCTACAATTGGTATCAGAGCTTAGTCTCACATACAACATGCTTAGACTATGCAAGAATATTGTATTTGCATAAATATATATTAGTCATCTTGTGAGTGGCAAGATTAGGAAATCTTGTGTTGCATATACTTGTGGTTTTATGCTTGTATGTGCAGGTAATATAAAATCCCCTTGATGGTTCGTATGTATGCATGATAGATTTTCGTGTACGGTCAACAAAGCTTGGCCATAGGCGATTTCATGTATAAAATATTTCTGGTTATTGCTTTTAGTTTCATTTAAAAGAAGCATAGGATGTTTTGATATCCTTGTAATGTTTCTTTATGAAGCTTGTATTAGCAATAGCAAAGGGCATTATTGTAATCTTTGAAGACCAAGGAGAAAAACAAGAAAAACAGCATATAGGAATACTCTACCTGGTAAGCAAGCCGGACGACCGGGTGGACTTAACCGGTCGACCGGCTACTCCAAAGAGCAAAAAAATTCCTGAAGCAATTGGAGCCGATCGACTGGCTCTTATTGACGGTCGACCGGCTGAGGCAGAAAAAACTACTATGTGTGCTGTTTTTGTTGAAGATTACAAGGAGTCATCAAAGAGGGATTCTAACATATTTTTGATGGATATTTATAATGCATTGATATATGTTTTAACATATTTGCATTAGCATGATTGCCACATAGAAATATGTCCACTCATTAGGGTTTATAAAAATTAGTCATACATATGAGTTGATTCTCAAAGATAGTTAAGTTTATGAGAATGGCTTAGACAAGAGAATTACAAGCGGCTATGTCTAAAGATGCCATGAGATCTCATGACAACATTAAAAGAACTTAACTTGAGATTTACATGTATATATATCAACCTAAGGGTCTATGCACCCAAATTTAGGTAAGAGATCTATTGTGATATTGCAATGTTTTAGTAACACAAAGGGGATTTACATATATCCAAAATGTGTTTAGATCTAAAACAAAGCAAGAATATCAAAGGAAACCCTTAAGTTAAAATATTGAGTGGGAGAGGGGACTGGAAATACCCCACAGCTTTCCATATCCAATTCACATTAATGATAAATGTCATTAACTTCCCCAACGGAAGATGACATTTTGTCTAGATTTAACAAGGTGAAACATAAAATGTTTATTCAAAAGGGTGTTAGTAAGTTCGGCCATCCCATCGATGGAGTTCTTCACTAAAGATCGCTTACGTAACATTGATTAAAGTCACTACCCTATCGGAGGGCTTAAATCAAGAATGTTTTGGGGAATAAACATTAGGAATGGGTGTACACTCAACTTAAATGGTAGGTTCGGCTATCCTATCGATAGAGTTCGCTACCGGATTTAAGAAGCAAACAAAATAGTGATTGAATTATTCAATTGGATCATATCCAGACAATTGTTAATTCAAATAAGTGGTGGCACTTAACTTAACATTCATAAGTTCGGCCATCCCATCGGTGGAGTTCTTATGAGGATGTTGAGACACTGTTACATCGAGTAGTTTAAAGGGTTGATCTGCTCAAAGGCAAATGATGTAAAAAGTACTCGTATGTTTTATTTCCAAAGATAGCATACATATTATACATGCATCAATTTTGTACTCATAAATTAATTATGATTATATTGTTGTATCCAGAAAAATGTCTTCGTTCAGTCCATTAGCTACAATTCTCAAAGAGCACAAGCTCACTGGACCGAATTTTATGGACTGGGAACGAAACTTAGACATAGTACTCATCGCAGTAAGAGTACAAGTATGTCTTAACAACTCCTTGTACTGTTGTGAGGGCTAACTCTTCTGAAACCTAGAAAGATGCTGAGGCAAAATGGTAGAAAGCCAATAGTATGACCAAGTGCTATATGATGGCTTCTATGTCAGATATTTTGCAGAGCAAGCATCATCATATGGAAACTGGAAAAGAAATCATGACCTCACTGTCTCGTATGTTTCCGATAAGAGCAGCCCGCAAGGAAAGGTGCTCTTAGAGAAATTAAGAATCAAAGGATGGTAGAAGGAGCATGCGTGGGAGCATATGCTCAAAATGATGGATTGCTTCAATCGCTGAGATCCTAGGAGCAAACATAGATGAACAATCAAAGGTAGACATGATTTTGGAGACTCTACCGTCATCTTATACTCAGTTCAAGCTTAATTATAATATGAGTAAGATGAACATGGATATGACGGAATTAATGAAAGAGCTCCTAGCTACAGAAGCCATAATGAAAAATAAAGGCCACATAAATATGGTTCAAGCATCCACTTCTGGACTTAACCCAAAAGGGAGAAAGTTCAAAAGAAAGGGGAAGCAAAAACGTGGTCAAGGGAAAAAGAAGAAAAGTGGTGAACAGCCCAGGCAGTTAACAGGTGAAAAGCGTAAGGGCAAATGCTTTAAATGTGGCCTAAAAGGACACTGGAAAAAGGATTGCCCGAAGTACTTGGCTCGAGGCCAGAAAGGTACACCTCTTTTGTTCTACATTAAAACCTGCTTAGTGGTTGATTCTATAGATTCTTGGATTGTAGACTCTGGAGCCACTAACTATATTTGCAATTCTTTGCATTGGTTTCAGGAAATGAAGGAACTAGCTAAAGGGGAGTTTGCTCTGAGGTTGGGTAATGGAGCAAAAGTATGGGCTGCATGGGAGGAATGTGCTTAAATTTTCCTATAATAGGAAGATATTTTTGAACAATGTTTATTATGTTCGGATGTACGTAAAAACCTTATCTCTGTTTCGCAATTAATATTAGAGGGTTTTGCATTAATTTCCATTCGTGTTGATATCGGTAGAGATGGAAATATTATTTGTTCCGTAGCATGCATGATAATTTGTTCTATATAAAACCTATTACAAACTCATGCATAATATAGAACAAACTAATTCCCGAGAAAGGAAGGTTTCTTCGACCAATGATACATATCTTTGGCACCTACGCTTAGGACATATCGGTCTAAAGCGAATTCGAGATTAGTCGAGGATGGGCATCTTAGCTCATTAGATCTCGAAGATCTACCTCGTGTGAATCTTGTCTCAAAGGGAAGATGACTAAACGGTCATTTTCTTCTAAAGGAGAAAGGGCCAAGAAGTATTGGAATTGGTTCACACCGATGTGTGTGGTCCTATGAGCAAACCAAAGAGAAGGTTATGAGTATTTCATTACTTTTACTGATGATTACTCTAGGTATGGATACGTATATCTAATGCGATGCAAGTCTGAATCCTTTGAGAAATTCAAAGAGTTCAAAGCTGAGGCAGAGCAAAAATTAGATAAACATATCAAAGCCCTTCGGTCTGATCGAGGTGGCGAATACCTCTCAGGTGAGTTTAGAGACTATCTTACACAAGAAGGGATACTGTCTTAGTTGACTGCACCAGGGACTCCTCAGTAAAATGGTGTAGCAGAGAGAAGAAATCGTACCCTATTGGATATGGTTAAGTCAATGATGAGTCATGCATCATTACCTTTATCTTTTTGGGGGTATGCCATTGAAACAATGCATACATCTTGAACTTGGTACCATCCAAATCAGTACCTAGGACACCTCAAGAAATGTGGACCGGGCGTAAGCCTAGTCTAAATCATCTCCACATTTGGGGCTGTCCAGCTTATGTACTTAATAGTAATGCTTCAAAATTAGAACCAAGATTCGAGTTATGCTATTTCATTGGATATCCTAAGGGAACCAGAGGTGGGATCTTTTATAATCCTAAGGAGCAAAAGGTGTTTATAAGCACCCATGCTAGATACTTAGAGAATGATGAAATGGTCCAGAAAACACCAGATTCTGAAGTTGTTCTAGATGAGATTTCACAAGAATCTCCAGTAACACCTGTGGTAACTGTGAATGAAAAAGAACAACATATTACACCTAATATATCGGAGCATCGTCGTAGTGGGAGAATATCCAAGCCTCCTGATAGATACTATGGAGAGTCCTTTCAGACTTCTTCAGAGAATCAGGTGGTGGATCCCGTAAGTTATGATGAAGCAGTTTCCGACATAGATGCCGACAAATGGCATAAGGCAATGGATTCAGAGTTAGAATCTATGTATTCTAACAAAGTCTGGGATCTTGTAGTTGCACCTGAAGGGGTAAAACCTATAGGGTGCAAATGGGTCTACAAGAGAAAAAGAGGAGTTGATGGAAAAGTTGAAACCTTTAAAGCAAGGTTGGTGGCGAAAGGTTATACTCAGAAAGAAGGGATCAATTATGAGGAAACTTTCTCACCAGTAGCCATGCTTAAATCCATCAGGATACTTCTTGCCATCGCTTGTCATTATGACTACGAGATATGGCAAATGGACGTCAAGACAGCCTTTCTTAATGGGGAACTTGACGAGACCATTTACATGACACAACCAGATGGATACATTGCTAAAGGCCAAGAACATATGGTTTGTAAATTAAAGAATTCCATTTATGGATTAAAACAGCATCTAGAGCATGGAACATCAAATTTGATCGTAATTAAATCTTATGGTTTTGATCAAAATATTGATGAACCTTGCGTGTATAAAAGGTGTAATGGAAATGTCAGTAGCTTTTTGGTTACGTATATGGATGATATCCTACTAATTGGAAATGATGTGGGGATGCTATCATCCATAAAGGTTTGGCTTTCTACTCAATTTCAAATGAAGGATTTAGGAGAAGCTAGTTATGTTCTAGGCATCAAGCTTATGCGAGATCGTAAGAATGTAAGTCTAGCCCTATCTCAAGCTTCATTTATTGAGAAGATATTAGTCAGGTTTAACATGCAAAACTCTAAGAAGGCCTTGTTACCTTCTAGACATGGAGTTTATCTATCTCGGGATCAATGTCCTAAAACACCTGAGGAGATAGAGAGCATGAAGCGAGTTCCTTATGCTTCAGATTGGAAGTCTCATGTATGCCATGTTATGTACTAGACCGGATATCTACTTTCTTTGTTGGCATGGTTAGTAGATATCAGTCAAACCCTGGACTGGCACATTGGGTCGCGGTTAAGCATATATTCAAATTCCTGCAAGGAACAAAGGATTATGTGCTAGAATACCATGCAGATGATCTAACACCATTAGCCTATACAGACTCGGATTTCCAGTTCGACAGAGATTCCAGAAAGTCTATTTCTGGATATGTTTTCACTCTGTCAGGAGGAGCTATTTCATGGAGAAGTGTGAAGCAAAATTGTATTGCTGACTCTACCATGGAGGCCGAGTACGTAGCAGCATCTGAGGCTACGAAAGAGGCAGTATGGCTAAGAAAGTTCCTGTTAGACCTAGAGATTGTGCCAGCAGCTCACAGACCAATAACATTGTATTGCGACAACAACGGTGCTGTTTCACTGTGCAAAGAGCCCAGGAATCACAAAAAGGGTAAACACATTGAACGGAAATATCATTTGATTCGTGAGTTTATCCAAAGAGGAGATGCAGTAGTTGACAAGATAGCTTCAACAGAAAACCTGGCAGACCCATTTACTAAGACTCTTTCAGAGAAAGTGTTTGTCACACATTTAGAGTCTTTGGGTATTAGGCTTTGCAGAAGTAATCTTTAGTGCAAGTGGGAGATTGTTAGGATTAGTATGCCCTAAAGCTCACTTGTACATGACATTTTGGATATGAAACAATGTATAATCATATTTTTGTTAAATGGCATTATGAGTTTCCTACATATAATCTCTATTATGTTTTATCGATGCATGTATGAAGGTCCTTTGACTTGCACTAATGACTTGGGTGCGCAGTGAGGCTGGACGCACAGTAGGTTCAAGTCTAGATTTAGTTACGTCATAAATTGAATCCATAACCAAATAGTAGTGTTGGGCACTCTACTTTGATAAGGTTATATTGAGCAAGCCTCCTCTTTGAGGGTGATCTACCTAGGTCATTGGAGGACTTTCTGGATTTGTCTCAATAGTACGTCTATCACGTATTGGATAGGACCATTGTGACTATGTTTTCTAATGACGTACTATCAAAGAAAGAAAACAAGACACTCACTGCTACTAAATGATCATTGCTCTTAATCTTGAGTATATGTGGATGAACTAATGAAGTTAGGGTTTAGTACTTTGATTCATCGTGGGTCGATCTTATTTTATTAGGATCAACGACCTTGTGCATTGAGTGCTAAGTTCTAATTAATTAGAACATGCATATGCAAAATGGAATCTATGTGCCCCTTTGGGATTGTCCAAATTTATCATCCGAATCTAGATCTAGTGATACTACCTTTATAGGTGTGTCGGTCATATGGCTTGAGGGTCGCTCCGAGATCAAGAGATTCCATGACCAAGGATGGTTGGTAATAGGACAAGAAACCCAACGGAAAAGATACAGCTAAGGAGGTGATAATACACGGGCCAAAGGACCGATCTTAGTGTGTGTATACATAAAGGGGCATTATGGTCAGTCATTTAGTAGGTCAAAGACAAAGTTCACATTCTTTTGTGATAAGCTTTTGGGTAATGACAATTATTCTTGGAGTGCAACTTTGATCTTATGGTGGAATAGATCGAAGTTAAAATAATTATTATGTCGCCTAGATCGAGCAAGGATATTTTTAATTATTTTTGGAAGCCAATGATAATTGTGTCTTCTTGGTCCCTTCCCTAGTTGAAATGACTTTGAAAGAGTAATCTTGAAAGAGAAAATTCCATATTGTGGTAATAGCCTTATTGGGCCAAAGCTTGAAATTGGGTTTGGGCTTTCTTTAGAGTCCAAGATAACCTAATTGGGCTTGGATGGTTTTCTATTAGGCTTGGGCCTCCACATGGATTATGAACTATGTGTTAGACTTGGATAATGGGCTTGGCCTAAGTCTTCCAAGACAAGTGGACAACTTGCAAAATACTACAAAAACAAGTGGACAACTTGCACAAGTCTTCCTAGACAAGATTGACAAGTTTCAAAAAGGAAATACTACATGGAAATTTTCTCCCACATTGAAAGTTTAGCAACTTTAGATGCCAAGGTTCTCTCTATAAATAGACAAGACCCTACACCCTTTATGCATTCCACTTTGTAGTTGATTTCTTCCTTTTGGCAAGAAAATACTACAACACATAGTACACACTTATTGTGTGATTTTTGCTCTAGTTTTTCAAGAGCATATTACTTTGCTTCTTCCCACACAAGAGGCTATTCTCTCAAGATAAGTCTCTTTAATCGTAGGGAAGAAGACTAGAGAGTTGCTTATTGTGACACTCTTATAGCAAATTTTGGTGGCCTTGTTCGTGAACGGGAACAAAGCTTGTAACTGGTTAGCTTCATCAAAGGCCCCACGCTTCAAGAGATTAGCTTTATATATTTTTGCAAGCATTAGTTATATTCTATATGTTCTTGAGCATGTTCTTGTGTGTGTAATGTGGTTATTTTATTTTCCTAGCATGTTTTCTTAGTTATAATTTAGAAAATATGGACTAGGATACCCACACTTAATAATATCGATCCTACATTATCCCACTATTTTCTTCAGACCAATAGCCTCTACCTTCGGTCCAATGAGGTTTTTGAATCCAAACCCCTTAGTGGGTTCTGAGATCCAAAACAGTTGAACATACGGCCGACTGAGGTCAGCCACTCATGAAAACTACTTGGTAGGTTCATAACTAATTGCTTCTCCAAACAACTCTTAATAGTCAAATCTATCCCAAGCATCTCTTCAGCAGACTGAGGTCCTCCACTGAAAAGCTCGAGTAGGTCAAACCATTATCATGAACTCCCAAGGTCTTCCTTTAAGCCCAATGAACAAGCCCAACTAAGGTCGACCCACCTGCTCATAAGTTTGATAGGACTCCAAGGGCTTCATATACTGAATAATAATCCCAATATTCCAATAAAAGCCAGTCTTGAGGGCCTTCAATGTTTATTAGGACATTAGGCCCATTATTATTTACTTTAATGAGAGGCAATGATTTGAGCATCTCCATGTCCAAATCACTTAATGAACCTAATATTTAGAGGATTTTGTAGAGATGATTAGCGCATTTGTTTTAATAGCTAAATCCATTAATTAATCCATTTAATTAATCACAATTGGCATACAAAACAATATATAACAATATGTATAAACACATGTGGTTGGTTATGGGCCTTTCTAGCGTGGCCCACTAGAGCCATCATGGGCCACTCATATACAAGCAAGCTTATTACCAGCTAACATTGTGAATCTTGGATTGACAGGGCCTTCTAGCTCTTGGTCTTCATCACCTTGTCTTAATCGCACTTTAACTACTAATTGTTAGGATTTGTATGCCCTAAAGCTCACTTGTACATGACATTTTGGATATGAAATAATGTATAATCATTTTTTTTGTTAAATGGCATTGTGAGTTTCTTACATATTATCTCTATTATGTTTTATTGATGCATGTATGAAGGTCCCTTGACTTGAAGTAATGACTTGGGTGCGCAGTGAGGCTGGACGCACAGTGGGTCCAAGTCTAGATTTAGTCACATCATAAATTGAATCCATAACTGAATAGTAGTGTTGGCACTCTACTAGGATAAGGTTATATTGAGCAAGCCTCCTCTTTGAGGGTGATCTACCTAGGTCATTGGAGGACTTTCTGGATTTGTCTCAATAGTACGTGTGTCACGTATTGGATAGGACCATTGTGAGTATGTTTTCTAGAGACGTACTATCAAAGAAAGAAAACGAGACACTCACTGCTACTAATTCATCATTGCTCTTAATCTTGAGTATATGTGGATGAACTAATGAAGCTAGGGTTTAGCACTTTGATTCACTGTGGGTGAGATTTTATTTTATTAAGATCAATAGCTTTGTGCATTGAGTGCTAATTTCTACTTAATTGGAACATGCATATGCAAAATAGAATCTATGTGCCCCCTTTGGGATTGTCCAAATTTATCGTCCGAATCTAAATCTAGTGATACTACCTTTATAGGTGTATCGGTCATATGGCTTGAGGGTCGTTCTTGAGATCAATTGATTCATTGACCAAGGATGGTTGGCAATTGGACAGGAAACCCAACGGAAAAGATACTGACTAAGGAGGTGATAGTACACAGGACAAAGGACTAGTCTTAGCTGTGGGTATACATAGAGAGGCATTATGGTAAGTTATTTAGTAGATCAAAGACAAAATTCACATTCTTTTGTGATAAGCTTTTGGGTAATGGCAATTATTCTTGGAGTGCAACTTTGATCTTATGGTGGAATAGATCGGAGTTAAAAATAATTATTATTATATCGCCTAGATCGGCCAAGGACATTTTTAATTATTTTTGGAAGCCAAGGATAATTGTGTCTTCTTGGTCCTTCCCTAGTTGAAATGACTTTGAGAAAGTAATCTTAAAAGAGCAAATTCCATATTGTGGTAGTAGCCTGGTTGGGCCAAAGCTTGGAATTGGGTTTGGACTTTCTTTAGAGTCTAAGATAACCTAATTGGGCTAGGATGGATTCTTATTGGGCTTGGGCCTCCACATGGATTATGGACTATGTGTTGGACTTGGATAATGGGCTTGGCCTAAGTCTTCCAAGACAAGTGGACAACTTGCAAAATACTACAAAAACAAGTGGACAACTTGCACAATTCTTCCAAGACATATTAAGGGCTTACAAAAACAAGAAGTATTTTCTAATTAAGAAGGGCTAAGAACAAGATTTTGACAAATTAAAGGCTTACCTAATTAACTGAAACAAATTTTAAAACTAATTGGGGTGAAAAACAAATTTTCCAAAAATATAGATGCATCCAATTAATTAAAACACCTTTTTGAAATTAATTAAGTGTCAAAACATATTCTGATAAATAAAGGATCTTAAATAAATATCAAATACTTATTATAAGTCATAGATCCATTTTTGTCAAATATAATAGCTTATGAGCATTTAATAAACTATTTATAACTACCTATGATTTAATTAACAATTAATTAAATTATATACAACTTTTATTAGTTTAATTAGTCATACTAATAATATGCCCATAACTATTTAAATTAATCAAAATCAATTTAAAAATTTGTAAGCCCAGTACAACCCATTACAACAAGTCCAAACTTGTTTTCATGTAGGATTTCAAATAAAAAAGCCCAATTCTTAATAGCTTTAAGTGTAACTTAAAACTCAAGCCCACGTCAAATTCTAACTTAAATCTATATTTAAATCATTAAAAATGAAAGCCCAATAAAATTCTAATTAGGTTAATTTGGATCTATTATGCTGAGAGTATAAACTTGGGTTAAACCCAAGCCCACAGATTCAATTTTGGTCTAAACAAAATAAGTTCATAGGAAAAATATGCAAAACCAATCTATTACAAAATTGGACATCTATTGGGTCAAAGTGGGTCAAAGCCGACCCTAATACAAACCCTAGGTGCTCCTCAAGCATCGCTCAGTGCCACAGCCACCTAACTAGAGTAGCCACTTCAGTAGCAAGCACCATCATCCATCTCTATGGTCACCACTGCCTAAAAACAACCACTAAGGCCATCACCGGCCACCTACCGCCATTCATTTATGGTGATCACACCACATTGTTGCTCTCTCCTCCTCGTCGGTGCCTTTATCACAAAAACCAAGCCACGGTTCTTTGAGCTTTCCATTGTAAATCCATGCCATCAGCCATCACCAACCCGTCACACGACCACTATAAGAAGCTTTCTTTCTTTAGGAAGAACAAGTTAGTAAGTCCCAATCGTTGAATCAGCACCAACAACATGGAAATCCATTACTGCTACCCCTCAAGCTCTTCATTAAAGCATTCAAAAGCTACCAACATCAACCAGGTGCAGCGCCCCAATCTTCTTTGCAAAACTATAGATCCATACCATACATATCAACCACCACTGCCATAAGACCACGTTTATTTTCCTGGTCTAACGTCCGATGGTTACCTCTATCACTATGGGTCTTCTAAAAAAAGAAATACAAAAAACAACTTCCCTTGCCTTTCTAATGATACAAGCATATTGTAATAGGAGTGGCCCAAAAGCTTGTTAAGTTTGGAGTTCTTAATTGCTGTGATGAAGAGGAAGTTCGTCTACTTCAATCCTTGAAAACAATTTTTCTATTTTGTTGGATGTAATACTCAACCAAATATTTTAGTCTTGTTGAAAAACATGCCAACCAAGGGTGTACGTATAGTGACAATGTGCAAGGTGTTAAAATCCATCATTATGGTGGTCATGGTTCAAAACCCCTCGTAGCAATATTTTCTATGTGCTATTTAACAATAATTTCCATTAATGACCTTTGTCTAAGAATGAACATATTAAAGACCATGGCTGGGACTCGACAACAATAATGATGGTGATAAACCCAAAGGTTAAACCCAGGTAGAAAACAAGTTGAACCAAAATAATGACTCTGGGCAAAATAATCATTTTAGGAACATGTATATAATTTGATTACATAAAATAAGGATGTTAAGACATGAGTATCATATACATATATATAACTCAAAAATGAGCAATAAATCATGAAACAGAAACAAAAAGAGCTTTTGCTCTGATACTCGAAGGAAATCGTGGAAACTTTCCCTGAATTTCCACATATAGGATCAAACTCTGCAATTTAAAAATTTTAGGGATTTAGAAATACTTCATAAATCTTGCGCTAAAAGCTTTGCCTTACGGAAGTTTTGAGCTCCACCTCTTCGTACGCGATCAAGAACTAGTGGGAGTTGAGCTCTTCCTCTTCGTACACAATCAAGAACTAGTGAGAGGAGGCTAACTTTTGGTTAGGATTTTAGGATAGAGTTCTTTGTATCAGGTTTTCACAAAAACATACATACAAGAAATAATGAGAACTTTCCTTATATAGGAAGATATGGGCTTTCCATAAAGCCCATCCCCACAACCCAATAAGCCCAACTCTTTAGGCTTAGAATAATGGAATTCCTAAATCCATAATAAAGCCCAAATTAAATTCATATTTAATTTATAAACAATAGCCCATGAATTAATTTTGATTGGCATATCCAGCACTAGCTAGACATGGTCAAAATCAATCTCTTGACCCGTAATAATTAATTAAAATATTTAATTCTCAATTAAATATCTATAATATTAATTACTTATAGTATTATTTAATTCATAATTAAAAGTGACCAGCATTATTATAGTAGGGTTTATTCTCAAACTAATTCCCAACCATATGCATGACTCCGTATGTTCAAACTTAAACAGGTAATATAAGAACTATTCTTATACTAATCGATGGTACCGTCTAGCAATGGTTCCCGATGTCCAGATAAGCTGAATAGTTGCAAGGCAATATTCAATGAACCTAGGCACTATGGTGGATTCCCTATGACTCTCGATATTTCGAAATAACCCTAGGGGCATGGTAAAACTGTAAAACCCTTATTCAGCTATTCCAGGTCAAGTCCCAATCTCATCATGACTCATTGTGGCGTAACCAGGTGACACATCATGGGGAAAGCTTTGGCCAATGTCTTAATGAATTAGGACTAAGCTGAATATCATTCTCCTAATACCTGGAGCGGTCAATCCCATCTTGACCTATGCATTGACTTCGCGGCACTTGCTTGCACCCAACAGCCTTTCATCACCAAATTAGAAATCCGGATAGTCTAGTACCAAAACGTAGGGAGTAATCCGCAAGTCTCTATGGTGGTCTTAGGTCTGAGGGAATACGACATCCATGTGCACCACAAGCTATTCTTTGACCGTAAAGTACATACCACAGGATGCTCATAAATAGAGTTATGTTCAGTGAGCATGTCTCTACACTTCACCGTGGGTCACACCGGTGTCTCCACTCCCTTTGGTCATGAGGATAACCAACTCATATAACGCACTATAACATATACTTGATAGAATCAATGTCTTAGTATCAATTCTATCATTTGGTTACAAACGAGGTTTAAGGACAACTAAGCTATCCTGTATTTACATAGCCCTATTAGGTCATCCCAAGACTGCATCATGAAATAACAATTGAGGAGAAGATGTACGATATGACATTAGGCCAAAAGTGAGATGATTCATGTACAAATCAGTACGAAGCCTATGATAGACAACTGACTTTACGACATCATTCCTAACAGCCATTTGCTACCTATAGTTAGCTATCTCTTGCCTACTATCGGCTAGTTCCTGCTGACTAATTAATGCCTGCTATTGATTTTGAATAAACTACATTAACTTCATCACATCATTGGTAGAAGTCTAGCCACTAGAAGGAGCAGGTAAAGCTTGACGCTGAGGAGCACTAGTGAGACAGGGCAGACTAAGATGATAGAAACCTGGGGGATATTGAGGGTGATGTCCCTGCTGGGCTAGAGCTTGGGCATGTAAACTAGACTCATGCTAACCTTTTCTCTAAGAAAATTTTGGGTCGTCCCTCCAACCCGAAATATATGTGTTTGAGTACGAATTGTACTCATGAGACTAACCTTGAGAATTACACACTTGCTCCATTATAAACTCGGAAACGGGGATGCTAAATGGCAAGCTACGGTCTTATGAGATGACTTGGAACACAATGCACAAACCTTAACAACCAAAAGGGAAGAGGAAGAACCTACAAAACTAGTCCTATGACCATGAGATGAAAGATTCAAAGAAATGAATTGATCTAGCTTATTTGTCAAAGCCTCCACCTTAGCGGGTAAATCTAAAGAAACTCCAACCTCATTAACACTTATCTTATTACCTCCATGACTAGACCTTTCCATTGCAAAGTTTTGAAAAGAATTTTCAGCCATCAACTCCATTTCCATGCCTCAGTCGGTCTCAAAAGATAAAAGCCACCACCGAAGGCGGCATTGACCATCATTCTATTTTATTCATTTAAACCTCGAAAGAAATATGGCAATAGGTCATGATTGCCATACCGATGGCGTGGACATTGTCTAATAAGGTCTTTGAATCTCTCCCAAGCTCATGTAAAGATTCTAGATCATATTGGGAGAAAGTCATAATAGCAGTTCTAAGGTCAGCCGTCTTGGCCATGGGATGGGAGAAAGTCATAATAGTAGTTCTAAGGTTAGTCGTCTTGGCCATGGGATAAAATTTTTTAAAGAACTTAGATTGAAGCTCAGCCCATGTAGTAATGCAACCAAGCCCTAGTCTTATCCTTAAGAGAGAAAGGAAACAATCTTAGATGTATGACCTCAGGGAGACATTTGGGACATAGAGAGTTGAACTCATCTGAACAAAATCAGTAATTTGCTCTAGAGGACTCTCATTACCTTTTCTGTAGAAGGAAGGAAGCATGGCCAACATATTAGGCCTAATCTCGAAGTTCATCTCCCTAAAACCTAGAATTTGGATAGCCAAATTAGGCTCAAAGGCTTCAGGGAGAAAGAATTGCTTAAAAGTGGGTTTATCATCTATAAGTGGATCCGGTCTACAAGGCTCTTATCTAAAATGATCTTGGGTTTGATGCCCATGGTGATCATGAGGCGCAATGGATTCATTGGGGGAATGGGAGGATTAAGACAATGATTTGGATCGGCCATCTCCTCAAGAAGGTCTCCTAAATACCTAAAATGCCTTGCAATCGAGTTTGTGATTAAGAGGAATTAGGGGATTCTAAGGGATCTCCTACCAAGCATACATAAAGAGTCTTAACTCCGTCCACTTGGACCCTCGAAAACTTCAACAATCCTAAGACTACAACAAATAAATCACAATTCTAGAAAGTCTACTAAAAACAAAAACAAAAGCAGAAATAGATAAACAAGAGTATAAATAATAAACAAGTTAAGCAAAAGCTAAACAAACTATAAAGAAAATACAAGTAAAAAAAATAAAGCAACTACCAAAATACACAAACAAGGAATACAAACCACGTGCCTCTCCGCAATGGTGCTAAGAACTTGGTGTCATCATTCGAGTGCAAGCTCTAAAGACCCGCAAGTGAACGGATCGGTGTAGTAGAGTATGTGCGACAACAGGTGTCAGACCACAAGGATGCTATGTTGTGAGATAGATTCTATCTGTGTGTACCCTAGAAAATACTTATAAGGAAACCTAAACTAACTATTTTTGGTGTTTTTGGATGATAGGGAGCTCTAGCTAAAGAAAATAAAACTAAACTATGGGAATAGAAAGCAGGGAAACAAGCTAATCTAGATGGAACTAATAAATGCAAAGGTGCTAAGGCGACTTCAACTTATGAATGGGTGATTCTATACTCAGATGCTATGGGATTAAAGGAAGATGGTTTGCCATAGTAATTTCTCTTAACTAGGTTGCTAAATTAGTGTCCTAATTTTCCCTAGGCCTCGGTATGAGTCTATCCCTAGGTGGCGCCTCCTAGAGCTACAGCGTGGTCCTTAGGACCTAGGGCCATAAGAGTGACCAACTAGCTTTCTAGGTGACTTAGAATGGACCTACCCTAGTACCTAAACCATTGGCTGGATTTAAAACCAAGAGTTAGTGTTGTTAGGGTTGACTAAACCTATCCTAAAACCTATTGGCTGGATTGAAAGCCAAAGGAGACTTGACCTAGGCTAGCCTTAAATTACTTGCCATAATTCTAAGGTCACTATAGTGGTATTTAACTTGCTATCACATTCATACATGTTTTGGGGCAAGGTGTTCGTGAATAATGGGATCTATTTAGCTACCAAACATTGTCATGCTCGGATTACACCATTAGAATCGATTAATAACCAACATGTATGCATTATTAAAGTCATATTCACTACTAGGTATGCAAACATACATATAGACATGAATATAAGCATTACCTACTTTATAGCATCCACATATAAACACATAGACATGATTATAGTATGGATTAGATGTGTTTAGTAATAAATAGACTTTCATTTATACACATGCTACTCATTTAGGCATTTTATCAAACACTTAGACATGAATGAGAAAATAACCATTTGAACAAGAAAATTAAAACATGCATATATTTAGCCATCTAATCCCAAATCATAAGAGTATATAGTTAACCCATTACATAAGCTAAATCACCCTATACAAGTCAACTCAATCACCCATTACATAAGCTTCTCTTCCATCCTAGCTGATCTTGTACAACGCTCTTAAGCAAACTTGAATCCAAATATCTAAAACCATCTAAATCTACTTGATTCAAGGTGATAAATGTGTGAGAGAGTGTGTGTGAGGTGGATGAAAACTCGGTTAAGTGTGTGCGATATTGGTGTGAAGTGTGTGTTAGGTCTAAAAATCCTCTCCCCTTTTAAAGTTTGAAAATTGAGCTTTTCTTATATCAACATATGCGCACTATAGGTCAATTGGCTTCCAAAGTAGTGCTTTTTGGACTGGCCGGTCGACCGGCTCTAGAGGGGCAGTCAACCGGCTTTTTCTGATAGCTCTTTATAGTGGAAGGTCGACCGGCTTCTCTTCTAAGTCGTTCGACTGATTTTTCTTCCTCCATTTTTTTGTCTTTTCAGCCTCTGATCTTCTTCCCTTGACTCGTGCATCTCTCATCTTCATCACCCATTAACGTCTAATCTTGATCATAACCCAAAGTTCACCTAAATCATTGAAAACAAGCAATTAGTATAGCAATTGTCTCTTAAACTCAATATGTACAGTTGTTTACACTTAAGCCCATTCTTAACATAAGCATCTTCATGAGTACTTAACACCTTTTAAACATGAGAAAATAACAACGTAAATGCACACGAAAACACAACACATAAGTGGTCTTCTCTTGGTCCTTGGGAAACACAAGAACCTGATTATACACGAAATTGCCATCTAGAAAGCAGTAGTAGCTATGCCTAGTGACTCTATCTTAAATCTGGTCTAGAAAGGACAATAGGAATAGATCCTTCCCAGTTTTGGAGTTGAGCTTCCTCTAGTCAATACAAACTTTCCAACTCGTGGAAGTACGTGTAAGGATAAGCTTTTCTTTCTCATTCTCTACAACGGTTATCCTGGGCTTCTTAAGGACAACTTGGACTGGTCTAACCCACTCACTATTGGAGATTGAATAAATAATACCTATGTTTAATAGCTTAATGATCTCTTTCTTAACTACTTTGCTTATGTGTGGGGTTTAGCCTCCTTTGCATCTTCTTAGAAGGAATAGCCTTCCTATGTTTCCTAAAAACCTTTAAGAGATGCTCCTTATGTAGGATTAATAATATTACATGTGGTCTATCCTAGTCCGTATTTTCAAAAATTCTACCAAGAAAACATGCTAGGAAAATAAAATAACCACACAAAACACACAAGAACATGCTTAAGAACATATAGAACATAACCAGATTTGCAAAAATATGTAAAGCTAACCTCTTGACGTGTGGGGCCTTTGATGAAGCTATAACTATAACGAGCTTCATTCCCATTCACAAACAAGGCCACAAAAAATTTTACTGTAAGGGTGTTGCAATAGGAAACTCCCAAGTCTTCTTCCCTATGATTAAAGAGACTTATCTTGAGAGAATAGCCTCTTATGTAGGAAGAAGCAAAGCAGCGTGCTCTTGAAAATCTCAAGCAAAAGCCAAACAATAAGTGTCTAATATTTGTTGTAGTGTTTTCTTGCCAAAATAGAAGAGATCAACTACAAAATTTTTGGATGCTAGAAATGGTTTAAGGTTTTGCCTATTTATAGGAAAAGTTTGGCACCTAAACCTTGTAAACTTTCCATGTGAACAACTTTTTTCTTGTAGTGAATATTTGCCACATGTCATAAAAGTTACTTGTACAATTTGAATTCTTTTTGTAATAACTTTCTAGCACATGTCTTGGAAGATTGGGCCAAGCCTACAATCCAAGCCCAACATATAACCCATAATCCATGTGGAGGCCCAAGCCTAATAAGAAACTATTCAAGCCTAATTAGGTTATCTTGGACTCTAAAGAAAGCCTAAACCCTATTCTTAGCTTTGGCCCAATAACACTACTACCACAATATGAAATTTTCTCTTCCAGTATTACTCTTTTAAAGTCATTTCAACTAGGGAGAGGACCAAGAAGACATAATTAACCTTAGCTTCCAAAAATAATACAAAATGTTCTTGCCCAATCTAGGCGACATAATAATTATTTTTTAACTCCGATCTATTCCATCATAAGATCAAAATTGCACTCTAAGAATAATTGTTATTTCCCCAAATCTTATTACAAAAGAATGTGAATTGTGTCTTTGACCTACTAAATAACTAACCATAATGAGCCTCTTTGTATACCCACAGCTACGGCCAGTACTTTGGCTTGTGTACTATCACCTCTTTAGCTACATCATTTTCTAGTGGGTTTCTTATCCTATTGCCAATCATCCTTGGTCATAGATTCTCTTGATCTAGGGAGTGACCCTCAAGCCATATGATCTATACACGTATAAAGGTAGTATCACTAGATCTAGATTTGGAAGATATTTGGACAATCCCAAAGGGGGCACATAGATATCATATTACATATGCATGTTCTAATTAATTAGAACTTAGCAGTCAATGCACAAGGATGCTAATCCTAATAAAGTAAGATCTCACCCACTGCGAATCAAAGTACCAAACCCTAACTTCATTAGTTCATCCACATATGCTCAAGATTAAGAGTAATGATCATTTTGTAGAAGTGAGAATCTTGTTTTCTTTCTTTGATAGGACGTCTCTAGAAAACATACTCAAAATGGTTCTATCCAATACATGACACACGGACTATCGAGACAAATCCGAAAAGTCCTCCGGTGACCTAGGTAGATCACCCTCAACGAGAAGACTTGCTCAATATAACCTTATCCCAAAGAGTGCCCAATACTACCATTCGGTTATGGACTTAATTGTACACCCAACTCATTAGTTCAAGTTAAAGGACCTTTATACATACATCAATAAAACATATGTGAGATAATATGTAAGAAATTCATATTGCTATTTAACAAAATGATTATATATTGTTTAACATCCAAAATGTCATATACAAGTGAGCTATATGATGTACTATCCCTAACAATCTCCCACTTGTACTAAAGAACACTTTTTCACTACCTAATACCCATAGACTCCAAATTTGTGGTAAACGTTTTCTCTAGAAGAGTCTTTGTAAATGGGTCCACCAGCTTTTTTGCTGAAGCTATCTTTTCAACTACTACGTCTCTTTTCTAGATAAACTCACGGATCAAATGATATCTCCATTCAATGTGTTTACCGTTTTTGTGATTCCTTGGCTCTCTGCATTGTGAAACAACACTGTTGTTGTTGCAATATAATGTTATTGGTCTTTGAGCTGCCGGCACAGCCTCTAGGTCTAAAAGAAACTTTCTTAGCCATACTGGCTCTTTTGCAACCTTAAATGCTAGTACATACTCAGCCTCCATGGTAGAGTCAACAATACAATTTTGCTTCACACTTCTCCATGAAATAGCTCCTCCTAATAGAGTGAAAACATATCCAGAAGTAGACTTCTTGGAATCTCTACGGGATTGGAAATTTGAGTCTATATAGGCTCATGGCGTTAGATCATCAGCATGATATTTCAACACATAATCCTTAGTCCCTTGCAGGAACTTGAATATATGTTTAACCGTGACCCAATATGCCAATCCAGGGTTTGACTGATATTTACTAACCTTGCCAACAGCAAAGCTGATATCTAGTCTAGTACATAACATGGCATACATGAGGTTTCAACTGCCGAACCATAAGAAACTCGCCTCATGGCCTCTATCTCCTTAAGTGTTTTAGGACATTGATCCCAAGATAGATAAACTCCATGTCTAGAAGGTAATGAGGCATTCTTAGAGTTTTGCATGTTAAAGTTGACCAATATCTTCTCAATAAATGAAGCTTGAGATAAGGCTAGCCTTCTATTCTTACAATCTCGCATATGCTTGATGCCTAGAACATAGCTAGCTTTTCCTAAATCCTCCATTTGGAGTTGAGTAGAAAGTCAAACCTTGATAAATAATAACATCCCCACATCATTTCCAATTAGTAAGATATCATCCATATACAGAACCAAAAAAGCTACCGCATTTCTTATGCACGAAAGGTTCATCAATATTTTGATCAAATTGCCCAATCAAATTTGATGTTCCATGCTCTAGATGCCTATTTTAGTCCATAAATGGACTTCTTTAGCTTACAAACCATATGCTGCTCATATGTTGCTGGCCTCTAGCAACATATTTATCTAGTTATGTCATGTAAATTGTCTCATCAAGCTCTCCATTAAGAAGAGCTGTCTTCATGTCCATTTGCCATATGTCCTAGTCAAAATGACATGTGATAGCAAGAAGTATCCTATTGAATTTACGCATGGCTACCAGTGAGGAATCGATCCTTCTTTCTGAGTATAAAATTTTGCCACCAACCTTGCTTTAAATGTTTCAACTTTTCCATCAACTCTTCTTTTCCTCTTGTAGACCTATTTGCACCCTATAGGTTTTACCTCTTCAAGTGCAACTATAAGATCCCAGACATTATTAGAATACATAGATTCTAACTCTAAATCCATTGCCTTTTGCCATTGGTCAACATATATGTTGAAAACTACTTCATCATAACTTTTGGGATTCGCCACCTAATCCTCTAAAGAAGTCTAAAAGAACTCTCCATAGTATCTATTAGAAGGCCTGGATATCCTCCAACTATGACGGTGCTCCAATATATTAGGTGTAATATGCTGTTCTTTTTTATTCATAGTTACCACAGGAGTTACTGGAGATTCTTGTGAAATCTCTTCTAGAACAACTTCAAAATCTGGTGTTCTCTGGATCATTTCATCATTCTTTAAGTATCTTGCATGGGTACTTATAAACACCTTTTGCTCCTTAAGATTGTAAAAGATCCCACCTCTTGTTCTCTCAGGATACCTAATAAAATAGCACAACTTGGATCTTGGATCCAACTATGAAGCATTACTATTAAGTACATTAGCTGGACAACCCAAAATATGGAGATAATTTAAACTAGGCTTATACCCAGTCCACATTTCTTGTGGTGTCCTAGGTGTTGATTTAGATGGTACTAAGTTCAAGATGTATGCTACTGCCTCAAGGGCATACCCCCAAAAAGATAAAAGTAATGATGCATGACTTATCATTGACCTAACCATATCTAATAGGGTACGATTTCTTCTCTCTGCTCCACTATTTTGCTGGGGAGACCCTGGTGCAGTTAGCTAAAACACAATCCCTTCCTGTGAAAGATAGTCTTTGAACTCACCAGAGAGATATTTGCCATCTCCATGAGATCGAAGGGCTTTGATATGTTTATCTAATTTCTACTCACAGCCTTGAAATCCTTAAATTTCTCAAAGGTTTCAGACTTGTATTGCATCAGATATATATATTCATATCTAGAGTAATCATCAGTGAAAGTAATGAAATACTCATAACCTTGTCATGTTGGTTTGCGTACATGACCACACACATTAGTATGAACCAATTCCAATACTTCCTTGGCCCTTTCTCCTTGAGAAGAAAATGACTGTTTGGTCAGCTTCTCTTTGAGGCAAGATTCACACAAAGGCAGATCTTTGAGATCTAATGAGCTAAAATGCTCATCCTCAACTAATCTCTAAATTCACTTTAGACTAATATGTCCTAAGTGTAGGTGCCAAAGATAAGTATCATTGGCCGAAGAAACCTTTCTTTTTTTGAGAATTAGTTTGTTCTATATTATGCAGTGAATTTGTAATAGATTTGATATAGAACAAGTTATCATGCATGCTACTGGAACAAATAATATTTCCATCTCTGCTTGTATCAACACCAAAATGGAAATTAATGCAAAAATCATCTAATATTAATTGCGAAATAGAAATAAGGTTTTTACGTACATTCAAAACATAATAAACATTGTTAAAAAATAGCTTCTTATTACATGGAAAGTTTAAGCACATTCTCCCCACTGCAGCAGCCCATACTTTTGCTCTGTTACCTATCCTTAGAGCAAATTCCCCTCTAGCTAGTTCCTTCATTTCTTGAAACCAATGCAAAGAATAGCAAATAGGCTTAGTGGCTCCAGAGTCTATAATCCAAGAATTAGTAAAATCAACCACTAAACAGGTATCAATGTAGAAAAAATTGGTGCACCTATCTAGCCTCGTGCCAAGTACTTCAGACAATCCTTTTTCTAGTGCCCTTTTTGGCCACACTAAAAACATTTGCCATTGGGCTTTTCACCTGCTTGGGCTATTCACCATTTCTCTTCTTTTTCCTTCGGTAATTGATATATTTGCTTTGTGTGTTTATCTATTGCATGTATATACTTTTTTTGAGGTGTTTTGAGCTTCATTTAATGTATTAGTATAGCATTTAGGTCATAATTGTGCATATTAAGGTTTACATGTTCATAGTTGAAATTAAGACTTAGATGCTACACTAATACGCATTTATTGCTTGTTTTAGGTGTGGTTTGGGAAGATAATTGGAGCTTAATTGAGGCTGCTTGAAGTGTGGAACAAAGCAAAGGGTGTTACGAACATAAAGAAACAAAGAAAAGTGCATTTAGATGTGGCTGGGAGAAGAAAGAAGCAATCGAGGCGAAACCGTGCGGAACATGAGCCAAATTCAGAGCTTGCAACCCAAGAAGGACATGGACAAATTTTGGACATGTTTTAAGGTTCAAAAGATGACTTGGGACAGCCCCCACGATGATACAAATCCATAGAAAAAAAGGGCGCGCGAATCAGAGCTAAAACGAGCAAGATATGATCATTTTACTTTCAAGACCGGTTAGCTTCTGTCTAGGCCAGATGACCTAGCTCACAACCTACTAGATCACAATCTAGCCCAATTTTGGTGGGACGACCTGGCCCCAAAGCTGGTCGACCCCTCCCAGTTGGACGCGTTAACAACTCTATTCGAGCCACTTTTCAACCACTTTTGAAGGAGAACAACACCCAAGTCAAACACCCATTTCCCTAAACCCAAAATCCACAAAAAATCACCTCACATACTCACTTATAAACACATTTAACACTTGGAATCAAGGATCCAAGAGGATTAAACACTAGGATTTGGGGCATAGCTCATGGATTATAAAGCTTAGCTATGGATGGAAAGATATCTCTTTTTTATTCTAAGTCTAATTATGTGTGATTAAAGCTTTGTGAGGTGATTATATCTTGTGTTTATGGATTGATTACTACTTTTTATTAATGGGAACTTGATGGATTTATGTATATATGCTTTATGCTTAGGGTTTCAAAGGCTATTTTACATACATGTCTATGTGTTTGTTGAAATACCTCAATGATGTAGCATATCTATATTGAAGCCTATTATGCTATTAACCATCTCTAAATCATTATGCTAGCATGTCTATGTGTTTGTTTGATGATTACATGAAGTGGGTATGCTTATATACATGTCTATATTTACGTTAGCATACTTAATAGTACAAATAACTTCCATTGCTTACATGTCAAGTGCGATTGCTTAAATTGGTGTAATCTAGCGTGTCTATGTGTTTAGTAGTAGAATATACCAGTGTATTCTCAAATGCCATGACCTAGATGTGTTTGCTATGCATTTTAATATTAATTTCTACTGCTGTGACGCGATCAATGGTGCACAACTAGTAACTAGCCTAGGTTGAGTCTCCTTTTGGCTTTAAATCTAGCCAATAGGAGCCTGGATAGGCTTAGTTAACCTTCGCTCACTTAGGAAGGCTAGTTAGTCTAGCGTAACACCCTAGGTTTATAAGGACCACACTGTAGCTCTAAGTAGGGCGAAGCTTAGGGACAGATTTGCACCGAGTCCTAGGGCCAGATTGGGAACCAATTAGAGGACTAAGTGTTAGGGTTAGATCAATCTACAGTCACATAGAACCTTATTGGCTAGCCCTAATTCCTATCTCATAAAGACCACGCTGTATTGCTAGGCATCGCCTCCTAGGGATGGACCCAAGACCGAGGTTTAGGGTGCCAATTAGGAGGCTAATTATAGGTCTAGATTAGAGCACTTAGTATAATCCGTCAAGTAACCTTAGAAAGACGTAGTAATCACCATAAACAAGGTGTAATCATCTTATTCCCCCATTTTCGGCATCTGAATCCCCTTAGATCACTTGATTCCCTCTTCACACACACACATCTTTTATTTCCTTGTCCTTAGTTTAGCTTTACTTTTCTGAGCTCCCTTTAAACCAAAAATCCCAAAAAAGAGTATAGTTTAGATTCCAGCGCATAGCTCTTAGGATGCACATAGCTTAGGACACCAATACATGTTAGGCCTTCCCGTGGATTTGACCCCACACTCTCACATACCGTACTACACACGACCCATGCGCTTACGGGCTATTTAGGCTTGTGCCGCAAGATAGCGATATCAAGTTCTTGGTGCCATTACCAGGAAGGCAACAGTTGTTTGGTTTCTTTGTTTGTTTTTGTGTCTTAGATTGTTACGTGTTCTATCTTTTCCTTTCATGTTTTCTTTATTTTGAATAATAAAAGACAAAAATCTAGAAATTTTTTTGTTTGTTGTGATTAGAGAATAGGAATACTTGTGCTTGATTGAATATGAATGACCCAAATGCTTCTTCGTGCTCACTTGTATCCTCTTCCCACCACCTGAACATGTTCCCATTAGATGTTGCATTTGTGGAAGTTTTATGCACCAATGGTTTTTTGTCTCCATGAAAATTCCCCACCTAGGACTAGTGCTAACTATGACTCCCATAGTCATGTATAATCTCACGTATCTTTATTTAGAAATCATGACTATAGGGATGCGTATTCTTGTTATTGCAATCTATGTGGAAGTCGTGCTCATGATTCCAATACTTGCCTTACCTTCTACCCTTATCCCTGATTGCATGCTACGCCCAATGCCCCTAGGAATCATATGCCTATGCATGTATCTTCATCCTATTATCATGATTCTAGGGTGCAACATCATGCATTTTCATATTCGAGTCAAAATAACTCTTCATTTGGTACACCTCCATGCATTGAGAGTCCATCCTTTACACCATCGTTTTCTACCCACCCTTCCTTCGAGTTTTATGATGATGATGTTGTTCGTGTTCCTTACCAAATTCTCTCCCATCTTAACTCAGAAGAACTTTCTCCTTTTAGGTCTCTTTCACATAGTCAAAAGCTTGACTATCTCATATACCTCCGCCAATATAACCAAGAACGCCTAGATCATAAAAGGCAACAAGTTGATAATCAAGATGAGTGCTTGAGGAGAATGGTTGTGAATGAACAACTCGTGGTTGAAAGTCTTGAGATACCTTTAGAATGGGTTGAAGAGATAGGGGAGAGACCTAGAGATGAGAGAAATAAGGGTGGAAATGATGACGTATTAGAAAGACAACTAGAAAGAGAGGTTGATAGAGAGATAACATCTTGTAGTGAGGATGAGGATGAGCTTAATGACAATTTGGCTCTTGATGACTCTTATTGATATGTTTTAGAGGAAGTACATCCAATTCTAAGCTTTCAACGTGCTCCATTGAATCGTGTGCGCCTTTTCTTTTTCCTCATCCTACACATTTCACACACTTGGAGGTTGAGTCTCATGATCATAGCACTCATTTGCATTTGAAGTCTATATTTAGGGGGTCTAGGGTACACAACTCCCTTAAGCATTCACGCATCCATTACCCGAAATCCTTTGAGTCCCTATTGTCCCCTCCATGTGTGTCTACCCCGTATGAAAAGCATGATGGTGAGATGACACCCACTAGTGATGAATGTATTGTTGAATTTAAAGAGACTTTAGCTAGTAAAGGTTTAAAGTCATCTATTGGGGAAAACAAGACATCAATTTCGGAGGTTTTATATGATAAGTCTCTTGGAGTTAAGAATCATGTTGTTGAAGAGAATAAAAACTCTAAGAAGACACCTAAAAAAGAATTTATGTGCTTGGAAGAATGATCTATGGGTCTCTTTCGACGTTTGATGATTCATTGATGAAAATAGAGCCCATTAAGATCGAATCAACCCTTCGTTAGGAGTTAGAAAGACATTGGCTTGAACATGTTATATCCTGTGGAGAAGAAAAGTATGGTACTTCATCATCCCTCATCCTTGCCCTTCCTTCTCCAAATGTCGTTCCCACTCCCTTTTCCCATTCCAATGAGTCTCTCTCTTTGGAGCTCACGTTTATGCCTTCTAGTTTAGAACATTTTCATCTAGGGCTAGATAGCACTTCTCTCATGTTGTATGCATTAGACCTATCTATGACCTATGGGGAAGGTGTATTCCTAGCCCTTGATTATGAGAAGAAGGCGATAGGGTGGCTAGTTAGCGAACACATGGGGTATGATCTTTCTCGCTTATACATGACACCTTCCACACTTGTGCACACATTCTCATTTGATGTTTTAGGGTGGGATCTTAAATAAGGGGTGCATTGAACATCTATTGCCCCTTCATTTGTTGCATGACCCTTTTCCTTCTATTATTTGTGCATATTTGAATATCCAACAATTTGTGCCTCACAATTTTAAATATGTATTGCTTCAACACTAGTGCCTGGCTGGAGACATTAAATCCAGTGCTACTAGGAGGCACCCTAGACATGTTTATATTTCATTTGCTTTCCTTGCTTTTCCTTTTCTTTTATTTTCTTTTAGTATTATCGTTCTTTGATTTCCATTTTTCTTTTCGTTTGCATTCTTTTTTTTCACCTTCCCAAAAGTGTTGATCCTCGCTTCTATCATTTCCCATTCTTCATACACCTTGTTTATCATTTGATGATGCCAATGCAAGCTCACATGACAATGCTACTAATCATGTGCTTTGAGTGCTTATGATTTGTTAAGAGATAGGGATTAGTAGTTGAATCATTATCCATTGGAATTGAAGATCTTCGAAGAACACAAGGTTGTATCTATCCTTTCTCCATTTGTTCCTATTTGTCTACCTCATCCCCACCACCCTTACTTGCTTTGTGTTGCCAATTTGCTTGTTGAGTGGTATTGTTCTACTTGTTTGAGGACAAGCAAAGTTTAGGTTTGGGGTGTGGGAGCTTGGCTTTATTGTTATATATCTTACTTAGGTAGATTGCATTATGTGCTTAAATGGTGAAAATTTTTTGATTTTGATGCATGTAGAGTCGTTTGTCTCTTGGTTGATTAGAGTGTTGGCCTTTGTGATTAATTTAATTAATTGGTGAATATGAGTTGCATTGTGGGGAAGTGAGTGGAATGGATTGAAAATCAGGTCTTGGAGGGGATGCCCTTGAAAGTTGTGGGGAGTGGAGACCTTCAAGAATGACCCTTGTAGCCATCCCATAGCTTGGTATGAAGGAGTGCTGAAAAAGGGTTGTTGATATGAGTGCCCTTCCTTGATTGATTCTTTTTTATGTGCTAAAGCCTTTCTTTTTCTTTTTTTTTTTGTATGAATACAATACAGAGCATGAAAAATTCAAAAAAAAATTGAAAAATGCAAAAAGGTGCAAAAATATGAAAAAAATGTGAAAAAGAAGAAATGCCAAAGGCACCAAAATGTTTTGTGAATAAGTGCATAGATGACACAATATCAACTTAGTACAAGTTATTCTCTATGTAGATATGTGAATAAGGCTTGTTTTAAGCCATTGTGTTTCTATAGTCTCACTCTTCTTGACTATGAAGCTTTGTGCATGTTGAGGAGGCCATATTAGTTGAAAGGGCATGAAATCCCAATATCCCGGTAAGTGCATTAGAATCCTAAGCTTGTAGTGGTTAGGTTACTCGAGAACTTTCTACAAGGTTGGAGGCCCTTTATGAGCAGAGGGAGAATCTGAAGAGATTTGAAGATCTATCCATAATAGGAATGCCCCCTTCATGCTTCTTAAGCTAACCGTGATTGCGAGTCAATTCCATAGGCAACCTTTGTATTAACTTTAGAGGTAAACTTAGGTTTGGGCTTGCTTAGGGACAAGCAAAGAGAAGGTTTAGGGATCTTGATGTGTTTGTTTTGTGCGTTTATCTATTGCATGTATATACTTGTTTTGAGGTGTTTTGAGCTTCATTTAATGTATTAGTATGGCATTTAGGTCATAATTGTGCATATTAAGGTTTACATGTTCATAGTTGAAATTAAGACTTAAATGCTATACTAGTATGCATTTATTGCTTGTTTTAGGTGTGGTTTGGGAAGATAATTGAAGCTTAATTGAGGCTACTTGAAGTGTGGAACAAAGCAAATGGTGTTACGAACATAAAGAAACAAAGAAAACTGCATTTGGATGTGGTCGGGAGAAGAAAGAAGCAATCGAGACAAAACCACGCTGAACATGAGCCAAATTTAGAGCTTGCAACCCAAGAAGGACATAGACAAATTTTGGACATGTTTTAAGGTGCAAAAGATGACTTGGGACATCCCTCACGATGATACAAATCCATAGAAAAAATAATGGCTAGGTTGACCGGCCGGATCATAATCTAGGCCAATTTTGCCCAGACAACTTAGCCCCAAAGCCGGTCTACCGACTGGGCCCCCAGCTGGATGCATTAATAGCTCTATTTAAGCCACTTTTCAGCCCTTTTGAAGGAGAACAACACCCAAATCAAGCACCCATTTCCCTAAACCAAAATCCTTGAAAAATCATCTCACACACTCATTTCTAAACACATTTAATACTTGGAAACAAGGATCCACAAGGATTAAACACTAGGATTTGGGGCATACCTCATGGATTGTAAAGCTTGGCTATAGATAGAAGGGTATCTCTCTTTTATTCTAAGACTAATTATGTGTGATTAGAGCTATATAGGGTGATTATATCTTGTATTTATGGACTGATTACTACTTTTTATTAATGGGAACTTGATGGATTTATGTATATATGCTTTATGCTTAGGGTTTCAAAGGCTATTTTACACATGTCTATGTGTTGGTTAAAATGCCTCAATGTTGTAGCATATGTATATTGAAGTCAACTTTACTATTAACCATCTCTAAATCATTATGCTAGCATGTCTATGTGTTTGTGTGATGATTACATGAAGTGGGTATGCTTATATACATGTCTTTGTGTGTGTTAGCATACTTAATAGTATAAATAGCTTCCATTACGTATATGTCGGGTGCGATTGCTTAAATTGGTGTAATCTAAGCATGTCTATGTGTTCAGTAGTAGAATATACTAGTGTATTCTTAAATGCTATGCCCTAGATGTGTTTGCCATGTGCTTTAATGTCAATTTCTGCTATTGTGATGCGATCGATGGTGCACAACTAGTAACTAGTCTACGTCGAGTCCCCTTTGGCTTTAAATTCAACCAATAGGAGTTCGGATAGGTTTAGTTGACCTTAGCTCACTTAGGAAGGCTAGTTAGTCCACCCTAACACCCCAGGTTCATAAAGACCATGCTATAGCTCTAAGTGGGGCAAAGCTTAGAGACGGACTTGCACCGAGTCCTAGGGCCAGGTTGGGGAACCAATTAGAGGACTAAGTGTTAAGGTTAGATCGATCTACACTCACCTAGAACCTTATTGGCTAGCCTTAATTCCTGAGTCATAAAGACCTTACCGTATTGCTAGGCATCGCCACTTAGGGGTGGACCTACACTGAGGCTTAGGGTACCAATTAAGAGGCTAATTATAGCTCTAGATTAGAGCACTTAGTATAATTCATCAAGTAACCCTAGAAAGACGTAGTAATCGCCATAAATGAGGTGTAATCACCTTAGTCTCCTATTTTCGACATTTGAATCCCCTTAGATCAGTTGATTCCCTCTTCACACATATACATCTTTTATTTCCTTATCCTTAGTTTAGCTTTACTTTTTTGAGCTCCCTTTAAACCAAAAATCCCCAGAAAGAGTATAGTTTAAATCACAGCGCATAGCTCTTAGGACGCACATAACTTAGGACACCCATACACGCTAGGCCTCCCTGTAGATTCGACCCCCCACTCACACATATCGTACTACACACAACCCGTTTGCTTGTGGGCTATTTAGGCTTGTGCCATAAGATAGCGATATCGATTACATTTTGCTTCCCCTTTCTTTTTTAACTTGAGTATGGAATTGATGCATCTATTATATGTATGCTATCCTTGGAAATAAAACATACAAGTACCTTTACATCATGTGCCTTTGCATAGATTAACCTTAAATAACTCGATGCAACAGTGTCTTAACGCCCACACAAGAACTTCACTAGTGGGATGGCCAAACCTATGAACGTTAAGTTGTGCGCCATTGCTTATTTGAATTGACAATTATCTGGATATGATTCAATTAGATAATTCAATCAGTGTTTCATTTGGCTTCTTAAATCCAATAGCGAACTCTATCGATGGGATAGATGAACCTACCATTTAAGTTGTGTGTATACCAGTCCTTATATTCATTCCCCGTAACATTCTTGATTTAAGCCCTCTGATGGGATAGTGCCCTTAGTCAATGTTGTGTGGGCCGATCCTTGGTGATGAATTCCACCGATAGGATGACCAAACTCACTAACTCCCTTTTGACTAAACATTTGAAATTCACCTTGCTAAACCTTGATAAAGTGTCACCCTCTGATGGGGAAGTTAATGACATTTACCATTAGCATGAATCGGATATGGAAAGTTGTGTAGTATTTCCAGTCCCCTCTCCCACTTAATATTTTGACATAAGGATTTTCTCTATTTTTGGTATTCTTGCTTTCTGTTTTAGATCTAAAAACACTTTGTATTTGTGAAACACTTTGGTTTTTATGAATCCCTTTTGTGTTACTAAAATATTGTAATACCATAATAGATTATTTACCTAAATCTGAGTGTATAGACCCTTAGGTTGTCATACTGTAAATCTCAAGTTTTTTATTTTTGTAATGAGATTGCATGGAATATTTAGTCATAATTGCCTATAATTCTCTTGTCTAAGTCAATCTCATTTAAATGAACTTAACTATCTTTTAGAATTAACACATAGGATTGGCCAATTTTTAAATCCTAATAAGTAGATATTTTTCTAAGTAGTAATCATGTTTATGCTTATGCAAATATGGTAAAGCATATATCAATGCATTTTAAACATCCAGCAAAACATGTTAGAATCCCTCTTTAATAGCTCCCTGCAATCTTCAATCTAAAAACACAAAACAACAATTTTTGTTGCAACTTCTGCCAGAACCGATCGACTAGCTGAGACAGATTTGCTCCTGTATGCTATTTTTTCTTGCTTCTCTTCTTGGTCTTTAAAGATTACAATAATAATATATTTTTCTATTGCTAATACAAGTTTACAATCATAAAAGAAACTTTACAAGTATATCAAAGCATCCTATGCTTCTTTTAAATAAAGCTACAAGCAATAACCATAAAGATATATACATGAAATCACCTAAGGCCAAGCTTTGTTGACCGTACACAAAACTCTATCATGCATACATATGAACCATCAAAGGGATTTTATATCAACTGCACATAAAGCATAAAGCCACAAGTATATGCAACACACAATTTCCTAATCTTGCCATTCACAAGATGACTAACATATTTATGCAAATACAATATTCTTGCGTAGTCTAAGCATATTGTGTATGAGCCTAAGCTCTAATGCCAATTGTAGGATCGATAATATTACATGTGGTCTATCCTAGTCCATATTTTTAAAAATTTTACCAAGAAAACATGCTAGGAAAATAACCATATACACACACAAAAACATGCTTAAGAACATATAAAACATAACTAGTATTTCCAAAAATATGTAAAGCTAACCTCTTGAGGCATGGAGCCTTTGATGAAGCTATAACCATCACAAGCTATGTTTCCGCTCATGAACAAGGCCACCAAAAATTTTTACTATAAGGGTTTCGCAATAGAGAACTCCCTAGTCTTCTTCCCTATGATTAAAGAGACTTATCTTGAGAGAATAGCCTCATGTGTGGGAAGAAGCAAAGTAATGTGCTCTTGACAATCTAGAGCAAAAACCATACAATAAGTGTGTACTATTTGTTGTAGTATTCTCTTCCTAAAATGGAAGAGATCAACAAAAAAATTTTTGGATGCTAGAAATGGTTTAAGGTCTTGCCTATTCATAGGAAAAGTTTAGCACCTAAACCTTGTAAAATTTCCATATGGGAAACTTTTTCCTAGTAGTAAATGTATTTCACATGTCATGGAAGTTACTTGTATAATTTGAATTCTTCTTGTAGTAACTTTCTAGCATGTCTTGGAAGATTAGGCCAAGCCCACAATCCAAGCCCAACACATAGTTCATAATTTATATGGAACCCCAAGCCCAACAAGAAACCATTCAAGCCTAATTAGGTTATCTTGAAATCTAAAGAAAGCCCAAACCTAATTCTAAGCTTTGGCCCAATTAGGCTACTACCACAATATGGAATTTGCTCTTTTAAGATTACTTTCTCAAATTCATTTCAACTAGGAAAGAGACTAAGAAGACACAATTAACCTTGGGTTCCAAAAATAATCAAAAATGTCCTTGCCCAATCTAGGCGACATAATAATTATTTTCTAACTCCGATCTATTCCACCATAAGATCAAAGTTGCACTCCAAGAATAATTGTTATTTCCCAAAAGCTTATCACAAAAGAATGTGAACTTTGCCTTTGACCTACTAAATAACCAACCATAGTGCTCCTCTATGTAGACTAACAGTTAAGGCTGGTCCTTTGGCTTGTGTACTATCACCTCTTTAGCTACATCTTTTTCCTTTGGGTTCCTTGTCCTATTGTCAACCATCTTTGGTCATGGATTCTCATGATCTAGGGAGCGACCATCAATCCATATGACCAATACACCCATAAAAGTAGTATCAGTAGATCTAGATTTGGATGATAAATTTGGACAATTCTAAAGGGGGTTCATATATTCCATATTGCATATGCATGTTCTAATTAATTAGAACTTAGCCTCAATGCACAAGGCTATTGATCCTAATAAATTAAGATCTCACCCATAGTGAATCAAAGTACCAAACCCTAAATTCATTATTTCATCCACTTACGCTCAAGATTAAGAGTAATGATTATTTAGTAGTAGTGAGTATCTTGTTTTCTTTCTTTCTTTGATAATACGTCTCTAGAAAACATACTCATAATGGTCTGTCCAATACATGACACACATACCATTGAGACAAATCCGAAAAGTCCTCCAATGACATAAGTAGATCACCCTTAACAAGGAAACTTACTTAATATAACCTTATCCCGGTAGAGTGCCCAACACTACCATTCATTACAGACTTAATTTATGATATGACTAAATCTAGACTTGGACCTGCCGTGCATTCAACCTCATTGCGCACCCAAGTCATTCGTTCAAGTTACGGGACCTTTATATGTACATCAATAAAACATACTAGAGATAATACGTAAGAAACTCATTATGCCATTTAGCAAAATGATCATACATTGTTTAACATCCAAATGTCATATACAAGTGAGCTTTAGGGCATACTAATCCTAACACCCCATGCCCACTAGAAAGATCGAAAGCTATGATAACCGGAAGGGTCTTACTAGGGCCTAAGAATGCATACTTCAAATGATTGGGAAGAGGTTTGAGCTCTAAAGATGGGTTGGCTCAACCAAGTGGGACTTAACTTCAGCATCATCAATAAGAACATCACTAGAATTAGGCTTTGAAGGATTAATCTCAAGTGACTTATCAATAAAAGAACTGTGAACTAAGGAGGTAGAAGCTACACATTTCTACTTTTAGATCTCCAAATCAAAGCTAGTCAACAATTCCTCAAATTTTCTCTATTTTTCTCTATCAGTCATAGTTCTCTTTACAAAGTCCTCGACACAATAATCAATCACATCTACTTTAAAACACTCTTCTCCATCCTCTTCTACTTCTACACTAGATCTATTAACCACCTCGGCAACCTTCATGGTGGATCTCAAATTCCCAAATTTCATCTCTAATAACCCCGACCTACAATGCAAATGGCATTTGTGATAGCAACAAAGGGGAGACTTAATAGAATGGGGTGGAATGCCTAGAATCGTAACCTGAATCCATATCTAATACTATGAAGCCAACAAGGTACACGAGCTCACTTGCTTGGACTATAACATCCTCTACCACACTCCTTCGTCTACGCTCGGACCTATTAACTAGCTAAAAAGTAACATGTGTAGGGGACAACTCACTTAGACCTAGCTACTGATAGATGGAGTAGGGAATAAGATGCATACTAGACCCTACAACTAGCAAGGAGTGATCAACGTGGGTCTCATGAATCCTACAAGGAATGGTGAAAGCTCTGGGGTCACTCATCTTAGCCAGAAGGCTCGAAGTACAAATAGTACTCGCTTTCTCAATAAGCCTCACCTTTTTAGAAATGTTCAGTGATCTATGCTTTCTTGTACAAAGGCCCTTGAAGAACTTAGAATAGAAAGGAATGGAAATGATCATATCTATCAAGGGAAGATTAACCTTAAGGTCCTTAAGATGCTCTAAGATCTTGAAAAACCTAGAATTCTCACTAGTTGTAGGCTTCCCTAAAGTGGATGGGAAGGGAACTCTAGGCTTAACACCTCTAGACACATGGGAATCATCAATGGGCTACTTTTCTTCCTATTATGGGTGAGAAGTACTACTCACTCCATGGTCTCTAATGGGTTCAAATCTCTCAATAGGACTAGTCCCTATAGGGCTACAATCAGGCTCTCTAAACTCGAAAGAACCACTAGGTATAGGCACTACAAAGTCAACTGTCCATTATTCTACCGCTCTCAAGAGTGGTGTCGGTGGAGGAACACGACTATACTTTAAGGTTCACCTCCAACTAAGAAGGCCATTTCTTGGGGTCTCTAGTGCTCAATTGGGTGACAAGCTGCTCTAACTATGTCTCAAACCTAACCATCTACTGCCTATAGCTAGCCATCCGGTACCTATAGTTAGCCATCTCTTGCCTAACTAGTTAATGCTTGCGTTGATTCTAAATAAACTACATCAACTTCATCACACCATTTCTAGGGACTGGCTATTAGAAAGCGCAGAAGTGCCCGTGGCTAAGGAGTACTAAGAAGCCTGGGTTGATTGACATTGCAAAACCCTGAAGGGTTAGTAAGATAGGGTTGCTGCTAGAGTGGGGCCTGGGGATGTGAACTAGACTTATGCTACCTTTGTCTCCAAGAAACTTTTGGGTTGTCTCTCCAACCTAAATTGTACATGTTCAAATACGGATTGTACTCACAAGAATAACCTTGAGTAGCACACACTTGCTCCTTCATAAATTTGGGAAGCGGGGTCTTTGAAAGGCAAGTTACGGTCTCATGAGATGACTCGAACACAATGCAATGCACCTCAACTATCAAAGGTATGAAGAACAAACCTATGGAACTAGTCCTATGACCGTGAGAGGAATGGGATAAAGAAATAAATTGATCTAACTTAGTTATTAAAGCCTTTACCTTAGTGGGTAAATCTAAAGAAACTCCCACCTCACTAACACCTCTCTTAGTACCTCCCTGACTAGAACTATCCATGGTAAAGTTTTGAAAAGAATTTTCAGCCATCAACTCCATTTTCTCCCATGCCTCAGTCAGTCTCAAAGTATAGAAGCCACAACTGGAAGTGGCATTGACCACCATTCTATTTTGTTCATTTAAAGCTCGAAAGAAGTATAGAAGTAGGTCATGACTATGATACCCGTGATGTGGATAGTGTTTGAGAAGGTCTTTGAACCCCTCCCAAGCCTCATGAAAAGATTCTAAATCACGTTAGGAGAAAGTCATGATGTTGATCTTGAGGTCAGCTATCTTGGCCATGGGATAGAATTTTTGAAAGAACTTAGATTGAAGCTTGGCCCATGAATTGATGCAACTATTAGGTAAAGAATGAAACCAAGACTTAGCATTCTCCTTAAGAGAGAAGGGAAACAATCTTACACATATGACCTCTTGGGAGACATTAAGGACATGAAGGGTGGAACTCATCTTAATAAAATAAGTAATATTTCTAGAGAACTCTCATTACTTCTTCCATAGAAGGAAGTAAGCATGGCCAACATATTATGCTTAATCTCAAAATTTGTCTCCCCCAAACCTGAAATTTGAATGGCCAAATTGGGCTTAAAAACTTCTGGGAGAAAGGATTGCCTAAGAGTAGGCTCATCATCTACGTGTGGTTCCACCTAAAAGGCTCTTGTCCAAAATGATCTTAGGCTTAATGCCCATGGTGATCATGAGGTGGAATGGGATTCATTGATGGAATGGAAAGATTAGGAGGATGATTGGGATGGCCATCTCCTTAAGAAGATCTCCTAAATTCCTAAAATGTCTAGCAATCCTGTTGGGTTCGAGATTAAGGGGAACTAGGGATTTCCAAGAGATCTCCTACCCAGCATACAAAAACGATCCTAACTCTGAACACTTCAACCCTCGAAACTTCAATTATCTTAAACTACAACAAATAAGCCATAATCCTAGAAAGTCTACTAAAAACAAAAAAAAAGAACAACTAATAAAGCTAAACAAGCAAGGAAGCTAAGTGCAGAAAATAAACTTAAAGCTAAAAAGGAAACAAAAACAAAGATGGGTAAGGAAGTACCAAAGTAAGATAATATGAACCTAAGCTAGAAAATCAAAACTAAACACACTATAAACAAAAAAAAAATAAGGAAAACAAATAAAGCAACTACCAAAACATACAGGCAAAGAATTCAAACCACCATGCCTCCCCAGCAACAGTCCAAGAACTTGATATGCCCTTGAAGGTGCAAGTGCTAAAAGGTCATGCAACCATATGGATCATGCAATATAAGGGCACTAATGCGATGTCGAACCACAGGGAGGCTCAAAGTGTGACAAAATCCTAAGCTAGTGCATTTAAATGAAAGCTTAAAAAGAAACCTAAACTAGTTATCTTTTTGTGCTTTTGGATTTTAAGAAGCTAGGAGGGAAATGGAGAGACTACACTATAAATACTAGAAAGGAAAAAAGTAAGAATTAAGCTAACCTATGGGATGGTGATAAGTGACCTGCAATTGTGAACGAATGATTGTTTGACTCGATGCTATGGGATTCAAGATATTGACTTACTAAACACAACTTCTGATACTAAGCAACTAAATAGTGTCCTAATTACACCCTAGGACTCGGTGCAGGTTTGACCCCAAGCATGCACACTTAGAGCTACAATGTGGTCCTTATGTATTTAAGCCATAGGAGGGACTAGGGAATTACTTAGGTGTCCTAGAATGATCCCACCCTAGTTCCTAAACCATTAGCTAGATTTAAAGCTAAGACCTAGTATTCCTAAGGTCGACTAAACCTATCTGGACTCCTATTAACTAGATTTAAAGCTAAAGGGGACTTGATCTAGACTAGTCCTAACTTATGCAATTGTCAATCTAAGGACATTAAAATGGATTGATTTCTAATAGGTGCAGTCCTACATATTCTAAGGTAAGGCATTGTGAATATGATGTCTTATCCATGATACAAACACAAGCAAGTTTGATTTACGCCATTGAAAACATTCAACCATCAACATATAGCAATATTTAGGCATGTATTCACTATAAGGCATGTTAACAATCACATAGACATGAATCTAACTAACCCATTTCTATTATCCTTAAACACACACATAGACATGTATACTCAAAAGATTAGAAGTGTTTTATAGCAAATACAATTCAATCTATATACATACAACTCATTCAAGATGCATCAAACATATGGACATGAAATGATATAAAGCTTCTCAAAATAAGAACAAAGTATGTATATATATAAGCCAATAGAATCCCACAACAAAGACTATGAAAAATCATCCCATGACACAAGTTTGGTCACCCTAATTTATCTACTCAAGTAAAGAATAAAAGAGAAGGAAAGAGGATTGAGTTCCCCTTTCTTCCTCGCTTGTTTCTTTATAAACTTGAGTAAATCTTCACCAAATAATGTTTGAATCCTCCAAAATCAACTTAATTCTAGATGGGTGTGTGTGTTAGTGTGTGTATTATAGGTGGATGAAAGTAGGATTTTGTGTATGAGAAATGGGTCTGTGAGTAGGAAGTGAAAACAGGAAACAAAATCTACTCAAAATAGGCTGGAAAAGCACTTAAATAGTACAACAATCTCGTCCAGCTAGGGGCCTTGGCTAGTCGACCAGCCCAAAAGGGTTGCTCTCTGTTTTGGCCAGTCACCTAGGTCGACGGGGCGATCAATTCACCAAGTTAGAAGCTTGGCCGATTTTCTCGCGTTGCGTTTGTTTTGCTCCGGTTAGCCTTTTCTTGGCCTGGTTGCCTTCAAAAGCTCTTTTCATGCTTCTTCCACATCTTGAACACTTTGATCTTGACTCCAACATCAATTGAAGTCCCAAGCTTTTGAACTAACTTTACCAAGCCCAAAGAATAAGCATGCATTAGTATGGCATTTGTTTTAAACTCAATTATGTATATTTGCTTATGCTTAAGCCTAACTCTAGTTTATGTACTATACAAATGCATCTTTTAAAGCTCAAAACACCTCTTAAACTTTGGTAAATGATGATACAAACACACACAAAAGCACAACACATCAGTAAGTCTTTGTGTCCATTAGTAATTGCCTCATTCTCTTCTTCATGATCAACTTCATTTGTTTGCTCTTGAAGGGGATGTACCTTATTCGCCTTCATCTTGAGATTTTTCATTTTTTTTTCTTGGTGATTTGCAGCATCTTTCATTAGTTCCAATTCACCAATAACATCATTATTTTCCTTTTCTGACCAAAAAGGGACAGTTTTGTCAAAATTTACATGCATTGATTCCTCAATAATGCAATCATGTTTGATGAATACCTTATAAGCCTTACTTATAGTTGAATACCTAACAAAGATACCTCCATGAGATTTAGAATCAAACTTACATCCAAATACTTTAAAGTATGAAATGTTTGGCTTCGTTCCATTGTATAGCTCATATAGTGTTTTCTTAGAGAATGGTCTAATCAATATGGTTAAGAACATAACAAGATGTAGTTATTGCTTCTGCAAATAGATATATAGGCAACCTATGTTCATTCGACATTGTTCTTGCCATATCTTGTATTCATAGGTTTTTCCTCTCGACAACCCCATTTTTTTAAGGCGTATGAGGTGCCAAAAAGGCATACTCAATGCCAAAAAGGTATGCTCAATGCCATACAATTCACATAACTTATCAAAAGATACACTGACAATTTCTTTACCATTATCACTACAAATTTTCTTTATAAAATAACCCTTCTCATTTTGCACTCTTTTGAAAAATCAAGCAAATTTATTGAAGATTCCACCATTTGATGCAACAAAAATGACCCAATTGTATCTATTATAATCATCAATAAGTACAAACAAATAAAGTGCACCTCCAAGACAAGCAATACTCATTGGTCTAAACAAATCCATATAAATAAGTTTCAAAGCTTTAGTGGTAACAACTCTATTAATTGATTTAAAACTAGCTTCATATTGTTTACCAAGTTCACAAGAATCACACATAGAATCCTTCACATACTTCACATTACACAAACTATTAACAAGATTCTTTTATTTAAATTCATAAGTAAGTCCATACTAACATGTCCTAAGTTTCTACGCGAAAGCCACATATTATCATCAATCAAGGCTGAGCAATTTCACATTTTGATAAACAAGTTCATAGAAGTCACAAATATACATAATGTTCACATTTTTGGCAACAAACACATCAATACCATCTTTCATCACACAATATGCATTAGCTTTAAATACCACATTTAGTTTACTATCACACAATTGCCTAATAGAAAGTAAGTTAAATTCAAACCTTCTATATAAAGCATGTCTTTAATGGTGAATGAGTCTTTGATTCCAATGTTACCTTTTCCAAATACGTTATTTTTCGAAGCATCTCCCAAGGTTACTTCACCACTTTTGCTCTCTTCAAATCAATGAACAATGAAGTATTTTTCTATCATATGATTGGAACACCCACTATCCAATATTCATTAAGCGCTAACCAAATCAATCATTTGTGTTTAGATACCCAACTTTCATTGGGTCTTTGGGGGTTAGCTCTTTTCATGGCCCGTTTTCCTTTTTCCATTCTAATACAAGAGTTTCCAATTCACATAATCTTTTCACATTGCATTTAATACATTTATGATATGATCCTCTTTACTTTCCATATGACATGTTGACAACCAGAACCTAATATTACAATCTTTAGGAAACCTAACTTCAAGTATCTAGGAGAAGTGCTCCTAAACCTGCTTTACTCTGGCCCTTTCAATGAAAACATGCTTCATAGTTTCAACTTCCCTAAAGCATTGGCACTTTGATGCGGACTAATCCCTTCTTCTACATATTCCTTGCTATACTTCTTCAAACCTTTTTTTAAAGAAAATGTTTCTTTCCTTTTTATTCATTCTCTTCATATTTTTCTTTCAATTGACTTTGTTTCTTTCTCGTTTCTACAAACACAAGAATGCAATTACAGCGATGAAATCTTTTCCATAAATGAGCTTAATTTATTCTATAAAGAATAGAAATAGGTATTAAAAATATTACTACATCAATGGGCATTTCTGGCAAGTCGCTCGTGTCAAGTGGTTTAATTAATCCAAACCTTGATAGTGTCATTAGCTATGCAAACATGTCACTTCCTTTTCATAAAGCCTACGTTGTGATGCACTTGCATTAGTAAGGCTAGCGTTAATGAGGTTGGCATCATTTCTTAGCATGGCATAATTACTTCTGCTTCAGAAGACATGATTTTCCTCAAGTGCTTCAAATATAAGATTTCCTCTAGCCAATTATACTCTTTGTCCTCTTCTAAGTCTTTAGAGTGGCTTTCTCTTAATGGGACACGTCACAATATGATATCCATCCATATCAATATTAATTACTTTATGTTTTAGTTTTATAATTTCAAAGTTTTTGAGATTTTTATTATTTTAATCATAAACTATGTTAATTTACTAAACTATGGTTTATATGTGTGTCATTTGTGTTTGTTTGTACATAGTATTTTCATACACTTCATAGGGTATTTTGAGCTTAATTATATGGATTTATTGTTACATTTGTGCACAATATCATAAATGCACGTAAAGTGTTGAAA